>CM060944.1:253127961-254377961 GCA_030765085.1 Allium cepa | reverse complement strand
TGAGCAAAATAACGAAATAATAATTACAGACGATCATACAGATTTTGGTCCTTTGATCGATGAATCAAATGTTTTGGTAGAAGCGTTTGACAGTGCAGAGGAAAATATCGTCGAAAACGAGACCGAATCTGAATCAGAAGACGATGATGACTGATATAAATTTGAATCTGTTTTTTTGCAATTGATGTAACTATGTTGAATTCTTGATGTATTATGAAATTGATGTAACTATGAAACTAAATACGTTTACTATTGTTTTATGTTATTTCAATTTGTCATTTATTTAGCAATTTTTATTAAAAATGCAATGAACTCTGCTTATCGTAGGAAGAGTACACCCATTATGAATCAGGTATAACAAACTTACATTTCTATTTACATTTCAGTCATTATAATTAAGCAATTTATACCATTGATGTCATGTTCATATGAAATATATTTCATTATCATGTTTTTATTCTCTTATATAATGATGTGTAAACGTCACAGGTTTATCATTATGTCACATAGAGGGAGGAGCTCTTCCCGTTCTTCAGGAGGCGATGGCAGTGGCCCATCGCAAGCGCCACACCGTCCAGTTGTTACGTTAGTCCCCAAAGCAGATGGGTAAAAATTAAATCTTATTCATCATCTTATTTTTTCTATACTATACGTACGTACTTATCTGTATCGTACTTAAAAACAGGGGGTTCGAGCTACTACCCACTAAGGTAGTGTTGGACGTCTCCAGAGCAGCATATCGTAGTAGGATGAGTGCGTGCTGGCCGAAGTGGGATACCATCCCTCCGCACATCATAGAGTGCATATGGCAGGATGTCCTAGTATGTGTAATTTTTATGTTTTCCATTTTTAATTCGTTTTTGTCGTTTTTCTACCGTTTATCGTTTAAAGTGTAATCTTTTTTTAACACAGGCTGAGATAGACATCCAGACAGATGATATGCAGCTGGCACGAGCATACTGGATGAGGAAGATGCGAAAGAACTACAGAGACACGATATCTGAGGTTAAGAAATCCGGGAAGAGACCACGGTGGATGGGGGAGAGCGTGTGGCAAGCTTGGTTGAGCTACTGGGAGACGGACGAGGCGAAGGCAAGTATACTAATTTTTTTTGAATTATTAATTTAACGTGATTGGAAAATAATGTATCAAATTTTGAATGTACAGGCAGAGTCAGATAGAAACTCTGCAAATAGAAATAAGAATCCCGTTACTCATCGCGGAGGATCGAAGTCGTTTCAGCAGTATCGGCAGGAGTTGGTAAATTTAATTACTGAATAATAAATGTAAATAGTTTATGCTATATGATTTTAAATGTATAATAATTATATGTAACAATCAACTTCAGGAAGCCGAGGCACATGGTCCTGTCAGCTATATGGACGTGTTCACCCGTACGCATGCTGTCGAGCATGTTAATCCAGACGGGACTGTTTCGTACACATGGCAGGACGATAAATCCAGTAAAAGCCATGTAAGCATATTTCATTTTATTCAGTATTAGTAATTGTTTTAGTTGTCAAATTATTATGAAATAAGATATGATATTATTAATTTGTCAATGCAGGAGATGTTTATGGAGCAGCGACAGAAACTCCTTTCTGATACGGGTCGAGAGCAGCTGACGACCGATGAAGAGGACGTTATTTTTGAGTCCGTGATGAGTCCACCAGAGCATGGTCGACGATACGGATTTGGCAATTTAGCGGTAAATAATTTAATTTTTCTTAAAATACTTAAAATATGATATTCTTACCTTTTCAAAACAATAAACTTTGATTTTATTTATTTTTCAATTATTGCAGTCCAGTAGTCAGAGTAGGAGACGGCGGAGTAGACATCAGAGCGAGCTAGCAAGTATAGAAGAATTGCAGACTAGAGTTCAGCAGTTGGAGGAGCAGAACCGCCAACAGGCCATGCAGACGGCACAGTTATTTGAGTACATGCAGCAGTTTGGTGGCCGCTTCCCTTCATCGGCTGGCTCTGGATCTGGGGCAGATTGATTCATTGCTTTCTGATTCGTTCGTGCAGGTATGTTTAGTTTTAGTTTACAATGATTTGGTAGATGGAACAATTAATTGTTGATATGTATAATTATGTATAATACACTTGGTTCTGTAGCTGTATCAGGATATGCATGATTAGAACAGTTATTGTTAGTATTATTGTTAATGTTGGAATGTTATGTATATTTTGTATTTTATTTTTATTCCAATTTTGTTTATTTCTGTGTCTATTGAATATTTTGGAGTATTGGTTTGCATGTTTGGTTGGATTATTGTTTATTGGATTGTGCAGTATTGATATTGTAGTGTTTGGAAGAGAAATATGGTTGGAAGGCTCTATTTGCAGCAGATTTAAAAAAAAAACAGCAGATTTCCGACGGCTTCCGACGGCTCCCGACGGCTTATAGGTCGAAATTTTCATCGGTTACCGACGGCTCCCGGCGGCCTGATTTCCGGCGGTTTCCGACGGCTTCCGACGGGCGACGGAAGCCGTCGGAAACCGCCGGAAGCCGTCGGAAGCCGTCGGTAATCTATACGGCAGCACCCGTCGGTAGCCGTCGGAAACACTGCTCCCCGACGCCGTCATTTCCGACGGCTTTTTCCGACGGCCGCCGACGGCTTCCGACGGCCGCCGACGGTTTTCAGACGTCGGAAATCCCCCTTCCCCTTGTAGTGCTTCATTCAAATCAATTAGTTTAAGCACTCTGTTTTCCTCATATAATTCGAATCTATACCCCGCTTGCTGTGCTAATCAACTTGTCCTATAGGTTTATATATATGGAAAATTTTTAACATCTACTCGTGATGCCCACAACTTTGACTTGTTATTTACTCTAACATAAGCCACATACATGTTCATACAAATAGATATTAACATGGTGCGGTAGAAACTATACATGTAAATATAAATATGAGAGTTTTCTATAAAGTGATGCAGATGCTACAACAATGAAGAATTAAACTTTGATATTGAAATATATATAAAAAATTTCAAAGCAACAAATTATGTACCAAATTATAAATCTTTGCATGGCATATGTAAAAGAAAAGGATAAAAACATATTATTTAGTAACCTACAGGAAAAGGATGTGCAATGGCTCAACACTTTCATAAGAACTATGCAGTACAAGAGTAGCATTCGTCCATTACAATGTGGATATACATGTGAATATGCTAGCAAGAAAACTAGCTCGGATATTTCTCATTACAAGGCCGTGTAAATGAGACTAATCATTATAGCCCGGTAAGTAAAAAATAGTGAAACCTAAAACATAAATAAATGGCTAGTAATTATAATTCAAGCTATAATGATTTGAAGTAACATGAAAAACTTGCTTTTTTTAATGGGAAACAAAATGTGAACATGCCTTCAACAACTTCAGTTATAGCTTTTTTTTAAACAGAAAAACCAAATGCGAAATCAAATTTGAGACTTTGAATGTAGCTCGATAAGTAAAAAAAATTCTAAATCTAAAAATTGGATTTTTTTTAACAGTGTAGTAATAAACAAACAAGATCATAAAAAATTCGAAGAAACATGAATAAATCAAAGTACCTGAGCTAAAATAGCCTCTTAGTTAATTAGATTTAGGGTCTTCAATTATATCCAAACGCACGAGCAAATGAGAGGGCTGCAAGCAAAAATGAGAAGGATGCCAGTTAGATCAGATTGAGTGTAGAGGAGAGGTGAGAGGAAAACTAGGGTTAGTGAGTTTTTAATTCTTTAGAAGAAGTGAGGTTTGAGCAATGAAGCGATTTACAAGAAAAGAAACTAATTCTATATATTTCATGGGCTTAGCCCAGTTAATAAAACGAAGATTAAAATGACGAAAGCAAATCATTTTTGTTGGAATTTCCGAATGCTTTCGGGTTCTTTCCGTTTGTTGCTGGAAGGAATCCCTTCCAACGTTATTTTTTTGGAAAATAATGAAAATTGGAATTTTTGAAGACAATTGGATGGAAATTAACGGAAAGACGGAATAATGAAATAAAAAACCAGCCCTACGTGCGAGGAGGCGGTGAGACTTAGGGAGGAGAGGGACTCTACGAATACAAAGGCCGAAGAAACCAACGCAGGGATGGAAAGGGAAATAAAAGATGTAGAGGCCAAGATGGAAAGCGAATTTGAAGATCTTCTAGTCACCTACAACGCTAATGTCCTAAGAAACCGTAATCTGAACTGGATCGGTAAGGACTATCCTTTCCAATTATATAAGGCCTCGAACCGCTTGCTCGAGGACAAAAAGTCGATCTGCAATGTTGCAACCATCGATGAGTTTGAATTATAAACTCAAGTGCTAATCGAAGATGAGCCTAAAGTCCTCCATGAGACAACTATCACGCTTCAGAAAGGAAGCCCGGCCGCTAAGTATTCGAAAGCCGAAGAAAGATCCAGGAGTGGACACCATGAATTTGGTTCCGAAGTACCTCCAGCATCTCAAATTAAGCCTACATCCTCTGTCAATGCCTCAGTCATCTCAGGGTTTGATCCTGATAGACCACATCTCTATCCGATTATCAAGCACAGCGTGGAAGGCACGTCGGCTCGACATGGAAGCCAGCTCGAGGAAGGTATTTTGGACACTTCTCCTATTACTCAAATTGTACTAGGAATACTATTGGAAGATATTACTAATATATTCTCTTATCTTCATTAAGCCTTTGATTATGCACCATCCAGCCCTCCTGCAACTCAAGAAATCCTCCACGAGCAGGAGGCATTAACTACGGAGGCCACAACTGTGACAGTTACTTCTTCAACTGGGGAGACACATGATGGCTGTTGTGTGCTTGATGATCAACTAATAGAAGCGCTCCTCAGCCATCAAAGCGATTCGAGTATTGAAGTGCCTATCAATGTAGATGAAGATGTAATTATCACGAGCTCCTCGAGTCCGACCGGCAGCATTTCGATGGGTGAGCTCGTGGACATGGAGGAACAGATAATGGAAGAAATCAAAGCCAAGATTGAGCAAGCTGAGCAGGCTCATAGAGCCAACGGAGGCATGGTGGGCCCTAGTCCCTTCCCTATTATTTTGGTTTCTCCGAGACCAGCGCGCCTCATTCTTCTTGCTTCGAGAGTGCCACCATTCCACCACCTCATTCTTCTTGCATCGAGAGTGCCACCATTCCACTGGTTCCACACGCAAAGGATAGTTTAATCCATGTGAGCTCTCAAGAAGATACCACGTCGATTTCCATGGCAAGAGACAAGCCGGCTGGAGCAAGCCACGGAGGTGTGGGTTCAAAGATAGATTCAAGTGGTAGCCCGAGCGAATCTACGCCAAAGAAAGTCAAGAAGAAACCGAAGGCGTAGATTTGCATTTCTGCTTCCTCTTTTGTAGATTGCTAGAATAAGCTTTTCTTTTGTTTTCCGTAGGCCATGTATAGACGCGGGTTTGGCCCCTGCTCATAGGAATTTTTTGAACAGATTTTGTGCTCACTTTCTCAAAGAATAGTGTGAATAAAATTTCTTCTTTTTTTAAGCATAACTCGGTGTTTTTTTGTCTAAATACTTTAGCACTCACATTTCCATTCAATGTACTCGTGAAGCTTTAGTCTCTAAGTTGAACTTGAGTTTGGTCTTTAAGTCCTAAAGTCATGGCCTCGACTCATAATCAAATTTGAGTCGAGTCCCAACGTTGCAGTGTCTCAGTTTGCGGTTGGGACTTTAGTTATGCCCTCAGTTCTGGAGAGAATTGAAGTAGTTAGTTGGCAGTCGTCCTCCTCCTTTACCAACTTTGGTTTAATTTAGTCGAAACAAAGTTAAAGTGACAAGAGTCTGAGCGGTCGGATCACACTCGCTCGCTTGCTACTATTTGCATCCCACTCTGAGGATTTAGACCTGTATGTTGGCGCTCGATCATGCCCGCTTATTGTTTAGAATCATTCCATACTCGGGGGACAAAAGTTATTTTACAGGCAGTCTGTCGCACCCTTTTAAGTATTAGGATCTTATTCGCACTTTGGGAATAAGGAGTTGATCAAGGTTGTGGATGGTCGGATCACATCTCCCTTGATCTGGGAAGCGAATTCGTAGATGGATGAATCCATCTTCTTTGAGCTTGAAAAGAAGCAAGGTCATGGATGGACGAATCTATCTTTCTCGAGCTTTGGATATAAGCGAGATGTGAACGGATGGGTCCATCCTCCTTGAGCTTTTGAAAATAAGTGAGGTTGTGGATGGATGGATCCATCCTCCTCGAGCTTTAGAAATAAGCGAGGTCATGGATGGACGGATCCATCCTCCTCGAGCTTTTGAAATAAAGGAGGTGGTGGATGGATGGATCCATCCTCCGCGAGCTTTTGGAAATAAGGGAGGTCGTGGATGGACCGATCCATCCTCCAAAAACTGACGGTCGATTTACGCCTTAATTTTAGAGTTTGCACTTCATCTCACACTCTAGGAGCTGGAGTTAGTTGGAGAATTGTCATGTTTCAATTCTCTTTTAATTGATTGTTGTCTACCCTCCCAAGCTCGGGATTTCATCTAGCAAGTGACCGATTGGATCATGATAACTTTCTGTTTGAACGAGTACAATTGTAAGATGGAACTCGATTCTTCATACGTCATGGTGATCGCATGATGCATTTAGGAACCATTAATTTGGCTTTATGAGTCAGCGCTTTATTGCTAAAATAAGAAATCATAGCAAAATCAGTTGCGTTATTACAAATGAAAATTCTTGTATTGCATAAACAAACTTGAAAAGGAAAGTAGACTAAATGAATGAAAGTCAATCATGTGTAATAGTGACGGACACTTTCGCCATTCCATGCTCTCGGTAGTGTGAGACCATCAACGTTTGATAGCTTGAAGGTGCTATCTCCAAGCCTCCGTTCGATGGCATGCAGTCCTTCCTATGTCGGTTTCATGTGCGAAGAGACCGGATCGTCCCACGTGAGTACAAAATCGTCCACTTCAAAGGTTATAGGTCATACCCTAGCATTCTATAATTGAGTGACTCTGTTGCGATGTGGGGCTGCACTTAAATCAGCCTCTTCACACTTCTCATCTAACAAATCCAAAGGTTCTACAGGTAGGATGGAGTTTGTCTTTGGATCATAATAAGTCACATGGTGAGAAGGTACCTCTAGCTCAACTAGAATAATGGCTTCAGAGTCGTAGGAAAATGTGAATGGAGTATAGCCGGTCGCAGAATTGTGGGTAGCTCAATGCGGCAATAAGGCCGTGGGGAGCTCATCGATTCATTTACCTCTAGCCTTCTCTAGTCATTTCTTCAAAATGGACTTGATGACTTTGTTGATAGCTTCGAATTGCCTATTCGCTTGAGAGTGAGCTACTACCGAGAATTTCTTCTAGATGCGATAGCGTTAGCGGAAATTCTTAAACTCGACACTATTAAATTGGGCCCTGATGTTAGTTACAATTGTTTATGGGAGTCCAAAATGACAAATGATGTTGCACACAACAAAATTGATTACTTTCTTCGTCATAATAGTAACAAGGGGGTCGGCTTCTCCCATATAGTAAAGTAGTCAACTGCAACAATAGCGTACTTCGCACCACCTTTGGCTAGAGGCAAAGATCCTATTATATTAATGCCCTATGTGGAAAACGCCATGGGCTGACCATATAAGTAATTTCGATTAGGGGGCTCTTGGAATTCTGGCATGTTTTTGGCACCTATCACATCTCTTAGCATAAGCCAATGCATCTCGGTTTACGGTTGGCCAGAAATACCTGTACCTGAGTATCTTTTTCGCAAGGGCTTATCCTCTAGTTTGATCGCCACACTCTTCCTCATGCACATCATGCAACACTCGTTTGATCTCATTGTGGGTGATACACCGAAGTAAAGGAACAGAATATCCCTTTCTGTATAGGACTCCATTCTGGTGACAAATCACGAAGCCTTTTGGAGAACTTATCTTTTCTCGCTCCTACGTTTGGGTAACTTTTCGTGCTGAAGATAGTTTCTAATTGGAGTCATCCATGACTCCCTCTCGGATGTTGCCTCATGAACCCAATTTGTCCTCACCTGATCAATATTTGAACAGTAAGTGTCTCCATGGGGACAAGTCCCACCCACTATCTTCACTAGTGCTGGCCAGTTCTACTAAAAAATCAGCCTTCTGATTTTGGTCTCGAGATATGTAGCAGATAGTGTAGTAATGAAATTGGTTAAACACTTCCTGGACCCGCATAAGGTAGAAGGCCAACCTTTAGTCTATGGCTTAATACTCTCCTTGGACCTGGCACACCACTAGTTGTGAATCACAGTAAATTTCCATTGTGACGACTCCCAAATCCTTGGCAAGCCTTAGTCCAACAAGTAGGGCTTTGAACTCAGCTTCGTAGTTAGTTTCATGGAAGTCGAATCTCAAAGCACAGCATATGGATTGCCCTTCTGGGGATTCAAGCACCACTCCAACACTTGAGCATTGGTCATTTGATGTGTAATCGGTGTATAGCATCCATATATTGTTGGGAGGTTCACTGATTTCAGGCAAGTCCTCGGGCATGGTTAACTCAGCCATGAAATCTACCAGAACTTGTCCTTGAGAACTTGTCTTGGGGCATTAGTGATATCATATTGACTTAGCTCGATGTTCCACTTGAGTAGCCTACCAAAAGTCTTAGGTCGTGTCAGGATCTGTCATAACAACTGATCGGTGTAAACAATGATTGGATGAGCTTGGAAATATGAGCAGAGCTTTCTCGAGGCTATAACATAACAATAAGCTAGCCTCTCTGCCATCCGGTAGTTTCTTTCTGCCCCAATCAAACTTTTGATAATATAATAGACCATTCGTTGGATCCGATCCTCCTCTCAAAGTAGCACGGCACTGATCGCGTTTGCTAAAACCGCTAGATAGACATACAACTTCTCACGATCAACCGCCTTCAACAAGATGGGAGGTGTTGCCAAATGTTGTATTAGTGCCGGAATGCGCCCTTGAACTCCTCTATCCACTTGAAATTCTGTTTTCCTTTTCTGATTAGATCGAAGAAGGGAATGCACTTGTCCGTGGATCGGGAAATGAACCTGCTCAAAGCTTTCACCTTCCTATTAAGACTTTGCACCTGCTTTATAGCTCTAGGAGTTTCAAGATTCCGAATCGCCTAGATCTTCTGAGGATTGGCTTCAATTCCTGTAGCGTTGACAATAAACCTGAGGAACTTTTCAGACGCGACTCCAAAATGACACTTCAACGGATTTAGCTTCATTCTGTACCATCGGAGTTTGTCAACATCACCTCCACACCACTGAAGCGGTCGTTGGGTAACCGCGATTTCACCAGCATATCGTCTTCGTACACCTCCATAGTCTTCCTGATCTGGTTTGCAAACATCCGGTTTACGAGCCTTTGATAGGTTGCTCCAACATTTTTGAGTCCAAACGGCATCACCTTATAGCAATAAAGTCTCAGATCGGTGATAAAGCTAGTATGCTCCTGGTCAGGAAGTTGTATTAGGATTTGATTATAGCCAGAGTACGCATCCATGAAAGATAAGAACTAATGTCTGGCTATTGAATCCACAAGTTGATCGACTCTGGGAAGTAGGAAACTGTCTTTAGGGCAGGCTTTGTTCAGATTTGAGTAGTCTACACATGTTTGCCACTTTCCATTTGACTTTTTGACTAGCACCGGATTCGATACCCATTCTGGGTATAAAGCATCATGAATAAACCAATTAGCCTTGAGTTTACCCACTTCTTCCTTTAGAGTGGCAGATTTCTCTAAATCTATACCGTGCCTTTTTTTCACCGGGATGTGCCGCGGGTCAATATTTAATGCATGGCTCACGATATTCGGTGAGATCCCATGCATGTCTGAATGAGTCAAGGCAAACACATCAAGGGTTTCCCGGAGGAAATCAGCTAGTTCCTGTCTGAGATCCGATCTTTATGACCCTAGGATCATCATTGCTAATGACCGGGACATCAATTTTCAATTCTGCTAGGGAAGCCTAGTATTTTTTGACTTCCCCTTCATCATCGTTGTATCTGGAATCAACATATTTAGGAAATTAGTCATGGAATCCAGGCCTCGGCTCAGCCATTATTTGTCAATTCTCTATGGAGCGGACGTAGAGAAATTCCTCTACGCCCTTACCTTTCTCCTTTTGCTGTGCATCACGCAGTTCCACAACATAACAGGCACGTCCAGCTGCCTGATCACCATGTACTACCCCGACTCCATTGTTAGTGAGGAATTTTAGACTCAAAACCAAGGGGAAATCGCTGCACTAAAATCCGCAAGGCCGGTCGGCCTAGGAAAGCATTATAAGGAGAATGAATATTCAACCCAACAAACTGCAACATCCGGACTCTCCAGCGATCACCGATATCTAATTCAACAGGTAATTCCACCATCCCAGATGGTATGGTTGCACTTCCATTGAAACCATGTATACGTGACTAACACAATTTCAATCCTTTACTTCCATCAACATTTGTTCGTAAACATGTTTAAAAAGTATGTTCATAGAACTTCCACTATCAACTAAGATCCTCTTCATCCAAGCAAGACTTATATGGGCAGAAATAACCAATGGATCAATAGTAGGGGCCTCGACTTTGTTGGCATCACAATTTTTGAAAATGATGTCATCTGTCATCGTCATATGTTGTTTTGCCAAGGCCCCTTCATCAATGCCACTACAACATTCGAAGTCCACATGCCTAATAGAACTAGCATATGACTTCATTTCCTTCCAGCTTTGATCTATCGGAAGAGTACCACCACTCACAGTATTAATCACCAGCCTTCCGCTAGTACCTGTGGGTTTTTTCAGTCCTAGCCTAGCCTTGGCTCTGATTGGGATTAGATGGGCCCGCTCTGGCATCGTATGGAGCTTGAACGAACGGCTCTAATTTTCTTTCTCTAATTAAATTTCAATAATATCCTGCAAATGACGGCATTCATTAGTGTTATGGCTACAATAGTCATGGAATCTACAAAACTTTCTGGTCTGAACTTGCTTCTCTGATGATGGTTTTGGAGCTACCTTCTTGTACTACCTTGTATTGTAGGTTTCAAGATAAACATTTTTAGAGATATGTTCAAGGGAGTATATCGATCGAACATAGGAGCCCTAGATCTTCCACAATAAGGGTCTCTTCTTTCCTTGACCTCCATCACCCTTCTGCTAGCTTTGCTTATTCTAAAAATTTAACTGTACTTTATCAAAGCTCTTCCTGGTCTGCTTAACTTCAATATTACTCTGAATTCCTTCACTACTGGCCCTGTGACGTCCTACTTCCTAGATCATCCAGTGTCTTCCCTCTTTAAATACTGGGCTGCCTTTGCATAGAAATGGTCCAACGAAGTAAGGGGTTTTCCAACCAATCACCAAACTCGAAATCGGGATTGATCCCTTTATGCAATGCCATTGGAATAGAGTTGTCGTTGGGATTACTGGCTTCGGCACAAGCAATGCGGAATCTTTCTAGATAATGCCTTAGAGTCTCTCCAGGGCTTGAATAACACTAGATAAGGTATTAACGTCTTTTGGCCTTGTAACATGCATACAGATTTGCCTGACAAAATTAGTAGCCAATTGGTCAAAACATGAAATGGATCTTGGTGGTAGATGGGTGAACCACGTAGTCACAATGCCTCCCAAGGAGATAGGGAAGTTTCTACATTTAACCGCATCGTCAGCTTAAGCGGCATTCATGAGCTATTCATATTTCAGAATGTGTTGGTTGGGATCCAAATTTCCTTCATATACAAGCAAGGTCGGCATCCGAGATCGGCGAGGCGGTTCCGCATGTAAGATATCGTTGGTGAACAGGGTGTGACTTCTAGAAATCTCCTAACCATCATTTGTGAGGCCTTAACTTTCTCTATCATTTGGCATATCATAGTTGGAATATCAGCCATTTGGATATTCGAGGCCAAGGCATGGTCAGGTTCCATGTCACGAGGATGGTCTGGTCGTTTTCTACGGCACGTTCCATTCCTTCTTAGCTCCTGGGTTTCAAGGAAGTGAGGATCTGAGCATGAATATGGTGATGAGGGGATGGATCTAGTAGGTCCTGGATCTTGGCATCCAAAGCTATATAAGCAGCTACTACATGATCATGAGTAGTGTTGTAAGGAAGTGTCCCTCCTCGGGAGGAGTGTGCAGCTTGATGCCCTTCGGAAGGACCTATTCCGACTTGCCCGAAATTCGTAGCATATGGGTGCCCGAAGGCTTTCGCGTAGTTCCAATCTAATCGGCGGCGTGTAGATCTGTGATTGAAATCAAATGACGCCGAGCTTTCAGTCAAAGAATAAGAGGCATGCTTCCTTCTAGATCTCCATCGCCTTTCTTCATTCAGCAGGTTCGTGAGTTCCATGTTGGCATGGATCTACTGAGTGAGCTCTCGACGGCTTTGAGTGAGCTCCGGCATAAGGGTATGGAATTCCTCTCTAGTTACTAGACCATGTGGATCGGGAACTCCAGCTAATGTTTGGCCTACAGTGGTCAGCTATGTGGGATTTTGCATATCCCTTCCTTCTGGATCAGTGGTATTGTGCACCATGTTGGATGTAGTTCTTCTTAGATCTAGAAAATCTGAATAGGATAGAAGGAACCACTGGAAGAAAGATCTAGATCTCCTCCTTAGATTTTAGCAATCTAACATCGGCAAGGGTTCCTCATAATCAGAGAAAAATGGAGTTTTCTCCATGAAAGCACCATAGTGTTTGTACCAAAAATGGGCACAGCACTCTTCAGATGTAACTAAAGAGATTAGAATGAAGAAATAAAATGGAAAATGTGGCTAATCTAACAATCACACCATGAAAAATAAGTAATACTAAACGAAGACAAGAATTTATGGTGGTTCAGTGCTATGGCCTATGTCCACTTTAAAGGATTTGATGTTTATTGCTGATTATAAACTAAATTATAATAGTACGATGGTTAAAACTTGAGTAATAATGGAGTTTAAGCAGAATAGCAACATAAAAGATCCTTTTTTAGTTGTAGTAGATGTGCTATTTATTGACGTAGAGCTGGAAATATCTACCTTAAATCTTGTAATACCCTTTCTCATACGTAGTTGGCCCACACAATCGATCTAGGGTCGTTTCGGATCGATCCCTGAACGATCCATATTGTCTTCGTATCGATCAAGAAATGGTCCAATCGATCTGCGATCGATCATGTTGTTCTTGAGTTGACTCGATAGCTTCCGTGAAAATTTCATGGCGTTTAGATTTGTAGTTTGAGAGATATGATCGATCCAAGGTTGAATTTTCCAGGGAGGCTGAAGATTTCGTGTCGATATTTTTCATATCCATGACGAGACGTAAGTGCTTTATGGAGATCCAAAATTTCTACATAAGAACTGCTTGCTTTGGTTCAACCTCTTCTTCCGTATCTAATTGAGGCCATGTTTTTGGTATCGATGGTCTACTCTTTCCTTCGTACCGATCTTTGGCCTCTCTCTTCGTATCGATCAAGTAGTTGATCGATACGAAACATGCAGTTGTTGGCTGAATGAAGTGTGATCGATCCAAGGAATGTTAAATTCCATCGATACTGGTTTGAACTTGATGTATACGAATAATGGATGTTGAGTGAAGGTGAAATGCTCATTTCGTATCGATCTGGAAGGATACGAAATGATGGATATGGGTTGATAGATACGAAATGAATATGTTTCTCATGGATTTTGATCGATCCATAACTTGAGCATACGAATTCTGATTGACCTAAAATTTAGAATGTTGCCTTCCATAGCTTTGTCTCATACCATGCTAATTGTAGAAGAATCTGGACTTGGACCAAGTTTGCCTACATCCAGCATGGTCCTATAGATAACTGATCTCCGGGCCGGATTGTCTTCATTCCATAGTCAAGTCCTTGGTGTCACGGCCTTGCCAAAAGATGGGATAACAAACGAAACATACTCCATATGAACTTTTTAATGGAAGAAAATCCAACATATCATATTTTTAAATTTTTGATTCAAAATGTTTTCTATTAAATATAAAAGACCAACTTGGTAAATTCGATCCAAAATCCAATGAAGGAATATTCATAGGATACTCGAAACGAAGCAAGGCATATAGAGTTTATAATAAAAGAACTAAAATAATCGAAGAAACACTTCATGTGTCATTCGATGAAAATTTCAACCTTAGTAATAAAAATGAAGATGAAGTTATAATTTCAAAATCAAATATCACAGAAGATGATAATATTGAAAGTATTGATAATAAACTTGAAATTGAAAACAACGTACCTAATGAAAATGAAATGCTATTGCCACTTAGATTATTAAGAAATAACCCAATCGAATATATTGTTAAAGAAATAAATTCTAATGTTAGAACATGAAATTAGTTAAATAAAATGGGTCACGTAGCTTTTCTATCTAATATTGAACCTAAAAATGCTAAAGAATCCTCAACTGATGACTATTGGATTATACACTACACCAAAACAGGAAAATTCTAACTTTTATAAGTGTTACAAATAATTTCAGTAACACTTTTGAAGTGTTACTAATGGACTGTGAGGAATGGAGCGGCCAAATTTGTAACACTTATAAGTGTTACAAACATACATATTACTAACACTTATAAGTTTGGTACCTAAATATACGGTAGCGCTTATAAGTGTTGGTAACGAAATATACGGTAACGCTTATAAGTGTTGGTAACGAAATATAC
Source organism: Allium cepa (assembly GCA_030765085.1). Classification (NCBI taxonomy): domain Eukaryota; kingdom Viridiplantae; phylum Streptophyta; class Magnoliopsida; order Asparagales; family Amaryllidaceae; genus Allium; species Allium cepa. The sequence goes on along the minus strand of CM060944.1, from coordinate 254,363,315 downwards.
GGTAACGCTTATAAGTGTTGGTAACGAAATATACGGTAACATTTGTAAGTGTTGGCAACGAAATATACAGTAATACTTATAAATGTTGGTACAGAAATATACGGTAATGCTTATAAGTGTTGAAAAATGATTATTTAGTAACACACACACATATATATATACACCAAAACTTAAACGCAAAGTTTAAATATAAACACTCTGCAAAGAATGGTTTCCATATCACAAATAATTCATCATACATATTCAATGCAAAGTTTAAACGCTCTGCAAATGTAGTATAATATATCATAAACAATTATTTACATATCTAAAATACCACAATGTGATATATTCATATATTATTACAACATAAGCTTCAAAAAAATTTTCAAAATACACTTGTAGTTTAACATGCGTTGTCTGGTAAAATAAATACAAGGTGCCAACTCCTTCCTTGTAAATGTTCAAAGTTACATCTAACTCTCCATCTTCCATCATCCACACTCAACTCATGTACCATCATCCACACTATCTCCATCTATCATCTTACAACATTGCACCAGCTACTATCTTTCAACCTGCACACATCCAATTTCATAAACAGTCTGCCTGTCAACATACTCAACTTCCCACTCAATACTGCCTGCACACATCATACTTACAAACATACAACTGCACTGCAAACGGCACTAACATCACTCATCGTCACCATAAACTGTGCAACATCATAGTTCATCCCTACAAAACTCTTCACTGCCCCATCATCTCTACATACTACATACTACTATCCCATAAACACCTACAACAAATCCCTAACCACACTGCCTCTGTCAACTTCCCCTAAAGCCATCATCTTGCCATCAGTTCACTGCATCATACCAACATCCTAACTTGCCTCAACAGCAGACCACCACCCTGCTCCACCACCCTATGCCCATAAAACATCACCACTGACCATCAACTATCACATCATCCCATTCTCCCCTAACCACATACATAAACCACTTCTCCTTACCCTGTATACATTTGCACCATATCAACACAACAAATCTCTAACAACTTCATTGACATTGATTGGTATCGTAGGAATTGTCATCGAAATATATACTTCTGTCCGAATCATGTCGGTTGACATCGATTGGTATCGTAGGAATTGCCATATCTAAGGCATGTGACTTCTTAAAGGCTTGGTTACCTGAAAATAAGATTAAAACAGAAAACATAATAATAAACGGTTGTCACCTTATTATGAGGATAATGGAAGTTAATTTTTAGCTTATTTGTGTTATCTGTCTCAAACATATATCTTCAGCAATCCTTCATTCAGCACTGCTTACATAAAAAATGCAAAAACCACATGCACGTTGTATTTTGGATAAATCATGTGAATGAGAAGCATTGTTTGAAAGTAAATCTACAATGACAAGTATTGAGAAACAAATAACAGAAGTCAATAATGGAAGTGTACACCCAAAATCCAGATGCCAAAAGTGTGGACTTGTGCCACGATGTATGTGATAGAGCACGAAAAGAGGTGTTTTACTTCATGTAAGATATGTGATGATTCTCAGCGATGCTTAGGATTAATGGTTGTAAAAGGGTGCTATATAAAAAAAATTGTTTAAAGTTAAGAATAAAGTGACAAGGGAGTTCTTTTGCCAGTTTTTCCTCTGCACATGTTAGTAGTAAAGATCTCGAGAGGAGTGTTTAAATGGATGATAAAGTTCAAAGCTTTAAGCATGCAAGAGAGTGATCTTGTTTGTCGAAGGTTGTATGTAAGTAAGAACAGAGATGGTGGGATCAACCCAGTTATTAAGTATTTTGTATATGTGACTTTCACAACTTCGTTTTGTAGCCGTTTCTTGGTTTTGCAGTTACAGTGCATGCTGAATTGCTAATCTGGGATCTGCAAGTGTGTATGTTACCATGGAAGTTTATCTAAGTTGTAATTCGAAGGAATGTCGACATGATAGGAATGCAACATCCAGCAACTTAATATATCGGTATGGAAGATAAACTGCTGGCATTTGTAAGAATGATGGCATATTTTTTTGAAATAGCAAGGACTAAGGAATGTGCATATAAGCAACAATAAACTGAGATGAAAATCATGAATGGGATAGTATACTAGTGGTGTTACTGAGAAAAATGCAAGCATAGACCAGTGGTTAAACCTCATAAATGGTTGATTGTGAAGGACCAATTATATGTAATAACAAATGCATATCAAGAATATTAATGCACCTTTCACTAACAGACCAGAAATGCAAAAGAGAGAAAAAGACCTAGAAGCAAAAGGCACAAACAATATACCAAGATATATTACCTTTGATGGGCTGTTGTTCACTAGTATTTGGAGGGATTTGAAGAAGTACGGTATCGGTGGTATTTGGATTCTCTAATGGCGAGCTCGCTGAATCAAACAAAGAATAATAAATGGAAAACCGTTAGTACATGCAAATACTGCCACTTTCTGCCACATAATTTGTTGTTTTCAATTTAACTGATGCAAAAGTCAAAACTAATGCATGACACAAGCACAATTATGGTAGTGAAGCTGCATGTCAATTTGTCAAACCATTATACATCAATTCACCTTTCGTGAATTATGCTTCAATTTTTTTTTTTAAATACTGTAAGATCATCCATCAAAGATGATCTTATTGGGTGTACTAAACTTTGTTCACAAATACATCAATACCAAACAAGAATGCTTCATACTTGTGCATATTAGTTGTTTGCTCCAATTTCTTAATCCGTTTCATCTTTGGACTTAAAAGACCAGATGATTAAGGAATAAAACATGAATCTAAATTGGTATTCACGCCGCTCAGTTCACATCGCTCGGTTCTCCTAAAAATCTCAAATTGCATCTGAATTGGTATGTAAAGACAAAGTGACAACTCTATAAGATATAGACATGTAATCTTTTCTACAATCTCTAACCAAAATAAACAGCAGTTACATTGTATAAAAAAATACACATAACATTGGTGATTTGTATGCTTTATTGATTATGCTTTAGTTTGCAGATGATGGCACTAAATGCACCCGGTACTCATATTATCCAAGTTTAAATAAAAGAAAATAAAATAATGTGGTCATATTGCCCCGTACCAAGCATAATATATCACTGGTAACAGAAAACCGATCAAGAAATTAAACTACAACCAGAACATAATGCTGAAATATGGCACATTAGTGTGGGTATTGAACAGCAAAATTTTGGGTTTGTCTAGGTAACACTATTTAATTATATTGGGTAAAATGAAGTAGGTAATGTAATGGATGTGAGGAAAAAGAAGATCGGGTAAAATGAAAGAGAGAATGTGATACATTCAGCATAATTCTTTGAGATAGTTGTGTTGCTAGAGTACAGTATACGAAAAATTATAGGAATGTATGATAAAATAGTACAACATTAAGATAAACAGATATGATCTAAAAATATATTAGGCCACTCCACGTATTATCAATTTGTTTTATGATGGGCAAGTGAGTGTTGATATTATATCATAGCAATGCTAGATTATTGCCTCAGCTTAATGGTTACAAGCACTTAGGATACTTGGGATAAATTGTTTATATTTTTCTCCAGATTAGCCACAAGAGAGAAATCTGTTACAAAGTCCCACCTTACGACGTTGATTAAAGATCATCTAACTGACACTCAACAGATTACAAAGTGAGTGGTTCTTGAATGTGTATTCCTATATTTCAGAAGACCAACATATCTATTTGAATGTGTAGAGTAGTAGTAGTAATAAATAAATAAATAAATAAAGAGTGAGTAGTGCGAGTTAAAATGGATTTATAGTTACATTTCTCATAATTTAATTGTACATTATTTCAAAATATCAAATCTCAAAACATGACTACATTTTCTACAGAAACCCAACATCAAATAGAGAGCACTTAAATCATATATTCAAACCAAGAAACTTAAAATTTCACAAGTTTACATAAATCCTAATCTAAACAATACCCAGATGCCAAAATCAAATCTTAACACAAAATCAGAACTGAAGTTATTACCTTGACGTGCTTCGTAGATTGTGGTGATAATAAAGTAAATGGATGACTGAGAGAATAATAGTCTAAACGCGAAACTCATTAGTAGAACGAAGATGCAAATTTTTAATAGTACATGACTGCTCTTTTTGTTGCTAAATTGAAATGGTTCCCAATCCGAAGTCATCATTTCTTTTGCTATAAAGTACCTTCGAAGTTTAAAGATTGGCTGTTGTTGCCACCTCGCCTCGCCATACGCCAACCGTCACCACACATCGCACGCCGTCGGATTTCGCGTAGAAGAAGAAGAAGCCTGAAACCCTGTATCGATTTCGCGTGGTAGCCTGAAACCCTAAAATGAAATTCAATTTTTTGTGCGGCCTGGAGATGCTAAGCGTGAGAAATTAGATGGGATATGAAAATTACCGGATACTCCCTATGTAAATGAATTATTTACCAATATACTGACTATTATAACACTTATTTGTGTTGCAAATAATAAACAATATTTTGCAAAGTTTATACCAACGCTTTTTGATTGTTGGTAGTTTATAACATTTATAAGTGTTGGCAGTTGATAAATATAAAATGTTGGGAAATCAAAGATTTGGTGTAGTGATAGCTATGCAACAAGAGCTAAACTAATTTGACGAAACGAAGTTTGGAACTTAATTCCTAGTCCTAGTGATCAAATAGCCATTGGTACTAAATGGGTTGACAAGAATAAGCTAATAAGCATGGAAATATTGCTCGAAACAAAGCTAGATTAGTCACTTAAGGCTACAATCAAGAAGAAGGAATAGACTGTGAAGAAACATTTGCTACTATCGCCCGACTAGAAGCAATACGTATTTTATTAGCTTTTGCATGTTTTCATAACTTTAAGTTATATCAAATGGATGTAAAAAGTTCCTTTTTAAATGATTTTATAAAAAAATGCATATGTAGAACAACCACCCTTATTTACACATGAAAAATTTATAGACCATGCCTACAAATTAAAGAAAGCTTTATACGGTTTGAAACAAGCACCTCGTGCTTGGTATGATCGTCTTAAAATATATCTTTTAAATTTAGTATTTGAAATTGATAAAGTAGATCGAACACTTTATTAACCAAGATAAAAAGGACATTTTAATAGTTTAAATTCATGTCGATGATATCATTTTTGGATCTACAAATGAGAGATTATGTAAAGAATTTTAAAATATTATGAAAAACTGAATTCGAGATGTCGAGAACTCTCATACTTTTTCGGATGACAAATTAAACAATTAAAAAATAGGATTTTTATTAATCAAAAAAATATTGTAATAATTTAATAGAACATTTTGGTTTGAAAAATACTTCTGCTAAACGGACTCCTATGAGCACCACTGTTCATCTTGATTGAGGTGAAGATAGAAAAAGTACCGACCAAAAATTTTACAGAATTACGATTGGTTCTCCATTATATTTAACTGCTAGTCATCCAGATATTGTGATGAGTGTTTGTTTGTGCTCATAATTTCAAGCTAACCCTAAAGAATCACATTTGCGAGCTATGGAACGGATTTGCATTACTTGAGCAAAACTAAAGACTACAGACTTTTTTACCCTAAGGAATGTCCTTGTGAGTTGGTATCAAATAATGAGGCTTACTTTGGAGGATGTCGAACGGATCAAAAAAGTATATGTGGTATGTGTCACTTCATTGGACAGTCTTTAGTATCATGGTTTAGTAAGAAAAAAATTATGTTTCACTATTGATGTGTGAAGAAGAATACATCTCTGTTGCTTTTGCATGTGATTAAGTAATCTACATGCAGCAAACACTTCAAGATTTTGGTATAAATTTGACTAAATCAATAATTTATTGTAATGAATACAAGTGCTATAAGTTTATCTGAGAATCCGATAAACCATTCAATAGCGAAACATATTGACATTCGACGTCATTTTCTAAGAGATAACATAAAAAATGTTATTTCGCTAGATTTCGTCTCTTTCAGAAATCAAATGGCTAATATTTTTGCAAAATCGTTGAATGAAAATATTTTTCTAAAATTAAGATGTGAACTTGGATTTATATTGTTTCATAATCTATAAGTTTATAACAAAATGTATATAATTAAAAGTGTATAAAATAATAAAAGTTGAACAAAAAAATGGAGCTGCTGGCACTCAAACTCAGCACTCTTGGGAGATAGGCGTATGACTTTTCATTTTTTTATTTCAATTTTCACATTAGAACGTCTCCTCCTTTCTATTTTATCTACGACTATATTTATAACTTTTATTCTTACCTTAGAATCATATTAACTATTTATAGCATAGAGGTAAATTAAAGTCTGCCCCACAGATTAACAATAATTAGGAAAATCTAATTCAGCAATAGCTAAATCATATATATATATACACACATATACATGCATAAAAAAATTATTCATATTAAACAAACAAACAAACAAGTACTTAAATTCTTATAAAAATGCTGTCTCAAGAAAATTATGACTACTCGTCAATTATATGCAGCACACCGCCTTCGGATTCGTCTAACAAATCTGCTCCAGTTTATGTTCCGGTGAACATTACTCCAACTCCAAATACCATGCCGGATATACACCGAAAGGAAAAAGAACTAAAAGAAACTTAGAATTTGGATCACCTTCTACCATGGAGAAAATCGATGACATTCATCACTACCAACATGAAACTTTAAGTATACAACTTGAGATGTATTATGAGCAAAAACACCATGGAAGACATTTAAATTTTCTTAAAGAATCCGCTCTAAAATTCTACGGAACTACCCCTAAAAAGGGTGTGCAAAATCAATCTCCTCAACGACCTCACATATATCCAAATTCTTAGGATCAAGATGATACCAATAATCTCCTATTCGATGGAATACTTAGTCTCCTATTAATCTATTATAGAAAGACACCAAAGTTGAACCAAACTCGTTTGAAATTTTTTCTTCAGATGAATCCAAGACCACTGAATGTATATAAATTTTATATTTTCATAAATTATGCTTATAATATTGATGTTGTAATTTACATATATAATAATTTTTTTGAAATAAAAATTAAATTTATTTATTTAATATGAGAATAAAGTTCACATATTAATGCATATATGGAGTATAATGTTTTTACATATTTAAAATATACCGAGAAAAGACTAACCTGTACAAAATCAGCAAATTCTACCGGGTGAAATATCTCATCCAAACGGCTGAATCTTCAAAATAAAAATTCATTCCACTCAGAACTCAATCGGTCGAACCCAAAATTCAAACGGCTGAATCATGGAAAAATTGAATAGTTTACTTGCTGGTTGCAAAATTTACAATTCAGCCGGATTCCTTGCTATATTTAGTCGGCTGCTTGGCTGAAATTCTGTTTCTTTTTAAAAAGACACTTGCACATTTCTTAAAGCACAAATCAAAATTCAAACCAATATTTATTCTCAAAACCTACCTATTTATTCTTTATTTACCTTCATACTCTCTTGAAATAACAAAAGAAACCCTAAATTCTCTTAATCAAAAAATCAATCTTTCTTCATTCCTAAAACAAAAATGCCCCTAGATTAAAAAAAAGAATAAGAGAATCTTCTATGAGTCCATCTTAAAGCCAAAGTAGGGCATGGCTCCACAACGAAACGGTCGTTAATCGATTTAATAGCATGAAGAACTCTAAGCTTTTGAATGGGCTTTTATAAAGTTTTCGAATTCTAATGGATGTGAACTTAGAGAATTGGCGGAAGCACATGGATTCGACTCACTTATTGGGTATGATGCAAATAACGTTAAGATTTATCCTTTCTTAATTAAGCTTTTTTATGCAAATATGAATCTAGGCCACCAAAATCCTCAAAATAAAATTGATTGCATTTGGACTTTTGTATGTAGAGTTAATTTATCTTTAAAAAGATTAGGGCATATTTTAAGACGTGCATCCCAAGTGTTAGACATTGATATTGTTGACGTTGATACGTACAAATGTGACGAAGTGTCACATAGATTTTTGTTAATGACATAACCGAACTAAAATCTAGTGCCTTACATCCTAAGGTAAGAATTATTGATCATGATCTCATTCGCTCTCCTCAACCTAGAACCAATATCTATGAAAAAGTTTATAAGCATGATTTCTATGACTTATATGCTATTTATTCATCTCAACGTGTTAATTAGGGAAAGGTTATATTGGATGAATTTCAAAGTGTTAACAATAGGAGGAGTTAAAACCATTCACTATGGAATTTATATAATGAGGATAATACAAAATTTTAGAGCCACTTTGCCAGATTTCGATTTCACAACAATAATGAACTTAACTCCAAAACCCTTAGTCTCATGGTCTTCCGATATGTTTCGTGAACCAACAAATTATTAGTTTTCAAGAATGGGTCGTTAATTGCAATCAGGGAATTCCGCAACCTCGAGACACAAATATTGCCTCTTCTTCTCAACAACCCCTCAAGAAGAAGAAGAAGAAGAAGAAATCCATGAATTAAATGTTAATGTGCCTCCTAATTGAGCTATCGTCACATTATCTCAAAATCAAAGCAAGCTTGATCACCATTTAGCTAACGTTGAGAAAAATGTTTCTAAGAGAAAAAAGCTAAACTCAATAAAAGGTTATTTGAACAAGATTTGGGAAAAAGTGTCTTGCTCTACGTCCATATCGACGGAAATTCTTGAAAATCCAGCATCATTTACTTGGACATCTTCGGTGGAAGAAGGAGAAGAGGAAGAAGAAGAAGGAAGGGGAAATTGGTTCGATATGTTTTTATCTATTATCTAGACATAACTCTATCTTTTCTACTACTTATTTCAAGAGCATATCTATGTAATATCTGTATAATATTTCAAGAACATATATATGTAATATCTTTTCTACTACTTATTTATGATAGTTCTTTTATCGATTAATTATTTCCTTTATGTCATTGACAAAGGTGGAGAGTAAGGTAGTCATATCGATAGGGGAGAATAGTTGAATCCTTATATTTAATTCTTACATAGTTATCATCAACAAAAAGGGGAAGAATGTCAGAACCTTGAATTTTGATGTTTTGATTGTGACAACTATATAAGTAAATATTATATGAACTAACCAAATTTGCAGGATAAAAAATTGTTAGAGAGATAATCAAAAACATATGAAGACCAAGTTCTAGATTGTACCTACATTGTATTGTTAAGTATAGCATCCGAGTCTAGAAGTAGAAATATGTTAAAATCTCTCCGAAGTGGTATACTTGTACATATAAAATATAAGATTCATCAAAACAAAGAATCCTGCTCAAACCAGCACATTCAGCCGGCTGAATGTGCACTTTCATCCATCTGAATGCTGTGCACTTGCACAAAAAATTTACAATATTCAGCCGGTTGAAGTATAATATTTAAAAGGTTGAATAAGGGCTATTTTGTACTATGTCCTTGCTTCATGATTTTCACTCATTTCAACTGGCAGAAACGTTTAATTCGGACTGCTGAATATTGATGACGGCTAGTTTTTGAAATGGTACTTCTCTCTCATGAATAGGAACAACTCTTGATTCAAGAGTAGCTTTCATATCTCTTCATAGCTACTCTTCATGAACATATATACTTTTAATCTCTATAAATATCAAAGAATTTCAACGTCTTAAATATCAAAATTTTCACTCTTAATTCTATTTTTTCTTGCTATTTTTACTCTAAATCATTCTATACATGAAAACTCTATTTTGATCACTTGTATATTCAAGTTTATTACTCTAGTGATCGAATAAATTTCCTTTCTTCGCATACTATACAATATACCACAAAGGAGAAGATTATAGGAATGGTGCACTTTATCGACTTATCAGTGCTATTCAAGAGCAAACTCAGTCAGAAACATTTCTACTATTTGTATTAGAAGTCCCGTTATAAGATTCTCAGGCAGTTGAAGTCCTATTCGGTTGTCTATGCGGTTAAAGTCATGTTCGATTATTTTGGCGGTGTAAAACCTATTCCTCAAGGTTAAGTAGCGTTTCGATTAAATCCAGAAGGAGACTGAGACTGGACGTAGAATGGGAAGTTCAAACCAGTATAAAAATCTCTGGTGTCATTTATTGTACTGCTTTTACTTTTATATTTATATTACACACAATAAATAATTTGGTTAATATTCATATTACACGATCCATAGTCACTTCCAATGACATCGTGGTTAACTAAATATTTTATGGTAAAAATATTTAGTGTTTATGGTAAACTAAATAAAAATTGATGACGTCATGTATGAGGTCATGGGAAGATATTTTGTAGTGGTAGCTTATGGAAGGAGCAAAGGTGAGCGAGGTTGAAAGTTGTCATGTGTGAGGGAGGCTCCTTGTTGACCTTCCACAGAAGGTTCAGGAGGTGATGGTTACTTCTTGTCATATTCTATTTAATCACTTCATATATTACATTAACCCAATCACTAATTTTTAAAAGTAGAACACACTCAGTCTTAATCCTCTTCTCTCTTCACTAATTAATCTTTAAGCAAAGTAACTTTTCTTGAATCTTCAGCAAACTCAAGCATGAGGCTTAAACATCATAGCAATAAGAAATAACAATCAAATCATGAAGAAAATGGGCAAAATACCCCCACCCCATTGCTTAGCCATGAGCAAATTAGGTAATTTCTTGCCTAGGTTGTGAGCAACTAAGGAGCTTGGCTTCGATTTTGGCTTATTTAGGTCAAGGTAGGATGTGGTTTTAAAGGTTTAGGTTTGTTCTTGGTTGTAGGCTTGGTTGAGGATGAGTTTACTCACCATTTAATAGGATATATTTTGTTATATATGCTGTATGAGTATAAAGTTAAGCGATGAACTAACAAAGCTATAACTTTGGACCCCCTTTCTTTTGAAAGCAAATGAGAACTCTATATTGTGTATCATCACTTCTAACACCCACTACAACATGTAACGTGGCCTTGACTTTGTGTTTACATGTTTAGTTTTGCCGTGTATTGCGTTGAAGTGTGTTTCAAAGTGTTTGAAGCAAGAAAGGTTGCTACAAGTGCACTTTGAAATCCCCTTATGTTTAACTTGTCTAAAATGGTTATATGTAAATATATTATGAAAGCATATGTTTTTTATGCTCTACAATTATAGTTTAGGAAATGTATGGGAAGTTATAGAATTGAGAGAACAAGATTGTCAGAGTTAGAAGCGAAATAGTCGCCATAAATGCGCTTTAAATAGCTTGTTTTAGAGGATTATTATTATTTTGAAAAATATCCTTAGGGGTTTCTTTACAAGGTTTTTAAGTACACTGTGTATGCTTCTTATTGTAAAAATTTCAAATCTTAAATCGTTAACTTAGATAGAAAAATGGACCATAAACTTTCATGTTTTCTTGTATGCTCTCTATCCAGTAGCTTTTACAACACTTAATAATCTGTTTTTGACCTACAACAACATTTCTTGGCACTTCTTGTGAGGAAAAGTCAAGAGTTTAAGCTATTTCATGATTTTAAACTAGTTTAAAATGTTACTTAACTTAATTATTTTTATATGTTCTTTTAAGGAAGCTTAACATCACCATTTAATGTGTTTTAAAACTAGTTTCAACTTTACATATATTTTAATAATTATTTATGAATTTTTGAAGTAAAATGCTTATTTTGTAGCATTTACATAAAATGGTTTTTCTAGAAATTTCTAAATTATTGCTTTTACAACCAATTATAACTATTTTAAAAGTATTTTTACATATACATAAGTTTTAGAAATGTAGGTGAAGTATTTTAAAGGTGGTTTTGGTTATAACACTTAGTTAAAATAAAAGGCTTAGAGAAGTTATTAAAAAGAATGTTACTTTGTAAAATAAATGTCGATATACTTAGATCTTTAAAATGATTATTTTAAAGATAATGATAAGTATAAAATGGTTTTGGGTTTATAGTAAACAATGTTTAAGTAATATTTGTTTTTAACCCTTTTGAATATACCTTTGAATATAAGTATATCTTTAAAAAGAATATTTTAAAGATAATGTTAAGCATAAATTGGTTTTCAGTTTATATTAAGCAATGTTTAAGTATCATTTTTTTTAATCCTTTTGAATATACTTTGGAACATGCTTTGCTCTTTAAAATGAGTATTTTAAAAATAATGATAAGTTTAAAGTATTTTAGGTTTATAGCGACAATGTTTAACTAACATTTGTCTTTAACCCTTTCGCATTACTTAGGTATTTGAAAATAACTTTTCAAAGATAATGATAACTCTAGAATGTTTTATAAAAATTATATATAAGTAAAGGTTTAATTTATAGAAAAGAAGAGGTTATAATTTTTTAGTGACATTCGTTTTTAACCTCTTTGATTATATTTTACAACAGAAAATTATGTTAAGTAATTTGTGAATATCCTTATACATTTGAGATAAGTATATGAATATATTTTGACGTATTGAAAAGAGTAGAAATAAATAGTAAAGTAGTAGTACATAATGTATATATCTTTTATAAAGGTATTTTGAATATAATACAAGTATTTACTAAGAAGTACTATTTGACAATATGGGGTTAAAAGTTGCTTGTGTGGCCTAATCTTGTTTGTATGTTTATTCGTTTATGGAAAGTATTTACTCCTATATTTTGCACTAAAAGCCGACAAAGTAGACTTGATCTGTTTGTAAGAATTAAGAATGAGGTGTCAAGGTAGAGCTTGGATTCATCCTATGGTCTAACCAACCTGGCTTCATCTTGACTGAGGGATAGCGTAAATTGAGAAGGTTGGAAATAGTGATTAGTATTTGAGACTTGATTTCTATAGGCAATCATTTTATTTTTATTTTATTTGACCTAAATTAACTTAGAAATCATATTCATATTAAATTTTTCACCGGTTCATATGATTTAAGAACCCCTGGGAAGGAATCATTAGTACGAAAGGTCTCAGGCTTTAAGAACTTATGTAAGAGATCTCCCAGGAGTGAATTCTTTATATTGTTTGCTTACTTCTAAAAGAACCAGAATTGATTTAACCAGAAATTAACCGATTTAGTTTTGAAAACTTCAAGATCGTATAAGTATACTGATGTATTACGTACCGAAAGCCACTTCAAAAATGATATATGTGTTCTATGTCTTGAAAGCAGTTGTAGAGTGGAATGTTAAAGAGTTGAACCATTTATTTTAAGGCTAAGTCCAAAGTAGAGTTCAGTGTTAACATTTTGGGCAAATGCCATAGCGTTGAATTATCTGTCAAAATGTTAAGTCCAAGAGAGAAGTCATTGTTAGCATTTATTAGGTAACTTGTATTGGAATCCATAGAGAGATTCCTGATCTATTAGAGTGATGAAGATTCGTATGAGAGATGCTAAACGTTACTTCATCATAAAAAATGACAGAATATAGACTAGGCCTCCTCATACCAGTGGAATTAGCTAACCAAGAGTACATCTACCCCAAATATCTATATATTCATTCGATTACGGTGCACATGTGCTGATAATATTTGGTAGCATGTGTTCGAGTGTGGACAGCTATGTTTTTCCTTTATGGTATAATTATCTAGTGATATACATGGTTTTAGAAGGTAGATTTTGGCCTTTGCTCAGAAGTCGACGTCAATGTACTGAGGAGACCTCCAATGGAAATCCATATGCGACCGTACCTTAGTAATTTTAATTGTGCTTCTAATATTTTTATGTTGTTAGATGTAAGCATCACGACTATTTTCTTATTTATATTTTACACCCTAAACATTGTCTATTATATTGTCATATGTACTTGTTAGGTGGTTTGGCTCTTTTGAGGTGAAAACCATTTCGATGATTCGGACGGTCTCTAAAGATACTGTTTTATGTTGATTACGTCTTAATCAATGGTCCAAACTCTAACAATATATGTATTTAATAGTGAAGTCCAACACTAAAGTCCTTGGTTCTACCTGCTAACAACTATTGCTATGGCTAAAGGTTTTGACTTCATGTTGACTACCAATTACGTCGATACCAACCTTCTATTCAAAGGAGATGAATGTTCTCTTGAATAATGTTTCACTTCAAGTGGTTCAACTTATACCTACATATGACCTTAACATGATCCATTTTGTCATGTGATAAACCATATTCAAAGCATAGTTTAGAAGTATTCCCTAATCAAAATACTAATGCACATCAGCATGTGAGATATTCGATTTGACTTTTAACCAACAGAAGACTCTCAATGAGTCGTTTTCTAATTATTCCAAACAACTAAACATATGAAACCCCTTGATTCTCCCAATGATTATGAGTAAATCACTATCCATCACATGGAAAGAGTTGTGTACATTTATCTTATAGGTATATCAATGTCTCATTCTCAATACATCTTGACTAGGAACATCTAAGGTTAAATTATTATTTTGTTGATTCAATACTCATAGTTATGAAGACATTCATTATTGCAATCGAATAAAAACTTTTTCTATAAATTTTCTACCTTTATATTTAATATATTTATAACATTATTTATACCCCAATATAAAAACATAGACAGTACAAAAACCCAAAATCATATTTATATTAAACAAGGTTTGCCATAAGAGTTAAGTTATATAATCAAACTACATAATTGCCCCTAAGACACACCCTTAACTCTATCAACCTCCAACTTGCACTTGGGGCTAATTAAGGCGAGTCATAATTAAAATCTCGATCAACTTTCCTATAAAAAAATGAGAAAGAACCTTAGTTAGTAGATTTGTAATATTATTATTTTATATCTACTTTTCGATTATACTTCTTTGTTGCTGATAAAATCAAATATCACGTGGTAATTATAGAGAACCAACTTAAACCACTTATTAAGTTGTCAATTCCTAATGCAATCTATATTATGTCATTATTGTCAAATACATTATTGGATTTTGAATTATAGGAACCATCCATACTTTCTTTATCGTACCATTCAAGTCAATGTACCTACCTATTTTAGCTTAGTTTGTTACAACCTCTTGTTTGGAATATTTCCAACTAAAAGACCCCTTTATCAAGGGTGAACGTGAATTTATGATTGACTTATAATATTCAATGTCACTTATGAACTTCAAGGTCAAACTCTCCTTCATAACGAGTTCGTTATTTCCACAATAATCCCTTTAGTATTTCTTAAACACTCAAGAATACTCTTAACTACATTTGTTGATTTGGTCATATATGATAGTTCCTATCACCAATGCATTAGGAATTCACCTCATATGCTCCATATTAAACATTTTATTATGGTGCCTATGTATATCAATTGAATAATCCCAATATCCTCTTATAACAAGTATAAAGGACACCTATTTCAAATTCCTCATTTAGAGTTAAAAAACAAATTTTAACTTGTTTTAACATAGGTACATCATTACCAATCAGTAGCACATTATATATATTTATAGTTGTATAAATGTTTTAGTAGCTCTATTTTTTTCTTATAGACACATGCTTCCTTTGCATTTTACTAAGATCAAACTATTTTTTTTCTATCAAAATGTTTGCTCAACTTCTAGATGCTTATTTAGGATAATGCCTTAAATGATCCATAAGCTTTGTTATTACTCCCACAACTTAAAGCCAATGTGGCTATGGTATGCAATTAATCTTCTCTAAATCATTGTTTAAGACTTTTTTTCCAATGTCTATGTTCTAAAACTCTTTTACCATGCTATAATTTGCAAGTATAATATGAATGGACTTAGACATGTTGATTGGAAAAATAGCTTTATAATTTCAACAATTTGAAATTAATGAGGTTATTTCCCATTAACTTTGCATTATACAGTTCCAACTGCATTGATCTTCTTGTCGAAGACACATATGTGGTTGATGGATCAAATACTTTCAAATATAGTTTCCAAAATCAGATTTTGTCAATGTAATTCATTTTGGGTTTAAAGCATCAAGCCATATGATGGATTTGATATTCTCTATGGCTTGTTGGCAGTAGAGGCGATTATCATTACTAACTGCCTATTTTCACGATATAGGTAAAAACTTATAATTTCTCTTCAACATGTGAGATTTGTTATTAGACATTCTAATGGGTTACGTCTACTTGAACTTGGTTAACAGTTTCTATCATCCATGTATCCGGTTTCATTTTTAGAACCTTGGATCATATCCAAGTTTGTCGCACTACCACTAGTTTCTCTAGAAAGAAATTCCTTCCGTAAGAAGGTGATGTGTATTTAAAAAACAATTTGTTTCTTAGTGCAATGGAACTGGTATTTAAAATGTTTTCTAAACTATCTATGGATTTGCATAAAATAAATTTAGCCTTGAGGCCATGAAACTAACATTCATAATGTAGATCGAACAACCACATACCATAAACTATTTAAGATGGGGTTACTTTCCAATTCGTATCTTATATGAAATCGTAAGCTCATCTTTAGGTGAAATCAAATTCAACGTATGTTCTTACTCTTAAGTACATATTCTTAAAGAGGTAACTCAACTTCACTTAATATTAATCGTACTTTGTTCATCTGGGTCCAAACACTCCTTATTGGACTTCAATATGTAGCATAGGAAGAGCGATTTTGGGAGTGTATTATTTTCATTTAGCCACCTTAAATCTCTTATCCAAAATACTAACAAATTGGATCATATTAAATTGTTTTAATTCTTTTCATGTGAATTTCTACTTCAGTACTATATTCTATGAACTTATCATAGATGCCTTTCCTGTGTACTATGAACTTATCATATATGCCTTGCTTGTGTATCTAATACACATGTTCATATATATCAAAGTTCATCAGTGAATTTTACGAAGTAATGGATTAGCTTTTGGTATCATTAGACCTTGTATTGCATACATCCATATGTATTAATCCAAAGAGTTCGTTAACTCTTTTGTTGCTCTCACTAAATAGGTGCTTTACTCATAATCATTTGATATACAATTCATAAGTACATATAATTTACAATCATGTGATTAAAGAATAGTTTCCCAAAGATATGGCTCGATCCATGATTCAAATATAATTCTTTAATACTTTAGGTGCTTTTATGTTTTCAATATAGTTATAAATTCACTAATGTTATTGAAGAAAATAATAATAATGGATTTATTTTATAACAAATACTCATAATATTCATATTTAAAGAAAGTTGCATCTATTTTTAGTCAAAATCAAAAATGGTTATAATTTCATTATAATAGTTGGTACACATAAAAGTAATTTTTCAAAACTTAATATGCTAATGAGCAATTGTTATGTAGTATTCTCCCACTATGTCTACTATTACAATAATAACATTTGTAACATGAAGCCCAGTTCAGTCACTTAGTATGTGCTATTTAATTCTTCTGCTACAACTAATTTGTAGTCAAGAGTTTTAAATCAAATGTTTCAAACTCAAAGAAATCGATCTTATAGAGATCAATTTTCTATAAGAAAATTACATTTGGAATAAAAATCACATTTCTTATTCCTTATTAAGCACCTACAAATATTTTACACAATTCTTTTTACGATTATGTTTATGAAGAAGATGTGATTATTCACCATCTCTTCATCCCAACTGTCCAAATATTACTTCCATTCTCAAACTTTCACTTTCTTTTAAATGATCATACCATTCAAAAGAAAAATCCTTTTGTAATACCTAGAAAAAGTTATATTGAACCTAGATAATAAAAATAATAAATTTAAAATTAAATTGGAGACTGTTCAGGCAAATTTCAATAGAAGGGCGAACATATAGTTGAATTTGCTGATGCAAGTCATAGTACTACGTAGCTCTCATTTTTTTAGTCGAGACAGAGTATTCATTGTTTAAATCGGACAACGTATGGGTGAGATATCAGTGACTTAATGATGTGGGTTGGACTCTTGTGCGAGCAATGGGCTAGACCGGGCTGGATTGGGCCGAGTTTGAAATTTGAATTCAAATTTGATGTCGTTTTATTTTTTCCCCACCAATGCCCATTTTAAATGTACATAAAACTGAAAATATGTTTTATTCTTATTTTTAAAACCCCATAACTCCTTCTTCGTCTTCCAATCATTCAAATACCGAAGCCACATTTCTTAATGACAATTGACAAGACAAAGTGTATTGGATTCATAATGGAATTGCCTATATCTGGAGTAAGAATGGAAGGTAATCATAAAAAATTTAACTTTTTAAATGGTGCGACAAAAGAGGAAATTGGGTTCGTTTGCTCGGGAATTGGTGAATGTGGCTTCTCATATTCTTGTATAATTCTTTCATAATGGTATAAGATAGTTTGGGGCTAACATAGGATCTAAATCTGATGCATATTAATATGAAAGTAAGGTTAGAAATTGGGGAGGAGAAAAGAACATGGTTTATTTCAGAAAATCAATAAAAGACATTATGACACCCATTTTATATTGAAATTCAATATAATTCCAATTCAATGCATGTTTTCACGTTAGGACCTTAGGAACTTTTAACTACTATGTATATGTGATAAATGGCCCTTATAAACAATTAAAAAATAGAAGAAACAAAATCTAGAAACTAAAATATAAAAAATAGAAAGAAAATCCCATATCTAAGCCATGCACCGGTGCATCGATGGGGATATATTGGTCCACTGATAGACGATCCATATTTTGTATTTCGGTCTTTTAAATGCCTAGATTGAGATGCATTGTTTCAAACTTTTGCGAGGTGTGCTCTAGTGATGTTATGATGACAACATGACAGGTACAGCTGTTGTTTGGATGTGTAGTTTGGTGATAGTATTTAAGTGTGGATATCAAAGATGTAGTTGTGGAACATAAGAAAATATTCACACCGTATATGGATATGTGGCTTGATTAATGACGATGTACGATGGTAATGTTCTTAATCAAAATATGAATACATGGGACTTGGCAATAATAAAGAAATACGTTTGTGATATATATATATGGCTTTAGATCATGTAGTTTGATGATGTGGGACATGTATGTATGCACATATATACAGTTTTTGAACGATGAATGAATACCTAAATCATGTAACGAACGTGGTTATTCATTAGTTCATAGTATTGACTAGCGTTCTCTTGTAGAGAAATAGGGCTGGTGAAAGTGGTTTTGGTGCGAATAAAAGTCAACCTGTGGCACATTGTTGAGACCGACCGTGAGTCTAGTTCATACTATTCTTTACAATAAGTGGCAAGACCGGATAGTGATTGTGTATGTGTAATACTTTACTGCATCCGGGGAGCCTGGATTGGGTAGCTCCTTTACCGTAGGTGTTCGAAACTGGATCTGTAACACCCTGTACAATAAACAGTAATTAATAACTAGTCATTAAGGATTAAAAATGGAATATGAGAAAATGTTAGAATTTGACTATGAAACTTACACCATTGTGGTTGTGGTGATTTTCTAAGCAATTTTCATATATAAAGTTTTGCGATCGTAGTCCAAACGAAGAAGTTATTGACTTTCGAAATTGTTGGAGAAAAAATAATCAAATGGAATAAAAAGTAAATAAATAATATTAATCGCATGGACCCCACCTATCGACCCCTCCTTGGACCAATCGACCGCATATAAATGAGCAATTAACCGGTTGGACCAATAGCGGCTAGGGTTGAACCATGACCTAACGACACAAATTTAATTAATTTAAATCTAACTTATAGAATTGGTTCGAGCGTGTATAAATGTTGGCCTAGACTTTCATGTTTTTTCTTATATTTTCTGATCAGAGTAGTGGAGCTCTATCATTTTCCCTTCTCCGCTATTTCTATTAACTATAAAAATAATATATATATATATATATATGTATGTATGTATATAATTAGAGAAGGGTAGAAAATCAAAGAGAAGAAAAGGAGGAGTGAATCGATACTGTGGAAAAGGGTAAATTTTATAATTATAACTCTATATTCCACTTAATTCAAATCTCCTCTCAACTCTGTAATCTAATGGGTATGTATTTTCTTATTATACATATTTTTAGGTTGAAAAGGAAATGAGTCAATTAAAGGGAGGAATTCGGATTTGGAAAGATAAAAAGGCAAGTGAGAAATTATATGATTTATATATAACATTGAAATTTATATCATTGAATCTTATTTAAATATTATGCTTATGTAAGGTATGTTAATTTATAGGCTTAAAATAAATGCATTCAATTGTAATCTCACCTACACATGTAAGTTGGGTAATTGGAATGGGATGGAATATACACCCTAATATGGAAATTTGGAAATCAATCCTTAAATTGTTAAGATAGGATATTGAGAAGATTGTAAAGTTTATTCCAAGTTTATGATAATTGGGTCATAAATTACTAGTATTAATTTGGATTGCCTTAGTTTGATTTGGAATGTGAATTTCTACATTTTAACTTATTATGTAACGACCCGTAAATTTTTATAAATAAAATTCGTTAATTTAATTAAGATTTTGTAATAAAGTTGAGAAAATTTTAAAAATCTTTAATTTATATTGAGCGAATGTTAGAGATAAAATGTAGCAGTTGTAATTAAAATTAACAATTTAAAATGAAATTTGCAATTAATTGAAATTATGTGAATTGTCATACTTGGTTATAAGTTAATTATAAGAAACAAATGGGAATGTTAAATTGGTGAATTATTAATAAAAACATATAACTAGAATGGAATTCAAATTGTATAATGATGGGAAGTGTAAATAGTTGAATTTGGGGAAAATTTAGAATAAGGAAATAAAAGTAGGCATTTAAATTTACCAATGAAATAATATTGCTCAATAGTAACTAAATGTAAATTTAGGAATAAGGTTTAAGCAAGTTGATGAATAATAAATGTAGTGCGATCCAAATTAATACAAGTAATTGTGAGTAATAAAAGCTTATTTATGTGATAAAAGGGTAATGGTAATGTTTATGGTATGTTACCTATTGTTAATTGAAATTGGAAATAAATTTTTTATAAATGTAAATTAAATAGTAACTGTATGTTGCCGATTTAGGTAGTTTGTTAATTTAAAATTTGAAATCAGTTACAATAATTATAATTTTATATTACGTTAATATTAATTAAGGTAATATTTGTAAGTAATGTTAAGATTTTTCGTATTGGACAGTTGTTGTATTATAGGGCATGGAAGTAAAGTTTATCAATATATTGGAAAAGAATTACATTTAGATGTAATTGTCTCATTTATGTGGGTAAGAACTGTAATTGTAAAGAGTAAATGTAATTAGCAACGGAAACGCATATTTTTTTCCATAAGTTAAAATAAAGGAATGAAACCTATTTGAACGAATTAATTGAGGATCTAATTATAATAAATGTACATATTTTACAACTTCAATATATATGGAAATAGTAGTTAATACAAAGAAAGGATGGATTTTGAGTATAGCAGTTTAATGAAAGGCAAACTAATCATTCCATCTAAATCCAATTTATAATAAAGCGTAATTATTGTAGAAATTGGAATTAAATATTACGCAAGTTGAATAATAACTAATTTACTGCAATACCTATTAATGGAAACCAAGGTGTAAGGTTTTATTTGATTGTAATTGGTAGAATTTAGGAAATAAATTTAAAGTTATATTAACTGATGTAATAATACGCTTATTTTAACGGATCCGTATCGGTGAATTATTGTAGGGTTTCAAGTTTCGTAGCGATCGGACTTGTCGTTTGATCATACGAACGCGAAATACCTTGAAATCGATTTAATTGAAATCAATTTGAAAAATATTGATTTTGGCATAACTTCTTCATACGATGGAATTTGAACTTGTTCCATCGTGTTTAAAATATTTTAAAACACCTATTTTGATATATGGGTTTACCGAATTTCGTTCCTGGGTCAGAACGGGCTTTTTGGGCTTTGTCGTTAGCTCGTATTCAACCCGATCCATTCATTCTATTTCAACTTTCTCTATAAATATCTTGCTATAAACCCTAGCCTCCCTAATTCTCATTAGTCTGTATGTAAATTCATTCTATTTCTCCTCTTCCTCAATGGCAGACAAATTTCTTTATTTCCAGATCCATTTGCAAATCAAATCCAAGGCATAAAATCCAAATTCCTCGGAAAAATCTGAAAAAAATATATGTTGAAGTTCTCGAAGTGCGTAATCTTCTGGTGGAATTCGTTTTTTAATCCGATTCATAGTTTGACCAGAAAATGCGATTTAATTGTCGGCCGTTCGTAGTGCCATGATCAACTTCATCAGATCGTCAAATTGATTTAGGGATTTTGTAGAGCTCGCTGAGAGGACTGCATCGGTATAGGTAGCACGTCGATATGACGGTTGGATTTGTCGCGAAAATTGGATTAATGTCCGTATTGAGAGGCGGCGGCTGCAAATTTTATTTGGGTTCGTTTGACGTTAGGGGTCGCACGAGGCGTGGGGGAGGAGAACGGTAGGTAGCGCGGCGGTCTGAGGAGCTTGCAGAAGGAGAGACGGCGCGGGCAATCCTGAGTACCTAATATGTAGCAAGAAGCAATTATCGGATAACTACGTCCTCGAGCTCTAGGTCTTGCCGTGGCTAGTGGCGATGCGTCAATACGCATGCTGTAGGGTTCGAATGTGCCTGTAGAATTTGCGCGTGAAGATGAGAATGGTGACGTGGATTTGGGTTAGATTTATTTTAATTTGTTTTAATTTAATTTAAATTTCAACTCATTCTAACTCGAATAAGTTTTGCGTATGACCTCCGTTTCACCCACGGTTTTCTCCGCTAGGTTCGTATTGGAGTTCCGGACATTTTGGCATAGGTTTGGATGAATTTGGAAACTATCCAATTTTTGGGTTTAAATAAAATTTAAATTGAATTTAAATTCAATTTAAATTCAAAAGGTGAGTGTTTTAACCCACTCACAACTTCTAAATTTTTTTATGTTTGTTAAATTGATATATGATGTGATTTAAACTTAATTTGTGGTTGTCTGGCATATTTTTTAATCATCATCTCAGTTAATTTCATTTATTTAAATTAAATTGCTATTTAATTTATTCATTGCATTTAAACTGCCTGTTAAATTTGTTAATTAATTATTCATAGCATATAAACTGCCAGTTAAACAGTTATTTAATTTATTATTGGATTAAACTGCTATTTACTACCTGCTGTTTATTTTCCGTTCTATATTGATGCTATTGTTTAATTTGACGATGATTGCGATAAATGGTTGATGGTTGATATTGGATGATTGGATACTGTATTTTATATTGTTATAAACTGCAAGTTATTATGCAATTTTATCTCATTTGGGATTGCGGTTTGAAATGAGATATAACCATAATTTTTGTTTTTAAATTGTGGATTGAAATGATAAATATCTGTATCACTTGACCATTGGATAGAAAATTATATACAGGCACCGCAGTCTATATATAGAAATATTTTAAAGTGATTTTCTATGGCTTTGGAAAGGAATATATGGTTTATTAAATACAATTTCTGATGTTATATAAATATTATTTTATATATATATATATATAGTTAAATTCTTGAATTTAAGCTATATATAAAATTGTTTAATAAAAATGAGTTTAATAATGGAGTTTGATGGTTTATATTATATGGGTAAGTACCTATTTAAGGTATTATATATATAGAATTTATAATGACTCAAATAAAATTAAAGATGGAAGATAAATATGAAATTGGGTTGAATTGAGTTGTTTAAGAATTGTTCTTGAATAAATTGGATTAGGAATGTAAATAAATTTAGATTTAAAAGAGTATGATTTTATAACTTGATTTTTATTTAGAGGATTTAAGTGATTGTCAAATTTATTAAATTGAATATTATCAAGTTAATTTAATTGGAGAGTATCCAGTTATTTGAAGTCTAAAGTTTTACTAAAACGACATTTGGTTTATTTAGTAATGTTTCAAATCTAAATAATAGTAGTTGGAATTGATGTATATGAAAAGATAAGCTTTGAAATGGTGGAAATATTTAAAGCTTTGAAATATATGGAAATTGAAATGGTTTATTTGGGAATTTAAACCTATATTTGGAATTCATTTATGAAATATAAAAGCTATTTTGTTATGTAAAGCGGTTTAATACTCAAACCATTTAAGTATTAGAAATTTTGTTCAAAGCTAGGGGGTTTAAGATATATATTTGAAATTATTATGATTTTGGGAAAAGGGATATATTAAAAATAAAAATGATATCATATTGATTTGGGGTTTTAAAAAAATATAAATGATATCATATTTATATGGTTTTGAAAGGGATATTATATTCCGGTTTTAATGTATAAATTATTTTGAAATGACTCCGGTGTTATAATAGCGATTGATTGTTGAAGAGACCGGGATCGGAAGTTGTCATACTCTCTGCCAACTTTGAAAACCACTTTAACAACCGTGTACGCAGTGGAGATTGCAGAATGAAGTAGGATGGTGGCGGCGTTTCCTTTGAGGTAAATACATGGACCCAACTCCCGTGAGTTGGCATAAGGTGGCTAAAACAGGAGCGATTGACGGGTTAATTGAGGTAGCACCTTTGATCGGACACATCCCTTCGATATTATACTTTGACTTTTGGATTGATTCGGTGGCCACTTTTGATTTTTTTTATATGGAGGTGTGGCTCGAGGTGGGCGGTAGCTGCGGCTACGCGTTACCACCGACCCGGAAGCGTAATTGGTATATCTACCATGGCATTGCCTAGTATGTATGTATGTATGTATGTATGTATGAATATACAGACTTATAACAATGTCTATCGATTAAAAATATAAATATATATAGAGTAATAAATAAAGCGTACTAAATAAATATAAGATAGTACTTGTATTAGTTATAATTTGGACAACTAAATATTAATTGCATAGTAAACCGCATGATTATAAGATTATGATGGAAAAGTGGTAGTGGCTCAAAAAATTATGAACAATGATTGAAAATTAGTAGGGCGCTTGATAGGGAGTTACGAAAATTAAATGGGGACACAATGCATTGAATGAGATTGATTGTAGAATTTAATGTGATGTTTATGGAAAAATGGAATATGCATAACAATTTTAAATAGATAAATAAATTTCATTAATGATTCTCTAGTTTGAATAATAATGGACATTTATTATGGACAATTGGCATTTAGGGGACGTAAGATGGAAATAAGGAAAATATGTAATAAGCATAGAAGATAGATATAGGTTTGCAATGAACAATTAAAGGGATGCTAGTACATAAATTAGGAGGCAATATAATTTTCATAGCAGGAAATTATATAGCCTCAATAATACATTTAGGGCAAGCTTGAATTAGTGGGCCTAGCCCAATATTTAGGTCTAGGATAAATGGTTCGGTTTGGTATGGGTTGGGATGCTAGGTCAGTAGCATTACATAATAGAAATCTGCCCATCACCTAGAGGCTACCAGCAATTGTGTATACATATTACTTATTTGGTACTTCTCCAACATAGGACCTGTAGGGAAGAGATATACGTTCGTATAGGTAGAGGTAATTATACCAAGAGTTCACCTCAGATTTGAAGTTTTAAATAGCCTTGTACCTTTATGGATGTCAAGTGGTTTACTCTGGAGTGGGAGGTATTAAATGGCCATTGGGTTTACCTCTTCTCTATATAAGAAGTCATAAATAACCTAAGGTAGTGCTTAATAGAGAAATGGGATCTAATTTATTTCTAACAAGAGGTGTTAATTGACTATATTGGGCATTTTCCTTGACTTATATTTAGCTAAGCCTAAATGGGATTTTGACTATGGTGGTTAATGAGCTATGCCAGTGTTGTTGATATACTCGTATTTAGAAGTAGGGTTGGTATAAAGACTTAGACTATCGACGGACTCGAGTAGTCCTTTGCAAAGACTTGGGTTATGCGCTGACAAATTTTGCTTCCTACTATTGTAAAATCCGCATAGGATACCTAAAGACCTCAAAGTTTTATTTGTTTTTTGCTTATCGAAGGTAGGCTAGTTAACCCTTAGACGTGTTAACGCATTAATAATATGAAAAATTAAATTATAAAGCCATATCTAAGAGTCACTAGTCTTTCCACCTAGGGTTGGATTGACTAGCAATTACGCTATAGATGGCTCTCTTTTGGGTTGAGGTATTAAAGAGCCATTGTGTCTGCCTTCTCCCAATTTAAGAAGTATTAAGTGGCAAAGGTTTCTTTTTGTGTGGTGAACCCTTATAAACATACAAATATATATTTATAACTCGGAGAAGGTAGAATATATTGTACATGCATATGGAACTAAATAGGTAAGCCATGAATAGTGGACACAACGCTTAAATAGAAATCAATCGGCATAAATTAGTGTTATGGATAATGGATGTTATTTACCAATCATCGGAACGTTGTTCTGACCCCCTGCTCATTACAACCCACAAAATAGACTTAAAGGGACCAGCTACTAGTGTAAGATGAGAACGGTAGATGAAGATGTCTTCTCATTCTTGCTTGACGCTGATAAGGCAACTAGAAATCCAAGGAGTAATATTAATTCCAAGGTATTAGCCTTAGTCAATATTTATTCTACTAAATTTTTCTATTCTAATGTGAGTTTATGTAGAATTCTTTTTGATATATTTATGTTTATTACAGGTCACCAACACAAACGACCCATATCCTAATGGGCTTAGGTTTCGATTTAGTCAAAATTTAAGCCCATTAAGATGCAGGTTGATATATTTTGTATTAGAATTTAGGATATTCGACCAAAGAAACTAGGATATGCCGAGAGAACATATTTGTATTTTTACCTATAATTATATATATAGATATATATATATTATACGCCAAACTCTATGAATTTTGAGAATAGAAGCAATTGGGACCATATTCTGAAAAGATTGATGAGGCAACTTTGAGTTGGAATAATAAATAGAATTAAATTTCTATACCTATCCTGATTACCCCATGGGATGTAGGCTGTACCGTAAGGCGTTGACTAAGAAGAGGATGAACGCGACATATAGAAAGATGTCAGTTGTTGGATGGTACTTGATTCCTTTATTGTGCTTAGACTGCCCTATAATTATGGAATTTGATGGATGGCAGTTTGATGATGTACATTTCATCATGAAAGATGGGAAGTAAGAAACTATATGTTATAAGCATCAGGAAGTAAGATGTGAAAAGGATTGAGCAAGTTCCCATGAGATAGTGTGCATTGACTATCACCAGATGATTGCTGGATTTTTGATATGTTCATAATGAAGATGAGTTAAGAATGAGTAGAAAAGAATGAAAGTACCAAAGAAAGGAGGAATAAGATTCAATTTCTAAGTCCGACCCTACGTGAAAGAATTTAAAAAAATATTTTGAAAGTTTCTTGGAATGTTTTGAATGGTTTTAAAAAGGATTCATTAAAAATAGGAGGACTCTACCATTGAAAAATTATTGTTTTGAAAAAGAAAGAAAATTACAAGTAGCTAATTTGAGAATCCTAATGAAGTTTAAAATTAGTTGGGTTAAAAAAATTCAATTTAATGGGGGTGTTTTTGGTTTTTGAAATGAAGGGGAAAGAGAGCATATGTTTAGCACGATGATTTTTTCTGTTTTGTAAATTTAGAGGTTCCATTTTAAAAAAAATGGGTAAATACTTTTAAGAGTTGAGTGGAATGGAGTAAAAAAAATAGAAGGGTAAGAATGCCCGGTAATGAAGATAGGAAGAATATGGTCGTACAAGGAAAATACGAAGGAAAATGACAGAAATTGATTTATAAATTTCCCTTTTCATTTCTGAGAGGAAAAGCCCAATGAATAAAGTAGTAGGTGAACACATTGCAATGAGCTAATGAGAAAACAATAAAAGAGGAAAAGAGCTATGGAGAAGCCATTTAGTAGGAGAAATATTAATAATAGCGAAGCTAGGAAATTTAAATAGGAACAATGTTAGGAATTTATGTTAAAATAGCGTTAGTAATCTAGTTAGGAAAGATGTAGGAAATTAGAGGCAAAGCATAGGAAGAATGAATAACTTCCATAAATATGCGTAATAATTGCCCATATCTTTAAAAGTCCCCCTCATAAGCCATTGGAATCTTCACAAAGGTTGAAAGCGCAAATAGCATGAATAGTAGAAAAATAACAGAATGAAAGTTATCGTTGTCTACTCTAGTTTTCATTTTTTAAAGTTATAGAAGATGTTTTGAAAAATGGTTTGGTATGACAATTGAGTTTTTGGATGAAAGCATAATGAACGTTTTGAGTTAAAAACATACTTTTAAAGAAGTAAGTCTCCGTTGTAGAAAGTCTTTGAAAAAGGAAAGTTAGTTAGAATGGGGAAAATTTCCATGACTCTTTTTAGAAACCAAATAATTTTGGAATTTAATAAAAAGATTTGTAGGTTTATATTTTTAGAGATAAAAGTTTTGGTTTAAGTACTTCTTGGTGTGAAGTTTTAAATAAATACATAGTGGTGAAAACCAATACAATTTTTGATATGGAGTAGATAAGGACGGCTGTGTAGGTAAGTTAGAGTAAAGATCAAGGCTATTAATAAAATAGCTATCAACGTCCATAGAGTAGCAATGAGGAATCCCTATAGAATATAAGGAATATCCGCATGTTCCTAGGAATGTTTGATTAGACATGTTTGAAAGTCATATGAAGAACCCTCAAAGAAATGGGGAATGATATCAAAGTACAATTTTGTGAGTCCAATTGTATACTCACATAGAAGATCAAGGATAAAAAAAGTAAATACTAAAGTTTGAGAATACTGTCAAAAGGTTTTGATTAAACGAAGGTAGTAATATAATTTGTGAAGTGAGTAATGAGGTTGAAAACACACATAAATGATGTTGGTTGACTCAAGTTAAAGATGGCAAAATAAGTGGTAGCAAAGTTATCCACCAAGCCAATTTTTCAATGAGTTGTTCTCAATATGCATAGTTTATATTTCTTTCCCAATGAAGTGTGGGAATGCACAACTTATCCCATAATCAGGGTGTAATAATTGAAGTGATGAATGAACCTTATTTATTAAAGTCAAAGAGAGTAGGCTAAGACATGTGGCTCATAGTAGTATGACATAGTAGAAATGTCCATCCTAGTTGAGAATGGAGTGATAGGGCCATGACATTATTAATATCAGCTGATGTTGAATGGCAACTTTCAGCAATTTTTTCTCTAAGGTTATTTGGGTTGTAATCGCTAGTTGTCTCTTTTCACCCATTGGAAAAAAAAGCGTACGATATGACATGAGATGTGTTCCTACTTTGTTATTATGTTGATTTCCTAGATGAGCTTTGACTACTACATATATTGGAAAACAATGTAAACAAAAAAAAAATTCATAAGGATACTTAGCTAGCAATGAATGTTATTAAGGCTGGAAGTTTATAAAATAAACTAAGGAATTAAATTAGCAGCTAGAAATAAAGAACGCTTTAATCCCAAAAACATTAGAATTTGGGAAAAATAATTTTGAGAAAGAGAGGGCCAAGGAAAGGTTGTTGCGAAACCACATATCACTATCCCTATACCTTAAAAGCTAAAAATTATAAATATGCTTGTGTGTTGTTTGTTCTTTTGAAGTAAAATAAAATGTTTTCCTAATCTATGATTAACCGAACAATGCTTCGGTCAATCATATGCATTAACTCATTAGCTGAGTCACGATTATGTTAAGATGTGGTTTGATTTGTTTTAAGGATGGAGAGGCAAATGTTTTGAAAAAAAATGTGTTTATGTGCTTTTGAGAAGTTGCATTCGAATGCATTGAAAAATAGTGTTCAAATGCTTTTGAAAAGTCATGTTTAAATGCTTTTGAAAAATTAGGCTTGAAGCTTTTTAAGATTTAATTTTCAAACTATTTTGCAAGTTTGAATGAAAGAGGGAATTTTTTTTATGAAAAATGAGAAAATTTATGATTTTCAAATACCGCATGCTTAGTGTAGGGAGGGTCGACGTGTTAGTGAATATGAATTTTACTTGTTAATAAGGGTCACTGTGAAGGCCCGCAAATCCGTACCCCTTTTGAGCTGGCAAAAAATTCCACAACAATTCAGCCCAAAGTGGAACAAATGTACGAGTCTTTGGGTTTAAAGAAGAAGTAGAAGAAGAAGGAAAGAAAACAATAACAGAATCTCACATATCGCAGCGGAACAAATGTAATAGATAAATGAATATCTTTAAAACAAAGAACTACATCAGTTATTATAGTACATCACATTACATTATCAGAGTGTTACAACAACGCACAACAGAAAAGAAATATTACATATATAAGTGATACGCCTCGCCATCCAGCTTGCTCCTGATCTCCACAACATCTCTTTTTCGACTTCGCTCCAGAATAACTGATAACCTGACTCTAGGCTGCCCATGTGGAAAAATTGTAGGCATCCAGAGTTTAGGAAGGGAACAATAAACTCCAGGTCAGTCGTGGGATTGGTTTGAGATCATAAAATAGTTGTTCTTTAACCAAAGAAAACAAAAAAGGAATAAAAGAAACTCACAATGCTTTTTGAAAAATGAAACTTCCATAAGGCCTCCCGGCACACACACAATGCAATCGCAGACTTGGGGGAGATTTCTCCTTATGATAGTCAAACATGCTTGATACGCAAAAATCCTTTTTAATATTATCATTAGTGCATAGTGTAGAAAACATTTTGAAAGTATAATATTAATCTTAGCCAGCATAGGCACCATTATATTATGCCTGCTATAGCTACCTCCTGAGGAGGCAGGTTATACAATTGCAATCGTAAAGGGCTCGTATTGTTTCTTTGAATTTCCAACAAATGGTCAGGCTAAGGAACTTCCTATTGCCACATGGGTACGCCTCTGGAGGGACGTCCCGAGAACCTACCCGGCTCTCTGCCAACACAAGGCCAGTTACCCCCTTCCCGTTAAGTAAAACCAAAGATATGCCACCCCCGGTCGTTTGCGACCTTTATCCGAGGATCCTCTGCAGCAACAACCATAAAGAAAAGTATTTGCAGCAACCACATATGTCAAATATCTGGGTTCCATACATGATACCACCCTTTTTCCAGAAGGAATGGACATACCCTAGGGGAGCTACCCCTGAAACCTTGCCGCATCTTTCCTGTTTCGACCATTACCGGTTTGTAAGGCTCGATGAGGTCTCGTCCACAAAGCTACGCTTTTCACAAAGCCATGCTTTGATCAACAAATGATCGGCAACACTTTGTATGCCACGAACCAATTTGAGAATATATCACTAATAACCATCAACAACATAACCTCTGAGCTCGTACGTCTCAGAGAAGGGTGTTAAGCTAAGAGAATAAATTCTCCGCCACCAACAGAAATGTATTTGATAGAAACCATCTTTACATCTCAAAGTGTAACGTCAGACACACATCCATACAAGTCCGTTCCGGGATCGAACGGAACCGAAGGCACTTCAAAAAAGCCCTTGCAAATCCGGGTATTCACTAATCACGTCCGGAATCCCCATCACAAAGGGTGATCAAATCTCTATACCGGAGCAACTCGTTGCAAAGACATTCGACAAGTAATCCTTTCGTTTTCGAGAATACCCGGTCTTCAACACCATCTTCAAATGCAATCTCATTTCGTCGTATCATTATACGGAATGAGTTTTATGACACAAGGTCCTCTCCCGGCTAATCCGAATAATGAGCGCTTATTTAAAAAAAAATAAGTGTTCAATCATATTTCAAACAAATCACAGAAATTTCCACGTTGATCTTCTTAAACAAAAGATCCATCATAATCACAAAGGTTCGATGTGGTTTTCGGATATCCACTTAGAATCCGACGTCGCATCGAAATTCAAATGCCATTTAAAGGCCAATATTGATAGCTGGTTATTTAACTATCAATCAACATTCACAACAATTACCAGATTTAAATAATTTTTCCAATTATTTATTTTCAAAATATCTTTGCAAGGTATATTTCGCATTTCAACCATTTAAAGACAAATTTCAAATCACTTTTCACTTGCTGAATAAGAATTCCGATATTATTTATTTCCGCTGAAAGTCTGCCGAGTTCAAATATTTTAAAATAATTTAAAATGCTTATCAAAATATACTTAGAGATATTTAAAATAAACGATTTTAGAATATTTGCTTAAATATTAATTATGAAGAATATTATACTAATATCTCATATAAAAATTCAAGTCCAAAACTAATTTTTAAATAAAATTAGTGGATAGAGTATAAATATTTAAATATCCAATTTCTAAACAAATATCAATTTAAAACTTTAAATAATCACTTCTATAATAGTTTAAAATATATTTCACTTTAAAGATTTTCAAAATAACCTAAGTAAATAATTTTCTTCCAAAACATTCTTTCCCTTAAACCATCTTCACAACTTCAATTTCATATTTATAGACTATATTGAAAACATACTCGGCTTTCCAAGGAAAGCGCACATTTCATTCTAAAATGGTTCATTCATATCAATTAACAAATCTTCCTGGATTTATTTTAAATTTACGTCTCAAATCTGTAAATTCTTTTCCAACTTTTAAAAATAACCAACTGTTTATTTTTAAAACAAATTTCTCTTTCCTTTATAAAATCCCATTGTGAATTTAAACTTCTAAATATCCCTTGATATACGATTTTCAAATCGATTTCCAAATATTCATTTTCAGCACCAAATTAAATTCTAAATTGATTTCCAAATTTATTTTCAAATACCAAATCAATTTCCAAAATCGATTTCTAAATTTATTTCAATACCAAATTTATTATCTTTTGGACAAATTTCTTCTTTTAAATTTATTCAATTTTATAAAATTAATTTACTATAAATTTTATACTAATTTCAAAAATCAAATTTGATTTATTTCTGGTATCTTATGATACCAAAAAATATATTCAGCTAAATTATAGCCTTCAAGGGTTTCAATTACAAATAATCACACGCAGATTATAATAGTCAATACACAATATATGAAACATATTCCATATTTGAGGAATCCAGTTGGATCCCTCCAACCTGTTTCCCTGCATCCACCGATGTTAGCACAACAATTAAATACCAATTTCACTTCGAGGTGGAATATCGCGGTATATCGGATTTATAAAATATCATCCGCTATTATGCGGCGCATATGGTCTCATCCACTATATAATGCGGGAAATCAATCACCCCAATATGCTATATACTACTATATATATAATATCATCCAGTGAATAAATTATTATAAATCAATCATCCAAGCATACAGTCAATCAATTTTAAATCTAACTATTCAAAATTTAAATCAGAACAATATTGATTGAGTGAGAAGATCTCACTTTGCTTTGCATGCAATTCATTTCCAATCCACCTTGACTCGTTTTCATGTCTTTTGTCCTTGTATAAATAATTTATACAATTCATTAATATTTGGACTAATTGAATAATTAATATCATTTAACAGATTTAAATTAACTAACTATTTAATTTTAAAAAAAAAATTCCTGTTCAACATTTTCTTTCTACTATTTATACATATATTTTCCTTTTTCTTAATCTATATCTATACTACTTTAAGTCATTATCTGATAAGTGAAATAATATACCTTCTGCTTTATATATATATAGCTGAATGTTTTAAAAAAAACTGTATTACACCATACTGCTAATTACTGATAAATGATAATAATCAATAATTATTTTCAAGCTGAAACTTGTATAAAAAGTTAAATTAAAACATTTTCAAAATTTTAAAATTACCTAAACACGAACAAGAAACAACGGCACTTCCCCGACTGACCACATCACCAATCATCGAACCCCCATTACTGCCACGACCCAGCTTCGAGTCTCAACCACGCAAGTCTGATATTGCGATGAAGTCGCTGCTTCGCTTATCGATACCAAGCACTCGTGTGCACAAGCGCATGCTTCCCCATATTCCGTGGCCACGAGCAATTTGAAGTCACCATCGCTTGAACTTGCGGCCACCAGTCGAGCCGACCCCATCGCACGCGCGAGCTTCGCGCGCTACTTCCTGGCTAAGGTTGTTGAGCCTTCAATGTTCGCTCTAACTCGAGAAGAACGAAACGCCTCCACTTTTGCCTCGAACACCACTTGCAGCCTCAAATCGAACCCGAGCGCTAACTTTCACGGCGATCCCAAAACCACCGTGGCCATTCGAACTCGAAGGGGAAAGCTGCCCCCCTTTTCTCGAATTCGAAGTAGAGAGTGCGGTGATAACGTCTTCGTGCTTTCCCCCGTTATCTTTTCGAACTTGATTTTCCTTTTTTTTAACTAAAGGAAGGAATTCACGAGTTAAAATATAAAGGAGAAGGTGGCTTCACGTATACGATAGATTAAGTTTGACTTTTCAACTATCTATATATGTGTGTGTGTATATAACATTTTAATCAAAATATCTCATTTTACATAACTAAAATTCTGAACTCCTATCGAAGCGTGCTGTTTGGCGTTCATAATGTTATATCCCTATTCTGAATGCAATGGAAAAGGTTTTGAGTCCTAATTCGATCGTATGGAGAAGATAGCTTTTTGGACCAGTTAAAATATTGAAATTTCGATTTAAATTTAGCGCGTTTGCTTATCGTACGGCCACACAACAACTCCGAATGCTACGAAAATTGAAACCCGATAATAATACAATATCACGTATCCAATGGAACTAGTTTCGTCGAATTCCGAGACTGTGCCTCGGAAGGCTATTTTTAAATATCGATTTAAACGATATAAATTCAAAACTGGTCAAACATTTCGAATTTCAAATTCTAACACTTACGAATTCAATTTTAACACCTTTACTATTTTCAGTATTATAAACATAAATTTTACATGCCTTCAAATTATTTTTAACCTGCCTAAAACTGAAAATTCACTAATTTACCCAATTTCAGTTTATTAAATCTAATAACTTAATTGCTAAATAATAGTAATATTTGAATTCAAGTTGAAAATTAACTTTTAAATATTTAAAATCAATTAAATATTCCAATTTCAAATGCTCAAAAATTCTGGGTCGTCACATCCTTCCTCCTTAAAAGAATTTCGTCCCGAAATCACTAGTTAAGAAGAATGATCCTTAACCCATTTGCTATCTTTCCAAAACAAAACAGTTTTATCAACTTGCCCAGAACAAATCTTTTTATTAGAGACCTACTATCATTTCATCTAACTTTCCAAAATCAATCATAGATTCCAAACAACATTGTTTTCTCAATAATTCAAATTTAAATCTAAATTCAAATTTTAAAATTCAAATTTTCATAAATTTTTTCTAACTCCATAAATTTTCGAAATTTTTTGTCAGCATCTCCTTTGCGCGACTAGCTCGGTACGACTACAAAAATGGCCCCACGGCCCCCAGATTCAAAAAGGAAACAAAAAGTCAAGTGGCTAGACAAGAAAATCATCAAATTTCGTATAGAAATTTGAATACATACCTTTTTGTCGAGCAATTCAATTTTATCTTTAAATTCAAAATCCCAATTCCATTTCCTTTAATACACCTGTATATCCTGCTAGCCATAATATCCAATTACAACATTCAAATTATTTTGCACATTCCTTTACAAAATTTTCAATCTATACTTCTTATACCATTTTTACTTTACTATTGAAGTTATATATCCATTTTCATTCAATCTTACTCTTTCAATTTTATCTGAATTCAATTTACCTTCTGAATATTGAATTTTATCAATTATCTTTCATTCAAAACCGATTTATATCACTATTTTAAATTAGTTTCATTTACTAATTCATTCCAATTCATTTTATCTCCAACCATTTTTTTCTATTTCCACCTTTATTATCTTTAGTTCACTTCGAACTAATTTTACAACTTTATTTTATTTCACACAATTCAAATTGGTTTTCGATATTCAGTTTCAATTCCAGTTTTATTTGCTTGCAAATTCGAAATGAATTTCAACGTTCAATTTCACTTTCATTTAATTTCAATTGTAAATTTTTTTATTCATTCACAACTTTATTTTCCACCTTAATAGATTTTATTCCAATCATTTAGTCTATAAGACTTCTCAAATTCACCTTTATTCAAATTAACTCAAGTTAATTTCAGTTTAGTCTGAATTTTCTAAGTTTTCAAACTTATTATTCCATAACTATTTTTTATAAGATTCCAGAATCTTTTCAACATTTCAAAACCATTTTTGAAATCAATTCAAATTATCTTTTGAATTCTCAAAACCAAACCCAGTTTGCAAATAACTTCCATTTAAAATAATTTGGTAGCAATTCCTCTCCTGGAAACCCGAAAATGAACATCGATGATGCTGCAGTCATCACCGAAGTTATTTTCTAGGGACCTAAAAGAGTTTAGAGCTTTCATCCCTTCAAAACACTTTTCCAAATATTTTTAAATTCCAAACTCCATCAAATTTCAAATTTAATTCAAAAATTATTTCCAATTAATTCCACCATTATCTTCCTAAACCTTGAAATCAATTTTCAAACTCAAGGGAATTTAAACTTTTCCAAATCTCCAAAATTTTCAAATTCTTTTCAAAACATTTCCAAATACTTCTTTGGAATTCCGTTTCAAATTACAAATCACATTTACAATTTATATTCTCAAATTCCATTTGTATGTGAATTTACTTCTTAATTTTGGAGTTACGATTTCAATTTCCTATTCAAATGATAATAATATTATCACTTTCTAACAATCAAGCAACCATATACTATAATAATTTACAAGGATTATTTCCTTTATTTACGAAAATACTTTTGGGTAAAATTATTTCATTTACCCTATTTTAAAACAATACCATGTCGAATTGTTCTATACGGGTGTTTAGAGATCATTATCCATAGAGTTATACGTACTATACCGACCAGAATCCATATACCACTCAACAAACCAATCATCACAATATAAAACAATTTTATATTCACTAACAAATACGCGCTCATATCTATTATTACATTCAACTCATTCTAGAGTACTACTGACTCTATCTCTAATGAGTAATCCCCACCAGAGCCAAGCTTATCACTTAACCAAATGCACTGATACCAAATGTGAAGGCCGCAAATCTGTAGCCCTTTTGAGCTGGCAAAATTCCACAACAATTCAGCCCAAAGTGGAACAGATGTACGAGTCTTCGGGTTTAAAGAAGAAAGAGGTAGAATAAGAAGGAAAGAAAACAATAACAGAATCTCACATATCGCAGAGGAACAAATATTATAGATAAATGAATATCTTTAAAAGAAAGAACTATATAAATTATTACATTACATTATCAGAGTGTTACAACAACAAACAAAGGAAAAGAAATACTACATATATAAGTGATACGCCTCGCCATCCAGCTTGCTCCTGATCTCCACAGCATCTCTTTTTCGACTTCGCTCCAGAATAACTGATAACCTGACTCTAGGCTGCCCATGTGGAAAAATTGTGGGCACCCCGAGTTTAGGAAGGGAACAACCCCCATCACGTTTCACAAAGATAAGCAAGGCCAGTCGTGGGACTGGTGTGAGATCTTAAAATGGTTATTCTTTAACAAAAGAAAACAAAAGGGGAATAAAAGAAATTCTCAATGCTTTTTGGAAAATGAAACTACCATGAGGACTCCCGGCACACACAATGCAATCGTAGACTTGGGGGTGGTTTCTCCTTATGATAGTCAAATATGCTTGACACGTAAAAATCCTTTTTAATATTATCATTAGTGCATAGTGTAGAAAATATTTTGAAAGTATAATATTAATCTTAGCCAGCACAGGTACCATTATATTATGCCTGCTATAGCTATCTCCTGAGAAGGCAGGTTATAAAATTGCAACCGTAAAGGGCTCGTATTGTTTCTTTGGATTTCCAACAAATGGTCAGGCTAAGGAACATTCTATTGCCACATGGGCACGCCTCTGGAGGGACGTCCCGAGAATCTACCCGGCTCTCTGCCAACACAAGGCCGGTTACCCCCTTCCCGGGAAGTAAAACCTAAGATATGCCCCCCCCGGTCGTTTGCGACATTCATCCGAGGATCCTCTACACCAACAACCACAAATAAAAGTATTTGCAGTAACCACATAGGTTAAATATCAGGGTTCCATACCTGATACCACCCTTTTCCAGAAGGAATGGACATACCCTATGGGAGCTACCCCTGAAACCTTGTCGCGTCTTTCTTGTTTCGACCATTACCGGTTTGTGAGGCTCGATGAGGTCTCGTCCACAAAGCTACGCTTTTCACAAAGCCATGCTTTGATCAACAAATGATCGGCAACACTTTGTATGCCACGTAACCAATTTGAGAATATATCACTAATAACCATCAACAACATAACCTCTGAGCTCGTACGTCTCAGAGAAGGGTGTTAAGCTAAGAGAATAAATTCTCCGCCACCAACAGAAATGTATTTGATAGAAACCAGCTTTACATCTCAAAGTGTAACGTCAGACACACATCCATACAAGTCCGTTCCGGGATCGAACGGAACCGAAGGCACTTCAAAGAAGCCCTTGCAAATCCGGATATTCACTAATCACGTCCGGGATCCCCATCACAAAGGGTGATCAAATCTCTATACTGGAGCAACTCGGTGCAGAGACATTCGACAGGTAATCCTTTCGTTTTCGAGAATACCCGATCTTCAAAACCATCTTCAAATGCAATCTCATTTCGTCGTATCATTATTCGGAATGGGTTTTATGACACAAGGTCCTCTCCCGGCTAATCCGAATAATGAGCGCTTATTTTTAAAAAAATAAGCGTTTAATCATATTTCAAACAAATCTCAACAATTTCCACGTTGATCTTCTTAAACAAAAGATCCATCATAATCACAAAGGTTCGATGTGGTTTTCCGATATCCACTTGGAATCCGACCCCCGGTCGCATCGAAATTCAAATGTCATTTAAAGGCTAATATTGATAGTCGGTTATTTAATTATCAATCAACATTCACAACAATTACCAGATTTAAATAATTTTCCCAATTATTTATTTTCAAAA
This sequence comes from Allium cepa, assembly GCA_030765085.1. NCBI lineage: Eukaryota > Viridiplantae > Streptophyta > Magnoliopsida > Asparagales > Amaryllidaceae > Allium > Allium cepa. The sequence continues at coordinate 254,324,481 of CM060944.1, read as the reverse complement.
TATCTTCGCAAGGTATATTTCACATTTCAACCATTTGAAAACAAATTTCAAATCACTTTTCACTCGCTAAATAAGAATTCCGATATTATTTATTTCCACTGAAAGTCTGCCGAGTTCAACTATTTTATAATAATTTAAAATGCTTATCAAAATATACTTAGAGATATTTAAAATAAACGATTTTAGAATATTTTCTTAAATATTAATTACGAAGAATATTATACTAATATCTCATATAAAAATTCAAGTCCAAAATTAATTTCTAAATAAAATTAGTAGATAGAGTATAAATATTTAAATATCCAATTTCTAAACCAATATCAATTAGAACTTTAAATAATCACTTCTATAATAGTTTAAAATATATTTCACTTTAAATATTTTCAAAATAACCTAAGTAAATAATTTTCTTCCAAAACATTCTTTCCCTTAAACCATCTTCACAACTTCAATTCATATTTATAGACTATATTGAAAACATACTCGGCTTTCCAGGGAAAGTACACATTTCATTCTAAAATGGTTCATTCAAATCAATTTATAAATCTTCCTGGATTTATTTTAAATTTACCCCTCAAATCTGCAATTCCTTTCCAACTTTTAAAAATAACCAAATGTTTATTTTTAAAACAAATTTCCTTTTTCTTTATAAATTCCCATTGTAAATTTAAACTTCTAAATATCCATTGATATACGATTTTCAAATCGATTTCCAAATATTCATTTTCAGCACCGAATTAAATTCTAAATTGATTTCCAAATTTATTTTCAAATACCAAAACAATTTCCAAAATTGATTTCTAAATTTATTTCAACACCAAATTTATTATCTTTTGAACAAATTTCTTCTTTTAAATTTATTGAATTTTATAAAATTAATTTACTACTAATTTCAAAAATCAAATTTGATTTATTTCCGGTAACATACGATACCAAAATTATATTTGGCTAAATTATAGCCTTCAAGGGTTCCAATTACAAATAATCACACACAGGTTATAATAATCAACACGCAATATATGAAACAAATTCAATATTTGAGGAATCCAGTTGGATCCCTCCAACCTGTTTCCCTGCATCCACAGATGTTAACACAATAATTAAATACCAATTCCACTTCGAGGTGGAATATCGCGGTATATGGGATTTATAAAATATCATCCGCTATTATGCGGCGCATAGGGTCTCAACCGCTATATAATGGGGGAAATCAATCACTCCAAAATACTATATACTACTATATATATGTATATAATATCATCCGGTGAATAAATTACTATAAATCAATCATCCAAGCACACAGTCAATCAATTTTAAATCTAACTATTCAAAATTTAAATCAGAACAATATTGATTGAGTAAGAATTCTCGCCTTTGCTTTGCATGCAATTCATTTCCAATCCATATTGACTCGTTTTCATGTCTTTTTTCCTTGTATAAATAATTTATAGAATTCAATAATATTTGGACTAATTGAATAATTAATTTCCATTTAACAGATTTAAATTAACTAACTATTTAATTTTAAAAATAAATTTCCTGTTCGACATTTTCTTTCTACTGTATATACATATATTTTCCTTTTTCTTAATCTATATCTATAGTACTTTCAGTCATTATCTGATAAGTGAAATAATATACCTTCTGCTTTATATATATATATATATATATATAGCTGAATGTTTTTAAAACAAAACTGTATTGTACCCTACTGCTAATTACCGATAAATGATAATAATCGATATTTATTTTCAAGCTTAAACTTGTTTAAACACTTATATTAAAACGTTTTCAAAATTTTAAAATTACCTAAACACGAACAAGAAACAACGGCACTTCCCCGACCGACCAAACCACCAATTATCAAACCCTCATTACTGCCGCGACCCAGCTTCGAGTCTCAACCACGACGCCACGCGTGCCTGACATCGCGATGAAGTCGTTGCTTCGCTTATCGATCCCAAGCACTCGCGTGCACGAGCGCGTGCTTCCCCATATTCCATGGCCATGAGCGATTTTGAAGTCACCATCGCTTGAACTCACGACCACCAGTCGAGCCGACCCCATTGCACGCGCGAGCTTCGTGCGCCACTTCCTGGCTGAGGTTGTCGAGCCTTCAATGTTCGCTCTAACTCGAGAAGAACGAATCGCCTCCACTTTTACCTCGAACACCACTTGCAACCTCAAATCGAACCCGAGCCCTAACTATCACGGCGAACCCAAAACCACCATGGCCATTCGAACTCGAAGGGGAAAGCCGTCCCCTTTTTCTCGAATTCAAAGTAGAGAGTACGGTGATAACGTCTTCGTGCTTTTCCCCTTCTTCTTTTTGAACTTGATTTTCCTTTGTTTTAACTAAAGGAAGGAATTCACGAGTTAAAATATAAAGGATAAGGTGGCTTCAGGTATACGATAGATTGAGTTTGACTTTTCAACTATCTATATATGTAAATATATAACATTTTAATCAAAATATCTCATTTTACATAACTAAAATTCTGAACTCCTATCGAGACATGCTGTTTAGTGTTCATGTTGTTATATCCCTATTCTGAACACAAAGAAAAAGGTTTCAAGTCTTAATTCGATCGTATGGAGAAGATAGCTTTTATGCAGCGGTTAAAATATCGAACTTTCGATTTAAATTTAGCGCGTTTGCTTATCGTACGGTCACACAACAACTCCGAATGCTACAAAAATTGAAATTCGATAATAATACAACATCATGGATCTAATGAAACTAGTTTCGTCGAATTCCAAGACTGTGCCTCACAAGGCTATTTTTAAATATCGATTTAAACGATATAAATTCAAAACTGATCAAACGTTTCAAATTTCAAATTCTAACACTTCCAAATTCAATTTTATCACCTTTACTATTTTCAGTATTATAAATATAAATTTTACAAGCCTTCAAATTATTTTTAACAGGCTTAAAACTGAAGATTCAATAATTTATCCAATTTTAGTTTATTAAATCCAATAACTTAATTGCTAAGTAATAGTAATATTTGAATTGAAGTTGAAAATTAACTTTTAAATATTTAAAATCAATTAAATATTTCAATTTCAAATGCTCAAAAATTCCGAGTCGTCACAGTGACAATATACAAAACATAGAGACTAATAAGGGAAAAAGTTGTTTTAGCTTTGGTTCCATACCTTGTTGATAGTGAAAAAAGCTTTTAATTAGAATAATTCCATTTTAAAATCCAAAAATAAACCTCCTTTTGAAAACTATACTTGGAAAACATGAAAAAGATTTTGCAGCAAAAGAGAAGGTTATAAGATACAACAGATAAGGTATACATAGAAAGGTGGAAATGTGAAATTCTCCATTTAAATTCCTTTTTCGGAATAGAATTATAGATTTAGGAAAATTATATTTTCAAAATTTTGTGTCTTAGAATTGGTGTGTTGGATATTGGATAGTAAGGATTGAATACAAAACTGGTCGAACTATACTCTTATTCGTAGGAGTATGGAAATTATTGTGAAAATAAGGATTTTTTATTTTTGAAAACTTGCAAATATATAGACCGATCCAATCCCTTAAATGAAATAGTATCAAAGCAAAAAATAGTTAAATCAAGTATTGAAAACAATAAAAGTGACGTAGAGAACTTACATGGTTCGAATGTAAATGAATCATACATCCATGGAAAAATGTTCTTTTCTTCATTTTTGTCTTTAGTACAAACAAATAATGGCAAAGAGAAAGAGTGCAATTTTTTCTTGAAAAAGGTAAAGTTTAAAAAACCTCTCCCTTCTCTGCTACAGTACCTTCTGCATTTATAATATAGAGAATTACAAGAGTTGCTTTCGTCAATTACATATGTCTCTAATTTTGACCTCTAGATTATGACACGTGTCAACCATCCATCTTGATTGTTTACTGTGCACGGATTGTTGAAGTAACCTTTGGCTCCTTTGACTTCCACCTCTGGGTCATACCATATGTTGACCATCCATATGATTGATTTATTGTACAAGGATTTTCAACATGGCCTTTGATGGGAAAGTGTGATTTGAGTTGATGAACTTTGAACTTTGGCGGGAAGTTTGAAATTGAAGCCGAGAAATCCAATATTTAATAGACCATTACTATACGATACTATAAAGCAACAGACTAGTGGACTGCACACATGTGTAGATGAAGGCACAATGAGAAATTGCTCTCTACTTCATGAAGAACTATATTATAATTAATACATTAGAACTTCTCTTTAGATTGTTGCGAATTGCACCTTCGCGTAGTATTTGGACTACATCGACACCTCCGAAGCTACTGTTCTATCTGAAATATCTACGAAGCATGGCATTGGTGATAGTTGGAGTTGAGTTTTACAGCTTAGTAGAAGGATTACGCTGCTATTTTAAAGAGTAATTGCCGCACATGAACCTGTTTCGAGCTACTCCCATCAGTAGATGATTGTGTTGGGATCCTTATCTTTGGGCTTGACTTAATGATCTTTGGAATGAAGGTCAAATTTCTTGGTTTGCATCATATTTTCAAATTATTTTAAAAGAGCGAATTCATATAGGATTCATCGATTTAGAATTATTCAACATGCATTTTATATGTGCTGTGATACAACATGTAATAATACACGATTGGTTGCAAAATTGGTTGCACGAGGAGTGGCTTAATATTTTAGAATAGTTGCATGCTATGTTACATGATTCAACCATTGACGAATTTCGAGAATGAAATTCTTTTAAAGGGGGAGAAGGCAACGCCCTGTAGATAAACGATAATTAGTAAATAATAATTAAGACTCAAAAATGGAATTTGGGAAAACAATAGAATTTGGCTACAAAAGTTACAGCACTGTGTTTCGTGGTGATATTCGGAGCAACTTTCATATATAAAATTTTGCGGTCGAAGTTCAAATAAAGAAGTTATTGTTGTTTGAAGTTTTTGGATCCAAAATAATTAAAAAGGAACAAAAACGAAATAAAAAATATTAACTGTGTGGACCTCACTGGTTGACCCCCTCCTTTGGCCGGTCTACCGCGAGCGGTCCATCGCCCGTAAGGGAGCAGTTGACTAGTTGAACCAATGGTTGCTAGAGTTGAACCTCATTCCAATAGTCCAAATTTTATTAATTTAAATCTAACAGATAGAATTAGTTCGAATTCCCATAAATACAGGCATATCCCCTCACTTTTCTTCTCATATTTTCTAATTAGAGCAACGGAGCTCTAACATCAGCCCTTCTCCACTATTTTTCAAAATTATAAAAAATATTATATATATATATATATATACACATGTATGTGTGGTACGTGTGTAAGTATGTATGTATTTAGAAATCAAAGAAGGGTAGAAACTAAAAGAGAAGAAGAGGAGGAGTGAATCGATGCCATAAAAAAAGTAAGTTTCATAATTATAAATCTAAATTCCTCTTAATTCATATCTTCTCCTAGATCTATAATTCAAATGGGTATGTATATATCTTGTTATACATAAATTTGGATTGGAAATTAAAAGAGTCGATTAAATGGATGAATTCGGATTTGAGAGATTTGGAAAGCCAAAAAGGTGAGTGAGAAATTATATGATTTATATATAATATTGAAATTTATATCATTGAAATTTTGTTCAAAAATTATGCCTATGTAAGACCTGTTGAGTTGAAGGCTTTAAATGAACGTATTTAATTGAAATCTCGTCTACATATTCTATAGGTTAGGTAATTGGAATGCATTGGTATATACACCGTAATATGAAAATTTGGAAATTGGTCCCTAATAATGTAAAAGTAGGATATTGAAAGATTATAAAGTTTATTCTAGATTTATGATAATTGGATTGTAAATTATTGTTATTAATTTGGATTTTTCTAGTTTAGTTTGGAATATGAATTTATTTATTTTAATTTATTAGGAGTGTCGTGGGTACAATTTATTTTTCATATAAATTCCCATAAATAATCTAATTTCTACAACTATGTATAAAAGTGCATTGTTTGGAATGATAAGGGACATACTGAAATGAAAGAGATACGAAAAGTAGGATGCCTTCATTATAGTTTGCAATGTATATTTTAATAAAAGAAAAGATATAACTCCTTACAATTTTAAACGTGGAAAAGTCTCACTTTTAGATAATTTATGGAAAGTTATAATGGTAATCTTTTTTGAGAAGGATGGCTCCAATATATTAAAATATGAAAATGAATGTTCTTTACAGAATATACATAATTGTATATATTATGAATTTCTGAAGTATAGGTATTAATAAGTCAGAAATAGGAACACACACACACACATAACTATGCCTACCGATTATAAATATACTTATATAGGGTAATGAAAAAAGCGTAGTAAATAAATATACGACAGTACTCGTATTAGTTATAATAGGATGAGCAGATATTAATAGCATAGTAAACCATAGGATTAGGAGGTTGTAATGGATAATAGGTGGTAGCTCCAAAAATTATGAATAACAATTGCAAATAGTAAGGCAATAAATGTGTAGTTAAAAAAGATTACAGAAATTAAATGAGAACATAAATGCATTGAATGAGATTGATTGTAGAATTTAATATGATATTTATGAGAAATTGGAATAGGCATAATAAGATGAATTTTAAACAGATAATTAAATGTCATTAATGATTGTCGAGTTTGAATAATAATGACCATTTATTACGGATAATCGACACTTATGTGATGTAAGAGGGAAATAAAGAACATACATAATAAGCATATAAGATAAAAATAGGTTCATAGTGAATAATTAAGGGGATAGTAGTAAATAAACTTAGGTGGCAGTATAATTTTCATAGTAGGAAATTATATAGCCTGAACAAGCATGATTTAGTAGGCCTAGCCCAATAATTAGATCTAGGATGCATAATTTAGTTTAGTATAGGTTGGGATGTGTAATGACCCAGAATTTTAGCCATTTAAAATTGAAATATTTAATAAATTTTAAATATTGAAATATTGATTTTACGAGTCAAACAACTTAAATTTCAAATATAGGTTTTATTTGAATATGTGAATTGGGAAATTAATAATTGATTTGGATTTAATTTGGATAAAAATGATTTCAAAGCTTATTTAAATTCTGTTCAAATACGAATGGTAATAGTAAACTTTTAATTTAGACTTCAAAGTGATTAATTTGGTTTTTATAATAATTCGTTTTAATTAATGCGCGAAAATAGTCTTCCTGGGCATTGTCTCAGATTTTGACGAAACCTCTTCCATTGAATCCGTGATAGTGTATTATGGTATGTAAACGAATTTCGTGACGATCAGACTTTTCATTTGGTTGTGCGAGCTCGAAATGTATGTAAATTAATTATAAAATTTGTATAATATAACTAGGCTTGAAATCTTTCTTCTACATATGATCGAATTAGGTCTTGAGACTAGTTCCATTGGGTTCAGCATATGGGTATTACATAAAGAACGGCAAGCAGCACGTCTCGAAAGGAGTTCGAGATTTTCAGACGTTTAAAGCTTGATATTTTTAATTAAAATATATATACTCACATATTACCATAACCTGACCATACTCTCCACTATTGTAACGACCCGCGATTTTGTACTATTTGCATCCGCACATGTCGGACTTGAATAATTCAAAATATCGAATTGTTAATTTAAAATTTGGCAAACCTCAAATATACAGTAAATAAATAATCACAGAATCACAGACACAGAGTAATAATATGCAGCGGAAGTAAAAGAGATAGTAGTTCATGAAGCTACTATATATATAACAGAGTTAAGTAAGTTACAACAGAAGTCTCGAATACAATAGTCAAATACAAGAATCAGTATACATCACTGGAATCCCTGAATATCTGAAAGCTGATAGATAGCTGGATCTCCAGGCGAAGCTCCAGCTCCAAAGGTGAGTCTCGAAAATTGAATCACTCAGTCTAACCCGAGCATAAAGCAAAACACAAAACACACGAGTCAAGATTAATATTCTCATATCAATAAATCCAACTCAAGTGAAATAGCAATCCAAATACAAGTAACTCAAAGGATGTTGGAATCGCCATCCTCTAAGGATCCGTTAAACTATCTACTAGATAGTAATATACGCTAAATAGATAATGTCTATTAGTAATATAATGTATCAAAATAGTGTTAAGGCGTTACCATTATCCCCCTTAACATTTATATAAGCGTTATAGTCTATACAGCACTGTAAACTCCAACGTAAACTAGTGGGATATCAGGAAGTACTCCATAGGTATAACACAAAACAAATTCGTAGTGGTCGCGTATATAGGGAATACAAGTATGACAAGGCACATGAGGCAATACCCAAGGTAGTGAAACTACCGTTTGCCTGATCCGGACTGGTGAAAACGCATCGCCGCAACGATCGTAACACCGTGAAACAACACTCCTGAAATTCCGAGGGTGCACCAATCAATCACAAGTAATGAGTAGTAGTTATGAAGAAGTGTGTTCGCTCGAGGTGGCTGTCATTTTCAATTTGACACAAGTGTCAAGGCTATCCATTATCGTTCTCTTTCTTCAGTCATCACGTACATCATTCCAACCACTTCATTCTGGATCACACTCCGCGTATAGTTATTAAAGTGGTTTTCGGTTTAGATAGAGAGTATATCCATAACCGATTCTGGTTTCTATAATAACTTTCGTAATTATTACACCGATTGGTCGTTTAATATATTTCAAACCAAATCAAATTCAATTTCAATTAAAATTTGAAAATCAACATTCCATTTGTCTTTCTATATCAATTTCCAAAATTTACATTCAACTTTCCAAATTTCTATTTCAAAGTCTTACAATTCAATTTCAATTTTATTTAAACAATTAAATTATTAATTCAAGTTCGTATATATAAGTTTCATTCTGAAATCATTTAAATTAATTTAATTTAACATTCAAAATCAATTTCAATTCATTAATCGATTTCATTCAATATTCGTTAAGTTTATTTATCATTAAAATAATTTCCATTAAATTTCCAATTCATTAAATCAATTACTTAAGTTCAACTTCATTATATAAACTTCAAATTGAAATAAATTAAATTCGTCAAATCAGTTCTTTAAATTACAAGTCTTAAATTAATTTCAGTAATTCCCATTCATTTCAATAAATCATATTTTATTTCTTGTCAAAGAAATTCAATTTTCACCTATTTATTGACTTCGTTACAAATTTCAAACTTAATTAATAAAGAACTAAATTTCACATAATCGAGGAGTTGCAATTTCACTTACTTAAATAATTTTTTTCCAAAAATTTAATAAATAAAGAAACTCAATTTCATTTATTAACGAAGTTCAAATCCACTTATTCAAAAGTTAAATTTCTCTTATCAAAGAATCCAATTTTATTCAATTATCAAATAATTAAATCTTATTAAATTTTTAAATAATTTCAATCTTAATTATTAATAATTTCAAAACTTAATAATTACAAACTTGATTATATATTCAAACTTAATTATTAAATCATTTCCACTTAATTATGAATTCAAACTTAATTATCAAATCATTTCAACTAAATTATAAATTCAACTTATAATTCAAACTTAATTATAATTCCAAACTTAATTACAATTTAAATTTAATTATTAAATGTTTTCAAACTTAATAATTTCAAAACTCAATTATTACTAATTCCAAATTGTTTATTTATAATTCCAAATTTAATTATTAAATAATTAAATTTCAAAAAATGTTCTTTCATCAATTAATACGTTAATATTTGTTTCAGATTTCAATCCTTACATTTTCCTTTCATAAAATTCAAATTCCAACTTCATTTCAAAACTTATTCTTTGCTCGAATAAAATCATTATTTTATTTTTAAATCGATTTATTGACCAATCGGATTTTATTTAATTCTCTATCCTAAGTCAAGTTCATTTGGGTATATATCATTTCAACCCGATTCCATTTCAAATTCAGAAATCAAAGCATATCAAAGGGAACTTGCAGTGTGATAACAGGGATGGTATCAAAGTAAATAAACAAGCAATAACAACAATCAATAACAATCCAATAATCAATTCAAATAATCCCAGAATAATCGTATTAATTCACATTGTTGTTTGTGCAAATTAATATAACTATTTCTAGTATCTACACTATCATTTCATGTAGATTAAAGATTATTACACTAACATTTATACGGTTCTTCACTTGATATCTATTGTTTAATTTCAACTACATCAATTTATACAACATACATTCAATGGTTCAAAGTGTACTTATCCAAATTTCTACGTGTAAATTATTTATCATTCAAAGGGGTCATATTGTGCAAATTTAACTAATCAAATTCAACACATAACAATTTCAAATTGTTAACTATCCTACGTCAAATTCAATTGCATAATATTTATCACTTTATACATTACAATTTAACGTCCAATATAAACAACAAACAATCAATCAATTTATCAACCAAACGGGATTATCATCGTTTAAGTAACAGATAATGGTGTCAGATGTCACAGGTGAACTGATACAGGTAATAGCATATATTTAACAGTGTAAGCAGCACATTTCAATTGTCGTTTCAATTGAAATCAAATTTAATAAATAAAAGAACATTAATCGTGAGTGATTGCTCACCTTTCGATGCTAGAGAGACTAGAAGATGACACAGATACACACACTGATACGGACCCTGAAATTGAGTTACGAATCCAAGCAAAGCAAATCGGCACGAATTTGGCAATCAAAGCTGGTAAACGGAATCGGCGAAATAAATCAGACTAGATCGATGAAGATAATTGGTTTAAGTAAACTTAAATATATGTCATCATATATAAGAAGAAAAATATATTTAAATCCAAACACAGACTCGAACTTCAAAATATAACATATTATATTATATACAAACTTATGTCCCTTTTATAAACAATATATACATATACGGTCGTAAGCATATACTTTCTTATATAATAATGTAATATATATCAAACACCTATATACACTATTGTTTACTTACGGCAGTTGCATTTATAACATATGCAACAATTATACTGCACTACAGGGATGTATATCACACAAAGACATTTAGAAATCATTTTAGGTGATGTTCACGGTTATATAATGCAGACCTACCAAAATGCATATATTTTACTGTTTTAAACATATAATAAAATATTCCGGCTATGTTACATCATCACTAGCATAGACCTTCACTGTCATGTGTATATATATATATATGTAACTAATAAAAACCCTTTATACATAATAAACTTATCTTATATATATAATAGGCTTATGTAAAACGTAGCTTATATATATACAGTAACCTATATGTGTACATCTATGTAATATAACATATAAAATTTCACTGAAACGCAAAATCTTGTACGCGTAAACATTATATATACCTATAAGTAACTTTATAATATGAAAAATCTGAAGTGGTAAAATAGGCTTAAACAAAGTACAACGTAGCTTCTAGATTGTGAAAATATATATATACAACACACAGCATATGTATACTAACGTGTACTTTCATATCAAAATACCTATATGCATAAAATAAAACACATATCCCATTTCAAAATTATATGTTCATTACGTATACAAGGCTGTAAAGTATAAATAAATGAAGACAAAGCATCTTTCATAAACTGGGAATGTATATCTTATGCAAATTTATAAATATAGACAACAGGTTATTATCACATAGAAAAAACATATAATTTTGCCTGTTATGTAACCGACTCAAGATAAAACTGACTCAAGATACTGCATAACTTAAGTAAGTAGATTAACATAATGTATATATAACTAACATAAATGGCATGCTACTTTGTAAACTTATCTATATAACTGTTATAACAAAAAAAATACAAATATATAACTATTTAAGAAAACTTCAATATGCCCTGTATAGAAAAATAAAAATTATGAATAGAATATATAATACTTCCCAATACATATAATATAAAGTAAACATGAAATTTCTTTATACTGTACATACTATAAATATATATATATATATATATATATATATATATATATATATATATATATATAGACAGCAAATGCATAGTGATCTGCAGATTATAATATAAACATATATATATTTATAAAGTGTAAACATTGTTTCTACCATTTGTCTTCAACAAAACGGAATCATCAGTATGCTGTTCGACAAACAACTATAACATATTTCATATACATATGACAACTTATATTTTTTATATAAAAATTTCAAATGAATATTTAATAAAATTTACCATATATATATATATAGGCTGCGAAGCTGGAGGAGGGAGGTGAAGGAGCTCGAGCAAGGAGGGGGCGCTTCCGGTTGTACTACAGGGTGGAGGATGGATCGTTCTGTGGTGAGGAGGAGTCCTAGGCCGAGGGGGCCGAGGTGGAAGGGAAAACTGGGAAGGTTGGTCTGGGTCAAGTTGTGGTCGGCGGTGGCTGTCGATGCTCAAACGTGAGCAGGTGGGGAGGGGTGATGGAGTCTTCATGGTGGTCACGGCCACAAGGTGGAGGAGGCGCTGAGAGGTTTGCTGGCCGTGGAGCTGCGCGGCATTGTCGTCGTGGGTGGTCGGGAACTTGCAGCGGCTCTTGAGGGGAAGAGAGGTCGAACGATGAAGGGATGGACAACGCGTTTGGGAGGCGATGAGGTAGCGCGGATGTAGGCGGCAGCGGTCGGAAGGGTGTGTTAACAGTTGTCACTGGTGGTGGGCAAGGTGAACGGGTTTTTGAGGGTGAGCGAGGCCAAGAGTTTTTTTTCTTTTTTCTTTTTAGAGAAGTGATTGAACTTGAAAGAAGAAAGAAAGTTTTGAGAAATGAAAAGAAGAAGGTGGGAGGAAAAAAGAAACTAGGTGCAGGCTAAATATCAACGAAAAGTTATGTATATATTTTGATTCCAAGGAACCAGAGAAGAAGCTACAGGCAATTTTTATACACACTTACTTTTTTAGCAACAAAATGAAAGGTCATAGCATATTACCAACAAAAAAAGAAGAGAAAGAGGCATGCGTGAATTCAAGATAGAATAGTGAGGGTCAGTGAATAGAAAAGGAAAATGGTTGAAAAGTAACTGGAAAACAAAATTTGCCAGATCGGTACTGATACGGAAATCTGTCCGTAGATTCTGCCGTTTTCCGGACTTAAAAATACAGAATAGAATATACCGTAGAGATCAGCGTGACGAGATGATCACAACAGTATACAGATATTAGTGGTATGATTAAATTTTAAAAATTCGAAATTTTCTACTGCGGAAAATGCATGAAAAACGTAGAAAAATAAGATCGACGGAGCCAAAGATGTCCGAATTTGGAAAAACGACAAACTGACATCTTGCTCAGAAGATGTTTTAGAATTTTTCTATCTAAAAATATTTTGGTTTTGAAAACGTTTTATTTTCATCGCTTTTTAACTGATTAAATTGAAGTAAATTTACGCACGAAATAAACTTTCATATTTTCGGACGAAAATTTACCGGTTGCTATGTTTAACTAGACGCATTTCAAATATCAAATTTGTATTTCAAAATTTTATCGTTTATATTATTTTTCTTTTTTCTTCACGCAAAACAGTGAATTAAATTAAATAAAATCGTTAAAATATCCGGGTTGTTACACTCTCCCCTACTCAAATCTTTTCGTTCTCGAAAAGGAAGTAGGTAGGAGAATAGAAACCATCGAAGAAAATAGACTTCAATTACATAATATTCAATTAATTTAAACCATATAAATTTCAATTTAAATAAATTTATATTCAACAATTTGTTTTAAATTCAATATTTTCATTAAATTGATTTGATTACACATTCATTAATGTTAGGTACAAAAGGTTTCTTTCAAAACGGAATTCAATTCAAATTCAATTAATATCGAGATATCTCATTAAGTTGATCTTATTTAAATTTATAAATTTTTTCCAAAACAGAATTTATTTTATCTGTCTCATTTATTATTCTATTAACTTATTATTCTAATTATCTTTATTCACATTTTATAAAAAAAATTAAGTGTATAACATTTTTATACGTACACAAATTTTATTTATTAAGATGATTCATATTGTATATTATCCAAATTCTTAAATTAACAATTTCAAAGATCATAAATTTAAATAGTCATTTATTATAATCATACTTTATTCGACAAATTTAATTCTTCTCTATTCCAAATTATTATTAAATTTATTCTACTTACTATACCTTATTACATATATTATGTATATTTACATTTATTATAACTACTCAAATTTATTTAAAAATTTCTTAACACTATTTTACACTGTATAATATTCAATAACACAGTTAACTTTTGAAAATTTAGGTAAGTTATATATAATGAAATCGAGTATTATACAAGTAAAATTTCTAATTCGATTCTCACAAGTTTAAACATTAATTCAAAATTTTGGTTTCATTCCTAATTGAAATCGTCTTTTACCCAAATTTTAAGGATTAAATTTTCGATTAACTTCAAACAACTTAGAGATAATTATATACATACAATATATCCAAGTCAAATCAAATACTAATATATATATTTTAAATCGAGTCATACTTTAGAAATTCAAATCAAATTCATTTCAAAACAAAAGTGTAGCAAGCTACTGATGGTCTCTCCACTTCAAAACTCGAAAATGAATATCGATGATGCGGCCGTCATCACCGAAATTATTTTCCAACGACAAAGAGAAGAGCACTGATTTAAACGTTTAAAATTCTTTGAAATGATTTCCATTTGAAAATATTTTAAAACTGTACACTTTAAAACTTTCAAATCAAAGTTTGAAATCTCTGGAAATTTAATTCTCAAATTCTAATTTTTAATATGTTTCAAATTCCAAATCAAATTATAACTAAGTTTTATAAATTCATTTATTTATATTGTCAAAGTCAATGGTTTACAAAACAATAAATGAAATTTAATTTTTCACATTTCGGACAACAGATTCATTAACATTTAATTTCAAAAAAAAATTATACCTATATATAATAAAATCATACAAAATTATTTTATTTACCACATTTGAAGACAATATTGTGTTAGTTTGCTCTGCTCAAGCGTTTTGGAAATCCTATCGATAACGTTGATCAGACGAATCGATCGGAAACCCAAATCAACATCAACAACTCAAACAACACAATATATATTAAAATATTTTAAATATTAATTTACAAATACACTTCCTCGTTCGATGATACAATAATGGATTCAAAGCAAGGATAAAGATTCAAATTTTTTCGATGGACTCAAATCAAAGAAAATTTTGATTCGAAGATAGGTTTGAAACAAAGATAAGATGTTTTAAATAATAAAATCGAAAGATGGATAACCTTATATAAATCGTGGGCAACCTTAACCGGATCGACCGTGACTTCAAGAATTAGATCGATGCAGAATTCCGAGGCGAATCTACATTCGATCGCAAGAGATAGAATTCAGGCATAGCAGGAGATAGATAACATCGTAAACAGAGGATACAGAAATCTCCGGTAAATCGATGTCTATTGTAAAGGTGTTTCACCCATTTACAACTAATTTGAAGATTGGCAAGACCGCCGATTCATTATAAAGATCATTCGAAGTGGAGTTATGGGATGCTCCAGAATCGAAAGAAGACGAATAGTGAAGGTCACGAATGAATTTTGGTACCGCAGGGAATGTTCCAAAATTCAAAGGAATTGAGTCAAAAGGAAGAGATTGAAACTCGAATGAGAGTGATTCTGTAAATATATTTACCATATATACTAAGTTTTGCCTAGAGCTACCAAAGCTACCAACTGTAACGACTCGCTATTTTGTACTATTCGCATCTGTAACGACCCGTAAGTTTCATAGATTTAAATTTGGGTAAATATATAAGTTTGTAATTAAAGGTTAACAATATAAAAATGAAATTCCAATTCAATAAAATAATGTAAAAAGTTGTGATTTGATTTTTGATGGAATATGAGAAAACAAGAGTAAGTATATAATAATATGTTATTTATTTAGGGCATTGAATAAGAATTTGTAAGCAAATTGTAATTAATGGTAATATTGTGATATAAGCTAATAAATTTGATTTCAATGCAACACCCATCAATGAATGTAATGAAATAGGATTTAGGAAAATGTATACTAGGTTTTAAATCAAATAGAAGGAAACAAACGTATGTATCGAATTGATTAAGGCATAAATATACATTGAATAGAAATGAATGTACAGTTAATGGTAATTTAAAACTTATTTATAGTAAGATTTCATAAGATTCAATAAATTAAGTAGTGGAAATATTTTACCTAGATATACTTTGAATATGAGAAATTAA
The DNA here is from genome assembly GCA_030765085.1 of Allium cepa. Taxonomy (NCBI): domain Eukaryota; kingdom Viridiplantae; phylum Streptophyta; class Magnoliopsida; order Asparagales; family Amaryllidaceae; genus Allium; species Allium cepa. The sequence continues at coordinate 254,308,200 of CM060944.1, read as the reverse complement.
AGGAAGATATTAAATTTGGTTAATGTAGTATAACATTGGTTTACTGTAAATGGGGTTAAATTTAAAGAATTATGTTAATGCAAGTGGATCATTTATAAACTTAAATGAAACATTCCAATTTAATAGAGATATTCGAATGTTATGATTTATTTTAAAGGTAATAATTGGATTTCATTGGAATTTGTTATATTTGGTTTAAATAGGAAAGGAGTATACAAAAGTAATTGTGAATAGTAAAGTCGCAACTGTAAATGGAAGAAACTGAAATAAGGGGCAGTAAACATTGAATAAATTAATAGTAATAAATGCCAACATTGAATTGTAATAAATATAATTTAATATTACAAGTGGGTGAACTTAAAGATAAGGGTTAAGAGTGTTGGAATGGGTATATCAAAATAACTATAAAGTGAAAACGTAAGCATTTATAGAGACATGAATTATTTGAAGGAAAATAATTGGTAAAAGAGGTTTGGGCTAAGGCAATGTTATTGATTGTTTGAAACCTTATTTAATATGGGAAAATTTAGCATAAGCAAAACCAATGCAAATATTAAATTAATCGGTAAAGAAATAATAATAAATAGTAATCAATTCAAATTTATGTAACAATAGAAATGTGAAATTTGGGAAATAGATTCAAAGTTATGAATGAGTTGTTAAAATAATGCATAATAGTGCAAATTGAATGAATCAATGGGAGTATGGATTTAAGTATAGAAAACAATATTTTTAGTTTAATATAAAGTATTGCAAAATAAATGAAATTAACGTTAAATATTACGTTTATAGAGATTAAACTAAAATTTAAGAATATTAGAACAATAGATTCTGAACCCAACCTGGAATCCATCTACTCAAAATTTATAGATGGAACAAGCATTGATTTTTTAATTTAATAGAAATTTTGGGAACTAAAATTTATAATTTTGTGAATTCAATGAATTTTATCATTAAAAGTGAGATTTACATTTGACTCGATAAATTTGTTTTCTCTACTGACATTTAGATTGGTTAAAATCATTGTAAACATTTGAGTAATATAAAGATGATAAAATTTTCAATTCTAGAATTTAAATTATGAAATTTGGATTTAATCAATTAATTAATCAATATAAAAATAGCCATTTTGGTCACGGACTCGGATTTCGACGAAACTAGTTTCATCGGATCCGTAATGGTGAATTATATTAATGTTTTAAGTTTCGTAGCGATCGGACTTGTCATTTGATCGCACGGACTCGAACGCCTTGAAATTTATGCATTGTAATCAATTGAATTTGAAAATATTGATTTCAGCATAACTTCTTCATACGATCGAATTTGTACGTGAAACTTTTTCCATCGCGTTCAGAATATTTTAAAACACCTATTTCGATATATGGGTTTACCCAATTTCGTTCCGGGGTCAGAACGGGTTTTTTTGGGCAACTACCATTTAGCACGTTTATAAATTCGTGCCCACTTATTCTATTGCAGTTTGTGTATAAATAGGTTGTTATAAACCCTAGCCTCCATCTACCCTCATTTCTATGTGCGTTCTTTTTCTTCAACTCTCTCTCTTCCCCAATGGTTGCAAAACCTAGATCTAGTTACAATTCAAAATCAAATAAAAATTCAAACTCCTCTAAAAATTCCAGAAAAATTATATGTCATAGTTCTCGAATAGCGTAATCTGCTGGTGCTATCCATTTTTCGATTGGAGTTTCTGTGTGTCTAGATCGAGGCAAATTAGTTTCGGCCGTTCATCAACGTCGCGACGAACTTCGTCAGATCGAAAATTCCTCTCTGGGTTTTGAAGAGGGAACGCAATGGAGTGCATCCGTGTGGTTGATTTCGCGGTTTGACGGTCAGATCGGTGCCAATTTTTGAATTAGGGTTGTTCTGCTTGTGGCGGCCTGGGTGTTTTGCTCTGACAACCGGAAGTCACGTGGGGCCGAGAGTGTAAGGCGGTTGATGGCGAACTCGGCTAAGCCTTCGGAGTCGGCGGCGACGTGTGTGGAGGCGGCAGGGGTGGCGGCTGCTGTACTCAATTGAACAGGGCGTTAGGGTTGCGTGTCCAGGGGTTGAGTGCGTGAAGATGGTACTGTGCGTGTGTTGCTGGGGACAAACGAAAATGACGTGGCTGTAGGATGAAAGTGAGTAAATGTGTTCTTTGTTTTATTTTTTTATTTTTTTGATTTCAACTCGCATTTAATTGCATAACTTTCTCATACGGACTCCGTTTCACGCGTGGTTTTTTTATTAGGAACGTAATAAAATTCCGGATCTATTGACGCTGATTTGGACAGATTTGGAGACCGTCGAATTTTTGGGTTTAAATCGGATTTAAATTCGATTTAAACTCAAAAAGGTGAGTGTTTTAACCCACTCACAAATTCTAAAACTTCTTATGTCTGTTAAATTAATTTTAGATATGAGTAGAATTTTATTTATGACTGTTTGGCGTGTTTTATTCATTATCTCTGTAAATTTGCATTTATTTAATTTAACTGTTAATTTATTTTATTTATTGCATATAAATTTGACAGTTAGAATTTATTTATTTGCATAGTAACTACCAGTCATAGTTATGTTAAATTTTTATTTCATATCAACTGACAGTTAAATTTGAATTTATTTTGCATATAAACTGCTAGTAACAGTTATTAAATTTATTATTGAATATAAACTGTTAGTTAATACCTGTTATTTATTACCTGTATAATTTATATGCTCTATATCGATGATTGCTTAAATTGGATGATGATTGCAAATAAATGGCTGATGATTGATATTTGGATGAATGGATGCTGTATTTTATATTGTATAAACTGCAAGTTATCGTGCATTTCATTCATTCGGGATTGCGGTTTGAAATGATGTACAAACGCATTTTTATTTTAAATTGCGGATTGAAATGATAAACATCTGTATCACTTGACCATAGGGTAGAAAATTTTATACAGGCACCGCGGTATATATATAAATTATTTTTGAAATGATTTTCTATGGTTTTGTAAAGCTATATATATGGTTTATGGGATATTGATTTGGTTATTGATAAAGGTTATTTATATATAGTAATTTCCAGTTTTTAAGCTTTGTATAAATTTGATTTGAAGTTTAAAATAAAGTTTGATTTTAAGATCAAATAAGATTTAGCATTTATTTAAAATTTAATTTCTGGAGTTTCATTGACTTAAATGAGAATAAGGTTGGAAGATGAATATTAAGTTAAGTTGGAATTTAATAAAAAGTTAGAATTTTTAAAGGATATGATTTTATAAGTTGATGTTCGTGTAGAGTGATCTAAATGAATATCAGGTTGATTTAAATGAATATATAATAAATTGAAAGATTTTCCAATTATGTGAAGTTAAAGGTTTTTCTTAAATTATATTGAATTCATTAAGTAAATATTTCAAGTCTAAATAATAAGTAATTGAATTTATTATATATGGGATTGTCAAATGAGTTTGTTTTTGAAATGGTAAAATATTTAAAGCTCTGAAACATAAGAATTGAAATGGTATTTGGTAGTTTAAATCGATGTTTGAAATTGATTTGTGAAATCTAAAGAAGCTATTTTGTTTTATAAAAGTAATTTAATATTTAACCATTTAAGAGATGTAAACTTGTTTCAAGGTTATGATTTTCAAGGTAGTATAATTTGAAAATATTATATTCAAGAGTTTTGATTTCTAAATATTTTACTTTGGAAACCCTATGATTTTGGAAAAGAATATATTGGAAAATAAAATGACATTATATGATTTTGGATCTAAATGATATCGTATTGATTTGGGGTTTTAAAAAAAAAATATGATATCGTATTTATATGGTTTAAAATGGATATTTTATTCTAGTTTTAAAGTATAAAATTTTTTATGACCGCGGTGTTATAATAACGTTTGGTTGTTAAAGAGACCGCGATCGGAAGTTGTCATACTCTCTGCCAACTCCGAAAACCACTTTAACAACCGTGTACGCGTTGGAGATTCCAGAATGAAGTAGGTTGGTGGCGGCGTTTCCTGTAAGGTAAATACGTGGACCCGACTCCCGTGAGTTGGCATAAGGTGGCTAAAACAGGAGCGATTGACGGGCCAATGAGGTCATTCCTCTGATCGAACGCACTCCTTCGATATTATACTATGACTTTTGGATTGATTCGGTGGCCACTTTACTTTTGATTTTGGGGGTGTTGTTCGAGGTGGGCGGCAGCTGCGCGCTGCGCGTTTCCATCTGCCCGGAAGCGTAATCGGTATATCTACCCTGGCATTGCCTAGTTGTGCCGTATCACCTACCCTAGCGCGTCTTCTATGAGTTTCTATTTGTGTCGTACCTGTGGAGTATCCTCTGGTAGCCTCCCGATCAGGAGGTATTACGGTACTGTATAGACTATTGGCATTATTTTTGTTAAGGGCTATATGGGTAACCCCTTAACGCTATTAAAAAGTAAGTTTATTTTACAATTAGACACTATTATAATAGCGCAATATACTACATAGTAAATAGTTTAACGGATCCTTAGGAGATGTAAATCCCGAGCATCTCTTGAGTTAATGCACTCATATTTATTTCTGTTAATTTAACTCACATAAGATCTTTTAGTTCGGACTCGAGTGTTTTTGTCTTTTCAAATTCGCTCGGGTCAGTCCGAGAGTTTCAGGATTTGAAGTTTTAGCTCTGGAGGACGAAGACCAAGATTTGTAGTATTACTATCTGCTATTTTATCCCACTACACTGTATTCCGCTGCATTGATATTATTGGTATGTGAACTCTGATATTTAATTGTATAAAGAAGAATCAAATGTTTTGTAAATAGTTTTATAAATTGTATATTTCATTATTATATTTTATCCTTCCGCTGTGAGATTCTATTTTGTTTTATTTCTTCTCTGTTTTTCTTATTTACCCCATAACAATCCGCCCTTCCGTATGGTTTGAATCGGCATGTGTGTCGATTTGAAGCGTGCGAAAAGGAGGGATGTTACATCTGGTATCAGAGCTTTGGTTTAGCGATAAACCTTAGCTTTGTGGGGTTGGACTCTTTACTAATAGGGTAATAATATCCTATGGGAGTCGCTGAGTGTATATATATGAGAGAGCGTATTTGTTAATGTTATAAAAAGGTTTTAATATTGTGTTGATCTGTTCCGTTTTGTATTTATAAATTCTGGTTGGTGCATGGGACGCTGTGACATCAATATGAATTTCTAAACACTTAATAGGACAGACCGACATAATATTTGTTTTTATATAGGTAAATGAAATAATTTTGCCTATTATATTTTCTATATATATAAAATAAAATTTTCAAATGATATCTATATTTGGTTGCAATATATTGGTTGTTAGGAATAAAATTTATAAATAATAGGTAAATAAGATAAAAAATAAATAAATGAAATTTGGGAATTTAGAATTTAAGTTCTGGGGTTTTTGAAAACTTTTTTCAAATGATTTGGAATATAATAATATTGTTATAAGTATTTTCTGATATAAATATTTAATATAATTTAAAAGAAATTGTTTTAAAGGGATTTTGAGAAAATAAGTTTTGTACTTTCGTCTCTATCGCTAGAAAATAATTTCGGTGATGAGTGCATGCATCATCGACATTCATTTTCGAGTTTCGAAGTGGGAAGGCCACTGTAGTAATTTACTGCAGAATCGTTAAGAAATTTTATCGTTTTAATTATAATTGGATATATATGTTAAGTGTAGATATCTATCTATTATTTTAAGTGATTTAAGATTTAACCCGGTATTTAATTCTTAAATTTCCATTTATTAAATTGTTTCAATTATTGTAGTGAATTGAAACGTAGGTAATTAATAAATTAAAACCTCTAAAGGAAATAAGAGATTTAATGATAGGTTATAAATGGTATTAAATGAAATTGGAAATTTGTAACCTATGAAATAAAGATTATTATTAGTGAACATTAAATTTAATTAAAGGATGAGATAAAACTTGTATAACTTTCAAGTACATCTTTAAAAAACATATACAACTTACCAAATATTAAAAGTTGAAATGTTTAATAGAAAATGAAATGAAAATTGTACAAGTAAAAGTAGGTAATGAAGTATTCAATGAATTTGCTATTAAAGGAGAATTTAATGTTATAAACTTAAGTTATAGTTGAAATTTTACCAAGTAAAAATAATTAAAGAGAAATGGGACAAATAGATGATTATAAACTTAAGTAATTAATGTGTAAATGAATGGGGTCATGCAATTATAAATGAATGTAATATAATAAAGAAAAATTGTAAACTTAAGCTACAATTGGAATTTTACTATATATAATTAAAGGTAAGTATCATAAATAGATGATAATAAACTTGAGTAAATGTTAAAGTAAATTATCTTAATAAACAAAAAGATGAATACTGTAATCAATGAAATTAAGGAATCAATAAAGAGGACATGCAATAATAAATGAATGAATCGTTATAATGAAATAAAAAGGAATTGCATGACTTGAGTTAATGGAATTGAAAAATTGTAAGTAATAAGAAAAATAAATGAAGCAAACATTTAATGAGTAAATATAAATTAAAACGATGAATCATTGTATAAATAAGAAGATAATCAAACAACAAAGGTATGAAATGAAGTTGATAATAAGTTAGAATTGTTATTTGTTTGATTTATGGTTGGTTGGGTAAGGAAATTTGAAATTATTAGATGAATAAAAAATTTATTTTGTTCTATCTAAGACTATTGAGTAAATGATGCACTTGATGGTTATTTTTCATTCCGTACCATTTCAAGTTTTGAACCCAAACAACTATTTGCTTGTTTGATTGAATGGTTGTTTCGTTTTGTTGTGTATGTTGTTGAAATTGATGGTTGTTGTAGTTATTTGTTGTTAGTGATTGAAATCACTTAAATATTTCACTTTATATAAATTGTAACCCTTTGAATTATATAAGAAAATGCAGTATCTTAGAAATATTTTGAAAATGTTTTTCCAAACTTTAATAATTCAAATATAAAGGATTAAATAGTTATAAATTAGGATATCTTATTTAAAGTAATTAATTTTGTAAATTTAATTGTTTATAAGTTAAATATTTTGAATAAGATGTATTGTATTTAATCCTTCTTTTCCCTTCTTTTTCCTTTTCGGGGACGAAAAGTTTTGAGTGGGGGAGAGTTTAACGACCCGTAAGTTTCATGGATTTAAATTTGGGTAAATATATAAGTTTGTAATTAAAGGTTAACAATATAAAAATGAAATTCCAAGTCAATAAAATAATGTAAAAAGTCGTGATTTGATTTTTGATGGAATATGAGAAGACAAGAGTAAGTATTTAATAATATGTTATTTATTTAGGGCATTGAATAAGAATTTGTAAGAAAATTGTAATTAATGGTAATATTGTGATATAAGCTAATAAATTTGATTTCAATGCAACACCCATCAATGAATGTAATGAAATAGGATTTAGGAAAATGTATACTAGGTTTTAAATCAAATAGAAGGAAACAAACGTATGTATCGAATTGATTAAGGCATAAATATACATTGAATAGAAATGAATGTACAGTTAATGATAATTTAAAACTTATTTATAGTAAGATTTCATAAGATTCAATAAATTAAGTAGTGGAAAGATTTTACCTAGATATACTTTGAATATGAGAAATTAAAGGAAGATATTAAATTTGGTTAATGTAGTATAACATTGATTTACTGTAAATGGGGTTAAATTTAAAGAATTATGTTAATGCAAGTGGATCATTTATAAACTTAAATGAAACATTCCAATTTAATAGAGATATTCGAATGTTATGATTTATTTTAAAGGTAATAATTGGATTCCATTGGAATTTGTTATATTTGGTTTAAATAGGAAAGGAGTATACAAAAGTAATTGTGAATAGTAAAGTCGCAACTATAAATGGAAGAAATTGAAATAAGGGCAGTAAACATTGAATAAATTAATAGTAACAAATGCCAACATTGAATTGTAATAAATATAATTTAATATTACAAGTGGGTGAACTTAAAGATAAGGGTTAAGAGTGTTGGAATGAGTATATTAAAATAACTATAAAGTGAAAACGTAAGCATTTATAGAGACATGAATTATTTAAAGGAAAATAATTGGTAAAAGGGGTTTGGGCTAAAGCAATGTTATTGATTGTTTGAAACCTTATTTAATATGGGAAAATTTAGCATAAGCAAAACCAATGCAAATATTAAATTAATCGGTAAAGAAATAATAATAAATAGTAATCAATTCAAATTTATGTAACAATAGAAATGTGAAATTTGGGAAATAGATTCAAAGTTATGAATGAGTTATTAAAATAATGCATAATAGTGCAAATTGAATGAATCAATGGGAGTATGGATTTAAGTATAGAAAACAATATTTTTAGTTTAATATAAAGTATTGCAAAATAAATGAAATTAACGTTAAATATTACGTTTATAGAGATTAAACTAAAATTTAAGAATATTAGAACAATAGATTCTGAACCCAACCTGGAATCCATCTACTTAAAATTTATAGATGGAACAAGCATTGATTTTTTAATTTAATAGAAATTTTGGGAACTAAAATTTATAATTTTGTGAATTCAATGAAATTCATCATTAAAAGTGAGATTTACATTTGACTCGATAAATTTGTTTTCTCTACTGACATTTAGATTGGTTAAAATCATTGTAAACATTTGAGTAATATAAAGATGATAAAATTTTCAATTCTAGAATTTAAATTATGAAATTTGGATTTAATCAATTAATTAATCAATATAAAAATAGCCATTTTGGTCACGAACTCGGATTTCGACGAAACTAGTTTCATCGGATCCGTAATGGTGAATTATAATAATGTTTTAAGTTTCGTAGCGATCGGACTTGTCATTTGATCGTACGGACTCGAAACGCCTTGAAATTTATGCATTGTAATCAATTGAATTTGAAAATATTGATTTCAGCATAACTTCTTCATACGATCGAATTTGGACGTGAGACTTTTTCCATCGCGTTTAGAATATTTTCAAACACCTATTTCAATATATGGGTTTACCCAATTTCGTTCCGGGGTCAGAACGGGTTTTTTTGGGCAACTACCGTTTAGCACGTTTATAAATTCGTGCCCACTTATTCTATTGCAGTTTGTCTATAAATAGGTTGTTATAAACCCTAGCCTCCATCTACCCTCATTTCTATGTGCGTTCTTTTTCTTCAACTCTCTCTCTTCCCCAATGGTTGCAAAACCTAGATCTAGTTACAATTCAAAATCAAATAAAAATTCAAACTCCTCTAAAAATTCCAGAAAAATTATATGTCATAGTTCTCGAATAGAGTAATCTGCTGGTGCTATCCATTTTTCGATTGGAGTTTCTATGTGTCCAGATCGGGGCAAATTAGTTTCGGCCGTTCATCAACGTCGCGACGAACTTCGTCAGATCGAAAATTCCTCTCTGGGTTTTGAAGAGGGAACACAGTGGAGTGCATCCGTGTGGTTGATTTCGCGATTTGATGGTCAGATCGTTGCCAATTTTTGAATTAGGGTTGTTCTGCTTGTGGCGGCCTGGGTGTTTTGCTCTGACAACCGGAAGTCACGTGGGGCCGAGAGTGTAAGGCGGTTGATGGCGAACTCGGCTAAGCCTTCGGAGTCGGCGGCGACGTGTGTGGAGGCGGCAGGGGTGGCGGCTGTTGTACTCTATTGAACAGGGCGTTATGGTTGCGTGTCCATGGGTTGAGTGCGTGAAGATGGTACTGTGCGTGTGTTGCTGGGGACAAACGAAAATGACGTGGCTGTAGGATGAAAGTGAGTAAATGTGTTCTTTGTTTTATTTTTATTTTTTTTGATTTCAACTCGCATTTAATCGCATAACTTTCTCATACGGACTCCGTTTCACATGTGGTTTTTTTTATTAGGATCGTAATAAAATTTCGGTTCTATTGACGCTGATTTGGACAGATTTGGTGACCGTCGAATTTTTGGGTTTAAATCGGATTTAAATTCGATTTAAATTCAAAAAGGTGAGTGTTTTAACCCACTCACAAATTCTAAAACTTCTTATGTCTATTAAATTAATTTTAGATATGAGTAGAATTTTATTTATGACTGTTTGGCGTGTTTTATTCATTATCTCTATAAATTTGCATTTATTTAATTTAACTGTTATTTTATTTTATTTATTGCATATAAATTTGATAGTTAGAATTTATTTATTTGCATAGTAACTGCCAGTCATAGTTATGTTAAATTTTTATTTCATATCAACTGACAGTTAAATTTGAATTTATTTTGCATATAAACTGCTAGTAACAGTTATTAAATTTATTATTGAATATAAACTGTTAGTTAATACCTGTTATTTATTACCTATATAATTTATATGCTCTATATCGATGATTGCTTAAATTGGATGATGATTGCAAATAAATGGCTGATGATTGATATTTGGATGAATGGATGTTGTATTTTATATTGTATAAACTGCAAGTTATCGTGCATTTCATTCATTCGGGATTGCGGTTTGAAATGAAATACAACCGCATTTTTATTTTAAATTGCGGATTGAAATGATAAACATCTGTATCACTTGACCATAGGGTAGAAAATTTTATACAGGCACCGCGGTATATATATAAAATTATTTTTGAAATGATTTTCTATGGTTTTGTAAAGCTATATATATGGTTTATGGGATATTGATTTGGTTATTGATAAAGGTTATTTATATATAGTAATTTCCAGTTTTTAAGCTTTGTATAAATTTGATTTGAAGTTTAAAATAAAGTTTGATTTTAAGATCAAATAATATTTAGCATTTATTTAAAATTTAATTTCTGGAGTTTCATTGACTTAAATGAGAATAAGGTTGGAAGATGAATATTAAGTTAAGTTGGAATTTAATAAAAAGTTATAATTTTTAAAGGATATGATTTTATAAGTTGATGTTTGTGTAGAGTGATCTAAATGAATATCAGGTTGATTTAAATGAATATATAATAAATTGTGTTTGCACAAAAAATGGACAAACACCTCCAAGTCGTATGATTTAGTTGATTTTATGTTGTTCTTAGCGGTTTGGGTGATTTATGCAAATATATAAAAAGCAGGGGCTAAACTGTAAAAGACACGTAGATTTATAGTGGTTCGGCCAGAACGTGCCTACGTCCACTTTATATGTTATTCTTTCTTTTCTTTCAGATTACAAGTACAAGGCTTTGTATATAAGTATATGAAAGTTGTTTGAAAGTTCCTTCCGTGCTTGAGCTCTCAAACTTGTCTGCCGTTGTTGTACCCCTGCCCCTCTATTTATAGAGTGAGGCTGGGGGCAGAGGTCCTGGAAGTATATAGCTGCTGGTGGGCCTGGGCTGGAGCGATCTGGCCTGGCAATTTGGTTCGATCGTGTCTTCTTGGCCTTGATTCGGCAGTGGTTAAGATGGTTCGATTGGTGGTAGGAGATGGTTGGACCGGTGGTTCATTTGGTAGTGTATGGGATGAAGGTTGATTCGGTGGACAGGAGGTTTATTCGGCAGGCGTGGTTCGGTGGTAGGTGGACAGGAGGTTTATTCGGCAGGCATGGTTCGGTTGTAGCTTGGTGGAGTTTGGTTCGGCACGAATGTGGTCCGGTAGGTGTGGGGAAGTGTGTTGGTTCGGCAGGGATTGGATTCGGCAGATAGATGGTGAGTGAGCTTGGACCGGTAGTTGATGGAGAGGGGGTTTGGACCGGTAGTTGATGGAGTGGTGAGAGTTGGTTCGGTCAATGGTAGTTGGAGAAGCCTTGGACCGGTAGTGAGAATTCGCCCAACATTTGCCCCCCAATGTGGGGCACATGCCTGCATGTGTCACGCTTTGTTTCAGCTTATTCAGCTTAGGCACTTTCATTCGGCCCCAAGTGTCGAACCTGTTGGTCCGGTCGTATCTGTGCTCGCCTATAAGTAGGGGCCTAGGGCCTTCGTTCAACCTCCACCATACGAGACATCCGAACCACATAAGTGCCGAATTATTTTAGTGCCGAATCGTCTTAGTGCCGAATCAACTTGGAGCCGAATCAGGTGCATTCTTTTCGCCGAATGAGGTTTCCTTCCTTTCCGCCGAATGAATTTTTTTTTTGTTTTTTTTTTGTTTCACTTCGTTTCACTGAATGAGCTTTAAAAATTTATTACCGAGTAGACCTTATGCCGAATGAACACTTGTATTGGGAATGCCGAATGTGATATGCCGAACGAACCCTTATGTTGGGAATGCCGAATGAGCTATACCGAATGAACCGTTGTGTTGGGAATGCCGAATGAACACTTGTATTTGAATCATGAGTGAAATCCCGGACTTATATACACTTTCTTGCCTATATTTCCATACTCCTTGTACTAACAACATGTCCTTCGCTTTTGTGTATGCAGATAAAATATCTCAAAAAGTGGAAACCCGATCCGATAAACGGAAGTCCAAGGACAGAGCAGAGTCCTCCATAGTGCCCCCAGTTCGGGCCGAACGTCCTGGGCCTGCTCCGAGATCGCTAGTAGATGGGTATGGCCCCCAGGAGCTCTTGAATTCCCCGCCCGATTGTTTTCCTAGCTCCCTCAGGGAGGAGCAGCATGATGTCATCTCTCGTTCCTTTGGGATCGACAGGGCTCGCATGCTGTTGCCGGGAGAGGGGGTCATGCCATATGACCCTCCTGAAGGATATTTTGCTTACAGCAGATACCACTGTATGTGTGGGGCCATTCCTCCGATCAATGCATGGATAGTCAGCTTCCTTACCTATCTGAAGGTGGCCCCTCTCCAGCTCCAGCCCAACTCCTACGCTATTCTGGTGTGCTTATTCGTTATCTTCCAGGGGAGGTATGGGCGCCCTCCTTCTAATCGGGAAATTCGATACTTGTATAATCTGAGAGGCTACAAGAAGGGGTCTCCGTATGTTAGTTTAGAAGCGGTCGTGCCCTTCAAACCGGTCTTGGACTTATACTTAAAGTTCACCATGTTTAAGAAAGAATGGTTTTTTATCAGGGACGATTCTGTCTCCTTTCGCCTCTTCACTTCTGGCTGTAAGTTGAACTTTATTTACAGTTTCTTTGTTCCGACTGCAGTGCTCCTTCTGATATGCTTCTATTTCTTGCTAGCGACAGGTGGCTTTGCAGTCGTAGAGAGTGATTCCCTGGTCCAGATGGCTGCGGAAATAAAGGCCATTTCGGGACGGGACATGTCGGCTTCTTTCCTGATTAGGAATGCTACTCTCCTGGAGAACAACTTGATCCTGCCACACCAATCCATGGTTAAGCAGAGAGACACGGCTGAGGAGAAGGCTGCCAAAGCCAAGGAAGGGGCCACGGTGAAGAGTGGCAAGAGGGAACCTTTTACAAAGCCTCCCGTTGTTGGGGGCAAGAAGCTCAAGAAGTCCGACGGTCCCTCTCCTAGTACTTGCCCACTTGCTCCGGGAGAGGAAGATGTAGAGGAAGATAGAGGTGAAGGTGAAGGAGGAGATGGACAGAGCGGTAGTGGCGTTGGTGCCTTAATCTCCGGGCAAGCGGGAGAGATTCATGAGTGGACGGATGATGCTTTCCGTCAAGCTTTTGGGGAGTCGGAGGAAGGATCGGCTTTGGTTGAGAAGGCAAAGGGGGTTGACATGAATGGGGCTGGCGCCGATCCATTTTCTGAGAGTTCTTCAGCTAAGGCGATTCCAGCGATTCAAGGTGAACTTTTGACTTCTGCAGACTCCATTTATGATAGGGACTTAGGAATTTTTTATGGTTCGCTTCCGTCCTGGACTGAGATTCAGGACTTATTGCAGTATTCTACTCCTCCGCAGGGTTTGTATAACAGACGTGCCTTCTCATTCTTTTTAAGTTAACATATTTCTTGAATTATGGATCATTGCATGTTCGTAACACTTGGCTTTTATTCCAGGAGCAGGTAAGGCGGCCAAGTCATCAGATATCTGGCACCGCCTCGAACAGTATAAGCTACTCAAAGCTTCTGCAAAATCAAAGCCGCCAACTAGCCGTCTTGGGGATGCAGTTAGATATCGCCCCCTTCTTGGAGTCATTGAGGAAGATATGCAAAAGAGGAAGAGGGGCCGATCTTCGTTTGAACTTTCTCCTGGCCCTCAGCCTCCAGTCCAGCCCATCCATGATATGACTGAGGAGGATACTGAGTTTATGCCTTCCCCCCATCCGTCCGAAAATCCAACCGTCACTCCGATAGACCGTCCTGGTTTGGATCGCAACCCATTTGCCGGCCACCCTGATCTGGACCCGAGTTTTCAGATCTCTTTTGATGAGGTCACGGGTGAGCATCTTCTTCCCCGCAATCCCATGGTACGGGTGCTTGATGAGGCTAAGTCGTTAGACCTCGATTTGCTTACTACTCGGATTGTGACCATGGGGAGTGAGGCCAAGGCAATCATCGATCGGGTGGCTGAGGAAACCAAGAGGCTAATGGAGCATCACGCTCGGCTGGCCAGGGCTGGGGAGGAAATCGACAGTGCTAACATCCGGTTGCGGCTACAGGTTTCTGACCAGGCCAAACAGCTTGCCGATCAGGCTATCCAGATATCCCAACACGAGGCGGCCTCCCGACGACTAAAGAAAACCATGGAGGAGGCTAGCAAGGCTGAGTTGCGAAAGATGGAGGCCGGCTGCAAGGAGCGGATTGACATAGCTATTGCTACGGTGGACGAGGTTCGGAGGGCGGATCTCGAGCAGGTAGAGGAGTTATCTGGGAGGCTTGAGGCCGCAGAGCTTGCTCAGGCTAGGCTAAAGGAAGAGATGGAGGAAATGAGGAGGACTCTCCAGGCTGACCGCTTGAGATATCGATCGGAGAGGGATGTTGTCGTTGCTAAGTTGCTGTCCTCCGAGGCCCGGGTGAGGGAGTTTGAGGAGAATGAGGGGATGATGGATGAGATGTTGCAGGATATGTACTTCCGTACCTAGAAGCAGGGTAATCTATCCTGGATAGATGACTATCCCCGGATCATGGCTAGGATATATTTTCGGGCTTTGGAGGAGGCCAAGGCCGATGCGGATAAGGAAGGTGGAGCGGCATTTAGGATGGATATGGTTACCGCCCAGTTCTCAAAGGAGGAGAAGGTAGTGGTGAAGGAGGGGATGCGGCTACTTACCGCGGAGGAAGCCGGTGTGCAGTTGGGGGATGAGGACCAAGAAGCGGGTGTTGGTGAGTTTTCCCTATTTTAGTTTTTCATGACTTGATCGCCCGTTGTTGGTTTAATGGATTCCTCTTCTGAATTGGACAGGTGGGACTTCTGATAAGCATGCTAGGAGCTCCGACCCTGCGGCTAAGTAGGCTTGGAGAGCTGGTAGGATGAGGGTGAGGTGCGGACGCAGCTGGTTCCTTGTCCGGATTCGGTCACCTTTTGATTTCCTTTTATCGCTGTTTTTGTTTAGTCCAAAACATTGATGTGACTGTAATAATATTGTTTATGATGAATGACTTTATGTAATTTCATAACATAAGCTGATTCCTTTATGTTGGAATGTTATCGCTATTTTGTTGTGCTGTGTAAGTGATGTAACTATGCATGTTACTAGTGGCTTGACTGTGCCTGGTGCCAAGTTTTTTGCTTAAAGTATAATTTTCTCATTTTACAACGTAAATGTGATGTGTGAATATGAACTGCAGCTATGCATTAATGTATAAAAGTAGAAGGTACCGCCCTTCATGTTTCGGCTGTGGATGACAACTTTGTGCGCCCTGTAAGACTAAGCATGGAATGCTGTTGAGTGTCTCGTCATCCGATTGTAAGTTTCTGTTCCCATTAGCGAGCGTTCCCTATTTCATGTCCTGTACTTTCAAGCACCGTTACGAAGAATAGGAGAAAAGTTTTAAATGAAATGGAAATATAGGAAAAGTAAAACTTCCAGTCACGGAAGGCCGTTGATGTGCTTAAGTTCGTGGCAAACGGGTTTTGTAGTCACTTTCCCTAGCTGTGGGTCTTGGAGACATTTGTCACCCATCTTACGCCTCTGCGGGGAGTTTTCTTTTTTACCACAGCCGCACTTAAGACACATCGGACCCGATCGCGCACAGTAACTACCCGGGCCATTATGGCCCGTAATCGCGGGTATTATTCGATTTACTGTGGCCGGCTAGCGTGGGGGCCGATCGTCAACTATGAACTGCCCCTGGCTGGCCATACCTTATGTTGGGGCTTATGGTCGGTTCACAGTTGCCGACGAGCTGAATCGCTGTAATGAGCTGCCATAGCATAATCGGCCTTCTCGGTGGCTTATACTCGGCTTATTACAGTCGGCTTTAAGGGCCGAGGCAAACAATGAGTTAACTCGCGGTAGCGGGATACCGGAGCAAAGTGTCTCATTGGCGAGGGCATAGGATCGTAGCGTACCTGTTATATTTTGTCCAGGTGGAGTTGTGTTGTGAAGCTCTGAATTGAAATGTCATCTGCAAAGGATTTTGTTCAACAGCAAAGGATAAAGCTTAACAAGTAGCCTAGATACAAAGGAACAAGTTAACAAGAGCCAAGTTTTTTAAAGTGGTTCGGCATGAAAATGCCTACGTCCACTGAATCTCTTTGTTAATTCACTTCATATGGGCAGTACAAGTTAAGAAAAGTATCGATGGAGGTGTCGGATGTTCCATGCCCTCTGGAACACCTCTCTGTCCACTGTTGACAAAATATAAGCTCCGTTGTGGAGATCTTTATGAATTACATATGGTCCGTCCCAGATGGGGTCCAGTGCCCCGGGGCGCGGAAAGATTCGCTTGAGGACAAGATCTCCTTCTTGTAAGCTGCGATGCTTGACTTTGGGGTTGTATAGTGCTGCCACTTTTTGTTTGTGAGCTGCTACTTTGAGTGCTGCATCATTTCTTCTCTCCTCAATCAGATCCAAAGACATGAGGAGGAGTTCTTCGTTTTCTTCTGGGTTGTAGTGGATCCTACGGTGGGAAGGCACAATAGTCTCAACTGGGAGCATTGCCTCCAATCCGTGTGCCAAAGAGAAAGGAGTATGTCCTGTTGATGTTCTGAAAGATGTGCGGTAGGCCCAAAGTGCCGTAGGAAGTTGATCCACCCAAGCGCCCTTTGACTTTTCAAGCTTCTTCTTGATCAGCGTTTTGAGAATTTTATTGACAACTTCGACTTGGCCATTTGCCTGGGGATAAGCCACGGATGAGAAGCTTTTGTGAATCCCGTGCTCTTGGCACCAGTTGGTGAATTCCTTACTGTCAAACTGAAGTCCATTGTATGATATGATTTTGAGTGGTACTTCGTACCTGCACAGAACATTTTTGATCAAGAAGTTAATGATTTTTGTCGAAGATATTTTATTCAGAGGTTCTGCTTCCACCCATTTGGTGAAATAGTCGACTGCTACTATAGCATATTTAGCTCCACCTCGGCCCATTGGCAGTTCACCAATCAAGTCAATTTCCCATACTGCAAAGGGCCAAGGGCTAGTCATTTGAGTGATCTCATTTGTTGGTAGTCGAGGAATTTTAGCAAATTTCTGACATCTGTCACATTTTCTGACGAAGTTTAAGGCGTCTTTGTTCAAGGTGGGCCAGAAATATCCATATCGGAGTATCTTCTTTGCCAGAGTCTGCCCTCCAGTGTGATCTCCGCGGCTTCCCTGGTGGATATTGGATAAGATTTCCTTGGCTTCCCTTCCAGCGACACATCGTAATGAGGGGTTAGAGAAGCCACGCCGGTAGAGGATTCCTTCTTGCAGTGTGTAGCGGGAGGCTTTCATCAAGATTTTCCTGACTTTGCTACGCTCGCTGGGCAATGCGCCATCTTGTAAGTATTTTCGGATAGGAGTCATCCAAGTTTCTTCTTCAATCGCACCTATCAGATCCTCCCGTTCGAAGCTCGGGGCTAGTTGTTTTGAGACGGCTATTGCTCCCGAAAAGGAGTTGTTCTTCATGCTGGCTTGCTTTGCCAGTTCGTCGGCCTCTTAATTCTCCTCTCGGGGAATGTGTTTGATTAAATAGTGATCTAATTGATTAAGCAGTAGCCTGGTCTTCTTTAGATACGCTGTGAGTCGTTCTCCTCGAGTCTGGAATTCTCCCAGTATTTGATTTACAATGAGTTGAGAATCACTATAAAGATATAAAGAACGGACTCCGATTTCCAAGGCAAGTTCTAATCCGGCGATTACTGCTTCATATTCTGCATCGTTATTGGTGGCGACAAATTCCAACCTCAAGGCATAGTGCAGCTACCTTCCCCTGGGGGTGACTATCACGATGCCTGTCCCCGAGCCTTGTTCGTTTGATGCTCCATCTACAAAGAGATTCCATTTGACATCTTCTGACACCTCGGATTGCTCCCTACCTTCACCGGTGGTGAATTCGGCAATGAAATCGGCCATAGCTTGCCCCTTGATGGCGGTGCGGGGATGGTAGGTGATATCATATTGACTCAATTCAATGCACCATTTAAGTAACCGCCCAGAAGTATCGGGACGATGAAGTACTTGCCTTAGTGGTTGATCGGTTAGAACTCGGATGGAATGAGACTGGAAGTAGTGTCGCAGTTTCCGTGACGCGATTAGTAAGCAGTACGCTAGCTTCTCAAGTTTAGGATATCTGGCTTATGCCCCCGTAAACCTCTTACTCATGAAGTATACGGGCCGTTGCGTGCGGTTGTCTTCTCTCACCAACGCGGCGCTTAGGGCATGTGGTGACACAGCAAGGTATAGGTATAGTTCTTTGCCTTCATTAGGAGTTGAGAGTACTGGTGGCCGCTGGAGGTGTTCTATTAGGTTAAGGAAAGCTGTTGAACACTCATCGGTCCATTCGAATTTTCCTTTGTCTTTCTTCAGGGCTTCGAAGAAAGGAATGCATTTGTCAGTTGCTTTAGAGATGAACCAGCTTAGGGCGGCCACCTTCCCGTTTAGGCTTTGCATCTCTTTTCGAGTGGATGGTATCTTGATATCTTGCAAGGCTCGGACTTGTTCGGGGTTTGCTTCAATCCCTCTGGCATGAACGATGAACCCCAAGAACTTTCCCGATGATACCCCGAAAGAGCACTTTAGAGGGTTCAGCTTCATTCCATATTGGCGAAGTACTTGAAACATCTCATCCAGGTGGTTTATATGGTCGTTGGCTTTCCTCGATTTTACCAGCATGTCATCCACATAAACTTCCATAGTTCATCCTATCAGTTCTGCAAACATCTTGTTGACGAGGCGCTGATAAGTAGCTCTGGCGTTTTTAAGTCCAAATGGCATTACCTTGTAGCAGTACAATCCTCGGTCAGTGATGATGCTAGTGTGGTCTTGATCGGGGGCGTGCATAGGGATCTGGTTATATCCTGAGTATGCGTCCATAAAGGATAAAAGTTCGTGTCCGGCAGTGCTGTCCACGAGTTGGTCGATTCGGGGGGGTGGGAAGCAGTCTTTCGGGCAAGCGTCATTTAAGTTGGAGAAATCGATGCATGTTCGCCACTTCCCATTAGCTTTCTTTACCAGTACCGGGTTGGCGATCCATTCCGGGTAGATGGCTTCACGTATGAAGTCATTGGCAAGTAAGTTCTTTACTTCTTCCTCGAGGGCTGCTGATCGTTCTGCCCCCATACTTCTCTACTTTTGCTTTACCGGTAGCTTGGTAGGATCGATGTTTAGTGCATGGCATGCTATGTCCGGGGAGATTCCAGTCATATCAGCGTGCGTCCATGCAAATACATCCATGTTGTGGCGAAGAAAATCAATGAGTTGATTCTTTAATTCTCTTTTTAACTGAGATCCGACTCTCAGCAGTTTACTTGGGTCGCGTTTGTCTACAGATACGAATTCCATAGCCTCTGCAGGCTCGGCGGTGGCCTCCTCCTCTTTGTCCCTGGGGTCTAATTCATTGAAAGGATCACTGGTATACCGAAGAGGAGGGGCTTTCTTTAGTTGCTATGCTTCCAAGCTTTTCATGCAGAGAATAGTCTCTGCATTTTTCCCTTTATCTCTCCTGCGATTATTGCGAAGTTCGGTTACATAGCAGTCCCGAGCGGTGTCTTGATCCCCTTCTACTTCTCCCACTCCATTATCCGTTGGGAACTTCATCTTCAGGCACCATGGGGCAAGGACAATTTGGAAGTCGGACAAGGCTGGTCTTCCTAAAAAGGCATTGTAGGCCGAGTGGTTGTCTATTAGCACAAATGTTTGTTTCCGAACGGCGGAGCGGGGATGACTTCCCAATTCAACAAAGAGATCCAATTGTCCGAGGGGCATCTTTGCTTCTCCAGTGAAACCGTGTAGCGGTTTGTTGCAGGGAGACACGTCCTTCATTGACAGCTTCATTTTGTCGAAAGCATGCTTGAACAAAATATTCACTGAGCTTCCAGTGTCTACTAGGATTCGAAAAAATTCAGCTGGGCCGAACCAGGCAGAGATGACCATAGGATCCATATGAGGGTAATGCCTTCCTTCTAGGTCGCGCCCACTGAATGTGATGTCATTATTTTCCTTCCGCTTAGGGTGGCGTTCTTCCATAACAGAATTGACGCAGTCTCCCTCGCTTCTGAGTGAGTTTCCATATCTTTCCATTTCTGCCCAGCTCTTGTCTGCGATGTGTGGCCCTCCTGATATTGTATGGACCACTATCTTCTCTTGGCTGGAACCGCTGGTGTTGCGATTTCCTCTGCCTGTCTCTAGGTGGAGCTGCCCTGGGTTTTCCTTGGCGGGAGCCGGAGTCCTGTCCTGGCCCTTTACATAGCGTCCCAGCCTCTTTCTCCTGATGTGTTCTTCAATTAGGTCTCAGAGATGGCGGCATTCATTGGTATCGTGCCCATGAGACTCGTGGAAACGGCAAAATTTTCCGGACTGGATTACGCGATCTGACTCTTTCTTGTACGGGGGGCGCTTGTATGTAAGTTCGTCCTGGGTGGCCAGGAAGATGTTCTCGACTGTTTCATTCAAGGGAGTGTAAGCGTCAAATCTTGGTCCTGGTCGGTACAAGCGCTTTTCTCCTCTTCTTGCCCCCCGCATTGTCTCTGAAGTTGTTTCTCCGAATGTCCTTCGCTGCGGCGGGGACGTTTCCATGAGCCGTCTTAGCCTGTGGTTCTGTCTGCCTTTCAGTGGCAGCCTCTTCGAGTCTCATGTACTTCCCAGCTTCATGGAAGAAATCGGGCAAGGTAGCTGGTTTTTCTTTAGTTAGTCTTCTAGCAAACTTGGTATCTGGGTGCACACCACTACAGAGGGCCATTAGGGTGAGTTACTCATCGACATCTTGGACTGCGGCCGCTGCGGCGTTGAACCGGGTTAGATATTGTTGCAGTGTCTCTCCAGATTTCTGTTTGACAGTAGATAGAGAATAAGCATCCTTGGGTTGTTCCACATGAATGCGGAACTGGCTAATGAACTTTTCTTTCAACATCTCCCATGAGCTGATAGATCCTTGGGGTAGATGGCAGAACCAGGAGGTAGCTAGGTCTGCTAGGAATAGCGGAAAGAATTTACATAACACTCCTTCCGTTGCTCCTCTCATGAGCATATGCTGTGTGTATCTCTGCAAGTGTACAACGGGGTCGGAAGTTCCCTTGTACGGTTCCATCGTCGGCATTTTCCATTCTCGATGGGTGATGGCGGTTTCGATGTCGCGGGTGAAAGGGCTAGTTACCCTAGCGCCTATCCCTCAATCCTTTTGCTCCCGTCGGACGCATTCCCTGAATAATCGTGCCATTCTTTCATCAGAATTTGGAGCGGACAAAAATGAGCTTGGTTCTTCCCTGCGGGATCGATCTCGTCCAGATGACCTGTAGGGATGGTATAGTCTATCACTTCTGACGTTATCCAGTGGCTGTCTTTGGCTGCTCGGATGCATGCTAGGACCAGCTACAGTTGGCCCCTGCCTTGATCTTCCCCTGTGGGGTTCTGTTTCGAGCATTTCCATGGGGTCAACTTCGGGCTGGGTTCTAGCTCGGCTGCGTTCAGCGGGGTTTCTATGATTAGGTGGCATGACTGGCTCAGCTACATCTGACCCTCGCCTAGTGCCTCCCCCATTGGGTTCGGTTCCAAGTGCTTTCTCGAGTCGAAGTTCGGGCTGAGTCCGGGCGCGGCCCCTATCATTGTTGTTCCTGTTGATAGCTTCTTCGAAGAGGGAAGACCTTTTTTGTCTCCGAGATCCTCCAGATTGAGACTCACCCCATGATTCAGTGTTGCGGTTGGATTCTTCGGCATCCCTCAAGCGTGACATGAGTTGGTTCACCAAAGCTTCTTGTTGGTATGCGAAGCGGTTAGTTACTTCAGCCACAACTCTGTCTAGATCTGCCCTAGTAATTGCTGCCGGTTGTTCTGTGGCAGGGGCTATCGGGTTTATCTGATCCTCGTTCGGTACTGCTGTTGGAATGGGATGATTCTCTTGATCTGTGATTACTGGATCCGGAATGCTGCTAGTTGCGATGTTCTTTCCCTTTCTCTGCCTGGAAGTCATGTTGTCCAGGCACCAAGTGATGCTGTTAGGAAGAAGGCTGAGTGGGGGAAGCTTGAAGCTTCGGGTTCGAAGCTTCTCAGTGAAAGCACCAAAAATGTTTGCACAAAAAATGGACAAACACCTCCAAGTCGTATGATTTAGTTGATTTGATGTTGTTCTTAGCGGTTTGGGTGATTTATGCAAATATATAAAAAAAACAGGGGCTAAACTGTAAAAGACACGCAGATTTATAGTGGTTCGGCCAGAACGTGCCTACGTCCACTTTATATGTTATTCTCTCTTTTCTTTCAGATTACAAGTACAAGGCTTTGTATATAAGTATATGAAAGTTGTTTGAAAGTTTCTTCCGTGTTTGAGCTCTCAAACTTGTCTGCCATTGTTGTACCCCTGCCCCTCTATTTATAGAGTGAGGCTGGGGGCAGAGGTCCTGGAAGTATATAGCTGCTGGTGGGCCTGGGCTGGAGCGATCTGGCCTGGCAATTTGGTTCGGTTGTGTCTTCTTGGCCTTGATTCGGCAGTGGTTAAGATTGTTCGATTGGTGGTAGGAGATGGTTGGACCGGTGGTTCATTTGGTAGTGTATGGGATGAAGGTTGATTCGGTGGACAGGAGGTTTATTCGGCAGGCGTGGTTCGGTGGTAGGTGGACAGGAGGTTTATTCGGCAGGCATGGTTCGGTGGTAGCTTGGTGGAGTTTGGTTCGGCACGAATGTGGTCCGGTAGGTGTGGGGAAGTGTGTTGGTTCGGCAGGGATTGGATTCGGCAGGTAGATGGTGAGTGAGCTTGGACCGGTAGTTGATGGAGAGGGGGTTTGGACCGGTAGTTGATGGAGTGGTGAGAGTTGGTTCGGTCAATGGTAGTTGGAGAAGCCTTGGACCGGTAGTGAGAATTCGCCCAACAAACTGAAAGATTTTCCAATTATGTGAAGTTAAAGGTTTTTCTTAAATTACATTGAATTCATTAAGTAAATATTTCAAGTCTAAATAATAAGTAATTGAATTTAATATATATGGGATTGTCAAATGAGTTTGTTTTTGAAATGGTAAAATATTTAAAGCTCTGAAACATAAGAACTGAAATGGTATTTGGTAGTTTAAATCGATGTTTGAAATTGATTTGTGAAATCTAAAGAAGCTATTTTGTTTTATAAAAGTAATTTAATATTTAACCATTTAAGAGATGGAAACTTGTTTCAAGGTTATGATTTTCAAGGTAGTATAATTTGAAAATATTATATTCAAGAGTTTTGATTTCTAAATATTTTACTTTGGAAACCCTATGATTTTGGAAAAGAATATATTGGAAAATAAAATGACATTATATGATTTTGGATCTAAATGATATCGTATTGATTTGGGGTTTTTAAAAAAATATATGATATCGTATTTATATGGTTTAAAATGGATATTTTATTCTAGTTTTAAAGTATAATTTTTTTATGACCGCGGTGTTATAATAACGTTTGGTTGTTAAAGAGACCAGGATCGAAAGTTCTCATACTCTCTGCCAACTCCGAAAACCACTTTAACAACCGTGTACGTGGTGGAGATTCCAGAATGAAGTAGGTTGGTGGTGGCGTTTCCTGTAAGGTAAATACGTGGACCCGACTCCCGTGAGTTGGCATAAGGTGGCTAAAACAGGAGCGATTGACGGGCCAATGAGGTCATTCCTCTGATCGAACGCACTCCTTCGATATTATACTATGACTTTTGGATTGATTCGTTGGCCACTTTACTTTTGATTTTGGGGGTGTTGTTCGAGGTGGGCGGCAGCTGCGCGCTGCGCGTTTCCATCAGCCCGGAAGCGTAATTGGTATATCTACCCTGGCATTGCCTAGTTGTGCCGTGTCACCTACCCTAGCGTGCCTTCTACGAGTTTCTATTTGTGTCGTACCTATGGAGTATCCTCTGGTAGCCTCCCGATCAGGAGGTATTACGGTACTTTATAGACTATTGGCATTATTTGTGTTAAGGGCTATATGGGTAACCCCTTAACGCTGTTAAAAAGTAAGTTTATTTTACAATTAGACACTATTATAATAGCGCAATATACTACATAGTAAATAGTTTAACGGATCCTTAGGAGATGTAAATCCCGAGCATCTCTTGAGTTAATGCACTCATATTTATTTCTGTTAATTTAACTCACATAAGATCTTTTAGTTCTGACTCGAGTGTTTTTGTCTTTTCAAATTCGCTCGGATCAGTCCGAGCGTTTCAGGATTTGAAGTTTTAGCTCTGGAGGACGAAGACGAAGATTTGTAGTATTACTATCTACTATTTTATCCCACTACACTGTATTCCGCTGCATTGATATTATTGGTATGTGAACTCTGATATTTAATTGTATAAAGAAGAATAAAATGTTTTGTAAATAGTTTTATAAACTGTATATTTCATTATTATATTTTATCCTTCCGCTGTGAGATTCTATTTTATTTTATTTCTTCTCTGTTTTTCTTATTTACCCCATAACAATCCGCCCTTCCGTATGGTTTGAATCGGCATGTGTGTCGATTTGAAGCGTGCGAAAAGGAGGGATGTTATGGCATCCGCACATGTCAGACTTGAATAATTCAAAATATCGAATTATTAATTTAAAATTTGGCAAAACTCGGATATACACTAAATAAATAATCACAGAATCACAAACATAGAGTAATAATATGCAGCGGAAGTAAAAGAGATAGTAGTTCATGAAGCTACTATGTGTATATAACAGAGTTAAGTAAGTTACAACAGAAGTCTTGAATACAATAGTCAAATACAAGAATCAATATACATCACTGGAATCCCTGATATCTGAAAGCTGATAGATAGATGGATCTCCAGGCGAAGCTCCAGCTCCAAAGGTGAGTCTCGAAAACTGAACCACTCAGTCTGACCCGAGCATAAAGAAAAACACAAAACACTCGAGTCAGGATTAATATTCTCATATCAATAAATCCAACTCAAGTGAAATAGCAATCGAAATACAAGTAACTCAAAGGATGTTAGAATCGTCATCCTCTAAGGATCCGTTAAACTATCTACTAGACAGTAATATACGCTAAATAGATAATGTATATTAGTAATATAAAGTATCAAAATAGTGTTAAGGCGTTACTGTTATCCCCCTTAACACATTTTATATAAGCGTTATAGTCTATACAGCACTGTAAACTCCACCGTAAACTAGTGGGATGATAGGGAGTACTCCATAGGTATAACACAAAACAAATTCGTAGTGGTCGCGTATATAGGGAATACAAGTATGACAAGGCACATGAGGCAATACCCAAGGTAGTAAAACTACCGTTTGCCTGATCCGGACTGGTGAAAACGTATCGCCGCAACGATCGCAACACCGCGAAACAACACTCCTGAAATTCCGAGGATGCACCAATCAATCACAAGTAATGAGTAGTAGTTACGAAGAAGTGTGTTCGATCGAGGTGACTAACCCCATTTGGCCCGACACGGCTCCTATTTTAGTCATTTCCAATTTGACACAAGTGTCAAGGCTATCCATTATCGTTCTCTTTCTTCAGTCATCACGTACATCATTCCAACCACTTCATTCTGGATCACACTCCGCGTATAGTTATTAAAGTGGTTTTCGGTTTAGATAGAGAGTATATCCATAACCGATTCCGGTTTCTGTAATAACTTTCGTAATTATTACACCGATTGGTCGTTTAATATATTTCAAACCAAATCAAATTCAATTTCAATTAAAATTTGAAAATCAACATTCCATTTGTCTTTCTAAATCAATTTCCAAAATTTACATTCAACTTTCCAAATTTCTATTTCAAAGTCTTACAATTCAATTTCAATTTTATTCAAACAATTCAATTATTAATTCAAGTTCGTATATATAAGTTTCATTCTGAAATCATTTAAATTAAATTAATTTAATATTCAAAATCAATTTCAATTCATTAATCGATTTAATTCAATATTCGTTAAGTTTATTTATCATTAAAATAATTTCCATTAAATTTCCAATTCATTAAATCAATTACTTAAGTTCAACTTCATTATATAACCTTCAAATTGAAATAAATTAAATTCGTCAAATCAGTTCTTTAAATTACAAGTCTTACATTAATTTCAGTAATTCCCATTCATTTCAATAAATCATATTTTATTTCTTGTCAAAGAAATTCAATTTTCACCTATTTATTGACTTCGTTACAAATTTCAAACTTAATTAATAAAGAACTAAATTTCACATAATCGAGGAGTTGCAATTTCACTTACTTAAATAATTTTTTCCAAAATTTTAATAAATAAAGAAACTCAATTTCATTTATTAACGAAGTTCAAATCCACTTATTCAAAAGTTAAATTTCTCTTATCAAAGAATCCAATTTTATTCAATTATCAAATAATTAAATCTTATTAAATTTTTAAATAATTTCAATCTTAATTATTAATAATTTCAAAACTTAATAATTAAAAACTTGATTATAAATTCAAACTTAATTATTAAATCATTTCCACTTAATTATGAATTCAAACTTAATTATCAAATCATTTCAACTAAATTATAAATTCAACTTATAATTTCAAACTTAATTATAATTCCAAACTTAACTACAATTTCAAATTTAATTATTAAATGTTTTCAAACTTAATAATTTCAAAACTCAATTATTACTAATTCCAAATTGTTTATTTATAATTCCAAATTTAATTATTAAATAATTAAATTTCAAACAATGTTCTTTCATCAATTACTACGTTAATATTTGTTTCAGATTTCAATCCTTACATTTTCCTTTCATAAAATTCAAATTCCAACTTCATTTCAAAACTTATTCTTTGCTCGAATAAAATCATTATTTTATTTTTAAATCGATTTATTGACCAATTGGATTTTATTTAATTCTCTATCCTAAGTCAAGTTCGTTTGGGTATATATCATTTCAACCCGATTCCATTTCCAATTCAGAAATCAATGCATATCAAAGGGAACTTGCAGTGTGATAACAGGGATGATATCAAAGTAAATAAACAAGAAATAGCAACAATCAATAACAATCCAATAATCAATTCAAATAATCCCAGAATACTCGTATTAATTCACATTGTTGTTTGTGCAAATTAATATAACTATTTCTAGTATCTACACTATCATTTCATGTAGATTAAAGATTATTACACTAACATTTATACGGTTCTTCACTTGATATCTATTTTCAATTTCAACTACATCAATTTATACAATATACATTCAATGGTTCAAAGTGTACTTATCCAAATTTCTACGTGTAAATTATTTATCATTCAAAGGGGTCATATTGTGCAAATTTAACTAATCAAATTCAACACATAACAATTTCAAATTGTTAACTATCCTACGTCAAATTCAATTGCATAATATTTATCACTTTATTCATTACAATTTAACGTCCAATATAAACAACAAACAATCAATCAATTTATCAACCAAACGGGATTATCATCGTTTAAGTAACAGATAATGGTGTCAGATGTCACAGGTGAACTGATACAGGTAATAGCATATATTTAACAGTGTAAGCAGCATATTTCAATTGTCTTTTCAATTGAAATCAAATTTAATAAATAAAAGAACATTAATCGTGAGTGATTGCTCACCTTTCGATGCTAGAGAGACTAGAAGATGACACAGATACACATACTGATACGGACTCTGAAATTGAGTTACGAATCCAAGCAAAGCAAATCGGCACGAATTTGGTAATCAAAGCTGGTAAACGGAATCGGCGAAATAAATCAGACTAGATCGATGAAGATAATTGGTTTAAGTAAACTTAAATATATGTCATCATATATAAGAAGAAAAATATATTTAAATCCAAACACAGACTCGAACTTCAAAATATAACATATTATATTATATACAAACTTATGTCCCTTTTATAAACAATATATACATATACGGTCGTAAGCATATACTTTCTTATATAATAATGTAATATATATCAAACACCTATATACACTATTGTTTACTTACGGCAGTTGCATTTATAACATATGCAACAATTATACTGCACTACAGGGATGTATCACAAAGACATTTAGAAATCATTTTAGGTGATGTTCACGGTTATATAATGCAGACCTACCAAAATGCATATATTCTACTGTTTTAAACATATAGTAAAATATTCCGGCTATGTTACATCATCACTAGCATAGACCTTCACTGTCATGTGTGTGTGTATATATATATATGTAACTAATAAAACCTTTTATACATAATAAACTTATCTTATATATATAATAGGCTTATGTAAAACGTAGCTTATATATATATATACAGTAACCTATATGTGTACATCTATGTAATATAACATATAAAATTTCACTGAAACGCAAAATCTTGTATGCGTAAACATTATATATACCTATAAGTAACTTTATAATATGAAAAATCTGAAGTGGTGAAATAGGCTTAAACAAAGTACAACGTAGCTTCTAGATTGTGAAAAAATATATATACAACACACTGCATATGTATACTAACGTGTACTTTCATATCAAAATACCTATACGCATAAAATAAAACACATATCCCATTTTAAAATTATATGTTCATTACGTATACAAGGCTGTAAAGTATAAATAAATGAAGACAAAGCATCTTTCATAAACTGGGAATGTATATCTTATGAAAATTTATAAATATAGACAACATGTTATTATCACATAGAAAAAACATATAATTTTGCCTGTTATGTAACTAACTCAAGATAAAACTGACTCAAGATAAAACTAAGATAAAACTAAATCAAATTCAATTTCAGTTAAAATTCAAAAATCAACATTCTGTTTGTCTTTCTAAATCAATTTCCAAAATTTACGTTCAACTTTCCAAATTTCCATTTCAAAGTCTTACAATTCAATTTCAATTTTATTTAAACAATTCAATTATTAATTCAAGTTCGTATATATAAGTTTCATTCTGAAATCATTTAAATTAATTTAATTTAACATTCAAAATCAATTTCAATTCATTAATCGATTTCATTCAATATTCGTTAAGTTTATTTATCATTCAAAATAATTTCCATTAAATTTCCAATTCATTAAATCAATTACTTAAGTTCAACTTCATCATATCAACTTTAAATTGAAATAAATTAAATTCGTCAAATCAATTCTTTAAATTACAAGTCTTACATTAATTTCAGTAAATCCCATTCATTTCAATAAATCATATTTTTATTTCTTGTCAAAGAAGTTCAATTTTCACCTATTTATTGACTTCGTTACAAATTTCAAACTTAATTAATAAAGAACTAAATTTCACATAATCGTGGAGTTTCAATTTCACTTACTTAAATAAATTTTTTCCAAAAATTTAATAAATAAAGAAACTCAATTTCATTTATTAACGAAGTTCAAATCCACTTATTCAAAAGTTAAATTTCTCTTATCAAAGAATCCAATTTTATTCAATTATCAAATAATTAAATCTTATTAAATTTTTAAATAATTTCAATCTTAATTATTAATAATTTCAAAACTTAATAACTAAAAACTTGATTATAAATTCAAACTTAATTATTAAATCATTTCCACTTAATTATGAATTCAAACTTAATTATCAAATCATTTCAACTAAATTATAAATTCAACTTATAATTTCAAACTTAATTATAATTCCAAACTTAATTACAATTTCAAATTTAAATATTAAATGTTTTCAAACTTAATAATTTCAAAACTTAATTATTACTAATTGCAAATTGTTTATTTATAATTCCAAATTTAATTATTAAATAAATAAATTTCAAACAATGTTCTTTCATCAATTACTACGTTAATATATGTTTCAGATTTCAATCCTTACATTTTCCTTTCATAAAATTCAAATTCCAACTTCATTTCAAAACTTATTCTTTGCTCGAATAGAATCATTATTTTTAAATCGATTTATTGACCAATTGGATTTTATTCAATTCTCTATCCTAAGTGAAGTTCATTTGGGTATATATCATTTCAACCCGATTTCATTTCCAGTTCAGAAATCAAAGCATATCAAAGGGAACTTGCAGTGTGATAACAGGGATGGTATCAAAGTAAATAAACAAGCAATAACAACAATCAATAACAATCCAATAATCAATTCAAATAATGCTGAAATAATCGTATTGATTCACATTGTTGTTTGTGCAAATTAATATAACTATTTCTAGAATCTACATTATCATTTCATGTAGATTAAAGATTATTACACTAACATTTATACGGTTCTTCACTTGATATCTATTGTTCAATTTCAACTACATCAATTCATACAACATACATTCAATGGTTCAAAGTGTACTTATCCAAATTTCTACGTGTAAATGATTAATCATTCAAAGAGGTCATACTGTGCAAATTTAACTAATCAAATTCAACACATAACAATTTCAAATTGTTAACTATCCTACGTCAAATTCAATTGCATAATATTTATCACTTTATACATTACAATTTAACGTCCAATATAAACAACAAACAATCAATCAATTTATCAACCAAACGGGATTATCATCGTTTAAGTAACAGATAATGGTGTCAAATGTCACAGGTGAACTGATACAGGTAATAACATATATTTAACAGTGTAAGTAGCATATTTCAATTGTCGTTTCAATTGAAATCAAATTTAATAAATAAAAGAACATTAATCGTGAGTGATTGCTCACATTTCGAGGCTAGAGAGACTAGAAGATGACACAGATACACACACTGATACGGACCCTGAAATTGAGTTACGAATCCAAGCAAAGCAAATCGGCACGAATTTGGCGATCAAAGCTGGTAAACGAAATCGACGAAATAAATTCAGACTAGATCGATGAAGATAATTGATTTAAATAAACTTAAATATATGTCATCATATATAAGAAGAAAAATATATTTAAATCCAAACACAGACTCGAACTTCAAAATATAACATATTATATTATATACAAACTTATGTCCCTTTTATAAACAATATATACATATACGGTCGTAAGCATATACTTTCTTATATAATAATGTAATATATATCAAACATCTATATACACTATTGTTTACTTACGCCAGTTGCATTTATAACATATGCAACAATTATACTGCACTACAGGGATGTATCACACAAAGACATTTAGAAATCATTTTAGGTGATGTTCACGGTTATATAATGCAGACCTACCAAAATGCATATATTCTACTGTTTTAAACATATAATAAAATATTCCGGCTATGTTACATCATCACTAGCATAGACCTTCACTGTCATGTATATATATATATATATATATATACATGTAACTAATAAAACCCTTTATACATAATAAACTTATCTTATACACATAATAGGCTTATGTAAAACGTAGCTTATATATACAGTAACCTATGTGTGTACATCTATGTAATATAACATATAAAATTTCACTGAAACGCAAAATCTTGTACGCGTAAACATTATGTATACCTATAAGTAACTTTATAATATGAAAATTTTGAAGTGGTAAAACAGGCTTAAACAAAGTACAACGTAGTTCTAGATTGTGAAAAAATATATATACAACACACAACATATGTATACTAACGTGTATTTTCATATCAAATATCTATATGCATAAAATAAAACACATATCCCATTTCAAAATTATATGTTCATTACGTATACAAGGCTGTAAAGTATAAACAAATGAAGACAAAGCATCTTTCATAAACTGGGAATGTATATCTTATGAAAATTTAGAAATATAGACAATAGGTTATAATCACATAGAAAACAACATATAATTTTGCCTGTTATATTACTGACTCAAGATAAAACTGACTCAAGATACTGCATAACTTAAGTAAATAGATTAACATAATGTATATATAACTAACATAAATGGCATGCTACTTTGTAAACTTATCTATATAACTGTTATATAAAAAAATATAATACAAATATATAACTATTTAAGAAAACTTCAATATTCCCTGTATAGAAAAATAACAATTACTAATAGAATATATATAATACTTCCCAATACATATAATATAAAGTAAACATGAAATTTCTTTATACTGTACATACTATAAATTTATATATATATATATATATATATATATATAGACAACAAATGCACAGTGATCCGCTGATTATAATATAAACATATATATATTTATAAAGTGTAAACATTGTTTCTACCATTTGTCTTCAACAAAACAGAATCATCAGTATGCTGTTCGACAAACAACTATAACATATTTCATATACATATGACAACTTATATTTTTTATATAAAAATTTCAAATGAATATTTAATAAAATTTACTATATATATATATATATATATATATATATATATATATACGGCTGCGAAGCTGGAGGAGGGAGGTGAAGGAGCTCGAGCAAGGAGGGGGCGCTTCCGGTTGTACTACAGGGTGGAGGATGGATAGTTCGGTGGTGTGGAGGAGTCCTAGGCCGAGGGGGCCAAGGTGGAAGGGAAAACTGGGGAGGTTGGCCTGTGTCAAGTTATGGTCTGCGGTGGCTGTCGATGCTCAGACGTGAGCAGGTAGGGAGGGGTGATGGAGTCTTCATGGTGGTTACGGCCACAATGTGGAGGAGGCGCTGAGAGGTTTGTTGGCCGCAGAGCTGCGCGACATTGTCGTCGTGGGTGGTCGGGAACTTGCTGCGGCTCATGAGGAGAAGAGAGGTCGAACGATGAAGGGATGGCTAACGCGTTTGGGCGGCGATGAGGTAGTGCGGATGTAGGAGGCCGCGGTCGGAAGGGTGTGCTAACAGTTATCACTGGTGGTGGGCAAGGTGAACGAGTTTTTGAGGGTGAGCGAGGCCAAGAATTTTTTTTTTGTTTTTATAGAAGTGATTGAACTTGAAAGAAGAAAGAAAGTTTTGAGAAAAGAAAAGAAGAAGTTGGGAGGAAGAAAGAAACTAGGTGCAGGCTAAATATCAACGAAAAGTTATGTATATATTTTGATTCCAAGTGAACCAGAGAAGAAGCTACATGCAATTTTTATACACACTTACTTTTTAATGAATAGCAACAAAATGAAAGGTCATAACATATTACCAAAAAAAAAAAAAAGAGGCATGCGTGAATTCAAGGTAGAATAGTAAAGGTCAGTGAATAGAAAAAGAAAATGGTTGAAAAGTAACTGGAAAACAAAATTTGCCAAATCGGTACTGATACGGAAATCGGTCCATAAACTCTGCCGTTTTCCGGACTTAAAAATACAGAATAGAATATACCGTAGAGTTCAGCGTGGCGAGACGATCACAACAGTATACAGATATTAGTGGTATGATTAAATTTTAAAAATTCAAAATTTTCTACTGCGGAAAATGCATGAAAAACGTAGAAAAATAAGATCGACGGAGGCAAAGATGCCCCAATTTGGAAAAACGACAAACTGACATCTTGCTCAGAAGATGGTTTAGAATTTTTTTATGTAAAAATATTTTAGTTTTGAAAACGTTTTATTTTCATCGCTTTTTGACTGATTAAATTGAAGTAAATTTACGCACGAAATGAACTTTCATATTTTCGGACTAAAATTTACCGGTTGCTATGTTTAATTAGACGCATTTCAAATATCAAATTTATATTTCAAAATTTTATCGTTTATATTATTTTTCTTTTTTCTTCACACAAAACGGTTAATTAAATTAAATAAAATCGTTAAAATATCCGGGTTGTTACAACTATGCACGCCATATCCCCCTATGTTCCATGACCATACCCCCTCTTCTATTTATTTTTGTCTGTAAGTAAGAATGCAGTTCTCCCTTTAAAAATAAAAATTTTAAAAATCATAATCTCACCATATACTAAATGAAAAATCATGAAACAAAATTTAAAAATCCTGTTCTGGCCTAGGCTTCAATTTAGGAGGCACGTCATTGTTTTTTGGTGTTTGACTTTGAAGTAGAAAGTCTAGGGCTTTAGTTGGATTTGATTGAGTCATCGATTTGAAAATCTAAGATTGGATTTGGATTCGAAGTTGAAAATAGCATCTATGGCCAAATTCTGGAGGAGGTCAATTAGCGTTTGGGGGTTGTATCGTATGGGGTGGGGCATGGTAGCAGGTCGGTCAAAACTAGAGGGTGTGGACGTGATGTGGTTGGCATAGGCATGTAGAGTTCGCAAAGAGGTGTTGTTCGGCGAAGTCGGTTCGTTGTTTAGTGGAGCGTAGCACCATATCCTAGCTCGAACGTGCACGACTAATGTTCGGTTGTGGTACTTATGCATGATTTTGTTGAGTTGGTGAAGAGAATGTTAAGGGTAATTTGTATTTAATAGTAAATTAAGTTATCAATTAAAATAAGATAATCAATAACTTATAAATTCAATATCTTTTACGTACGAAGTCAAATTCGGACGTTGTTTGTTGCATTGCACTTGTATGGATGTTATCTTCACAATGGTGCTAGTTTGGACAAATTTAGAGACAGTTGAATATTTGGACATCGTTCGATTTTTCGTTCCAAATCGGAATGCCTCAACGATAACTAAAATAATGGAGAGTTAAATTCACCTTTTCCAGTAATGTTATATAGTTGATAAAAATGTTGATTGAATATTTGAATGATTTACTGTTTTATCAGTTGGTTTGGACTTATTTCCATCCTTGGAGTGGATGACCCATATTGCATAATTATATAAGTTTGTGATGCAGGGGGACAAGTTGGAGGGATCCAATAAGATTCCTCACCACTGTTGATTTTATTTACATATATATGTACCGATATACATGAGTTTGTATGTAGGGGGAAAATGTTGGAGGGATCTAATTGGATTCCTTGCAATTGTCGATTTATTTCCAATAAAATTCCTATTATATGAATTGTTGGATATGAAACCGGTTTTATGGACACTATTGGTCATGACTTTGTTTATATTCAAAACCGAAACCCAGTGATTATAGAAAATCAATATCGATATTGGTTATGCGTTTGTTAGCTATTGGACTCAAATTAGTGTTTCAAAAAACAAATTATAAATTGTCATTGGAGTTGGAGTTGAATTTTGAGACAGGAGATGATTTTAAAATCTTAATTTGGGTTTTGGAAATATTTTGTTTAAAAGGATTAAACTTCTATTTTACTCCAACCTTTTATATGTCTTTTCCAAGTTAGTTATTTATTTTTAATACTATTTTAACATTATTTTTTAAGATTATTTATATCTAATATTGTTTTAAAGGTTATTTATTT
The DNA here is from genome assembly GCA_030765085.1 of Allium cepa. Lineage (NCBI taxonomy): Eukaryota > Viridiplantae > Streptophyta > Magnoliopsida > Asparagales > Amaryllidaceae > Allium > Allium cepa. The sequence continues at coordinate 254,272,640 of CM060944.1, read as the reverse complement.
ATATTAATATTGTTTTAAAGATTATTTATTTATATTTATGTTGTTTTAAAGTTAATTTATTTATATTTACAAGTCCATATATTTTCAATACTTGAAAGATATTCATATACTTATCTCAATAGTAATTAATTATTATTATTTATAATAGTGGTAAAGATTAATTATTATTGTTCATTAATAATGTTTTAAAAATTATTAATTATTATTATATAATAGCGTTTGAAGTAATTGATCATTATTTATTTGTAAATGTTTTCAAGATTTATAAATAGAGTTTTATAAATAGACTTGGGTTTTATAAGTTGAGTTTATAAAATGCTTGGAGACTTAAAGGAAAATTACTTATAATGTATAAAGAGAGCTTTGCAAATGCTTTTAGATATTTATAAAGGAATTTTAAAAATGCGTTATGGATTTGTAAGAAGAGCTTTATAAATAGTTGCATGGATTTATAAAGAGTTTATAAATGACTTGAGAAATGATATAGAAATATTTATAAATGGTTTTAAAGAATATAAATATTTTGTAAATGATTTTAGAGATTTATAAGGAGTTTACAAATGGTTTCAAGATTGAACATACTTTTACTATCGAGATAAGTATATGAATATCTTTCAAGTATTGAAAATATATGGACTTGTAAATATATATATATATATATATATATATATATATATATATATATATATATCTTTGTATAAGTATTTTGTTACAAGTATTTATAAAGTGAGTTTTATTACACAAATAATTAATTGAAGAGGTTAGTGGTTGCTAATATGCTTAACCAATATTGGTTTTTGCTTTAAAAATAAATCCCTGATTTGGATGTTTATTTATCCGATAGTTAAATAACCAACTATCGAACTTGGACCAAAATGTAACTTTGGAAATATTTAGGAGAAATACGTGAGTTATATGGCATGATCATCTCCGACGATGTTGTACTGCGCATATAAATCTCATTTCGTTCTCTGAGGACAAATGATATAGAAATCCGTAAACTACAGTTAAAGGGTGATCACTGCTATTATCTTTGACTGTTTATTTCCTGAAGATCTGATTTTGAGTTTACCGAAGATTATCGAATGTTTTTTCGAAGAGATGTGGATCGGATATGTTATCCGAAAACCACTTCGATCCAACTCAAGCGTTTCGAAAGGAAGACAACTTGAAGATGATGGAATTGAAGACGGGGCTATCAAGCATTTCATTCATTCCTAGAACGAACTTGTGTGGATGAATGTTGGCATTGTATTGTTGCTTGGAGGGAAGTGTTTGCATTCCAAGTAGGAAAGCTATATAAAAAGATAAAATATAGGCTCAAGCCTCATCAACTGGGAATGACTAAAACAGGGATGATGTAGCAGGGCTAATTGGGTTGCTTCCAAGTAGGGTATGATCATCCATATCTAGATACTTCAGGGCCCATTAATGAAGGGATGATCATATTTAGTACTATCTAGTAAAGGGTAGGCTACTTCTGTGTTGGCATGGGTCGATAGGTTCTACCTTTGTGTTATTTTATCTAAAGATGCACCGTGATGGGCGGTACCCCAGTAGCCCAGCTATAGTATGAAATCCATTCTCCAATAAGCGCCCTACGGACTTAGTTTTGCCCAACTATGTTGAAACGTAAGATGCAAGCATTTCAGCCATATTCATATTTTACTTTAACCGCTAGACATTATCATAATGTCAATGGATTTTCTATAGAAAATGTTCTGGTTAAAATAAGGTAAAAACCCGTCTGTGTTTATGCGCGACGTGACCTTACGAGACACTTTTGATTTCAAAGGCTTTTTATAACCTAAAACTTCAATTTGGTGTGTTTTCTCACATTGGTTTACCAAACTAACTCGGATGTTATCTTATTATATTGGTTGGGTCAAATCGAGCATATTTACAAATTCCTTTGGATGCATTGGAGTTCAGGAGGCAAGCTAGAATCCAATATGTATCTACATATTTCTTTGTGTTCCACTGTGTTGTACATTGGTTGTATATATCAGCAATTGTAAGGACATGCTATTTTAACTGTTCGGGCTGAAATTGATTGTTGTATGTATATTACATTTCTTCTTTGTGTAAAGATTTTTTTGTATATTTTATATTATGCATTCCACTGTGAAATTTAGTTTTGTTAGTTTTCTTTGTCTCTTCTTTCTTCTTTCTTATCCCTTCTTTCTTTCCCTAACTAACCACATTTCCATTCATTTTGATGGGCCATGTGTGGTTGATTGTCCGCTTAAACTGTATGAAAAAGTGGATCGTTACAGTCGTGGTATCAGAGCTGAAGTTTAAGCAAGAAACTTGGCTTTGGTGGGGATTTCTCATTAAAGATAGGGTCAATAGCACCTTGGAATGAGTTTGAGTGTATTTATATATGGATGCGTATTTGCTAGTGGTCTGAAAGTGTTTTATAATGTATTGGTTGACCTATTGAGTGGCTTATGGAATCTGGTCAATATAAGTAATTAATGTTGTTGATAGGAATCTCTAAACACTTGAACAGAGCAATTCGACATAGTATTATTTTGAAATGGGGTAAATGAAATAATTTTACCTTGGTTATATTTTATATATAAAATAATAATTTTTCAAAAATTGTTATAGTTATATATGATGTGTTTGGTTGTTAGTGAATGATAATATTTGATTATTATTGTTTGTTGTTTGTTGTTTGTGCTCTAATAAAGGCTGTTGTTATTATAATGTAAACGAGATAAACAACTAAAAAATGGTTTTATATAACCATAGTGAAATTATTTATAAAGCAAATTTATAAATATGATTTGTATATATATTTAAAAGCTGAGAATTCAAAATTTTTAAATCCGTTGATTTTGAAAAAATATTCAAAGTTTTGAAGAAATAGTAATATTATTATTTGGAAAATATTTTTAAATGGAAATATTTTTAAAATGGATTTTAAAAGTGTTAAGAAGCACTAAACTCACTTCGGTCAATGGAAAATAATTTCAATGATGGCCAGAACATCATTGACGTTCATTTTTTGGTTTCCAAGAGAGAAATCTCTACCAAAGGAGATTTGTTTTGGTGAAACAAGTTCTGATTAAAATCCCAGATATAATTTATTATACAAATATATATATATATATATCATTTCAAAATAAATTTGAAATAAAACAGAGTGTTAATTCTAAAATATTTTATCTACGTATTTGTTGAAATTATAAGAAATCAGTTTTTGTAATTTATAAATTGAATAATAATAAGTTAAAAACAAAGTTTTAAATTGTTAAATATGAATATTTAGAAAAGTAAAATTTGAAAATTAAACTATGAAATGAAATTTAACTTAAGCTAAAAATAATTGAATTTTGCAAAAGAAATTTGGCTCAAGTAAAGGTAAATGAAGTTGAATTGATAAAATAAGGTAAATGGAATTAAATTCGATTAGAAATGGATATGAACTTAAGTTGTGAAGTGACAGTAAAATGAGAAGTTTTGTATTAAATGTTTATAATAAACTTAAGTAAATTTTGATGGAATGATTTTTAAGTGATATTATTATTGAAAGAATATATTTAGTAATAAGTGAATGTGAATAAAGCAATGTGAATAATCATTATGAATAAATGAATGTAAATAAGAATGAATAGGATATGATAAGTAACCAATAAATACGTAAGTTGTACGTATGTAATTTTATTCGCATAACTATTGATCTAGTTTCGAGTACATGATTTTGAGATGATTTACATTGGTCCAAGTTAGAATTTTTCACTCGATTCCTAATAGCAAATACTGAATATGGATTTTTGATTGATAATGATGTTCTCCATCATTGTAATGGCTATGCAAGGAGCATGGCAGTATCTAATCAAAAAACCGGATCTGAGTCCACACTAGAGTGGTCGTGTGAACGATACTAGTTCGGAAGTGAAATTGTGTGATCGAGCGAATGATATGATTTGATATTGCATACGGATGGTATATGTACATCATATGGGCTTTAATAAATTAAATGTTGACATTGGAAAATGCAAATCGATATGGTTATGAATTAATTGGACGAATATTATTTGTTGGATGGCTTCTCTAGTTATTTTCAACATTTGCATATGGTTATTGTATAGTCTATATATACATATTAGTATTACATTACCATGTTATAATTGAAAAATTTACATAAACACAATGTATCATTCCACACAATTATATAGATCACATTAAACGAAAAATAACTAATCATTTAACGTTCACATAGAACAATACATAATATATCATAATATTTAATGACCATTACATTAGAAATGCAAAAACTACAAGTGAAAAAAAGATCGTACTACACATGACGATTAAACATGCAAACCAAAAAAGTTGTTACTTCAAAAGAACTTCAAATTGCTAATATACAAAAGTATGTTGCCATTTGTATGCACCATAGATGGGTAATTTACCTATGAAAAAGAAATTCAACAATTAGCAATTATAACTATGCATACATATATATATATATATATATATGTGTGTGTGTGTGTGTGTGTGTGAAACTTAATTATATAAATTTAATTAACTTATATGGAACTTGATTAATTTATATGAAAGTCGATTAACTTAGTTAAGTTTTATAAAATTAAATTGATTTATATAAACTTTATTTAATTTTATAAAATTTAGTTTATTTATATAATCATATGGAAATGATATTAATAACATATGGAATTTCCTGAAATGGATGTAAATTTTGTTTAAAATACTTTATTCAACGATTGCATGCGTATCGTTATAAACTTATTAATTTTTATAAAACTTTATTAAATTTTATAAACTTATTAAATTTTATAAAAAACCGTTGGCTTATTAAATTATTATAAAACTTAATTAACTTAGATACTTATTTTAAACTTAGTTAATTTTTTGTTGTTGTTGTTATATTATTAATATTATGATTTTATTTTATTACTATTATTATAATTATATATTATATTATTATTCTTCTTTTAAATTTAGTTAATTTTTATAAACTTTATTAATTTTTGTAAATCTTAGTTAATTTTTATAATACTTCGTCAATTTTATAACAATTTAACAAAGATGTCAAAATAGAGAACATGGGGGTGAAGAATCATTCTTTATTAAAACAAAGTGCAATAGTGCCTAGGTTAAAGATTTCCTATTAGCAAAGTAATATAATGGACATTTGCCTTTAAGGATTTCAATCCATAAACACAGTGATCTTACCCTTGTTTTGTGGATAGTGTAGATGGCTCTTGAGGGAACCTTTTTGAGCATATTCATATACAAGGAAGAGCTCATCACGGCTAGCTGCATAACCAATCAACTCTACCTTGGCAAAGTGAGAATAAAATGGCCAAGTCAGTTTATGCCACAAATTTTAGGTGTTCAAAATTAGTTGAAGCTTATTAAGGTCAATACCAGACTAGAATTGTGAACTTTGCACAAAACTTTCATCTCTGCGATAAATTCTCTTGTTTTTGTAGCAGTCATTTTTTTAATGGCAACCTCCTGCAGATGCAAAACTACCATAAATGATAAGGTGGTATTTCCCTAGTGCTAAAATAATTTCTTGAATAAATTAAGAGACAAACCTGATCCTGAAGAAATCCATAGTAGATTGAACCATAGGTACCATGACCAAGCAAATTTGCATCAGAAAAGTAATCCGCAGAAGCGAGAATTTCTGCTGAGAAAAGACAATAGGTTTCTCCATATCAAGCGCATCACCAATCACAGCTGCAGAATAAAATGCATCCAATATATGTTAAACTTTAGACATAAATATAATGTAATACAGTTAACACAAGGCATAAATAGTGTGTTAAAGTTAAGATTCTTCACAGTAAACTTGAACCTGAACAACAACAATACTCCCATCTCTTTAGTATACATATACTAAATTTCTGGCATAAGACACTTATATGTCATTTTTTTTATCAATAGTATATAGATGCAGATCATATATATTTTACAGAAAAAGCAGAGAATATAATGACATCAAACTGAAACTATATAGAAATTTGGAGAAAAAATACCATTGCAACTTTGCAAGCATTCACACAACAAAATAAAAGTAACGACATCAACTGATAGAAAGCACACCTGATAATTTTCAGGCTGCAGTTTTTCCAAGATTCGTTTTGTTAGTCTTGTCGTCATAACTGTACAAATTAGACAAGCTTATTAAGATGATTTATATCTCCCTAGACAAACAGAATGCAAAATTAAAATGCATAAAAATTGTTCAGTAGACTATGTAACTTGCTTAAAAACTGATTTGTTATAAATTAATCTCAAAGCCATAATATCGCACTAACTGAACAGGCAAGGAAGAAAATATACCCATATGTTCGGACCTCTTACAGACCTAGATTAAAGTTAACATTAAACACATTGGCTCTTAATATGCGTACAGATTCTATCACAAAATTAGATTATTAACAAGATAATCATGCCTAAGCTGCTGATTTAATAACTGATCAAATATTATCGCAGAATTAAGCATTAACCACTTTTTTCCTTCACCTCATTCCTTTCGACATATCAAACTGCTATGAAGATAACAGCATATATGTTGCTTTCTTTTAAGTCAATGTGAAATAAGAATTTAAAGTTTGTTATCAACTAAAATTGTAGGTCATTTGCCACTACGCTATTAATAAAGGCATAAACACAGTTATTAAGCAAATGATCAGCCTCTAACGCAATTGATTTAAAACGTCATAAAAGGTTGACACGATGATAAAGTCATAAGAGACTTCTTTGCAGATCATTAAGCAAATGATCAGCCTCTAACGCAATTGATTTAAAACGCTGTGATGGAAAAGAAAGTAGAATTAACACCAATACTGATTTGAAACTGATTTTTATGTTTTAACATTACAACTAAACTTAGAAATTAATTTTTCTCTCTTATTTAATTTTTATTTCATAGTTTGCTTTATACACCATAATGTGAGATTATAAATTGGACTCATCATACAAACACTAAACTAAATCGTGTATACCATCTTGAATGCCAGTATCATTATCCTCAATTCCTCACTAATTTTAAAATTAAACATTGAACTTTTAGCAAGAAAAATTTAAGACACTTGGTTGTTACCGGGACAATACATGATTTATGTAATATACTCTATAATAAGCAAAGCTCAATCCATCAAAACCATTTCATTTTCTCAAAATCTATACTTTATGCTTTTATAGATTAGTAGTAGTGGCAAGTATAGTTCATGTGCTTGCAATATTATTTGAAATGTCAGTAGGAAGCATGTTCACATAATTCAATATTATTTGAAATAAAAGTCTCAGCTGATTCATAAATTGTTGTACCTCATTATTCAATGGTGCTCATATGGATAAACTATTCCAGTAAAACATTTGATTTTTCCAGCCCGAGCAATCTTGTACAAGCACTTTTGATTCCATTGATCTCCAAATTTCTATTGGAAAAAAATGAAATTTTACTTTATTTAGCTCAGAATATTCACTGAGTATTTAAAAATTTAACATTTTAAGTCTTCATAATAGATGAGTTATGGAGATGTTCATATTTTATATATCAGTTTGAAGTTTTTTTTCGTGGTTCCATCTCTGAAATCTTTTTTGATGTGCATAAGAATTATCCTATTTAACTTGGGTATTTTTGTGAAAGCGGTGGCAAAAACTGTACATGTATCTGAATAAAGCTGCTACATCTTGAAATCCCTCATTATAAGATGTCTCTACAGAAAAAAATTACCAAATGATTTATGATTTAGATAGAGAACCATATCAACCTATAAACCATTGCCAATACAGAAAATATCATATATTATCTGTAAAATTTCTAATGGAAATAATGAATAGCAATATTACCTAACAACACCAAAATGAATCGAACTGTGTTCCCCATCCATGCTTACTGCGAGCCTTGAACATTCCAGGTCCTTATGGAAGCATGTGGATCATAATACCAGGTTCAGCTCCTCTTTGAATGTTTAAAATACTATTAATAACGGCTCGCTCATAATGATCAGCATAACTCATTCCTTTACTCCATTGCTTGTCTTCTCTGGTAAATTTATTTTAGTTTTTTTTTGATGGAAAACATGCTGTTATATCATAAACTGTATTTTGACTTCAGGTATAAATCGTGTAGAACATGACATAACAAAACTCTTTTAGCATTGTCCAATGATTTTCTAACTATAAATAAGCACCCACGCCTCTGTGCATATATTCCTTCTGTTGTTGTATTTATATTCCTCTAAGTTAATAAATTAGTCTACTCATTTATAACTCTTGTCCTTGTATCACTGATATTGATCTTGAAGATTGCTTCATTTATAAATTGCTACTTCAGTAAAGAACCATGCCTGTTTTTTTTACAGCTTGCATTGATTCTAGAACAAGGCTTATTAGTGGTTGGTTTTTAGTTTTTCCCCACTTATTTTTCACTGAATTTGTCTCACTGATGTCTGCTTAACAAGTGAGCTCAATACAACAAAAACATACAAAAAAGGGCCAAAAGAATATATGAAATCGAATCACCTACTGATCCACTGGTGTGAAGGTCAAAGTAAATTCTTTATTATATGTTTCCTCTTTCCTATTTACATGATTTTGTTCTTGTGGACTGAAATAATATTTGTTTTGTAAAAATATAAGAAAAAGAATAAAGAAGAGAGTGATTTAGTTGCATTAATTGCTCATCGGAAAAATGAGAGGAAAGAAAGGTTCAACTCCATAATTCTTGATATGGAAGATAAAGAAATCTTAATCATTACCTATGTATTTCGTATGTTGATAACTAGCAAGGAAATAATACCAAAAATACGCCAGTATCTTAAAATTAGTTACAATTTTACAGGAAAAACGTACCTTAATTAAACAACCAGTGATAAAGCAATAACTCTTGTAGTTGTTTTATGGATAAGGAAAAGATGATGATTATAGAAGGATCCTTGGGCCAAATAACATGCAAGGTAAGAAAAGAAGATTAAAAAATGATAGCTATAATGCAAGTAAGAGCATACCCTTGTACAACTTCCATTACTAAATATTAGTGGTTGACTTTTGACTATGATTGGTCGATCAACATTCAATTAAATAACTATCTTTGTCATGTACGTTTCTTTACCTCAAACTTAAAGTAGACCTTTTCAATAAAATCTGTATCCCTACCAATTAACAAAGTGTATCCAGGAACCTTAATGTTAATGTGTTATCAGAAAATTTCCTATCATTAACTTGCAAGTTATTTTCAGGCATGGATGTATTTCAATAGTTTAAAAAAGAGATAAAAACAACAAATGGGTGCACAAAATATCATGAATCACCTCTAGATGCCACTGCCCTGCAGATACCCCATGGATCAGTAGCTTGCTCTGCTTCAAAAAAGGTTGTATATAGCTTTTAAGTTATATTGTTTAGGGAGGTACCGCTGTAACAGGTCAGTAATTTATGAGAAAAATTAACTTAAATATAGTTAAAACATACTGCTTATCTCACTAATAGACTTGCTAGCACATGTACCAATACTACCTTGGTCTGTTAAAGTAAAAGCAGAAGAAAAAGATTATTAGATAAGGCATGCCATTTGGTATCAAACTGACAAACAATAGTCCATTATTATATAATAGTGTGGTTTTTATATTTAAGATAGTCGTTTTTATTTTCTTATGCAAATCACACAATAATGTGAAGTATATACCTGATCGACCAAGCTGCTCTGATATTTTGACAAGATCAGAACCATCAACTACGCCAACTGCAACCACCTGCATGAAAGGAATCATCATGTAAACTCTCTATTGAATTAGGTCTGAGAGATGTCTTTACTTATGTAACTAGCTCTTCACCTTTCTAAGTTCTTTCATGAATTCAAGCATTTTTGAGCTAATAACCTAGAAAAAATATGGTACAAAAAATACATTAGGATGTCAAAAATTAACTAACTACAGTTATTAGGATGCAACAGTTGTCGATTCATTTCTAAGAAAATTTCTATTTCCTAATAAAAGTCGAAGATTAAATACCACTAAAAAGGACCCATTTCTAAGCAAATTTTATTTCCTAATAAAAGTCTGCTACCATGCTTAACATCAACGATTTTCATGTTTGTATGCCCCAGCAATGGTCCCAATAATAAATCGTAGTGTTCTTTCCACTAAAAAATGGACAAGTATTAGGACACTTCATTTTCCAGAAAATAATGTACTAAAATGGGAATGAAATTTAGTGTCGGGTTTTGAAAAAAAAAATCGACTATAAAGCACATTTTGAACTTTATAAGCATTCATAGCTAATTTTTTGCTACTAGTTCTTTGCCACAGTTAAAGTTTTATTCAACACAAGGTATTTAAAACGTGAATTCACTTGGTGCTGCATCTCCAATCAACAATGGTGGCACACTGTCCTCAAAGTAGATGCTCATAATATATTGACAATCTCAACAAGCAAGGCACGAATCCAATAGCAACGCAAGCAAATAATTTTTAAAATCTCCCAAAAGCGTTCAATAGCATCTATTGCTACATATATTATCAAAACCATCAACCCCAAATTGCTACATATAATATTTAGAAACAACAGCTCAAAACACATTTAATCCCGTAATAAAATGCCAAATTAATTAGTTATTGGTTACTAAAATATTGAAACAATGGCTCAATGCAATGATCGGCAGCCAACACTTAAAAAACCCATCAACGTTGCACCTGTCATGAAATTGATTAAAGAAAAGACTGGATCTAATTAGTAAGGAAACTCACTCGTGCGGAATCAGTAGCAGAGAGAATCAATTGGAATCGCCAGCTATCTTGGAATCGAGCAGAGGGTTGCGGTGCGGAGCCAGATTAAAGAGGGATTTTTGTTAATAAGGAAAGGAACGTGAGATGGAAGTGAACGAGAATCAAAGAGAGTGGAATCGTGAGAATTGAAGAGAGTGGAATTCGAAGGGAAGAAGAAGCGAATGTGAAAAAGTAAATTTGGCGGCCCTGAAATAATTTAGAGGGAAATGAATTTAGAAAGTGAATTTTATTTCAGTAGGGTTATTAGTTGCATTAGATGATGCTGTCTTTTTAATTAAACAACCTCAAACAACTTAACAATTGCAAGTCATGTTCCTGTGCAATCCATGCATGCTATTAATATAACATTTTCTTATAGTGTTGATTATATATGCTTGCTAGCGCTAATAAAAGGTATGCATCTTGGATCACATATCGTATTTTTATACTTTTTCCCCTACGAGATGTCTCTCCTTAAAAATGAGATGTTTGTTTGTGATTATACATACATATATATATATATATATATATATATATATATATTGTAGTTTTTTGATCAGATCGCTCAAAGGAGACTGTAACGACCCAGAATTTCTGTTAATTAAAATTTGAATATTTAATTAATTTTAAATATTAATAAGTGAAACTTATAAGTCGAATAAATTTTATTTCGAATAATTGGATTTAATTGAATAATTAAATCGATAATTTAATATGTTAAATTTCAAAAATAATTGAAAATTGGGTTAAATATGATTGAAAATGATTTGTAAAATTTTATTTTATCATATTGGAGTTAGAACGATATTTTAGAACTTTTAAAATCGAATTAAAAGTTAATTTGTGAAAATTGAATATTTTAATATTTAATCGACTAGTGAAATTAGTCAATTTTCGAACAGTCTCAGAATTGAACGAAACTAGTTCCATTGGATCCATAATAGTTTGTTATTATTGGATTTCAATTTTCGTAGCAATCGGAGTTTTCGTTTGACCGTGGCAGCTCGAAACGCATCGAAATTGTTTTAATATTAATTTAGCGAGTTAAAATAGCCATTTTTGAAACAGTCTCGGATACGAAACTAGTTTCATCGGATCTGTAATGTGATATTATTGTATGGTTTCAAATTTCGTGTCAATCGGATTTACCGTTTGTCCGGGGCAAGCCAAAACGCCTAGAAATTTGATTTACCGATTTAATTTCAAATCGAACGTTTATTGCCATTACTCGCACAGATGATCGAATTAGCTCCCGAAACACGTTCCATTGTGTTCGGAACCTGGAGTAAACCTTAGGAACGCCAACCGGCACGCTTCGTTTGGAGTTCGGAAAATCCGGGATGAATAGTGTCGCGTATTTTTTCCATTAAAGCCCCCAATTTTTCACATTTGCAAAGAGAAAACAACCCTAGGGTTAAAAAACTGCAGGCCGCCTCCAATAACAATCAATGGCCGAAATTTTCTCTTTTTCTTCCTTCGATTTCTTCAAATCCGCTAATCGAATCGAAAAACTTCCAACATGAAAGTTGTAGAGCACTTTGATTTCTAGATATCCGACGGTTATGATCGAAATTAATGCGGTGGATAGATGGCAATTTCCATTTGAACGCGTGCGTTCATTCACAGTTTTCGAGACAAGGGGCTAGCCGCGCGCAAACCGGTTCTGGCCGTGGGTGGCATTCGTGGCGAGCTTCGCGATGAAGTTGGCCGATCGTCTTCAGATGCATCGTACGAGGCGCGATTTCAAACCCTAGTTGGTGATTTATGGGTTCATGTTACACGGCAATTACTGGAAATAACGTGGGGAAGATGGAGCATTTGCGTTCTGCGGCCTGGATGCAGGAGGCTAGGATCACACGGCTAGGATTGATTTAGGTTTAGAAATAAAAAAAAATAATTATGTTGCAAATTCATATTAAAAATTCGTGTAACTTTAAAAATGCATATCTTTTTCATACGAGGTCGAAAATGCGCGAAACAAGTTGCGTTGGGTTTGTATGGATGAGCACTACGCTATGGAATTGGATCGGAGTCGTTTAGCACTAGCGAAAATTTTGGATAAAATTAAACGTCCGTTTAATTTTATTCGAAATAAAAGCTGAAAACGAAATTGAAATCAAGGTGAGAACTTCTCACTCAATCGAATCGGTTTCGATTTTAATTTTAAATAGTTTGATTTAAAATTCTTGAAAGCATGTTTGAATGATGATTGTTATCTATTGATTGTTAAAATAGACATTATGCGCCGTTAGTAAGCGGAGGTTATTTATTAAAAACATATACCGCGAATATTTCACAGTATAGTGAAATTGGTATTATTTATGTAGTTGGAGTTGATTTCCCACATTATATAGCGGATGAGACCCTATTGTGCCGTCTATTAAGCGGATAAATATGAGTATTAAAGTGATTCAGGATTGCTTTGACGAGTTCTGGAGGAGATAATGGAGCAGGAGGCTTCAGCGTGTAGATATATATATATATATAATGGTTCCGCTGTGTTTGAGTTGTATCTGTTTTTCTCTGATATACTTGAATTGTAATCGCTAGACATATGTTTATAACTGTCTAGTTTTGTGCTGTATTGGCTGTAAAACTCTGATGTATATGATACTATGTAAAGTATTATGTGATATAATATAATTTATTCGTTCCGCTGTGAGATTCTGATGTTGTCAGTTTCTTTCTTTCCTTTCTTTTCTCTTTTCTATCCCTTTCTTTCTTCTTAACGATGCGACTTCCTGGAGTATGGAAGTTGGGTCGTTACAACGTGGCTGTCTAGTATGTGTTGTATATGTCTGTGTACTCTGATATTTGATGTATACTATGTAATACTTTGTTATTAATATAATTTATTCGTTCCGCTGTTGAGATTCTTGTGTTGTTTCTTCTTTCTCTTCTTTCTTTTCTCTTTTCTATCCCTTTCTTTCTTAAAGATGATGCGATTTTTCGGGAGTGGAAAGTCGGGTCGTCATAATTCCGTACTGGAACGGAATTGGTATTGTGATAACATCTTTGGATGCAGGAAAACAGGTTGGAGGGATCCAACAGGATTCCTCAACAGTATTTATTTGATTATGGGTATTTTGATATTCGTTGATTATCATATCGATATATGATGTCGTTGTTGTCGTGATTGACTATTTGGTGTGTAGCATCATTGGGCCAATTTTGGAATTTTAAAAGGATTCTTAAAATGATTTTTGAAAGTATACGTTTATAAATATTTTTGGAATTGATTCATTTTAAATAAATAAAAGTTATAATGTTAATGTTATAGAAATTATGATCTTTGAGAAATATAGTTAAAAGTTGGTTTTTGAAAATATGGAGTTAATGATTTTATAAAATAATTTCAATTGGGATTTTTGAATTTATTGTAAAAAGTTTAAATATAGAATTTATAAGATTTGATTATTTTATAAATCAAAGAAAATGGTGAAATTATAAAGGAGTTTAAAGATGTTTTTAAATAATAATACCAATTGATTTATATAAAGATTTATAAATTGATATTTATAAATTAAAATATTTGAATTATAAAACGAGTCTTTATAAGTGTTAGAATGAAGTGTAAATGAATTTCATAAATGAATGTAATTTATAGAATTATAAACGGTGAAGTTATAAACGAAATTTTATAAGCGGTAGGTTTATAAAATTTGTAAAGTTATTAAAAGAATAGTTTTGGGTAAATAAATGAATCTAATAAGCTATAAGATTTATAATTTGGAAAGTTTAAAAAAGAACAATTTTGTAAACAAATAAATTATAAGTATTTAACTTATAATATGAACTTTTGGTATATAATTGAGTTATAAATTGAGATAGGTTAATAAAGGAGATTTATAAAAGGAAGTTGTTATAAAATAAATAGAAATGGAATTTATAAACATTGTTTTATAAATCCGCAAAACGACTTATTTTGATAAGTAAATTGTTGTAACTTATTATTGGAGTTATATTCACGTTTTAGACAGTGAATAATCCTTTTAAATAAAATATATAGAAATGGTGAAATTAGTTAACGAAGTATATTCACGTTTTTGAATAGTGAATAATATGTTAAAGAAATTGTTTTGGATGTGATGTTTTAAATAGAATTAAAACGATCTAATGATGTTTTTAAAATGTGTTGAGATTCGAAACCATAGATTTCAACACTCGTTGTTGAAATAGACGTTTTCGAGAAATAGAAGGAAATGGTGGACTATAACACTGTTGTTATAGTAAATGATTTCCGAAAGGAAATGCTTTGTATAGTATTGGGATTTATATATCTATTTTAATTTCGAATCCCTATACTAGTGATTTTGGGTTGTCGTAACGATGTTTTACGCAACATTCGTTTTGGCCCAAATAAATATGTTTAAGAGAATGATTTCCTTAAAGAATGAAATATATATTTAATTTCGATTTAAGTATATTGAATATTTTCCAAGTGTAGAAAATAAAAAGATTTGTGAATTACTTATTAATAAGTAAGTATGGGAAAATGTTTTTCCAATGTGAAATGAAAAGTTTTGAGAATTTATCTTTTTGAAGATAAATTGAAAATGAATAATTGGAATCGTGTATTCATAAATATTTTGGAATATAAATTCACTATGGAATTTATAAATGAAAGGGGAAATTGTTTAAAAATAAACGTTGATTTATTTTTGAAGTGTGGGAATTAATTTACGGATTTGGAACGTAAATATAAAGTAAATCGTTAAGGATTTATTTAATGGGTTTAAATGAACCATGTTGAAATGAAAGTATTTCCACGTAAGGAAAATGTTTGAAATTTGTTTTTCAAAAGTGGTAAAGATGAAAAGTGATTTGAAAATTGTTTTCAAATGGTTGAAGTGTGAAAATTATATATATTCTGTAAAGATATTTTTGGAAAATAAAATAATTTGGAAAATTATTTGGAATCTGGTGATGTGTGCATATCCATTGGTAGTTCAATAACCGACTATCAATATTTACCTTTGAATGGGTATTTGTTGTGATTTTCTTGAATTTGAATGCCACACTTATTTTTGAATAAGCGCTCACTATTCGTGTTAACCGGGAAAGGACCTTGGGGTCGTATAACCCATTCCGAATATGTGATACGTCGTTATGAATTGCATTTGAAGACCGGTGTTAAAGACCGAATATTTTTGAAAATGGAAGGATTACCGTCGAATGTTTCTGCACCGAATGGCCCCGGTATAGAAACTCCATATGTGATGGGAAGTCCGGACGTGATTAGTGAATATCCGGATTACAAGAACTTCTTTGTAAGTGCCTTCGGTTCTGTTCGATCCCGGAACAGACTTGTATTGATTGTATGTCTGACATTACAAATTGAGATATAAAGCTGATTTCTTTCAAATATATTTCTGTTGGTGGCGGAGAATTTATTCTTTTAGCTTAACACCCTTCTCTGAGACGTACGAGCTCAGAGGTTATGTAGTTGATGGTTATCAGCGATATATTCCCAATTTTGTAATGTGACATGCTGAGTGTTGCTGTGGAATGATCATTGTTTGATCATTTGTGATATGATCATTTTGTATGATCATTTATCTTTGTGATCATTACTTTGATCATTTGTTGACCCAAAGCATGGCTTTGTACCAAAGCGTGGCTTTGTGGACGAGACTTCGTCGGACCTCACACCCCGGAAATGGTCAAAACAGGAAGGATGCAGCAAGGTTATTAGGGGTAGCGCCCTTTAGTGTATGTCATTCCTTTTGGATAGAGGTGGTATCATGGTATGGAGCCCAGATACTTAACCTATGTTGTGCTGCAAACTTATTACTTTGTGGTTGTTAAAAATCGAGGATCCTCGGATGTAGATCGGTTACGATCGGGGGATGGCATATTCGTGTCAGTAGTTACCCAGTTAGGGGTAACCCGGCCTTGTGTTGGTAGATATTCGGTTTGGTTCTCGGTACGTCATTTCAGAGGCGTTTCCATGTGGCGATGGAAAGTTCCTTGGCCTGACCATTTGTTGGAAATCCAAAGAAACAATACGAGCCTTGTACGGTTTTAGTTGTAGAACCTGCTTCCTCAGGAGGTAGCTATAGCAGGCATAATATAATGGTACCTATGCTGGCTAAGATTTATATTCTACTTTCGAAATGTTTTCTACACTATGCACTAATAATAATATCAAAAATGATTTGATTTTACGTATTAAGCATCTTTGACTAACATAAGAAGAAATCTCCCCCAAGTCTGCGTTTGCATTGTGTGTGTGGTAGGAGGTCTTATGGTAGTCTCATTTTTAAAAGCATTGCGATTTGACTTTAAAAATATTCCTATATTTTGTTTTTGAAGATAAAAAATAAACTGTTTTAGTTCTCACACCAGTCACATGACTGACTTGGAGTTTATTGTTTTCCTTCCTAAACTCTGGGTGCCCACCAATTTCCACACGGGCAGTCAAGAGTTAAGGTTTATCAGGATATTCTGGAATTCAGGAGTTGCTGGAGGCAAGATGGATGGCCTGGCGTATTCACTAGTATATAGTATTTCTTTTTCCGCTGTTTGTTGTTGTTTTATAGTTGTACACTCTGATGATATAATGAAATGTAATGTAATAACTGATATTGTTCTTTGTTTAAAGATTATTCATTTATATATTATATGTTGTTCCGCTGCGATTGTGAGATTCTGATATTGTTCTGCTGTTTTTTTTTCTGTTCTATCTTTTCTCTCTTCTTATACCTTTTTATTTTTCTTAAAACCCTGAGAATTCGTATTTCCGTTCATCTTGAGTTAATCAATGGAGATTAGTGTCTATTCAAGGAGTTCGGATTTGCGGGTCCTTACAATGTGGTATCAGAGCATATGGTTAAGCGAAAACCATGGCTCTGTTGGGTATTACTCATTAGAGATAGAGTCAGTAGTACTCTAGAATGTGTTTGAGTGTAATAATAGCTATAAGAGCGTATTTGTTAGTGAATATAAATTGTTTTATATTGTGATGATTGGTTTGTTAGGTGGTATACGGATTCTGTTTAATACGAGTAATTAACGTTGTTGATAGGGATCTCTAAACACTTGTACAGAACAATTCGACACGATATTGTTTAAATTGGGTAATTGAAATAATTTTACCTTGAGTATATTTTATATATAAAGGAATAATTTTTCAGAATTATTAAAGTGTATATAAGTTGATTTTTTGGTTGTTGAAAATGTAATTATATATATAAGCTAATTAAAAGATGTTTGAATAATCTAAATAAAAGAATAATTGTATAAGTAAATGAATTATAAGAATTGAATTATAATTAAAGTGATTTACAATTGTGAAATAACCTTATATATATAAGAAGTGAAACTATATGAATATATTTATGAATTTAAAGTTAAATGGAAATTGACTTTAGAATTGGGAATCTGAATTGATTTATAAGTTGGAATTTAAGTTAAGTAAAACCAAATAATGTTGAAATGGAATATAAATTAAGAGATGTTGAATGAAGTTGATTTTGGTATCAAAGTAAAATAATAAAGTGAAGTGATGGATATGAATTTGAGTTATATAAATGAAATTCAACTTTTGTAATTGAATTGAATTGATGAGTTGAATGAAAATCAATTAAATGTAAATAATTGATATGAAATAATGAATGTAAGTGTAATTCATTATTGGAAGTTGAATAATTGAATGAAAATCAATTTAATTAAACCAATTGAAAGTAAAGGTGTTAAACCAAATTGAATGAATATAAGCAAAGGAATTTGGTTGTAATTAATATACATTGGTTGTTATGTGATAATTAGTTGATTGTATAAAAAAACCCATATGCAATTGAGTTAATGAAATTGAAAGTTAAAGTAATTGAAATCAATTGGAAGTTAAGTGAATCTTAAATAGAATTGAATTTGATTGGGAAGTGAACCAACTTGAATATGAATTAGTGAATATAAACTAATTGAAAATGAATGTTAGTGAAAACGTCCACTTTTAGTGAATCAAATATGATTAAATTGAGAATCCATTTCATTGAATATTAATGAGAATATGAATGAATATTTATTGGTTATGGATGTTAGTTGGATGATAGTTGGTTGATGGTTGAATATATTGCTTTTATTGCATTTGCTATGTTGGCATATATAGTTATTATGTTGCTATATGTTGTATATCGATACTATTGTCTATATATATGTTTCTCATCTGTTTGTTGAGTGTTTAGTAGGTGCAGATCGCGTTTGCTTCATATTTGGAGCTCGCTTTCGCGCTATATTAGCCGTATATGCTCGCTAATAAAAATATAAGGTACATATCTCGGATTAAATATCGTACTTTTACACTTTTTTCCCTGCGGGATGCCTCATTACTTGATGAGATGTATATTTTTGATATATATACTGTCATTTTTTTCGGATCGAGCCGCGCAAAGGAGACTATGGCGAATTTTTTCGAAAATTTAAGGCGTTAGAAAAATTTGAGAAAAATTGGAAAATTTTGAAAACTATAACTTTGATTTGGAGTTGAAAGTTAAACAATAGTAGTTGTTTTTGAAAAGATAACTAAGTATGATTTCAAAACTTAGTAAAGATTTTGTAAGAAGTTTAACTATGGATTTTGGGAAAAATAATAGATTCTGTAACTTCTCTTACTTGATAATTTCGAGGAGGAAATTCTTTTAAGGGGGAAATATGTAACGACCCAGAATTTCTGTTAATTAAAATTTGAATACTTAATTAATTTTAAATATTAATAAGTGAAATTTATAAGTCAAATAAATTTTATTTCGAATAATTGGATTTAATTGAATAATTAAATCGATAATTTAATATGTTAAATTTCAGAAATAATTGAAAATTGGGTTAAATATGATTGAAAATGATTTGTAAAATTTTATTTTATCATATTGGAGTTAGAATGATATTTTAGAACTTTTAAAATCGAATTAAAAGTTAATTTGTGAAAATTGAATATTTTAATATTTAATCGACTTGCGAAATTAGTCAATTTTCGAACAGTCTCAGAATTGGACGAAACTAGTTCCATTGGATCCGTAATAGTTTGTTATTATCGAATTTCAATTTTCGTAGCAATCGGAGTTTTCGTTTGACCGTGGCAGCTCGAAACGCATCGAAATTGTTTTAATATTAATTTAGCGAGTTAAAATAGCCATTTTTCAAACAGTCTCGGATTTCGACAAAACCAGTTTCATCAGATCTGTAATGTGATATTATTGTACGTTTTCAAATTTCGTGTCAATCGGATTTACCGTTTGTCCGGAGCAAGCCAAAACGCCTAGAAATTTGATTTACCGATTTAATTTCAAATCGAACGTTTATTGCCATAACTCGCACAGATGATCGAATTAGCTCCCGAAACACGTTCCATTGTGTTCGGAACGCGGGGTAAACCTTAGGAACGCCAACCGGCACGCTTCGTTTGGAGTTCGGAAAATCCGGGATGAATAGTGTCGCGTATTTTTTCTATAAAAGCCCCCAATTTTTCACATTTGCAAAGAGAAAACAACCCTAGGGTTAAAAAACTGTAGGCCGCCTCCAATAACAATCAATGGCCGAAATTTTCTCTTTTTCTTCCTTCGATTTCTTCAAATCCGCTAATCGAATCGAAAAACTTCCAACATGAAAGTTGTAGAGCACTTTGATTTCTAGATATCCAACGGTTATGATCGAAATTAATGCGGTGGATGGATGGAAATTTCCATTTGAACGCACGCGTTCATTTACGGTTTTTTATACAAGGGGCTAGCC
Source organism: Allium cepa (assembly GCA_030765085.1). NCBI lineage: Eukaryota > Viridiplantae > Streptophyta > Magnoliopsida > Asparagales > Amaryllidaceae > Allium > Allium cepa. The sequence goes on along the minus strand of CM060944.1, from coordinate 254,252,154 downwards.
GCGAGCAACCGCGTTCTGGACGTGGGTGGCATTCGTGGCGAGCTTCGCGATGAAGTTGGCCGATCGTCTCCAGATGCATCGTACGAGGCGCGATTTCAAACCCTAGTTGGTGATTTATGGGTTCATGTTACACGGCAATTACTGGAAATAACGTGGGGAAGATGAGCATTTGCGTTCTGCGGCCTGGATGCAGGAGGCTAGGATCACACGGCCAGGATTGATTTAGGTTTAGAAATTAAAAAAAATTATGTTGTAAATTCATATTAAAAATTCGTGTAACTTTAAAAATGTATATCTTTTTCATACGAGGTCGAAAACGCGCGAAACAAGTTGCGTTGGGTTCGTATGGACGAGCACTACGCTATGGAATTGGATTAGAGTCATTTGGCGCTAGTGAAAATTTCGGGTAAAATTAAACGTCTGTTTAATTTTATTCGAAATAAAAGCTGAAAACGAAATTGAAATCAAGGTGAGAACTTCTCACTCAATCGAATCGGTTTCGATTTTAATTTTAAATAGTTAGATTTAAAATTCTTGAATGCATGTTTGAATTATGATTGTTGTCTATTGATTGTTAAAATAGATATTATGCGCCGTTAGTAAGCGGAGGTTATTTATTAAAAACATATACCGCGAATATTTCACAGCATAGTGAAATTGGTATTATTTATGTACTTAGAGTTGATTTCCCGCATTATATAGCAGATGAGACCCTATTGCGCCGTCTATTAAGCGGATAATATTTTAAATCCCATATACCGCGATAATTCCGTATTGGAACGGAATTGGTATTGTGCTAACATCTTTGGATGCAGGAAAACAGGTTGGATGGATTCAACTGGATTCCTCAACAGTATTTATTTGATTATGGATATTTTGATATTCGTTGATTATCATATCGATATATGATGTCGTTGTTGTTGTGATTGACTATTTGGTGTGTAGCATCATTGGGCCAATTTTGGAATTTTAAAAGGATTTTTAAAATGATTTTTAAAAGCATACGTTTATAAAATATTTTTGGAATAGATTCATTTTAAATAAATAAACGTTATAATGTTAATGTTATAGAAATTATGATCTTTGAGAAATATAGTTAAAAGTTGATTTTTGAAAATATGGAGTTAATGATTTTATAAAATAGTTTCAATTGGGATTTTTGAATTTATTGTAAAAAGTTTAAATATAGAATTTATAAGATTTGATTATTTTATAAATCAAAGAAAATGGTGAAATTATAAAGGAGTTGAAAGATGTTTTTAAATAATAATACCAATTGATTTATATAAAGATTTATAAATTGATATTTATAAATTAAAATATTTGAATTATAAAACGAATCTTTATAAGTGTTAAAATGAAGTGTAAATGAATTTCATAAATGAATAAAATTTATAGAATTATAAACGGTGAAGTTATAAATGAAATTTAATAAGCAGTAGGTTTATAAAATTTGTAAAGTTATTAAAAGAATAGTTTTGGGTAAATATATGAATCTTATAAGTTATAAGATTTATAATTTGGAAAGTTTAAAAAAGAACGATTTTGTGAACAAATAAATTATAAGTATTTAACTTATAATATGGACTTTTGGTATATAATTGGGTTATAAATTGAGATAGGTTAATAAAGGAGATTTATAAAAGGAAGTTGTTATAAAATAAATAGAAATGGAATTTATAAACATTGTTTTATAAATCCGCAAAACGACTTATTTTGATAAGTAAATTGTTGTAACTTATTAATGGAGTTATATTCACGTTTTAGACAGTGAATAATCCTTTTAAATAAAATATATAAATGAAATTGGTTAACGAAGTATATTCACGTTTTTGAATAGTGAATAATATGTTAAAGAAATTGTTTTGGATGTGATGTTTTAAATAAAATTAAAACGATCGAACGATGTTTTTAAAATGTGTTGAGATTCGAAACCATAGATTTCAACATTCGTTGTTGAAATAGACGTTTTCGAGAAATAGAAGGAAATGGTGGACTATAACACTGTTGTTATAGTAAATGATTTACGAAAGGAAATGTTTTGTATAGTATTGGGATTTATATATCTATTTTAATTTCGAATCCCTATACTAGTGATTTTGGGTTGTCGTAACGATGTTTTACGCAACATTCGTTTTGGCCCAAATAAATAAGTTTAAGAGAATGATTTCCTTAAAGAATAAAATATATACTTAATTTCGATTTAAGTATATTGAATATTTTCCAAGTGTCGAAAATAAAAAGATTTGTGAATTACTTATTAATAATTCAGTATGGAAAAATGTTTTTCCAAAGTGAAATGAAAAGTTTTGAGAATTTATCTTTTTGAAGATAAATTGAAAATGAATAATTGGAATCGTGTATTCATAAATATTTTGGAATATAAATTCACTATGGAATTTATAAATGAAAGGGGAAATTGTTTAAAAATTAACGGTGATTTATTTTTGAAGTGTGGGAATTAATTTACGGATTTGGAACGTAAATATAAAGTAAATCGTTAAGGATTTATTTAATGGGTTTAAATGAACCATGTTGAAATGAAAGTATTTCCGCGTAAGGAAAATGTTTGAAATTTGTTTTTCAAAAGTGGTAAAGATGAAAAGTGATTTGAGAATTGTTTTCAAATGGTTGAAGTGTGAAAATTATATATATCTTGTTAAGATATTTTTGGAAAATAAAATAATTTGGAAAATTATTTGGAATCTGGTGATGTGTGCATATCCATTGATAGTTCAATAACTGACTATCAATATTTACCTTTGAATGGGTATTTGTTGTGATTTTCTTGAATTTGAATGCCACACTTATTTTTGAATAAGCGCTCACTATTCGGGTTAACCGGGAAAGGACCTTTGGGTCGTATAACCCATTCCGAATATGTGATACGTCGTTATGAATTGCATTTGAAGACCGGTGTTAAAGACCGGATATTTTTGAAAACGGAAGGATTACCGTCGAATGTTGCTGCACCGAATGGCCCCGGTATAGAAATTCCATATGTGATGGGAAGTCCGGACGTGATTAGTGAATATCCGGATTACAAGAACTTCTTTGTAAGTGCCTTCGGTTCTGTTCGATCACGGAACAGACTTGTATTGATTGTATGTCTGACATTACAAATTGAGATATAAAGCTGATTTCTTTCAAATATATTTCTGTTGGTGGCGGAGAATTTATTCTTTTAGCTTAACACCCTTCTCTGAGACGTACAAGCTCAGAGGTTATGTAGTTGATGGTTATCAGCGATATATTCCCAATTTTGTAATGTGACATGCTGAGTGTTGCTGTGGAATGATCATTGTTTGAGCATTTGTGATATGATCATTTTGTATGATCATTTATCTTTGTGATCATTACTTTGATCATTTGTTGACCCAAAGCATGGCTTTGTACCAAAGCGTGGCTTTGTGGGCGAGACTTCGTCGGACCTCACACCCCGGAAATGGTCAAAACATGAAGGATGCAGCAAGGTTATTAGGGGTAGCGCCCTTTAGTGTATGTCATTCCTTCTGGATAGAGGTGGTATCATGGTATGGAGCCCAGATACTTAACCAATGTTGTGCTGCAAACTTATTACTTTGTGGTTGTTGGAAATCGAGGATCCTCGGACGTAGATCGGTTACGATCGGGGGATGGCATATTCATGTCAGTAGTTATCCAGTTAGGGGTAACCCGGCCTTGTGTTGACAGAGATCCTGTTTGGTTCTCGAGACGTCATTCCAGAGGCGTTTCCATATGGCGATGGGAAGTTCCTTGGCCTGACCATTTGTTGGAAATTCAAAGAAACAATACCAGCCTTGTACGGTTTTAGTTGTAGAACCTGCTTCCTCAGGAGGTAGCTATAGCAGGCATAATATAATGGTACCTATGCTGGCTAAAATTTATATTCTAGTTTCGAAATGTTTTCTACACTATGCACTAATAATAATATCAAAAATGATTTGATTTTACGTAGTAAGCATCTTTGACTAACATAAGAAGAAATCTCCTCCAAGTCTGCGTTTGCATTGTGTGTGTGGTGGGAGGTCTTATGGTAGTCTCATTTTTAAAAGCATTGCGATTTGACTTTAAAAATATTCCTCTATTTTGTTTTTGAAGATAAAAAAAAGAAACTGTTTTAGTTCTCACACCAGTCACATGACTGACTCGGAGTTTATTGTTTTCCTTCCTAAACTCTGGGTGCCCACCAATTTCCACACGGACAGTCAAGAGTTAAGGTTTATCAGGATATTCTAGAATTCAGGAGTTGCTGGAGGCAAGATGGATGGCCTGGCATATTCACTAGTATATAGTATTTCTTTTTCCGCTGTTTGTTGTTAGTTGATAGTTGTACACTCTGATGATGTAATGAATTGTAATAACTGATATAGTTCTTTGTTTAAAGATTATTCATTTATATATTATATGTTGTTCCGCTGCGATTGTGAGATTCTGATATTGTTCTGCTGTTTTTTTTTTCTGTTCTATCTTTTCTCTCTTCTTATACCTTTTTCTTTTTCTTAAAACCCTTAGAATTCGTATTTCCGTTCATCTTGAGTTAATCAATGGAGATTAGTGTCTATTCAAGGAGTACGGATTTGCGGGTCCTTACAGAGACGCTGGTGGAATATTCCATAGAAATTCAAGGTATTAAAAAAGTTTTGAGAATTTTGTGAAACTTTTTAGAACTAAAATTTGATGTTTATGTTAAAACTTGGAACGTATTAATTATTAATTATGAATGAATATAAAGATTTAGAAAATTTATAATCTATTTTTAGTTGGTTGGTTTAGAAAAGTTAATGGGATTGTGGCATTTTTCTTACTTGCTAATTTCGAAGGCAAAATTCTTTAAAAAGAGAAAGAATGTAACGACCCAAAACTTTAGACATTTAAATTGAAATATTTAATTAATTTTAATTATTGAAATATTGGTTTTACAAGTCAAACAGCTTAAATTTCAAATATAGGGATTTATTTGAATACATGAATTGAGAAATTAATAATCGAATCTTGGATTTAACTTGGATAAAAATAATTTCAAAGCTTTCTAAATTATGTTTGAATAAGAATGGTAATAATAAACTTTTAATTTAGATTTAAAAGTGATTAATTTGGTTTCTATAACAATTTGTTTTAACTAACGTATGGAAATAGCCTTCCAGGGCACTGTCTTCGATTTTGACAAAACCAGCTACACTAGATCCATAATGGTGTATTATTGTATGCCGACGAACTTCATGACGATCGGGCGTATCTTTTGGTCGTGCGAACTCGAAACTCATGAAAATTAGTTATAGAAATTTATATAATATAAGTAGGCTTGAAAAGCCATCTTTTGCATATGAATGAAATAGGTCTCGAGAGTTGTTCCATTGGGTTCGGAATAGGGGTATTACATATAAAACGCCAAGTGGCACATCTCGATAGGAGTTCGACATTTTCGAACGTTTAAAGATTGATATTTTTAATTAAAATATATATGCATATTTACCTTAACCTGCCCATACTCTCCACTGTGCATACCATGCCCCCATGTTCCATGACCATACCCCTCTTCTATTTATTTTTTTCCTATAAGTAAGATTGGAGTTCTCCTTTTGAAATCAAAACTTCAGAAATCAAAATCACATCATATACTAAATGAAAAATCATGAAACACAATTTAAAATTCTTGTTTTGGCCAAGGCTTCGATTTGAGATAGGTATTAGAAGGCTGGACATTGTTTTATGGTGTTCGACTTTGAAGTAGAGAGTCTACGGCTTTAGTTTGGCTTTGATTGAGCCATCGATTTGCAAACCGAAGCTTGGATTTGGATTCGAGGTTAAAAATAACATGTTTGGCCAAATTCTGAAGGTTACCGATTGGGGTTTGGGTGTTGCGTCATATAGGGGCAACGAGGCACGGTAGTAGGTCGGTCAGAGCTAGGGGTGCGACGTGATATGGTTGGCATAGGCACGTAGAGTTCATAAAAAGGAGTTGTTCGGCAAAGTCGGTTCATCGTTTAGCGGAATGCAGCTCCGTATCTTGGCTCGATTGTGCACGACGAATGGTGGGTTATGATACCTATGCACAATTTTGTTGAGTTACGGAGGAAGATATTAATGGTAATGTAATAATTAGTAAATTAAGTTATTAATTAATATAATACAATCGGTAACTAATAAATCTAATATCTTTTGTGTACGAGGTCGTACTCGGACACCATTTGTTATGTTGCACTCGTATAGACGTTAACATTGCAATGGTGCCGGTTTGGATGAATTTGGAGGTAGTTGAAATTTAGGCTAAAATTGGACGTCACTCGATTTTAGTTCCAAAACGGAATGCCTTGGTGACAACTTGAATAATGGTGAGTTAAACTCAACTTTTTGGCTAACAATAATGTTATATAGTTGATAAAAGTTGTTGGTCAAACATCTTTGGATGATTTACTATTTTATCAATTGGTTTGGATTTATTCCCGCCTCTGGAGTGGATGGCCCATGTTATATAGTTATATAAGTTTGTGATGCGGGGGGATAGGTTGGAGGGATCCAATAGGATCCCTCACCACTGTTGATTTTATTTACACACACATATATGCGCACACATATATATGTAACGATATATATGAGTTGTGATATAGAGGGAAAAGTTTGAAGAGATCTAACGGGATTACTTGCTATTTTCGATTTATTTTTAATAAAATTCCTATTACATGAATTTTTGGATATGAAACCTGATTTATGGACATCATTGATCATGGCATTGTTTATGCTCAAAACCGAAACCCGGTGGTTATAGAAAATCAATGTCGATATTGGTTAAGCGTTTGTTAGTTATAAGCCTCAAATTAGTATTTAAAAAAATACTATAAATTGTCATTCGAGTTGGAATTGAAATGAGACAGGAGATGATTTTAAAATCTGAATTTGGGTATCGGAAATATTTTGTTTAAAAGGATTTAACTTCTATTTTACTCCAACGTTTTATATGTCTTTTCTGAGTTATTTATTTAAATTTAATATTATTTTAAGAATATTAATATTTTTTAAAGATTATTTATTTATATTTATATTTTTTTAAAGATTACTTATTTATATTTATGTTGTTTTAAAGTTATTCATTAATATTTTACTCTTTTGAAAAGTTAATTATTTTAAATAATTAATATGTTTTGAAATTAATAATGATGATTTCTCAATAATGTTGTGGAAATTAATTATTATTATTTATAATAATGGTGAAGATTAATTATTATTGTTTATCAGTAATTTTTTAAAATTATTAATTATTGTTAGTTAATAGTGTTTGAGATTAGTAAATGTTCTAAAATTACGATTATTATCTATTTATAAATGTTTTTGAAATTTATAAATAGAGTTTTATAACAGACTTGGGTTTTATAAGAGGAGTTTATAAAATGTTTGGAGAACTAAAGGAAAATTAGTTATAATGTATGAGGGGAGCTTTGCAAATGCATTTAGATATTTACAATGGAACTTTATAAATAGTTTATATATTTATAAGAAGAGTAGTTGCATGGATTTATAAAGGTTTATAAATGACTTGAGAAATGATTTAGAAATATTTATAAATGGTTTTAAAGATTATAAAAGTTTATAAATGATTTTAGAGATTTATATGGAGTTAACAAATGGTTTTAGAATTGAATATACTTACATTGTTGAGATAAATATATGAATATTTTCCAAGTATTGGAAACATAAGGATTTGTAAATATATATCTTTGTAAAGGTATTTTAATACAAGTATTTATAAAGTGATTTTTATTAAGGAAAGGATTAATTGAAGAGGTTAGTGGTTGCTTAAATGCTTAACCAATGTTGGTTTTTCCTTTGGAAATAAATCCTTGATTTGGATATTTGTTTATTCGATAGTTAAATAATCCAATATCGAACTTGGATCAAAACGTAGCATTGAAAATATCTAGGTGAAACACATGAGTTATATGGCACAATCATCTCCGATGATGTTGTATCATGCGTATAAATCTCGTTTCGTTCTCCTAAGGCAAAGGGTAAGGAAATTCATCCACTAACAATTAGGGGGTGATCTACGCTCTTAGCTTCTATTTATCCTAAAGAACTATGGTTGAGCATACCAGAAACTCGATTGTTGTTTCGAAGAGACAGGGATCAGATATGTTATCCGAAAAACACTTCGATCTAACTTAAGCGTTTCCAAGTGAAGACAACTTGAAGATGATGGAATTGAATAAGGAGCTCTCAAGTGTTTCGTTTAGTCATAGAACAAACTTGTATGGATGAAAGCTAGCGTTGTATTGTTGCCTGGAGGGTAGTATTAGCATTCTAAGTAGGAAGTGCTATATAAAAAGTTAAAACGTTACCTCAAGCCTCATCAACCGAGAATGACTAAAATAGGGGAGATGCAGCAGGTTAAATGGGTCACTCTCAAGTAGGGAATAATCATCCCTATCTATAGTCAATATTATCTCTAGTTTGTATGCTTTGAGGCCCCATTAACAGAGGGGTGATCATATTTGGTACTATCCAGTAGAGGGTAGGTCGGTTCTGTGGTGGTAGGGATCGATTGGTTTGAGCTCGGTGTTATTTTATCTAGAGTTGCACTGTGGTGGGCGGCACCCCAATAGCCTAGTCATTTTATGAAATCCATTCTCCAATAAGAGTCGTACATACTTAGTTGTGCCTAACTATGCTGAAACGTGAGATGCAAGCATTTTAGCTATATTAATAATTTACTTTGACCCCTATAAATTATTATAATATCAATGGATTTTCTATAGAAAATGTTTTTGTTATCGTATGGTAAAATCCCAGTGCCTTTATTTTCTTGTATAGAAACATATATTCAAATAGTGTAAGTATTAATTAATTCACTAATCAAGTTTACTTTTACTAAACAAACTTAGAATTCGTGAATATAATTAAGAAAAAGTAAGCACAACAATGCTAACATATCATTTCAAAGTAAACATCAAATCAAACCAAACATAATTATTATATTCCTTACTTAATACTTAAGTGAAAATGACATAAAGTAATGATTTGAAATGTGATGTTACATGTTGAAAAAAATAAGGTTGCTTAAAAAGTAAGTAAAGGCTATTTTGGTCTTTTTACAAAATATTATTTTAATCCAAAACTTTTTTTATAAATAAACATTCACTTTTTTACTTTTTTCACTTTCTTTTACACTTCTTCTTCTTTCTTTTTCAAGTTTTTTTCACTCTCTAATGGCATCCTCTCTTCTCTTTCCTTACCAACTTTTCTTAAAATCATATCAAATCAACTCCAAACGCCACCAAACTTTGCCAAAGGCTATAGAATACCATTAAAATATGGTTTAGCATCTAAGAAGTGAAGAAATCACCGAGGATTGTGTGAAATAGGAGGAGGCTGAACCTATGGAGGAGGGAGGAGCAAGTTGTGAAGCTCGGAAGCAAGAAAAAGAGAAGGAGGACCTGCCAAAATCAAAAGGAAAGTCTATGAAAAAGATTAGAGGAGTAGAACTAATAGTGAGTACTCATATTTTAAATTTATAATTCTTAAAAAAATATTTCAAGTTAATTACATAAAAAGTTTGATATACGTTAGATGATTAAATGTTTGATAACCTGGCTGATATTATGGTTGATTATAATGTTTGTGATATGGATGATAATTTGGTTTGATAAATGATAAGGGAAAATGTTAGTAAGTCAATTAAATGAGAATTAAATCCATAAAAATAAGTTTATAGAAATTATTTAGCCTCTTAATGTTTTAAATAATCTAAAAAGATTGAAAATGATATTAATATTATAGTATGAAATGAAATGAAAAATGAGTTTAAAATGATGAAAATATTTTTTTAAATAAGTTAAAATAGTTTAGATGTGCTTTAAAGAAATTTGAAGTGTTTCGGACAAGTTTCGAAGCAATTCACAAAATTGGTCAAAATAGAGCTCGTCGTGTGGCTGCAGTTCGTAAATTTCGACCCGTAACTTCAAATTAACATAGAGAATGATTTATACATCGGATTTCTTCGAAATAAAAATTCTTTAGTTCATAGTGATAATAGTTTCCAAAGGAAGAAAGAAAATCAAGATTTCGTTAAGTAGAGTTTGAAATATGCCCAAAACAATTTTCTAAAAACATCGCGGTTTTGAAGTTCGGAATCCAAAAAGGGATTTCTTTATGAATGATATTTTTAAATGATTAAAAATGTGATATAAATTTGATAAATATATTAAAATGGTTTGAAAGAGATTTGGAATGGAAAATATGAATTTTCAAATATTAAAAAATTGTTTAAATCAAATAAGCTTATAAAGCACTTTCTGCAACACTTTTATGTTGTGAATTATATAACCTTTTGAATATGAGTTTAAACATAACGATATTTCCTAGAATCAATTATGAATATTTTTTTAAAAGGAAAATTAAGAGTTTAAAAGATAATTTGGAATCTTATAATGAATTCCAAAATAAAATTAATAACTGAGTATGCGGAAACGAATAGTACATGTGTCCCGCCCGTGAGATCTTGGAAGATAAAACAAGTGTTTAACTAACATTGGGGATGGAGCAACCGGTGTCCTAAACTTACCTGACCTATGTTTTCTCTTTTTAGGCGAGGGGTTGAATCGATCAAAAGGAAAGCCCAGATTGTCTAAAAGATCATATTTAAATTTTTCCAAGACAAGAGAAATGAAATAAATTCTTGGAATGTTAATTAACCACTTAACCTCTTTTATTCGATGATTGGTACGAAGAAACCAGGATCAGTTTTGGGTAATTCCTATCCGGAAAACCAGGATTGGATTTGGATGATTCCTATCCGAAAACCCCTTCAAACTAATTTTCGAAATAAAACATATTGAAGACGAAGATCATTAAAAACGAAGATCTTCATGGGGTAGGATTACTTGCCATTAGTCCCTTAAGGTGAAATTTATCATACCTAAGGTGGCAGTAGTACTCTATTATGAAAATCTTCATTTTATAAGAATATGATTTGAAGTTAAGAAAGAAATCTTTGATGTAGATTTAATGAATTATTTGGGAATATTTTCCCTAAGTTAAAAGTTATGACTTGAATATAAGAAATCTGTGATTAAAATTTAATGAATGATTTGAAAAGGTTTTCCTAAGTAAAAGAGAAAATGATTGGAATTAGTCCAAGATTTAAGAAAGGTTTAAATAAACCAAATGATTTGATAAATAAAGCTTAATGATTCCGTATACATTTGAAAAGAAAATGGAATAAGGTGAAAGGAATTTATCTAAGAAAGATATTTGACTTAAATAAAAGATGAAGCAATCGATTGATGATTGATATCCACATATGAACTTAACATCTTTTAAAGCGATGATTGGCTTCATAGGAACCGGGGTGGGATTTGGGTGATCCCTATCCAAAAACCATTTCGAACCAATGTATACGTTCAAAAGTGAATACATGTTAAAGATGATGATTATTGAAGACAGTGGATCTTTATAGCGTAAGGACTGCTTGTTGACATGCTCTGGGTAGCTCCCAATATCGAGTTATTTATAGTAGTGGTCTCCTCGTTGTGAATATTTTTCAAATTGCAAGGACTACTTGCTACTAGTGGTAGTAGGAGAGTGCTTTCGGTTTGTCCTGTTCTTGGACAACTTGTATGGACGTTTGTCTGACATTGCATTTCTAAACATTACATACACTGGTTTTCACAAATGTATGTCAGTGGTGGCGGAGAAGGCAACTTCTCTTATCTTAACACCCTCCTTGAGACGTAAATGCTCAAGGGTTGTATTTTTGTGATAGGAAATTTAGTCGACGAAAATGGCAGTGTGGCATTCAAAGTGAAAGAAGATGTGTTATGTGTAAAGGTAATCGTTGCCTCGAGCCTCACCAACCAGAAATGTCCAAAACAGGGTTGGATGCAGCAAGACTAAGTGGGTCATTACTAATTAGGGTATGAACATCCCCTTTTAGATATATTTCTTCCTGCTATGACATTCGGGATGTAAATTAATGTGGTTTATATGCTAGAGCACGCTCCTTTTTAGGCTCCGTCTCTAAGACCCAATCAATCTCCATCCCTTCAATGCTCGGATAGTTAAGTACTTTAAATGGGACAAGGCCCATCTACTATGCATCCTCGGAACTGGCCAAATTGGCCAGCGAGTTGACTTTCTCATTCTGTTTTTGGAGGATATATGTAATAGTGTAATGCTTAAATTCAGTTAGCAGCTCTTGGTTCAGGTTGAGGTAAGGAGCAAGTCGCACTCTCTTGGCTTGGTATTCTTCCCTGACTTAGAGCACGACTACTGGGAATCACAAAAATTTGCAAAGCTTGTACTTCCCGCTCCTTAGCAAGTTTGAGCCCGATGATCAAGGCCTCATATTCAGCTTCATTATTTGTAGTAGGGAAGTCAAGTTTAGGGGCATAGCACATTGAGCATTCCTCAGGAGTGACTAGTATGACCCCGGTGCCAGAACACTGATCGTTAGACGCTCTATCCATGTACATCTTCCATTGGATGGTAATTTCTCCACTGCTCTTGGGAGAATCATCATGTGTAGTGAATTCAGCTATGAAGTCTGCCAACATTTGTCCATAGATGGCTCTTCGAGGGAGATAAGTGATATTGAATTGGCTCAATTTGATGTTCCACTTGAGTTACCTTCCAGACATCTCAAGTCATTGTAGAACCTATCATAATGGCTAGTTGGTGAAGACATTGGTCGGGTGAGTGTGAAAATAAGGGGGGAGCTTCCTTGTAACAATTAGCAGGCAATATGCAAGGTTCTCTAATTTCGGATAATTATTTTCAGCACATGTTAACCACTTGTTAACATATTATATTTTCTTTTGGATCCGATTCTCTTCACACGGCAGCGCAACACTTATGGCATGTACTGACACCGCTAAATAGATGTATAATTCTTTATGATCCAATGGCTTGGATAAGATGGGGGGTCTCTTTAAGTGGCGTAACGGAGCTTAAAATGTGTTAACACAATCATGCATCCATGCGAAGTTCCTCTTTCCTTTTCTGATCAAGTCGAAGAAGGGACAGCACTTGTCATTGGCTTTGGAGATGAACCGACTTAGGGTGACGACCTTCCTATTTAGGCTTTGCACCTGCTTAATCGTCTTTGGTGCTTGGATATCTCTTAATGCCTAAACCTTCTCAGGATTGGCTTCAATTCCATAGGAGCTAAAGTTGAAACCCAAGAATTTCCTTGATGCAACGCCGAAAGAGCTTTTCAAGGGGTTGAGTTTCATTCCATATTTTTGGAGAACATTGAACATCTCAGCCAAATCGTCGATGTGGTCATTTGGTCGTCGTAACTTCACAAGCATATCATCCACACACACTTTCATTGATCATCCGATTTGGTCTTTAAACTTCTAGTTGACTAGTCTTTGATAAGTAGCTCTAATGTTTTTCAGTCCAAAATGCATCACAATGTGGCGGTATAATCCCAGATCGATAATGAAGCTGGAGTATGTTCCTGGTCTAGGATGTGCATCGGGATCTGATTATAATTGGAGTATGCATCCATAATGAAAGTATGTCTTGTCCAATGGTTGAATCTACTAGCTGATTGATCCTTAGAACCGGAAAGCTGTCCTTCGGGCATGTTTTGTTCATGTCTGAGTAGTCAACACATGTCCTCCACTTTCCATTAGCCTTTCTCACGAGTACAGGATTGAATATCCATTTCGAGCAAAGTGTATCATGGATAAACACATTATTCTTGAATTTATCCACCACCTCCTTAAGCGTAGAAGATCTCTCTAAATCCACGCTGTGTCGTTTCTATTTCAACGAGACATGCCTCGGGACAATATTCAATGCATGGCTTGTAATAGTTGGCGAGATCCTACGCATGTTAGAATGGGTCCAAGCGAACATTTAAGATTCGCTCAGAGAAAGCCATGTAATTCCTTTGTCATCATTGCACTGAACTATGATCCAGTCTTTAGGGCCCATGATAGGTCATCATGGATGACCGTGATGTCGATCATTAGCTTAATGGGTGCAGCCTTGGGTACTTTGGGCTCCTCTTCCTAATCTTTTAGATCTATATTTTTATAGAACTAAATGTGGTGCTCGAGCCAAGACTCGAACGTTGATTGCTAGCCTTCTTTAATTTTGATGCAGAGGGGTTTCTCCGCATCCTTTCCTTTTTCATCCACTGAGCATCCCTCAAATCAGCAACATAGCAGGCATGGCCAGTCGCCCGATCTCCATGAACAATTCCCACACTATTCTCTATCAGGAATTTGAGTGTTAAGCACTAAGGGGAGATAGCAGCCCGGAATTCAGCAAGGGACGGTCGGTCTAAGAAAGCATTGCATGGAGGTTCACATCCATCATAACAAACCACATCAGCCGCACTCTCCTATAGTTTCCGTCTCCCAACTCCACCGATAGCTCGACGTAGCCTACCGCTTCAGTAGCAACACCATTAAAGCTATGAATACGGGCTTTGCATGATTTCAAGCCTTTGGCCTCTAGTAACATCTGGCATAGACCTTCTTAAAAATGATATTAACCGAGCTTCTATAGTTGATCAAAATCTTTTTCACCAAGGTGAGGCCAATCATGATCAAGATCACCACTGGGTCAATCATAAGGACTTCCATCCTATCTGCATCTCTACTTCAAAATAGGATATCATCAGTCATAGTTCTCTGCTGCTTTACGGGAGCACCGTCCTCCACGTTCGAGTAGCATCCAATATCAATTTGTCCAATAGAGTTCACGTTACGCTCCATCCCATTCCATCTTTCATCAGCTGGATGTGGTCCTCCAACAATAGTGTTAACGACCAATCTTCCTCTCGTCTATCTAGGTTCCTTAGTGCTAGGCAGAGCTTGTCCTCTGTTAAGGTCGGATGTCTCCTACCTGCAATCTTGTGGGGCTTTAATGAATTGTTGCAACTTTCTTTCTGAATCAACTTCTCTATGACATCATGAAGGTGACATCACTCATCTATGGTATGACCGTAACTTTCATGGAATCTACAGTACTTCCCTATTTGTCTCTACTTCTCCGTTGGTTCCTTCAAAGGTGTTTTTTTAGTACTACATAGTATTACAAGTCGATGGATGATGTTTTCTAATGATGTGTTCAATGGTGTGTATGTGTCAAAAATTAGGCTCCTTGGCTTCCCTCTTCCAGAATCACGTCTTCGATCGCGGTTTCTATCATCGCCTATCTTTTGCTCATTTTCTTTATTCTGAACATTAACTTCAACTTTCCCAAAACTCCGTCCAGACCGCTTCACTGCCACATTACTTCGTATTTCCTTGGCCCTGAGGCATGCAATATCTCTCTTCCTGGTCTGCTTTGCCTCCTCCTTCCTTAAATATTGAGCTTCCTTTGTAAAGAAACACTCTAACGTAGTAGGTGGCTTTCCTGCTAACTAATCTTCAAAATCAAAATTAGGATCGACTCCCTTAGTCGGTGCCATCAATATTGCATCATATTTTAGACTATTGACTTCTATAACAGCTATATTAAACCTTTCTAGATAATCTTTCAATGACTCCGCCAGTGCCTGGATCAGGTAGGAAAGGGACATGACATCTTTGGGCCAGGCCGCATGCATGCGGAACTGCTCCATGAAACTCATCAAATGAAGAAATTGATCGCGGTGGTAGTTTGGCAAACCACGTAGTCGCAACCCCTTCTAGAAAAATGGGAAAACATCTGCACTTGATTACATCAATGGCTCGTGTGGAGTCCATGTGCCACTCCTACCTCAAGAGATGCTACTTAGGGTCGAATTTTCCTATATAGGCAGGCATCATAGGTATATTAAACCTCCATGGATACTCTACATGTAGGATGTTGTCAATCAACAGAGTATGACTTCTGGAGAGTCCCAATCATCGTTGGTCAAGCCTTGACTCTCTTTCTCAAGCTGTCTTAGCATAGCTATTAAGTTTGATGTCTGAAAAGTTGTTGTAAGGTGGTGATCATGTTCCAACTCACGTGAACGACTCAATCTTCCTCCTGAGCAGCAGTCCTATCATCATCTTTTATTTTTGGTTCATTCACATTCGCCTAAGCTCAGCCCCTTAATCGGCCATGGTGCGTCCTGAGTTAGTTCATCCACCAGCTTGTTGGCTCCCCTAAATTGGAGGGTTCGGTGCTGTTCCATGCAGTCTGGCGGTAGTCAGTCGTGTAGTTTCCCCTTAAGGTTCGACCTTCATATGCATCCATCTTGCACTTCTGCTCATGTAATAGCCGTTGAATGAAGAGGAGTGCTCTGGTCTAGAGTATGGAGAAGGCTCCCTCCTTGTCTTACCACATTGGTGTTCCAACTAGTTCATTAGGTCAATATTAGCATGTATTTGCCGATTGAGCTGCTGATGGTCATGAAGCAGTTTCTTCATCCGGACTTCAAATTCGGCTTCGCTAATGTAATCAGGAGGATTTGGGGCATCAGCAACCACCGATTGTACATTCTGGTCAACCCGTTGAACGTTAGAATATTCATTACCTTTGACGGCATAGAAAGTAGTAGACTTTCCTCTGGCTATGGCTAATAGCTTCCTTTTCGATCTTCTTTAAATCTGAATAGAAACAAAAACCTGTCGCTAGAAATCTAGATCTATCCCATAGATATGAAAATCCACTAGTAGATGATGAGATCCAACCAAGCTGAGAATTCCTTCTCAATGAAAGCACCAAAATGTTTGCACCAAAAGTTGGTAAAAACACCCAATAGAATGAAAGTAGTGAAAGAAAGTGAAGAATTAAACTTAACACGAAGAGAAAATAAGAACATACAAAGTTATAGTGGTTTAGCGTTGATTGTCTGCTCCACTTTGAAGGAGTTCCTTTATTAATGACTTGATTTTCTGAATACAGGGGGATCAGATTGGAATTGATCCTTAATTACAATGTAGTTCAAGTAAAACAACAGTGTCAAAAATCCCTCCAATAAACGATGAACTCTTTATTCATAGGGGTTGACCAAATATCTTTCTAAAAATTTGCTAATAGAATCTTAAGAAGTAGACAAGGTCATCCAAAAAGTTTCATATCCCAATTCCCAATATTAGGCGATCGGTAATAATCGGTCTTAGAGGCCATGTTGCACTGTGTGATCGGTCTAGTGGGCCCCCTCTGTGCTATCTTTTTGTTTCCAAAATTGTCTACATAGTGCCTTCATGCTATTAGAGATATTGATCAATTCCTGTTGAGTTGAATTGTTGGTTTGTGTTGTACATTTCCATAATGATATGATCCAATTCCCTACATAGGGGAAGCAATAGGTATCGATCCTTTGCCTAGAGAGGCATTATCCCATACATAGAATATTCCAGGGTCTATCTCCTAGTATCGGGCGATCATTGCTTCACACCATTATCCATGCTTGAACTTTGGACACCATGATCACATCTCTGGGATGCTTGCCTTGTTTGTCAACGAGTCTAACTTGTCCAATCAATCTGAATATAGCCGGGTCAAAGGGTTAGATACAAATATGATTTTAATTTAATTAATTAACTTTTAATAAACTATTTATTTAATAAATCAAACTAGTTATAATAAGTTTTTGAAAATAATTACTTAATTTTCAAAATAATTTTATATTTTTTATAACATTTATAATTATTTTAATATATTAAACTTAATCTTTTAAATATAATATACTTTTAAAAAATTTAAAACATAGTTTCAAAGTTGGCATAAGGCCCAAAATCAGTTCAGACATGTATACTATGGATAAACTTTAAACTTACTTCATGCTTCGGGCCAGGCCAATAGCTAGGTAGTGTACTTAATTACCCTATCTCAATCTTAGACACTACCTTTCCAAACATCCTACTAAATAGGTAGGCTTTAATAAGTTAACTTATATACTACTAAATTAGACCGCATAGGCTATTGGACCCTTATACCATTGAAAGGAACCAGGCTGAGTTGTAGCATGTAAATGCGATTGATATCAAAAAAAATCCTCTAATTTAGATCTTATTATAAAGACTAAATTGATTTTGGAGCTAACTAAATTTTATTCAAACAAAATCTTATTTTATTTAACTCATAGATTTAAATAAATGATGGATTTATTAAATATGTTATATGTTGTTTATGAATAGATCATTTGTACTCATGTGTATATAACATGCACGTGCAACGTGGAATAGGGTGTACATGGTTTAAATATATACATATATAGATCCTGGGATTTACATCTACCATGTATATACTTGGCACTGGAAATGCATATGTCATTTGCCAAAATTATAATTTTGTGTGTGTGTGTATAATATAAATACATATATACATATATAAATTAAAAAATATGATTTTATGACGTAAAATTGTATTTAAAAAATATCTTGTAAAATTTTGAATTACTTTATACATCAAATTTGAACTTTTATTCAAATATCTAATCTTCCTAAGAAAGAAGAATTCAAATTTAAAATTAGATCTGATATTCGCTATTATAGCCTTAATTTTACTATACTACTAATACATACACACACACACACACACACACATATATATATATATACACATACATACATATATTCACAAGAAAGAATAATAATGAAAAACATAATATATTTAATGTTAAAAACGATTATAAGTTATTAAATATTACACACACACACACACACACACACACACACATATATATATAATCATTTTGAAAAAATAATTTCTTTAAATTTAAAATCCAAAAATATATTATAGAATTTATATACATATATATTGTTATATATGTGCGTGTAATTACATTTAAATATAAAACTAGTTTTATAATATTAGTAAAATATTTAAATCAATTATAAAATAATTCAATTTTTTTATTACCACGAAGAAAACTTATAAAATATATAAGTATGCATGTGTGTTTGTATATGTATATATTTATATTAACTAATTTCAATTTAAAACACACACACACACAAGGTGTTAGTTAAAACGTTGTTTTGAAATATGTTTTACAAGTTTAAATTTATATAAATATACATATAGGTAGAAAGTGAGTAATACATATATATTGTTTTTAATAACAATACTTTAGATTTGATAGACACGTTGAATAACTATTTAAACATTTATATATGGTTTTCATGGCAATGACATACATATAAAAGTGGTGATAATTGAGCACAAATAAATAATCAACGTCATACATTTCATATATATACACATTAGATTGTGATCATAGATGTACCTAATAAGATGCGGCGGCTTATAATTCACATTTTTGTCCAAGTTGTTTCCTTTGATCTCTCGAATTTGCACCCTATACTAAAAGAGATAGGAACACGAATACCAGGTCTATTTAGTAAATATTGATTGGGGTTGAATGAAGTAGAAAAGGAGATGGGTATGGTCCTTTTTATTTTCAATTATAGAAGATATAAGACCAAGCCAAACTGGTTAATGAAAGAGAAGTCTTTGATTTGAATTTATACTAAAGGCTAGAGATAAAATATTTACATATTTTCCTCTTACCGATTCAAATTCCCAAGACCCCTTTTTCCCTACCAATCCTACTAGTAATTTATTTAATTTAAATCCATTTAATTCTTTGTCGATATCGTATACCTATATGCATATATAACTCATATACACATACCTAATAAACTACTAATAGAATCCCGATCGATTCTGAAGGCTACATCATTTTATTAAATATAACCCACATAATCAATGAAATAATAATTAGTATTTCATAAATATTAGTTAGTTTATAATTATTATAAATCAATTAAACCAAGTGGTGTTTCGGAGACTGAATAGATTTGTTGTGCGACTCATGTGTGTGAGTTTAGCCAGAGATTAATATTTTAAATTTCACATACCAACGTTTACACATCATCTTAGCTACTAGTGTGATTGTTTGACTTAATTCATTGCTTACCAATCTCACAGTTAAATCAATTTTACAATTTAAGCGGTACCATTTAGCAATAATTATATACACCAATTCTCTTTATCAACACTTCTCTTAGGACTAATGGAATTTGGTTTTGGTCAAAATTATACTATCATCCATGTTCATCTTGGTTAGTCCATAAACAAAGCCTTTGGTTCAATAATAACATTTGTTATTAAATATACTACTCTTTCCAGAGATTTTGACTTTGAGTTGACTGCAGTTGAATGTAATACCTAACTTTGTGCAATTGAGGAGGCTAATCTCTATTGAATAGTGTTTCATTTTCAATTCTTTAACTTAGATTCAACTAAAGTCGCTCGATGGATGTCATGCCATGATTTAACTATAATTGAAGTGGGTTTCCACATTGACATTCATTAGTATTCTCAAGTTGACAGAACTAACTATCGGTACATAACTTCGAGGTACCCTCAACAGTCATAAGTAAAAACTACCTAACATTTGGAGAGTGTTACGCACTCAGGTCTCAACAGATGAATCAATATCGTTTCTCAAAGCATCTTGCCTAGAAATATTTAAAAAAATATGTTACTCTAAATTGTGAAAATTTTCTCATGATAACAACTCTTTGTAACAATTATCACATAGCATATTATTTAAGGATTTTTTTACTTAATATACCTTAAATTAATCACTTAATTAATTATATAACTATATAACAAAGTATATTAGAAATCAAATAACTTTATTATGAATAAGATTGGTTATCGAGCAAGATATATTTAACAAATTACATATTTTCCCCTAAGGCATACCCCTTACTCTATCACATATGATTGTGGTTGGATCTCAGTTGAAGCATTGGATGTGAAGCACTGTTCAATGGAGAATTCGTCTCCCTGGTTGTATGAGGTTAATACCATGGTCAACTATAATCCAACCAATGTTAAAATCTCTGACCAGAGTAGAAAGATTAATGATTAATGTTAATATTGAACTAAGGGCTTGTTTATGGACCGATTGAATTGATGATGGATAATATTGGAGTTTTGACCAATACCCAACTCCATACATCCTGATATGATATAGTGTCGATGAAGAGAACGTGTTTTGATTTAGTATCAGTATTGGTACTACTTAAGATAATATAAAATGTGAATTTGGCCAAACTGCCACACCACTAGCTAAGGTGATGCACTGACATTAGTATTTGAATTATTCGATATGAAAGCTGACTACACATTGAGTCACACAACCGCGTTTGTGAATTTTTCTAGAAACCACACAGTTAAATTAGTTTAGAAAATTTTATAAATTTATTAATATTTAAGGAAAATTGATTATTAATTTGTTGGATGGTTAGGGTGTCATTGTAATCATTTTCATGCGTATATAAAAGTTATACATGCACGCATCGATATATAATATAAGTATTTATTTAAATGGTTTTAAATACATATAATTACTTGACTGGCTTTTAAAAAAATGGTCCAAGCAAGGTTATGACATATCCAACCATATGTAGAAGGGAAAGGAGATTGGCTCGATTGAAAATTGATTGGAAACTAATAAAGAAAGTTTTAAAGAGAGAATGGGGAAGATTTTTATTTTCTCCTTAAAACAAATCCTCGCGTTCATTTTTTCAGTTAATTTTTCTTTTCCCCTTTCTCACTTCGTCAACGGTCGCAACCCCTCTCTCTATCAAGGTTGATTTTTTTTCATTTGACCCAAAATTAAACAAATAAAATAAAACAAGGTAGCATTCGATTTTAGAAAGATCGGATAGTGAATCAAGGGTTCTAGGAGACGATTTACCAATCAAGGCGTCACAATGGGATTAATTCAAAGGCAAATTCTCTTCTCCAAATTTCAATATGTCATTCACCTCAATCTGTATATCTATATTTCCAAAATGTAACTTATAAGAATTTTAATTCAATGAGATTGTTTGTAACATTTGATGCGTTCTAAATTATAAATTCAATAAATTATGAATGAACAGTGTTTATATATTCGTATCATTTTTTTGTTTTAGTTATGATATTATAAATTAGACTCAATTTTATTTAGATCTGATTTAAAAAGAAATTTTTAATTTTTCCTAAATTATATGTACATGGATATGTGTGTGTATGTGTGTATAATTTAATGAACATATAGACTTACATATGCTTATTATAATACGTTATTGTAAGTTATATTATAAAAAATATTATTTTACAAGTTCAGATTTGAAATATTATATGGTTATTTAATTCATTGTTAGATTTGAAATTCATTTGTTGTTTGATAGATATTTAACTAGAGTTGAAGTTGAATATGAATGTTGATACTGTATTTCAAATGCTTGAATGTTTTCAATTGTTTTATCATCTGAATATTTTATTTCTAGAATTTCACATAATATTTTATGTTAACCCGCCTTTTGGAAAGGGTGTAGACAGGCAGATTTAACTAAATCGATTGCTCCGTTATCGAGGCTGGACTACGATGGATTTGAGTTAATTGGATGGATAAACGATTAATCACAGATGATAAAAAAGATTATGAAGCGAAGATTTGGCATAGTAGATGGACAAAAGGAGCGGGATACTTAAAATATGAGTTTCGACAAAAACTGAGCCGCTCCAAGATGTTTGGACTTTGCTTCAAGTCGCTTGTAGGTCTGCTTCGGGTTATGAAGCAGTTTATTTTGGGTCCCTTGAATAGCTACTTCCGTTCACTTGGGATCCATGAATTTCAGAGGGATCGGTGCTTACTTCGGGTCGGCGGGCTATGGACTTCGGGTCGGCAAGTGAATTTTCTTGGGTCGACAAGAATGGAGAGAGCGGTAACATTAGTCAGGTCGTCATGTTTCTACTTGGAGTCGGGAGGCAGTTTGCTTCGGGTTAGATGTAAGGTTGCTTTGGGTCATTATCTAAGGAAACTCAGATCGATACATTTATCCTTGCTTCGGGCCGGCAACTTGTTTTCTTAGGCTGGGCTAAGTATTTCTTAGGTCAGCATTAGGAGGTCGGGTCGGCAACATTCTTGGTGTTGGCGCGTTTTTACTTGGAGTCAGGAGGCAGTTTGCTTCGGGTCGGATGTAAGGTTGCTTTGGGTCATCACCTAGGGAAACTCGAGTCAACACATTAATGCTGATCAGCAACTTGTTTTCTTCGAGTCTGCTAAAGTATTTCTCGGGTCGGCATTAGGAGGTCGCTCGGCAACATTCTTGGGGTCAGCATGTTTTTACTTTGAGTCAAGAGGCAGTTTTCTTCGAGTCACTGGTAAGCCTGCTTCGGGTCATGACTCGGATCACTTGTTGTCGGCATGTTTGGATTCTCAAGTCGACATGTTTTCTACTTGGAGTCACATTACAATCTGCATTGAGTGATAATGGAGGTTTCTTCGGGTCACTACCCGGGTCTCTTAAGCTCGTTATATTTTATACTCCAGGAAATTAACAGTCGACAGTATAAACTCGACTATGGTTTTGGTGGGCCATATCACCCATGAAGCTTAGTAACGCGGATTTTGCCTCTAAATACAGCAAGCAGGACTTCAAAAAAAGGAATATTCTCATTCTATTCTTCCATAAAATTTCTACAAAAGGCTACTCAAGTTACTCTACCATTTTTGTTTTTAAAACTTGGGATTGTAACTGTAATTAACTCTCTAATGGAGAAAAAGGGATTTTCTGGAGTGGACGTAGGCCGAGGTTAGCCGAACCACTATAAATCCTGTGTTATTACTGCTTTCTTTTTAATTTTTGATTGTTCTTCATATTTATACTCTCTACATACATTCTATCTGTGATCTATAATTGTGAATTGGTGCTTTCAACGGCATTTGGGTGTTAGTGACCAATTTTGGCTCTAACATTTTCTTTCACTAAGAAAGCTAGCGCTCAGGGATATTAAAGTTTTGGACTCTGGATTTAAAGGCTTAAGAACTCGAATTCTAGGAGCTGTGGCAAAGCAATCAACGAGGAGACAGAGGACGGAAAGGTGTCGGCAAGAAGGAAGTTAGGAGGCTTCCTTTGGAACTAACCAAGCCTCAATTTATATTACTAAGGACGAGATGAAAACGATGTTAAAGAGAAAAAGGACATGATACAGAACCTACTCTAACAGAGTTGGGCAAGTTGGAGTGCAAATTCAAGGGAATGGACCAACCGCGGTTGTTGGCAATGCAGAACCAGGAGTCAGAGCTGCAAAAATTTCCGGTGGTCAGATTCAGAACCAGAATAAAGAGATTGAAGAAAATTAGCAAAGGCCTCCATAACCCCGGGATTGGATACTGTAAGGACTGTGAATGAAGCTCATCGAGCTGGGGCCAACATGAACGTGAATAAGCAACATGAGAAGTACTACTCGGAGTACCCTCCAGGACATAGGGGCAGAGTGGAGATGCAAACAGAGGACCACCCTCGGACGGAGACGAGCGGATGGCAGGATTGATAAAAAGGATTATGATAGGAGGGATACGGAGCAAAGGCTTGGAGAAAGTCGGAGTCCATTCACTCTGAATATCACAAATGCAAGGAACCCTTTAGAATTCAAACTGACAGCACTGGAGGCATATGATGAAAAATCAGACCCAACTATGCATGTAACCAGATACATCAGACATATGGAAGTGCTGGGGGGCATCTGTAGAGGTGATGGTAAGATGTTTCCCATTATACTTGACAGATTTGGCTGCGCTATAGTTTAGGCAGCTAGAGAATGGATCGCTCAGGACATGGGGCGAGCTAGTGTAATGCTTCATGAGACAGTTCAGGGTCCACGTGACGTGACCCAAGAATGTAATGGCACTGGCGTCGATGAAGCAGAGGACAGGAAAGTCCATGAGGGGTTTTCTAATGGGGTTCAATGAAGCCATAGCATCAGTAGATCGTCCAGATCCATCGATGATTTTGAAGGCAGCGGTAGCAGGGATTGCTGAAAGCACCGAGTTCAAGGATTCATTGGCACGGGATCCACCACATGATCTTGGAGAGTTCTATCACGAGGCGGAAAGATTCATTCAGCCAGAGGATGCACGCATCAAAAGGCAGAGATAAATGCCATGCAAGGCGAAGGAACGTCGGGAGAAGGACGAGGAATGGATAAAGGAAAGTGAAAGCAAGACAATGGATATGGTGGTTCTGACAAACGGAGGAAAGGTCGGGAACCCAAATTCGCAACGTATGCAGACTTGACAGGTAATCTGGAATGGATTTACTTGGAAAAAAGGGGGCAGCTCCCCGATCGAAAACCACCCAAGAGGGATCCCACAGAACGGGAACACAAGAAGGGGATGTACTACCTCTTCCATGAGTTGGAAGGGAATGCCACGGATGAATGCCGCCATTTGAAGGACGTGGTGGAGGGATCGGATGAGAGTGTTAGAACACGAGCAACTACCCCCTTCAATAAATAGAAACGACACTGGATTGGGGTCACGACTATTCATCAACTAATCGTGATGGCAAGGACCGAGTTCAGGATTTGGACTTCAGTCATCGAATAATTTCTTTGATTTTATTTTAAAAACAAAGTAGCTATGCCACTTACACATGTAAGGGAACCAGAGTGACTCCCAAGCATGCTCTGAGATGGTAGTAGGCTGCTCTGTTCGGAGAGGCAGCATTGATTTTTTTTTCTTCTTATCGGATATTTGGAACTTGGATTTAATAAATGAATTTGGATTTTATGAAAAAATGCCTAACCGGAGAGTTACGGGATGGATATTGGAAGTCGTTTGGAAACTAATCGCTTTATGTTTAGGGATACTGAACCGAAGTGTAGGGAGTGACGTTGCTTCGCCAGAGAGCGATAGGATCGGCTCGCTCGTCGTTGTTTCCCCTTTACCAGAGAGTGATAGGATGGGTCCAACAAGAATCCAAAGAGGCTATAATCAGTCTAGGACTTTAGCCATGGCATCGCTTAATGTTTAAGGATACTTAACCGGAGTGTAGGGAGTGATGCCGCTTCGTCGGAGAGCAATAGGATTGGCTCGCTCAACGATGTTTCCCCTTCACCAGAGAGTGACAGGATGGGATCCAGTAAGAACTCGGAGAGGCTGAAATCAGTCTAGGAGGATCAAGACATCACTTAATGTTCAGAGATACTGAACCGGAGTGCAAGGGATAGGTTGCTTCACCGGAGCGCGATAGGATCTACCTATTCAATAGTTAAGCTTGGATTGAGCTTACCAAGAGCCCAGAGAGGCTGTCAACGATCCAAAGAGTTCATAATATTCGATTACTGACTTCCAAGGTGTGAAATGGATTTAGATAGCAGCTTCGAACATCTATGAAGCTGGCTAAGGACCCGCAGTGGTCCCGGATTTGGATTATAGGACCGAAGAGGTCTCGGACTTGGATAAAATGGTCCAAAGGGGTCGTAAAATTTTGTTAATGGATTTGGAATGAATTCGAAATTGGATAACGACTCGGAATAGTTGTGGATTTGGCTATCAAACTTGGATGGAATCACTTGATTATAGATGGAATAGGGACTTTGAATATCGGATTTAAAGCCATTCAAAACACACATTCCAATAGTAAGGCATGTTTAGGGGGTCAAATGTTATCCCGCCTTTTGAAAAGGCCTTAGATAGGCAGATTTAACAAAATCGATTACTCGGTTATCAAGGCTGAAATATGATGGGTTTGATTCAACTAGAATGACAAACAATCAATCATGGATGATAAACATGATTATGAAGCCGAGATTCACATAGTCGATGGACAAAAGGCATGGAATACTTAAAATACGAGTTTCGACAAAAATCGAGTCGCTTTAAGAAGTTTGGAGTTTGCTTCGAGTCGCCTACGGGTTTGCTTTGGATTTTAAAGTAGATTACTTTGGGTCACTTGAATGGCTACTTCGGGTCACTTGGGATCGGTGTATTTCAGAGGGATCGGTGCCTACTTCGGGTCCGCAAGCTATGGACTTTGGGTCAGCAAGTGAATTTTCTTGGGTCGGAAAGAATGGAGGGATCAGCAACATTATTCAGGTCGGCATGTTTTTACTTAGAGTCAGGAGACAGTTTGCTTCGGATCAGATGTAAGGTTGTTTCAGGCCATCACCCAGGGAAACTCGGGTTGGCACATTTATGCTTGCTTCAGGTTGGCAACTTGTTTTCTTAGGGTTGACTAAAGTATTTCTCAGGTTGGCGTTAGGAGGTGGGGTCGGCAACATTCTTGGGGTCAGCATGTTTTTACTTGGAGTCAGGAGGCAGTTTGCTTCAGGTCATATGTAAGGTTGCTTTAGATCATCACCTTGGTAAACTCGAGTCAACACATTTATGCTTGCTTTGGGTCGGAAACCTTTTTTCTTTGGGTTGGCTAAGTTATTTCTCAGATCTGCATTAGGTGGTCGGGTCGGCAAGATTCTTGGTGTTGGCATATTTTTACTTAGAGTCAGGGGGCAGTTTACTCTGAGTCATTGGTTAACCTTGTGATGACCTAAAAATCCATACCCTTTGAATCGACAATAATGCACACATGTCCGACCCAAAAATCGCGGACTGACGGAAAGTCGAGAGAAAGAAAAGAAGAGAGAAGAAGAGAAGAGAAGAAAGAGAGAAGATAGAACCAAACAGAACAATACAGAATCTCACATCGCAGCGAAAAACATATAATATCATATCAATGATCTTTACAAAATAGGAACTATATATACATACATCAATCAGAGTACAACAATAAATCAATAGTTATCAGCTTGAACAGTTATAATAACTTGTCATTACAATTGCTGATAATATAAACAACTAAGCACGGCGGATAATCAATAATCAAAACAGATACGCATATATGAATTGAAGATCTCAAATTCTCCTGCTGAAGCTCCAAAAGCACCAAAGCATAACCTGTAAATATACTTGGTTTGATCCGAGCATTGAAAGGGAAGAACGCCTGGATCAGTCTGGTAAACCAGCGTGAGAAACACACTCAACTGAATTTATTAAATTACCAAACTTTTCCATTATCAAAACAAAAGTATCTCGTAAGACAAGTCCAACATAAACACGGACATGTTTTACCTTACGATAACTAAAACATATCATATCAAATCCTCTTATATTATAGTAGTGTCTACTATATACAAATAATATTAATCATAACCGAAATTGTTACATTGATTAAATTCCAGCGTATAGCCCAATTGGGTAATACAATCAAAATGGCAAACACGTAGTGGAGTTTGGATTTCTATACAAATGACCAAGTGAAGGGACTACCTTCCGGCAGTACATTTCTAGAAGAATGTACCGAGAAACCATCACAAAGTTTCTCTACCAACACAAGACCGGCCCACCTCTATAACTAGATGGTACCAAATATGTCATCCTCCGGTCATTACCAACCTTTACCGAGGGCCCTCTAGCATACAAACCATAATAATCAGATACACGATGCAATAGCGTGCAAAGATATATCTAGAGGAGGATGATCATATCCTACTTGGGAATGACCCACTTAGCCTTGCCGCATCGAACCATGTTTTGGTCATTTCCGATTGATGAGGCTTGAGGTAACGATTACCTTTCACATATCACAATCATATCACTTTGAATGTCACACAACCATTTCCGTTGACTACTAATTGCCTTCCACAAAAATAAAACCCCTAAGCTCATACGTCTCAAGGAAGGTGTTAGGCTAAGAGAATTTGCCTCCTCCGCCACCACTGATGTACGTTTGTAAAACCAATGTACGTAATATTTAGAAATGCAATGTCAGACAAACATCCATACAAGTTTTCCAGGAACAGGACAAACCGAAGGTACTTTCCTACCACATCCTGTCGAGAAATCCCTAGGATTAGTAGCGAATAGTCCTCGGATTCGATATTAATTTTTAATGTGTATATGGAAATTTAGCTCCAAAATATGTACACTCTTATCTTCCATTTAAATATACATATCCCCAAACTCCAAATTGAGAATAAATTAAATAAATTTGGTCATGTTGGTTATGCATTGTTTGTTAGATGGATGCTAGTTGATTGAATAGAAATATTAAGTGTTAATAGAATTGAATTAATAAAATTGAAAGCTATAAATAACTGAATCCAAATTGGAAGCTAAGTGAATTTAAATAGAATTGGTTTGATTTGATTTCGAAGTGAACAAATTGGAATATGAATTAGTGAATGAAACTAATTAAATTTGAATAATGAATGATTAGTAAAATCCAATGTTAATGAATCAAAGGTGGTTAAATTGAAAATCAATTCATTGAAAATGAATAAGAATTGAATTTATATTGATTTGATTACGGATTGATTGGATAGTTGTTGGATGTTAGTTGGATATTTGTTGGATGATAGTTGTTTGATGGTTGGATTTGTTGTTTTGATTGCATTGCTATAGTGGCATATATAGTTGTTGTAGTGGTATATGTTGTATATGGATATTACTTTCATATACACATGTTTCTCATGGTTTGTTAAGTGTATAGTAGGTGCGGATGGTGCTTGCTTCGCATTTGGAGACCGCTTTCGTGCTATATTAGCCGTATATGCTCGCTAATAATATATAAGGTACATATCTCGGATTACATATCGTACTTTTACACTTTTTTCCCTTGGTGATGCCTCATCTTTAATGTTGAGATGTATATTTGTGATATGCATATATATATATATATATATCGTTAATTTTTTCGGATCGAACCGCGCAAAGGAGACGCTGGCGAAATTTTTTGAAAATTTAAGGCGTTAGAAATTTTTTGAGAATTTTGGAAAAATTTTGATTTCAAGTTAAAAGTTAAATGATATTAGTTGGTTTTGAAAAGATAACTAAGTAGATTTGAAAACTTAGTAAAGTTTTATAAGAAGTTTAACTAAATAATTTTGAGAAAAGTTAAAATTTTTAATGATGTTCGTAATCTAGTTTGAATGATTTGTTTTGAAAAGTTAATTGATTTTGTGACTTTTCTTACTTGGTAATTTCGAGGACGAAATTTTTTTAAGCAGGGAAGAACGTAACGACCCAAAATTTCTGTCATTTGAAATTCATATATTTAATTAATTTTAAATATTCGAGAGTAAATTTTATAAGTTGAATAACTTATATTTCGAATATCTCAATTCAATTGGATAATTAAATTGTTAATTTGATATTTGAAATTGTGAAAATAATTAATATTTGAGTTTAATGTGAATAAAAATGATTTTTAAAGTGATATTAAATCATATTTGATTTAGAATGATGTTAGTACACTTTTAAAATTGAACTAAAAGCTAATTTGTAAAAATTGAATATTTTAATATTTAATTGATGAGTAAAAATAGCTATTTCAAATAGTCTCGAATTTCGTTGAAACCAGTTTCATCGGATCCATAATGTTACATTATTGTAAGATTTCAAATTTCGTGTCAATCGGATTTATGTTTTGTCCGAAGCAAGCTAAAACGTGTAGGAATCTGTTTAAGTGAATTTTAAATTTAAATAGTC
Source organism: Allium cepa (assembly GCA_030765085.1). Taxonomy (NCBI): domain Eukaryota; kingdom Viridiplantae; phylum Streptophyta; class Magnoliopsida; order Asparagales; family Amaryllidaceae; genus Allium; species Allium cepa. The sequence continues at coordinate 254,221,886 of CM060944.1, read as the reverse complement.
GATTCGAAAACCTATATTTCAAATATGATCAAATTGGCTCCCGATATATATTCAATTGCATTCGTCATAGGGGTAAAACATTATAAACGCCAGGCGGCATGCTTCGTTTGGAGTTTGAAAATTTTTCGGATGAATAGTGCACGAATATTTTCTATAAAAGGCCATAACTTTTCACCATTTGCATCAAACCCTAATAAATTAGGTCTAGCCTCCACTTTGATGTTAGTGGCTAGAATTTCGCCTTCTTCTCCTCTCAATCTCTTCAAATCCATAAACAATTAGCGAAATCTTTCAACTACTACTTTCTAGAGCTTCTTGAGATCTTCGAATCCATACGGTCGAGATTAGATTTAACGTGACGGATTGTCGGCAAAGTGGATTCAAACGCACAACGTTCGTGTGCGTTGTTCGAGGCCTAGAGCTGACCGAGCTTAATGGTATTTGGGCCATGGGTGGAGCTTGGCAAGGACATCAACGTGGTATAGTTTGATTGTCGTACAGTACGACGTGGGGGGGAGCGTCGTTCGATTTGGTGTGCGTGCTATAGGGTTCTTCGGCTTGGAAATCGCGTGATGGAAGAAGTAGATACAAGTAGCCAGATCTCATCAATGCAAATCGAATGACCTGGATGATGTAGGGTTTTAAAAATAAAAAAAGAAATCGATTATATTATGTATACTTCGTACAAATTTTGAAAATGTGTTGCTTTTTAATACAAGGTCCGCTTTTTACGAAACGAATTGCGTTGGAATCGTATGGATGAACACTACGCGATGGAGCTGGTTTGTAGTTGATTGGAGCTAGTGTGAATTTTGGGTAAAATTAAACGCGCGTTTAATTTTATTCGGAATAAAACACTGCAACTGCAATTGGAATCAGTGTGAGAACAACTCACTCTTTCTGACTCACTGATATTTTTATATAAGTGAGAAATAATTTTTTATATGATGGTTGATGATTATTTGGATGATATATCTATAAATTGATTAGTACTTGGATATATATACATGCATAGTGGAGCACATGACCCTATATGTTCCCGTGTATGAGCGGATGACCCTTTGTACGAGCGTCTGCCTTGAAGCGGACATTGTACACATATTCTAATATGTATATTTGTTGCAGTTGACAGGTTGGAGGGATCCAACTGGATTCCTCAACAGTATTGATTTATTTACAGATATTGTGATATATTTGTTATCATATTATATATGATGTTTTGGATGCCGTGATTGAGGTATTTAGTGCTGTTGGAACATTGGGCCTATATTTTGGAATTTAAAAAATGTTAAAGTGATGATTTCCAAATTTAAAAGGATTTTCAAGTGATTTTGAAAATATACGTTTTGTTGAATTTTAGATTGTTAAGGAAATGAATTTATTTTAAATAAATAAATGTTATAATTTTTATGTTATAAAAATTATGATGTTTTGGGAAATATAATTGAAATGTGATTTTTGAATTATGAAGTTAACTGTTTTGTGAAATAGTATAAATGGAGATTTTTGAATTATTATAAATGGTTTATATATAAGATTTATAAAACTGATATTTTATAAATCAAAATGATGGAATTTTAAAGGCATTTTATATTTGTTAAAATGGAGTATAAATGGGTTTTTATAAGTAAACAAGATTTATAATTGCGAAGTTATAAAATGAATGAATTTGTGAAATAAATGATTTATAACCAATTAACTTATAAATTGGATTTTTGAATGTAAATAAAGTGTAAAAGGAATTTGTTAATAAAGGAACTTTATTACTTGAAGTTTTCGTAAAATATAAAAGGAATTTATAAACATTGTTTTATAAATTCGTAATCAATTGATTTTGATAAGAAAATATAGAAGTTTATTAAAGGAACTATACTCACGATTTTCAACAGTGGGCAATCCTTTAATTTAAATGTGAAATAGTAATGAATTTGGTAAAGGGGTATATTCAAGATTTTGGACAGTGAATTATCTTTTGAAATAAATGTGTAGAAGTGTTGGAATTTGTTAGAGAATTTATATTCACGATTTTGGACAGTGAATAATATTTTAAAATTAAATAAACGTTTTGGGAAGTGGTATTTAAATTGAATTTAAACGACTTAAAGATGTTTTAAAATGGGTTAAGTATCGAAACCATAGATTTCAACATTCATTGTTGAAATAGACGTTTTCGAGAAATAAGGAAATGATGGACTATAACACTGTTGTTATAGTAAATGATTTTCGAAAGGAAATGTTTTGTATTGTATTAGGATTTATATATCTATCTTATTTTCGAATCCCTATACTAGTGATCTGGGTTATGGTAACGATGTTTTACGCAACATCCGTTTTCACCCAAATAAAAGATGTTTAAAGAGAATGTTTTCCTTAAAGAATAAAATATATACTTAATCGTGATTTAAGTATATGCAATATTTTCTAAGTGTTGAAAATATAAATTGAATTGTGAATTACTTATTATTAAATAAGTATTTGGAAATGTTTTCCAAAATATAAAGTTGAAATGGTTTGAGATTATATATTTTTTACAGATAAATTAAAGTGAATATTTGGCAATGATTTAATTAATAAAAGAATAATTAAAAGGACCCAATGATTGTATATGATGCTAAATATTTGTTTGTTTGTTTTGATAGTTAAATAACCGACCATTAGACTTGGCCAAATTTGAGTTCCTTGACTTGATGTGGGAACTATTTAGTCGTATACTTAGTACATAGCCTTCTGTGTAGGCTTGATTATCGTTTGTGTTGAGGATGTTGATTTGTATAGTGCGGAGTGTTACTCCCATCTATCGAGCTTCCTTCTTGGCCCGAAGGATAGCAAGTTGAAAGTTGGAGACGTGATAAGTCTACGAGACTTAGTTGCTGTGTGAGCTTGAGAAACGCTTTTGCGTTGTTGGTGCGAAGATGTCGGGATTACATTTATCTGAAAACCACTTCGGACCAATGTATATGTGGCGATTGTGCAGGTTGCTTTGTGATGATATTGATATTTCGGAGTTTCATAGTGGGGAACTGCTTGTTGATCGTTTGGGGTTAAAATCCCAATATATATCCAGTAGCAGTGGTCTCTTCATTTATGAAATATCCAATGCGAGGACTATTCGCTACTAATCCTAGGGATTTTCCGACAGGATGTGGTAGGAAAGTACCTTCGGTTTGTCCTGTTCCTGGACAACTTGTATGGATGTTTGTTTGACATTGCATTTCTATATATTACATACATTGGTTTTACAAACGTACATCAGTGGTGGCGGAGAAGGCAACTTCTCTTAGCTTAACACCCTCCTTGAGACGTATGAGCTTAAGGGTTGTATTTTTGTGGAAGGCAATTTGTAGTCAACAAAAATAGCCGTGTGGTATTCTAAGTGATGTGATATGTGATTGTGAAAGATAATCGTTACCTCGTCTGGCCTCATCAATAAGAAATGACCAAAACAGGATTAGATGCAGCAGGGCAAAGTGTGTCATTCCTAAGTAGGATATGATCATCCTCTTCTAGATATATCTTTGCATGCTCTGACGTCGTATATCTGATTATGTGGCTTGTATGCTTAGAGGGCCCTCGGTAAAGGTCGGTAACGACCGGAGGATGACATATTCGGTACATCTAGTTATAGAGGTGGGCCGGTCTTGTGTTGGTAGAGAAACTTTGTGATGGTTTCTCGGTACATTCTTCTAGAGATATACTGCCGGAAGGTAGTCCCTTCACCTTGTCATTTGTATGGAAATCCACTCCACTACGTGCCTGCCATTTTGATCGTATTACCCAATTGGGCCATATGCTGGAATTTAATCAATGTAACAAATTCAGCTATGATTAATATTATCTGTATATAGTAGACACTACTATAATATAAGAGGATCTGATATGATATGTTTAGTTATCGTAAGGTAAAAACATGTCCGTGTTTATGTGTGGACTTGTCTTACGAGATACTTTTTTTTTGATAAAGGAAAAGTTTTGATAATCTAATAAATTCAGTTGAGTGTGTTTCTCACGCTGGTTTACCAGACTGATCCGGGCGTTCTTCCCTTTCAATGCTCGGGTCAGACCGAGTATATCTACAGGTTATGCTTTGGTGCTTTGGAGCTTTAGTAGGAGAGCCGAAGATCTTCACTTCCATACATCCGCGTTTGCTTAATTATCCACTGCTTTGTTTGTTGTTGTATATTATCAACATTTGTGAGGACATGTTATTATAACTGTTCAAGATGATAACTATTGATTGATTGTTGAACTCCGATTGATGTGTATATATATACAGTTTCTGTTTTGTAAGGATCGTTGATATGATATTATATATTTTCCGCTGCGATGAGATTATGTATTGTCTGTTTGGTTCTATCTTCTCTCTTTCTTCCCTTCTCTTCTTCTCTCTTTTTTTCTTTCTCTTGACTTTCCATCAGTCTGTGCTTTTTAGGTCGGACATGTGTGGATTATTGTCGATTCAAATGGTACGGATTTGCGGGTCATCATACGTGGTATCGTATGTAAAGCCCGTTTTCCCATACTCTTTGAATACCCACCGTTCACCCAAGCCGACCCGTCTCCTCGACCCTCAGAAATCGACATTAATACATCCATGGTATTCACGTGCCGTAAATCCAAGTGCCGGGGAGGCAGTTTATCATGGGTGTAAAAGAAAATAAAGATAGAAGATAACAAAATGATAGAATCTCACATCACATTCAACATTTATAATTATACATAACGATCAGAGTCAAATACAAGTCTAGCGAGAGAGTTATAACTGTCTATCCGTGCATATGCTAGAAATACATACTACATAACACAGCGGAAAATGGGTAGATAACTACATAAGGTACTTCAGCTTTTAGCTCCAAAAGACTTGTCCAAAATGCTTCCCAACATGCTCCAAAATGCTCCTAAGGTATCCTGAATACACGGCTGCCCGAAAAATAGGGCACCCTGAGTTTAAAGGGAAAAATAAACTCCGGGTCAGTCATGAGACTGGTGTGAGAACTCAAAGTACGATGTTTGAAAAAAAAGTATCTCATAAGACTACGCCGCATATAAACACGGAACGGCTTTTTACCTTATGATAACCAAAACTCTTTATTACGCAAAATTTAAGGATATTATTTTTAGTGACATTCTTTGAAAAGATTTTCAAATAAACTTATTAATCTTAGCCGAAATGGCTACCTATATAGCATTTCGAGGCTATTCATTATGCCGATACAAACAAAACCGCGGGTTCTTATTGGAGAATGGATTTCCATACAAATGACTAGGTGAAGGGACTACCTTCCGATAGGTACACCTCTAGATGAATGCCCTGAGGCATAGAACATCTACTCTCTACCAACACAAGACAAGCTTACCTCTGTAACTAGGTAGTACCGAATATGTCATCCCCCGGTCGTTACCGACCTTTATCCGAGAGCTCTCTTCGCATACATCCACATTAATTTACATCCTGAACGTCATAGCGGGAAGAAATATATCTAGAAGAGGATGATCATACTCTACTTGGGAATGACCCACTTAACCTTGCTGCATCTAACCCTGTTTCGGTCATTTCCGATTGATGAGGATCGAGGCTACGGTTACATTTTCACATAGCACATCTTCTTTCGCTTTGAATGTCACATTGCCATTCCACATTCACATGACTGATTTCTACAAACATGTAACTTCTTGAGTTCGTATGTCTCGGGAAAGGGTGTTAGACTAAGAGAAGGTGTCTTCTCCGCCACCGGCTGATATACTTTTATAGAAACCACTCATTATGATTTGGAATGCAAGGTCAGACATTTATCCATACAAGTTCGTTCTGGGACCGAACGAAACCTAAGGCACTTTCCTCGGCCATCACTAGGCGAGAAGCCCTTGTGGTTTTGAGGATTTTTATAACAAAGAGACCACTACTACAATGTAGTGAATCATGAGTTCATCCCCAATTAATCAACAAGTAGTCCCTCTTATTATTCATATCAATATCTCCATCTTCAAACATCTTCATTTTTCGAACACATAAACTGGTTCGAAGTGGTTTTCAGATAGGAATTAACTAAATTCGACCCCGGTCCTTCGAAATCCAATCATCGACAAAAATGATGTAATTAGGTGATTGTTTTTCGATTCATTCATTTTCCCTTACTAAAATATCTTCGAGAGATATATATTTTCAAAATATTCTTTTAGCGAATATGGAATCATTTAAACCGCTTTTTGAATATTTCTCAAATCATTTTTAAAAGTATCTTTTGAGAAAATAGGATTATAGAAATCATTCTACTTTTATCCAAAATCAACTTCTGTATTCAACAAGTGCTATGGACAGAATAACGGTGAGATCACCCTTTAAATTCTACGAATAGGACAAGTTCCCTCTTTGGATTTTAATAATGAGTATAAGAAGATTATTTCTATAAAACCCAAGTTGAGCATCCGGGCTTTCCTTTCGATATGTTCCACCCCTCGCCTAAAAGAAAAAACTTAGGCCAGGTAAGTTCAAGACACTGGTTGCTTCATCCCTAACCTTAGTTACACACCTTTTTTTTCACTTTTAGATCTCACGGGTGGGACAAATGTACTAGTCGTTTCCACATACTCATTTTCCCTTTTTAAATCACTTAACTTCCTGTTTAACCATCTTTGAAATAATGTTAAATTGTTCAAATTTCTTTTTGAAATGCTTTATTATTTACTTAAAAACATTTACTAAGGATTAGGGAAATAATTGTTGAGTTTCAAACTTTATTTCAAAAGTTATTGAAAAGCTTGCAGAAAGCGTTGCAAAAAGTGCTTTAAAAGCTATATTCTTCAAAACAACTTTTATATCGTTAAAACCATCTTTTCAACTTAAATCACTTTTAAAACATTTTAAAAGTTTTTTAGAATTTATTTCATATTTTTAAAATATTAATTTCATCAATTTCCAACTTTGGTCATTTAGTGCAAAAACCGGATTTTTCTTGAAAATTGATTTTCATATATTTCAAAATATACAAGATGAAATCTTGATTTTTTTTATGAAAGATATGGATATAAGGATTTGGAAAGTTCTTACTTCGAAGAATTCCGAATTATAGTCCACTTCGTATGTTCGTTTGAACTTTTGATGCGAAAACGCGAACTACCGTTACGCGACGCGTCAAATTTTTGGCGTATTTTGGGATTCATATCCAAACTTTGTCGAAACAAGTTTAAGCACTTATGAATTATTTCTAAAGTATTTTCAAACATTTTTCAAATGTATAAATGATTCCATATCACATTTCATTTCTTTTGGAAAGTGATTTCCATGTGATTATACGTCGTGTAAATCCGTGACTTGTTTCGACATATATATTCAATATACAACTAATAAACATCCAAAATAATATTTATAATTATTTTAACATATTCTAATATGTCATATGAACTTTCATATTAATTTAACAACATTTTTATTACAATTTCACATAATTCTCATTTATGTACATATTTGCTTACTAACTTTTGCAAATGACTTAAAGGTGGTTGCTTTCTTTTTCAAACACTTATCAAACATCATTATTAACATACAAATAATATTTATAACTAGCAAAACATCATATAAATATTCCCTACTTAATAATTTAGAGTTCTCACTTTGTTTGGTTTTGGCGAATAGAAAATCGGCTATAGCTTTGCTACTCGACGTTTTTAGCTTATGATTCCTTGAACGCTTCGACTTGGCTCGCCTTGGCTTGGGAAGGGATAAAAGTGCTTGGCCAAATGGAGAAAGAGGGGGGCGTGAGCAATGTGATGAAGGAGGAGGAGTTTGAAGTGGTTCGGACAGTGTTTTGTCGATGTTTTTTATTTTATTTTGGGAATATTTTGGCATAACTTTGTTAAGGTTGGAAGCCATTAAAGGAGGTAAGAAGAGGCTTGAAATTTTGAGAAGTAGAAGTGTGAAAGAAAGTGAGAAAGTGAGTATGTATTTATAGAAAATATTTGAGAATAAAATATAGACTTGTGTTTTTACTTAAAAACCCTTCCTTAAGAATTAAGTAAACATATTTAATTCAAAACTTGCCATCCACATCACATCACACTTTTAAAATTCAAATACTTTAGAGTTAAGTAAAGAATAAGAATGACTACTTTACTTTATGTCACTTTCTTTACTTTATGTCACTTTTGATGTGACATATGTTTTGTCTTTTTTAGTTTACCTTTGCTAATTACTTTCTATAATTTTCTAATTGTGATTATTAAAAGTAACATTGTTTAGTTAATTGTTAACTATCTTTATATGTTATCATATTTATTAAATTGTATACATAAAGGTGCAACAATGTTGCGACAAATTTAAATCAATAAAATGTTGACTTTTTTTACAAAATGTTTTACGGTCATATTTTGACGTTTTATTTAAGCTCTTTATTCATGTAAACCAAATTTAAAAATAAACTTTTATAATGTCATTTAAAAATATAAACATTCATAAATTAATTAAAATAATTTATTTAACCATTGAAACTTATTTTTCTGAAATCAAGATTTTGTCAATTTTGTCGATATAAACAAATGTTACTATTTTTATGTATGTTTCTATTTCCAAATCCTATCTAATATTATTTGAATCCTAAAACCATTTATATTTTACATTTAAAATCACTTTAAATATTATATTTGAAGTGGTTATATTTTGGGTCTTTACATTCTCCCCTACTTAAAAGAATTTCGTCCTCGAAATTAGATAAGAAGAAAATAGCTCAAAAGGAAGTATATATTCAATAAGATGGAATATATACAATAAGCGACACCACATGCGGTGAGTAACTCAAACGATAGATAAAGTCTGTACATCGATCCTAAATTCGGGATATGCTTTTCTAATTCTATCTTCTGTTTTCCAAGTGCAATCATCAGCATCCCCGCTCCATTGAACTTTTACCAACCTTAAAATCTTCCTTCTTAATCGTTTCTCATCTTGATCCACGATTCGAACGGGTCTTCTAATAACCGCTAAGTTTGGTTCTATCTCCAAGTCGTCCTGAGAAGCTGTTTGTGATTTGTTTTGGGTCATATATATACTTCCGCAAACGTGATACGTGAAAAACATTATGTACACCAGACAATCCTTCAGGCAACTGTACTCGATAAGTTAGTGGGTCAATTCGTTCGAGAATGGGAACATGTCCAATATATCGAGGTGCTAACTTTCCAGCTCTTCCAAATGTTACAACTCCTCTCATTGGAGAGACTTTCAAAAAGACTGAATCTCCAACTGAGAATTTCAGATTTCTACGCCTTCGGTCTGCATAATTCTTCTGTCTACTTTGGGCTTCTTTTAGCTTATTTCTGATCATATCAACTTTCTTTGAATCTTCTCGTACCATATCTGGGCCAATCACCAACCGATCTCCGGTTTCTATCCAACATGTTGGCGATTTACATGGACGACCATACAAACTTCATATGGTGCCATGCCGATACTAGCTTGATAGCTATTATTATAGAAGAATTCTACTAAATGTAAATGATTCTCTCACGAGCCTCCAAAGTCTAGAATAAAGGCCATCAAAAGATCTTCCAAAACACGGTTAACTCTTTCCATCTGTCCATCAGCTTGGGGATGATATGCGGTACTTATACTCAGCTTAGTTCCCAAAGCTGTCTGTAGTGCTTCCTAAAATTGACTAATGAAGATTGGATCACGATCGCTTACTATACTACTTGGAACTCCATGTAATCGGACAATCTCCTTCATATATATATCTGCAAGGCTTGCTGCAGTTCTTGTTAGCTTAACTGGAATAAAGTGTGCACTTTTGCTTAATCGGTCTATGATAACCCAAATGCCTTCATTTCTTTTCCTTGTTCGAGATAAGCCATCAATGAAATCCACGGATATTTTTTCCCACTTCCAAGATGGAATCTCTAGAGGTTGAAGTAATCCTACCGTCTTCTGTTGGTCACTTTTGATTCTTTGGTGATTTTCACACCCGTTGACATCGATAGATATATCCCTCTTCATACTTTTCCACCAAAATGTACGCTTCATGTCCTTGTACATCTTACGAATCCCTGGAGGAATGCTAAGTTTGGCTATGTGGCATTCAGCTAATACTTATTGCTTAAGATTTCCAACATCCGGAACACAAATTCTTCAATTTAACTGCAATACTCCATGGTTATCTAATTTAAAGCTTGAATTATATCCGTGATGTATATTCCTAATGATCTCCTGGAGAAATAGATTCTCCCTTTGTTTGCTGGCGATATTTTCCAGGAGAGTTGGAGTTACTACCAAATAAGAAATAGTTGCTAACTTCCTACTCAATGCATCAGCTACTACGTTGGCTTTCTCGGGTGTATATAGAATATCTAGATCATATGACGCAAGAAATTTTAGCCAGCGTTGCTGTTTCATGTTCAAATCCTTCTGGGTGAAAATATACTTCAAAGATTTGTGGTCCGTGAAGAGTTTGAATTTTTCACCTAAAAGATGGAATATTATTTACTAAGGTCAAATCAAAGTTTTATCGAAATAAACTATGACAGATTCTTACCCAGCAAATAATGTCTCCGTATCTTTAGTGCGAACACAACGGCTAATAATTCTAAGTCGTGTGTTGCATAATTCTTCTCATGTGTCTTCAGCTGTCTACTTGCGTAAGCAATCACCTTCCCATCTTGCATTAAAACTGCACCAACTCCTTCCCTACAGAATCTGTATAAACGGTTAATCCACTATTTCCATTTATAATTGCTAAAACTGGAGCGGTTGTCAATCTCTTCTTTAGTTCTTGGAATGCTTCTTCGCACTTAGGAGTCCAGATAAATTTAGCATCCTTCATTGTCAACTTCATTAGGTAGATGTTCACGAAATTATGAATAAATAAGTTGTATAACTTATAAAGTGAGAAAATGTAAGTAAAACCAATTGTTAAAATGGTTAAACTATTTTGTTAAGTAAAGCAAGATATGAATTTGAATAGTGATATGAATTTGACTTAAGTAGAAGTAAAAAAATAGAATTTGAAGTAAATTAGTAGTGAATATTAAGTTGTAAAGTGAAAGTGAATGTAAAATGAAATTGAAATGAAATATAACTTAAGTAATGTTAAATAAAGTTGATTTTGGTATCGAAGTAAATTAATAAAGTGAATTAATGATTTATAAACCTAGTTTCACAAAGCTGTGACGACCCACAAATCTGTACCCTTGGAATCGACAATAATCCACACATGTACGACCCAAAAAGCACAAACTGACGGAAAGTCAAGAGAAAGAAAAGAAGAGAGAAGAGGAGAAGAGAACAAAGAGAGAAGATAGAATCAATTAAAACAATACAGAATCTCACATCGCAGCGGAAAATATATAATATTATGTCAATGATCTTTACAAAACAAAAACTGTATATACATACATCAATCAGAGTTCAACAATCAATCAGAGTTATCAGCCTGAACAGTTATAATAACCTGTCCTTACAAATGCCGATAATAACAAAAACTAAGCCATGTAGTGGATAATCAATAATCATAACAAATACGCGTATACGAAATGAAGATCTCCAGCTCTCCTACTAAAGCTCCAAAAGTACATAGTCTGAACCTGTAAATATACTCGGTCTGATCCGAGCATTGAAAGGGAAGAACGCCTGGATCAGTCTGGTAAACTAGCGTGAGAAACACACTCAACTGAATTTATAAAGTTACCAAAACTTTTTTTTATCAAAACAAGAGTATCTCGTAAGACAAGTCCACGCATAAACACAGACATGTTTTTACCTTATGATAACTAAAACATATCATATCAAATCCTCTTATATTATAGTAGTGTCAACTATATACAAATAATATTAATCATAGCCGAAATTGTTACATTAATTAAATTCCAACATATAGCCCAATTGGGTAATACAATCAAAATGGCAGGTATGTAGTGGAGTTTGGATTTCCATACAAATGACCAGGTGAAGGGACTGCCTTCCGACGGTACATCTCTAGAAGAATGTACTGAGAAACCATTACAAAGTTTCTCTGTCAACACTAGACTGGCTTACCTCTATAACTAGATGGTACCGAATATGTCATCCTCCGGTCATTACCGACCTTTGCCGAGGGCCCACTAGCATACAAACCACGTAATCAGATACATTACGTCATAGCATGTAAAGATATATTTAGAAGAGAATGATCATATCCTACTTGGGAATGACCCACTTAGCCTTGGTGCATCTAACCCTGTTTTGGTCATTTCCGGTTGATGAGGCTAGAGGTAACGATTACCTTTCACAAAGCACAATCACATCACTTAGAATGCCACACGGCCATTTCCGTTGACTACTAATTGCCTTCCAAAAAAATACAACCCTTAAGCTCATACGTGTCAAGGAGGATGTTAAGCTAAGAGAAGTTGTCTTCTCCGCCACCACTAATGTACGTTTGTATAAACCAATGTATGTAATCTATAGAAATGCAATGTCAGACAAACATCCATACAAGTTGTCCAGGAACAGGACAAACCGAAGGTACTTTCCTGCCATATCCTGTCGGGAAATCCTTAGGATTAGTAGCGAATAGTCCTTGCATTGGATATTTCATAAATGAAGATACCACTGCTACTGGATGTATATTGGGATTTTAACCCCAACGATCAACAAGCAGTCCTCCACTATGAAAATTCGGAATATCAATATCATCACAAAGTAACCTGCATAATCGTCGCATATACGTTGGTCCGAAATGGTTTTCGGATAAACTGATCCCGGTCTCTTCGCACCAACAACGCAAAAGCGTTTCTCAACCTCATACAGAAACTAAGTCTCATAGACTTATCACGTCTCCAGCTCTCAACTTGCTATCCTTCGGGCCAAGAAGGAAGCTCGATAGATGGGAGTAATACTCTGCACTATACGAATCAACATCCTCAACACAAATGATAATCAAGCCTACACAAAAGGCTACGTACTAAGTGTACGACTAAATAGTTCCCACATCAAGTCAAGGAACTAAAATTTGGCCAAGTTTGATAGTCGGTTATTTAACTATCAAAACAAACAAACAAATATTCAACACCATAACAATCACTAGGCCCTTTTAATTAATCTTTTATTAATTAAATTATTTGCCAAATATTCACTTCAATTTATCATTTGAAAAGATATATTCTCAAAACATTTCACTTCATATTGGAAAACATTTTCAAATACTTATTTAGTAATGAGTAATCCACAATTCAATTTATTTTCAACACTTAGAAAATATCATATATACTTTAATCACAATTAAGTATATATTTCACTCTTTAAGGAAAATATTCTCTTTAAACAAATTTATTAGGGTTAAAACAAATGTTGCGTAAAACATCGTTACGACAACCCAAAATTACTAGTATAGGGGTTCGAAATTAAGATAGATATATAAATCCCAATACTATACAAAATATTTTCTTTCGAAAATCATTTACTATAACAACAATGTTATAGTCCATCATTTTCTTATTTCTCGAAAACGTCTATTACAAAAATAAATGTTGAAATCTATGATTTCGATACTAAACTATTTTTAAAACATCTTTAAATCATTTAACTCTATTTAGAAGATCACTTAAAATATCCATTTTTATTTAATAATATATTCATTGTCCAAAATCGTGAATATAGTTCTCTTATCCAAATTCAATATTTTTATACCTTTAATTAAAGGAATATCCAATGTCCAAAATCGTGGATACAATTCCCTACCAAATTCTTTATTATTACAACATTTAATTTAAAGGATCATTCGCTGTCTAAAATCACGAATATATCTCCTTTAATAAACTTCTATACTTAATTTATCAAATTCAATTAATTTTGGATTTATAAAACAATGTTTATAAATCATGTTTATATTTAATAAAAACTTCCATTTCTAAAACCCTTTTATTAATCAATTCCACATGTAATTCAATTACATGCCAAAATCCAATTTATATATTAACTATTTATAAATTATTTATTTCACAAATTCATTCATTTTATAACTTCACAAATTCACAAATCTTATTTACTTATAAAATCCATTTATAACTCACTAATTCACTTTATTTATTTACTTTGATACAAAATTCAACTTTATTTAACATTACATAAGTTATAATTTATTTCAATTTCATTTTACATTCACTTTCACTATACAACTTAAGTTCACTACTAATTTACTTCAAATTCTTTTTTTATTACTTTTACTTAAGTCAAATTCATATCACTATTCAAATTCATATCTTGCTTTACTTAACAAAATAGTTTAACCATTTTAACAATTGGTTTTACTTGCATTTTCTCACTTTATAAGTTATACAACTTATTTATTCATAATTCCGTGAACATCCACCTAAGTTCACTTCCATTCACTAAACTCATTCTTTATAATTTCAAATCCATGGCTATATAATCACTTTAAAAACATTACCAAATTTAACATGTTACTATTTTTATGTTTGTTTCTACTTCCAAATCCTATCGAATATTATTTAAATCATAAAAACTTTTATATTTTATATTTAAAATCGCTCTAAATAATATATTTTAAAGCGGTCAAATTCTGGATCATTACATTCTCACCTACTTAAAAGAATTTCGTCCTCGAAATTATAAGGATGAAAGAAAAAAATAACGAAAAAATAATAATTAACGAAAGTTATACACACCAAAAATAGTAACATCACCCATAACCCCGGTTGGAGGTACGGTGCCGTATCCTATCCATTTTATTTATCAAATTAAGGTAGTTTCATTTTTAAAATTCCTAGGTTGATATACTAACCATAGATGAATTTTACTTAGGCACCTAACCTAAGTTCTAATACCACATGTGAAGGGACGCAACCAGTGGGTAATACCCACCGTAACTCACATTGATACCTCGTGCTTCGCTTTTACAGCCAGCCTCTCGAATACAACCAACCCTTTCACTCTAGGGACATATAGGGGCAAGAATCATCCGTTCGCTGCCTAACAAGAAGCGAGAACCCCCTATCAGGCTGAACATAATCAAGCAAAACCGATGTAACGACCCATAATTTCGCTACTTCGAAAATGAGAGATTTCATTCGATTTAAATTTAAAAAGGAGTTTAAATCTTAAATAATATGTTATATGTAATAAATAATTATCTATTTTTATAGTTAATAAATCAAAAAGTATAAATTTAGATTTTTGAACAAATCGACAAAAGTTAAAAATAAATAAATGCTTAAATAAATGAATTTAAATATCTATTTAAAAAGGTAAATCTTATTTAAAAAACATCTGATAAAGATAATAAAAGTATGTTAAAAGATTTAGAACTTTGTTAATAATCGCTTTACAAAAATAACCAAAATTTGTCGCATTTTGGCAGTTTTACATACACTCTAAAATTAGAGATTTTGATATTAATTTAATATGATTTAAAATATAAAGAGACATGTTTTAATTTATTTAAAGAAGTAAAAAGTTCATTTTAAAGTTTTATATACTTCAATATGTAGCTTAATAAAAACGTCAAATTTTGACTGTAAACTTTGTCATCATAAACACTGTTTTCAACCATAACAAGTTGTCGATAAGTCATTGCAACTTGATACATTTTCTAACCTATAAATACAAGTTTACAAACTATATAAACATTCCACATTTAGCACTAAAAACAAAAAAAGTTTACTTTTGAAAATATTTACATAAATGTATAAAGAGAAAAAAGTATGATTTGACAAATTTAAAAATTATTAAAGCTTTTATAAAACAACATCATTACCCTACTTCACATCTCATTAATAAGATGTTATGCTTATATATAAAAAAGGAGCAAATGGAAAAGTGAAAATAAAGCTAATTTAGGGAATTAATGACACATACACCCATGCATTTAATGGAAATCAAATCAATGCAAAGTCTTCTCTTTAAACACAAAATCTAAGAAAGAAATGATAAGTAATGATTTCTATTCCTTACCGTCACCATTAATACATATCAAATCACTCTTTTTCATATAAAATAAAAGTATATTTAAATCCAAAAATGAACATGGTATTAATGTCATTTACCACTAAAAATCTTCACTTATAAATACAACCTCACATCTCTTCATTTCCACTTCACTTTCATTTTACAAAATTTTCAAAAGACCTTCTCTGCTTCCACCATTTCCCTTCTTCCTTCAAGCTATCACCTCCATACTCCAAACTATCACCTTACATCACCTTACACGAGCCAAACTACCACCTACCCACCTCCTCCTCACCCTAAATCCATGGCCTACCCCTCTATAGCCCACGGCCGAGCCACACCACCCTAGGCCGGGCACCCCTAATCCCCTAGGCCGAGCACAACACACCCCATACCCTCCTCCACACCAATGTCGTCCTCCCTCTCTTCCATATAAAAAAAGAAAAAAAAAGATAGAGAAGAAAGGAAAAAAAAGAAAAGAGAAAGCAAAAAAAAGCATTTGGACAGGAAACGACAAAAGGCGAGACGTTGGAAATAGCACGTTAGCGAGAGACGAAAATCTTACGTTAAATTTGACGGAATGGATATGAAGGTGAGAAATTATCACCACTTTTTAAATTATATTGATTATCATGCTTAATTGTTATGTTAGATAATCACCATTTGATGATATGGATGTTTGATTGATTGTTTGAATATGTTGGATAATCCGTAGTAATGTTATGACATTCACTGTATTGAAAATATTAATGTTATGTGATTATTGTTTGGATATGATGATAATTTGGATATCAAATTCTTATTAATTAAGTAATCCCTTTGTTTAAAAGACTATATTTTAGTAATATGAGATATTGTGGAAAAATAAGTCTCTTTTCATTTAGAAGTAAAATCAAAGTTAAAATGAAAGAGAATTTGAAATTTGAAGTGAAACGGATTTGAAAAGGATAGTTAATTTGAAATTGAAATTGAAATTGAAATTGAGATGAATAGTGAAATTGAAATTGAAATCGATTTTGAAAAGTGAAGTTTAGTTTGATATTGAATTGAAGTTTAAATTGAAATTAGATTTGAAATCTAAGTATTAAATGTGTTTAATTTGAGATTAGAATTGAAATTGAGTTGAAATGAGAATTTAAAATTTAATATTAAAATAACGGGAATATAATAATATTATAATATGGTAATAGTGAAAATATATTTTAAGTACTTTAAAAAGTGAAAATATTGATTTAAACAGATTTGTGATGATTTTATAGGTGTTAAAATCTGATTTAAATATATTATTTCAAATATTGAAAATAAGTTAAAACTAAATGCGTCGTGCAACGGTAGTTCGCGATTTCACGCCGAAAAGTTCAAATGAATGTGTAGAGTGGAATATGCCTCGGAATTCTTTGAGATAAGAAAATTCCAGACTACTTTATCCATATCTTCTAAAAGAGGAAAGAAAATCAAAGTTTCATCAAGTAGATTTTGAAATAAGTCCAAATCAATTTTCCAGAAAAATCGCGCTAGTGCAGTTAAGTGACCGTAACAGGAAATCTATTTAAATGGATGTTTTTAATTATGAAAAAATATGGAATAAATTTGATAAATCTATTTAAATGATTTAAAAGAGATTTGGATTTGAAAATATGAATTATCGAATGTCTAAAAGTTATTTAATTCAAATAAGCTTATTTAGCATTTTACATAGCACTTTTCTGCTGCGAATTGTATAACTTTTGGAATATGAGTTCAAATGTAACGACGTTTCCCAGAATAATTGTGAATTTTTTGAAAAGGATAATTAAGCATTTTGAAAGATAATTTGGAATATTTATAAGCAATTCCAAAATAAAGTTGAAAATCTGAGAATGCGGAAACGACAAGTACATTTGTCCCACTTGTGAGATCTGGAAAGATAAAACAAGGTGTTTAACTATGGTTAGGGATGGAGCAACTAGTGCCCTGAACTTACCTGACCTAGTTTTCTATTCTTAGGCGAGGGGTGGAACAGATCGAAAGGAAAGGCCGGATTCTCTTAAATAAAAAGATTCTATATTAAGTTTTTGAATTTAAAAGAAGATTGGTATTATCCAAAATTTAAGCAATCTCCAAAATGAATTATTTCTATGATGTTGTTTACTCAAAAATGTTTGCTAAGATTGATTTAGGGTTTATCATAAACGATGTCTTAAATAACATTGTTTTTGACCCGCCTAAAAGTTAAGAAGTTTGGATCAAGAAATAATTATTGAAATTGAAATATTTTCCAAAGCAAAAGAATGAATTACTTAGAATTATCCTAAGTTAAAAGAAAGAGATTTCGAAATCATCCGAAAAGAAATAAAGATAAAAGAGACTTAATAAATCCTTTATACCCATATTCACTTTTATCGATGATTGGATTTCGAAGGAACTGGAGTCGGATTTGGTTAATTCCTATCCAAAAACCACTTCGAACCAATGTATGCGGTCGAACTTGAAGACATGTTGAAGATGGTGATTGAAGACCGTGAATCTTCCTAGCGTGAAGACTGCTTGTTGACCATGCTCAGATTGGCCCCCATTATAGAGTTATTTATAGAAGTAGTCTCCTCATGATGGAGATTTTGCGGATTGCAAGGGCTTCTCGCCTAGTAATGGCCGAGGAAAGTGCCTTCAGTTTGTCATGTTCCTGGACAACTTGTATGGACGTTTGTTTGACATTGCATTCTAAAGATTACGTACATTGGTTTTTACAAACGTACATTAGTGGTCTCGGAGAAGGCGACTTCTCTTATCTTGACACCCACCTTGAGACGTACGAGCTCAAGGGTTGTATTTTTGTGGAAGGCTATTAGTAGTCAAAGGAAATGGCGATGTGGCATTCAAAGGTGTGATATGTGCTTTGTGAAAAGCTAATCGTAGCCTCAAGCCTGATCAAACCGGAAATGACCGAAACATGATTAGATGCAGCAAGGCTAAGTGGGTCACTCCCAAGTAGGGTATGATCATCCCCTTCTAGATATATTTTTTTCCCGCTATGACGTTCGAGATGTAAATTAATGTGGTGTATGGAAAACGAACGCTCGGTTAAAGATCGGTAACGACTAGGGGATGACATATTCGGTACTATCTAGTTATAGAGGTAGGCCGGTCTTGTGTTGGTAGAGGAGCTTTGTGATGGTTCCTCGGGACATCAATCTAGAGGTGTACCCATTTTGAAATGTAGATCCTGCGCCTGGTCATTTGTATGGAAATCCATTCTCCAATAAGAACCTACGGTTTTGTTTGTAGAGCCTAGTATGCTGGAATTTAATAATGGTAACAATTTCAGCTAAGATTAATAAGTTTATTTGAAAATGTTTTTCAAGCGATGTCATTAGAAATAATATTAAAGTTTTTGATATAAAAATGTTTTAGTTATCATAAGGAAAAAACCGTCCGTGTTATGTGTAGGCGTGGTCTTATGAGATACTCTTTATTTCAAAGAATTTTATCCAAAAGCTGATATATGACTGTCATTTATTATTGAATTTTTCTCACGCTGGTTTATCAAGCCTGATCCGGGTATTTTCAATACTCGGGTCAGATCCGAGTACTTTCTGGATAGTCGAAGATGGTTGGGGTTTTCCAGAGGAGAGCTGGAGATATTCATCGACGTATAGGCATACTCTATTATCCGCTATACTTAGTGTATTTTGTTTGATGTTTGTCAGCAATTGTAAGGGCAGGTTTTATAACTGTCCAACCTGAATCTAGGTTAGACTCTGATATTGTATTTTAAAAATTTTCCGCTATAAAAATTATTATTAAAATAATATATGTTATTCCATTCGTGTGAGATTCTATTCTGTCTATTTTTCTTTATCACCCTTAAAGATCCGTCTTTTCATGCAATTTGAGTTAGACATGTGTGGTTTATTATCGATTCAAAAGCTACGGGAAAGCGTGCCTTTACATTTGGTACCAGAGCTGAAGATTAAGCGAGAACCTTGGTTCTGTCATGGGTAAAGTCTCATCAGAGATAGGATCAGTAATATCCTAGGATGAGTAACTCATTAGAGATAGAATTAGTAACACCCTAAAATGAGTTATGAGAGTATTATATATATGAGCACGTATTTGTTAATTTTGTAAAAGTGATTTTGTTTTAAAGAAATTGGTAAATGAAATAATTTTACCTTGGGTTTATATTATAAATATTAAAGAGAATATTATTACTTTTTGGGTTAGAAATTAAGGATTGATTGTGATTTTTGCTTAATGAAACTAAAATATGAATATCTTGTGATTAGAATTGCATGATTTGACTATAAGATATTCCTATAAAAATCAATTGCTGAAAACTATAATTTAGAACTTTCATAACCCTAGATATTTAGCCTTAAGAAATGATAAATGACTTGATAAGTATAAAATGGGTAAATAAGAACAAATACCTCATAAATTAAGTTTCACATTTTGACTATAAGGTATTTGACGATAATGTGTAGAGAAATAATATTCTTTTCAAGAAAGTCCAAACCCACTGAACTTCGCTTCACTTTGTTAGGAGTTCGAGTTCTTAAGACAAAGGAAGTTCTCAGGATCAGAAAAGATCATAGAAGTTAAGAACTGGTTAAGCAAATGTGATTAGCTCTAGTGTAGCATGATAAGCTTCATCTATGGATCATTTAGGGAAATGATAAGCAATGCCCTGAAATTCGAAGATGCTGTTCTACAGCCGACTACTGAAGCACCAGCCAAGAAAAAAGGGCATAGAAAAACAAAGTTCATTGTTTTAATTGTAGACAAAAGGGTCACTCTGCTAAAGAATGTAAATTAGGAGTAAACGTCAAGACCTTTAAGAAAATTGTCCCCAGGAGTTTTTATTACTGCCACATTATAGGACATATCGCCAGAGACTGTCCAATGCTCAAGAAGGCAGAACAGCCAAGGCCTTTTGTTACCCTTACTCGTCCACCAACTACCGCAGAAAAGGGATAGTGGAAGTCTAAGTTAGTTCGGCATGTATAAGCAAGCCTTATCTAAGTATTGTATGACTTTTTGTGAAACTTTTTGGAGTGTACTTCTTAGAAGCCACTTAGTATGTATTTTGGGAATCTATATATATAAACTATTATTTTGCTATTTTGTTAGTATCCAAATTCTGCTAGAACCCATTAAAAAAGAAAAATGATGATTAAGTAAAGAGCACTTAATAAAATGAGATAAAAATAAGCTAAAAAATGGAAACTTTGATAGAAAATGATAGCTAATTTTGAGTTCTCATATATAAAATTGTAGAAACCAACCAAGGCTGAAAGATTAGAACTTAGGCAAAGATTTAGGGAAGCCTTAGACAAGTACGGAGACTTGGAAGTTGTTGATATGTCGATCACGAGTGATGAGGAAGATATACCAGTAGGAGGACCCTTCGGTATAGTACCGGGATCATTTGACCACCCGATAGATATCT
The DNA here is from genome assembly GCA_030765085.1 of Allium cepa. Classification (NCBI taxonomy): domain Eukaryota; kingdom Viridiplantae; phylum Streptophyta; class Magnoliopsida; order Asparagales; family Amaryllidaceae; genus Allium; species Allium cepa. The sequence goes on along the minus strand of CM060944.1, from coordinate 254,200,533 downwards.
CCGACGATGAGAAGTTGATAGTTATTCCAGATATTAAGGATGTGTTGCCCGTAGACATAGAGATCGATGCAGGAGCAGAGACAGATGACGAGGCAGAGGATGAGGCAGATGACTAGATGTTAGAACCCTTGAGTGACGATGAGGAACCAGAGGAAGAGGAACCTATGGAGGATCCCTTGGAGATCGAGCCACTGATCGGAGAGCCCATGAAGATTGAGATGTAAGTCTGAGGGATTTACGATGCGAGATTTTACGAGGAAGATGACTCGGAAGACGATGAGCAGATTATTTGGGATATGGGTACGCCCATTTAGGAGATATGACCTCCCATTCCGATGGTAGCTGAGGATATTGGTTTAGAGGATATTGAGATAGAGCAGCATGAGCCATGGTTCCTAGGAGGCTAGCAGTGGCAGCCGTTAGGATGGGACATAGCTCCAAAGAAAGACGAGGAGGAGCCAGTTGAGGAAGATGAGGAACCAGAAGAGGTAGACTTAGAAGCACCATTAGAGGGTTCATCCGATGATTAGTGTTTACTTTGGGATATTTTGGGGTTGTTGTATTATTATAGCAGTTGTGATTATCTTAAGCACGCTAAGATATGGGATGTAGTCCTTTTTTGTATGATATTTTGGGTTGACTAATATAGATAGTTGACTGGTGACTTTGTATTTACCTCAAGTGTGTAGTACGCACTCAGGTTAGGACCAGGATAAATGATTGTACTTTATGATCGGTATTTAGTGATAGTATTTCCTTTGACATATTTTTTTGACCTTTATAGTTCTGTATCTTTGATTTCATTTCGAGGACGAAATGCTTTTAAGTTGGGGAGAATGTAACGACCCGTAATTTTGCTACTTCGAAAATTAGAGATTTCGTTCGATTTAAATTTAAAAAGGAGTTTAAATCTTAAATAATATGTTATATACAATAAATAATTATCTATTCTTATAGTTAATAAATTAAAAAGTATAAATTTGGATTTTTGAACAAATCGACAAAAGTTAAAAATAAATAAAGGCTTAAATAAATGAATTTAAATATCTATATAAAAAGGTAAATCTTATTTAAAAACACATCTATTAAAGATTATAAAATTATGTTAAAAGATTTAGAAGTTTGTTAATAACCGTTTTACAAAAATAACCAAAATTTGTTGCATATTGTCAGTTTTACATACACTGTAAAATTAGAGATTTTGACATTAATTTAATATGATTTTAAAATATAAAGAGACATGTTTTAATTTATTTAAAGAAGTAAAATTTTCATTTTAAAGTTTGATTTACTTCAATATATAGCTTAATAAAAACGTCAAATTTTGACTGTAAACTTAATCGTCATAAACACCGTTTTCAACCAAAACAAGTTGTCGACAAGTCGTTGCAACTTGATACATTTTCTAACCTATAAATACAAGTTTACAAACGATATAAACATTCTACATTTAGCACTAAAAAAAAGAGTTTACGTTTGAAAATATTTACATAAATGTATAAAGAGAAAAAAGTATGATTTGACAAATTTAAAAATTATTAAAGCTTTTATAAAACAACATCATTACCCTACTTCACATCTCATTAATAAGATGTTATGCTTGTACATAGAAAAGGAGCAAATGGAAAATTGAAAAATAGCTAATTTAGGGAATTAATGACATGTACATCCATGCATTTAATGCAAATCAAATCAATGCAAAGTCTCCGATGTAAACACAAAATCTAAGAAAGAAATGATAAGTAATAATTTCTATTTCTTACCATCACCATTAATGTTTGCGCCAAAATTGGTCACAAACACCCAATATCGTGAAAGCACCCGTTTATGAACACAAATCAGCAACAATCAATATAGAACTCAGATCTAAGCAATAGCAATCACAATAATTCACAAATAACAATCACAAACACAGGATTTATAGTGGTTCGGCGAACTTGCCTATGTCCACTCTGAAGCTTATGTCTTTATTGATTAACATCATGATTCCAATCGATTACAGCGGATTACAATTGATGATAGCTTTCAAATCTGATTACAACAGCGATAATGAAGTATGGAATTGAATCCGGCAGAGTCTGGACATTGAATGGCCAAAAGATCCCCTTTTTTGAAGGTTTCAGGGTGCTATTTATAACTGTAGGAGGCCCAGATCTCGCTCAAACTTCAGGAGACTTATTCTGGCACGTGAGTGGGCCCACGCGACCGACCCCACCAAGTTTCGACTCGATCTGAGATCGATACGAAGTGATTTCGTATCCATCAAAAAATGATCCAATCGAGCTCAAACTTGGCAGGAACAAACAATACCTTGTATGGAAGCTAATGTGAAAATTTCGTTGCATTTGGATAAGTTGTTTGGGAGATATGATCGATACGAATTGGAGTGTTTCGGTTGGCTGTTTAGTTCGAACCGATTACTTCGAATCCATCCATTTGAATCGATGGATGCACATGCCTTCGAGACAACGTGGCGCGCACATCTCGCATCGATCCGCCTTTTGCTCCAAGTTGACCGCTTCGATTCCATGAGTTTCGCCTCGTTTGTATCGATGACCGTTGTATTGCTCGAATCCACCAATGTCGTGTACTTCGTTTCGGTTCGTAGTTCGCCCACTTCGTATCGATAGAGGTGGTGTCTTTCGTATCGATGGAAGTTGTCTGCATTAGATCGATACGAACAAGCGTACTTGGGATGGATACGAAGTGAGAACAACTGATGGACACGAACCAAGGTTCTCTAATGGATTCGACCAAGTGTCTCGATACGAACCAAGGTTTATGGATGGGGCATCGATGGATGCAAAGCGGTGTGGGTTGACCGATGTGAACTTCATCGATTCGAACCTGGTGGATACGAATCTGATGGATTCGAATAGCTCTAAACTCAATGGATACGAACATGCTGAGGTGATGCCTATTTGATCGATTCGAAACAGATCGATTCGAACTGACCGATATCATGCCTGATCGGTTCGAACTCGATCGACTTGAAGCACATGCAAACCGACGGATTCGAACAAGATGGATACGAATCCTATGGGTTCGAAACGAGCATCTCCTCAACTTTTTGATGGGCTCGAGCAGCATACTTTGGCTAATTCGAATCGGTCATATTTCGTTCATACGAACTCCAATTAACCTGAAAATTGGAACACTGGCTCTCATGGCTTTGCCAGTCATGTCATATCAATTGTAGCCTGATCCGGGCTCGGACAAAATTCATCGATATCCATTGTAAAATTGGAACACTGGCTCTCATGGCTTTGCCTGTCATGTCATATCGATTGTAGCCTGATCCGGGCTCGGACAAAATTCATCGATATCCATGGTAAAGCAAAGTACAACCAATCTTTGAGATGAACTGTCTTTGGTCTTCGACCGATCTTTTGGTATCACGGCTTTGCCAAAAAGCGGGATAACATTTGCCCTCCAAAATATGCCTTGCAGTAGGAAGGCGTGTTTTGTAATGCCATGAGCTGGATGTTCATATCCTGTTGATGTCTTGCAAAGGAATTTACAGTTTTATGCGACCTCAAATGACGACCGTTCGGGATCGAGATATTTGAGATGAAGTGCGACCGTTCATGGTCAAGCGCCTAACTTCAAATGACGATCGTTCGGGATCAAGCCATTTAAGGTGAAGTGCGACCGTGCGCGGTAAGGTGGCGGACCTCAGATGACGACCGTTCGTGATCGAGCCATTTGAGGTGAGGTGAGTTGTTCCGTTCGGGACGAGTTGTGCCATTCGAGACGAGTTGTGACCGTTCGAGGTCGGGTGCCGTTCAAGGCGAATTGTGCCGTTCGAGGGGAGTTGTGACCGTTCGAGATCCGGGTGCCGTTCGAGGCGAATTATGACCGTTCATGGTCGGATGCCGTTCGAGGCGAGAAAGTGTGCCCGGGAGGGCTTGGTATCATCGATGCCAGGCTCACGTTCGAGTGGGTCCCTGGATCGTTTGTCGGATTTAATGTTTGGGGGAGTTTCCGAATCAAGGACTTTGGCAGTTCATTGCCATGCAAGAGGTGCTCGTGGACCGTTCGCGATCCAACGGGCATGCAAATAAACTCTTTCATAGGATTGTAAATATCAAAGCAATAATTATACGAATCTCACAACAGAAATGTCCAAACAAGCAGAGTCTAAATGTTCAAATCAAAATCAAAGCAAAACGCGAGATGAAGATGTCAAAGCGTAAACTCTTACTATGACGCGGTTAGTAGTCACTCAGAGCATGCCTATGGATCGTGCGCGATCGCTTACATGTGTAAATGATTTAACCGTGTTAGTAAGGGGTTTACAACTTGTTCATCATCATTTCAATTGATCAATGGATAATCAAACGGCGCCCCGATTCAGGGTCGCCTCTAGCTGATGTAGACGGTGGTCGTTCTAGCTCCACTGTTAGGGTTCGCCTCCACACATACTGAAGGAGCATACCGTTCCTGATATGCCCTTCCACCTCGTCCTTCAGATGCCTACAATCATTAGTGTTATGACCATTCAATTCATGAAATACATAAAACTTATCTGATTCTCTTTCGTCAGAAGTCGAATCCCTTCGCATCGGTCTACGATACGGAACCTGCTCTTTGGTATCCTAATAAATTAGTTCCAGACTCTCATTCAGCTCAGAGTAAGTGGTGAATCGCGGCTCCCTCCGTTGCCGCTTTGACCTGTCCCCATCATTCTCAGTCTTTCTTTTACCTCTACTAGTTTCCGCACCTTTCTCAGGGGGATTTCCTCCTTTGATAGCATTAATATCAATTCCTTCTCCTTCTTCTCTTTCGGCGTTTGCATCTTCTAATCGTAAAAACTTTTCTGCCTCGTCGTAGAATTCCCCTAGATCCACAGGTGGATCTTTATTCAATGAATTTTTGAACTCTGTGTCGTCAGCTACTCCGGACACAGCTACCATCACAACCATAGATGGATCTGCTCGATCCACCGAAGTTGCTGCTGCATTGAATCGCGTTAGATAACTCCTCAAAGTCTCTCCGGCTTTTTGCTTTAGGGTTGCCAAAGTCATCACATTCTTGGATCTTGTAATGTGAACCCTGAATTGCCTCATAAATCTCTCAGTTAAATCATTCCATGTTCCGATAGATCCACTCTCTAGTTTTCTAAACCATAATGCTGCAATATCCGCCAAGTACAATGGAAAGCACCGGGCCATAACCTCCTCTGATGCCCCCCAGCACTTCCATATGCCTCATATACTTTGTTAGATGAACCGTGGGGTCCGTTCTTCCGTTTTACATGTCCAACGATGGTAACTTGAAATCCAGTGGGTTCCTAGTTCGTCTGATTGCTGGAGTAAAAGGACTCCTATTAACATCCTCCAAATCTTTGTTTACCAAACCGCCTCTCATAGCTCTTCTAACCATCTCCGCCAATCTGTCATTGTCTCCGAGACGCAATCTTCATTCCACACTCTCAACCTGCCCCCCAAGTTCACGAGGGAACTCTGGGATCTGCCCCCTTGACTGAGCGTTCACTCCTCTGCTACTCCCAGGTTGCACAGATGTACCTCTCTCTCTCTCCGAGATTGGATCAACATTCTCCATGTGCGTGCCCCCTAGTTCAGGTGCTACGCCGAACGGTCCTGCTCCGTTTTGAACTCCATCCACTTCTCTATTATGTGCTCCAAGTTGTCCTATCTATTGAAATAAACTCTGGATCAACTCCTCCTGTTTCTACATCATTGTCTCCATCTCGTTCCTAGTGATGAAGATTGAAGCTTGGTTCGCACCTAAAGAAGCCTCTTGACTTCCTTGGTGTTCACTTCTCTCTGGCCTTTGTCTCTTACTTGTTTGCCTTATCATAGCTCTTAGATCTGAATTCTTAAATCTTCAAATTCAACTTATCCTGAATCGGCTTTTCTCAATGAAAGCACCAAAATGTTTGCGCCAAAATTGGTCACAAACACCCAATATCGTGAAAGCACCCGTTTATGAACACAAATCAGCAACAATCAATATAGAACCCAGATCTAAGCAATAGCAATCACAATAATTCACAAATAACAATCACAAACACAGGATTTATAGTGGTTCGGCGATCTTGTCTATGTCCACTCTGAAGCTTATGTTTTTATTGATTAATTGAAGATTCCAATCGATTACAGCGGATTACAATTGATGATAGCTTTCAAATCTGATTATAACAGCAATAATGAAGTATGGAATTGAATCCAGCAGAGTCTGGATGCTGAATGGCCAAAAGATCCCCTTTTCTGAAGGTTTCAGGGTGCTATTTATAGCTGTAGGAGGCCCAGATCTCGCTCAAACTTCGGGAGACTTTTTCTGGCACGTGAGTGGGCCCACGCGACCGACCCCACCAAGTTTCGACTCGATCTGAGATCGATACGAAGTGATTTCGTATCCATCAAAAAATGATCCAATCGAGCTATGTAATATCCTGAATTTTTAACAATATCAGTTTATTAATCTGTATTAAAAATTAAATTGATATTGATATTCTGTTTGTAAGTACTCAAATAGATTTAATAATCTTCTTCAATAAATATTTAAACTGGTTATTTTATCTTTAAAAATAATAGATTGATTTCTATTTACAATATAAATATATGGTTTATATTTTTAAATAAATTGGTATTGTTTTGATTTTAATAAACAAAGCATATTTTCTAGTTTTAATATTTGTAGTAGTTTGAAAATTTTGTTTTATTTAATATTTAAGCTTTTCAAAGTTAAATAAATGATTTTGGTTTAAAATTTAATAAACGAATCATGTTTTAAATTTCTAATATATACATTATAAATTGGAAATTTTGTTTCAAATTAGTATTGAGTTTTAAATTTAGAATATACAAACAAAATGGTTTTATGACTTAATAAAATAGATATTTTATTGATAAAAATATAATTTCTTGTAAAATGATTTTAATTTAATAATAAGATATTTCTAAAAACAATATCAATAGTGTATTGTCTTTATAAATAGGTTTTGAATAAGAATGGCAATTGTTATTTCAAAATTTAATTTGTATTCATAACTTGATTTTTAAAATATTAGATTTAAATTTAAATTTAAAAATCCAAAGTATAGATTTTTCTTTTTTTTTGTTTTAATTTTTATATGTATAAGTTTTAATTTATAAACATGATTTATTTTTATTTCTTTTACAAATTTATATACATATTAAATACCAATTAACAATCAATTAGGCCTAATACATATATTAACATGTAAATTTAAATACAAATTACATTACATAGACAAGTGTTGTATTTTTAAAGCATCATTAAACAAATGTTAAGAGAGTAAGCATTTCATTTGACAAATGTTGAAATTATTTACAAGTGGCATTTGAAATTTTGTTTTCTTTTATTTTTATTTACAAATAATTTCAGCCTTTATATAAACAAACCTTCTTTTCCTTTCATTCTTTTCCTTTTCTAAATCTATAAGATAAATTTGAATCTAAAGCTTAGTTAACAAATCTGAGAATAATGTATAACCATTTCTAAAATCAGTAATTATCTTCATTTCAATATGAAAAGCCTGAATCATTTTCCTTGTGAACAAATCCTCTTCATTCCAAACATGCAAATCAAACTCCTTATATCAAAGATCAAATTCCTGTAACATTTTCAAACCTGTTCACTTGCAAATCATTTTCCCTGTAATTCATTTCAAAATGCAATCTGGAAATTGGATTTGCATGCCACCTGTAAACAAAGCAAATTCAAAAGATTGCAAAGCTCACTTCCAAAAATCTGCATGCAACTATAAATCTGGACGTAGAAGCAAAACTGCAAATTTTTAACTGGAAGCATGCATGTAGAATCAGGGAGCAAATACAAATAGAATTTAAAGTTTACAAAAATAAAAGAAGCAAACTGCAGTTTTTAAAAGTACTGAAGCAATTTGAAGATTTGAATCAATGCATTTCAGGATCAAGCTTTTCAATTAACAATGAATGCTCTGCTCATAATTTTTCAGGTGAGTAACTTTTAACTTTTTAAAATAAAAAAAAAGGTTGCATGCTAAAATGTTTAACATAGATAAACATTTCCTGTGTGATGATAAAGTTGTTGTGATATGTATTTGTTTGCATGCAGTAATTTTCTGTTGTCTCTGTTGTTCAAGAAACTATGACAAATCTTTATCTTTTAATTTAATTCCTGATGTAAGGAAATTTATAAAGAAGTGTTGTTTGATTCTCTTAAGTCAATACTTAAATTTAAGTAAGAAAAAAAATATAATAAGTGTTTGTCACTGGAAAACACAAAGAAGATCAGTATAAGATAATTTTAACCAAAATTAAATTAGGTTAAACTTGTAATGCAGTTTCACAAATATAAATCATTAACTATTACTTGATTTTTAGATCAAGAATTAGGATTTTAAAGTGATTGATGAAGTTATAGTGGGGGTTTCAACTGTTATTGAATTTTTAGCAAAATCTGATGATTTTTGAATTTGGAAACCTTGAGTTACTTCGGGGTGATTGTGTAGGGATAGGAGATGATGGAAAAAATCTTGAATGTTGATAAAATTGTCAGGGTAGTTACAGATTTGAGGATTTTACTTTTGAACCCTAGTTTTGATGGGTTTTAAGGAATCGGTCATATTGGCTTGTATGATTGACCGAGTGTTACTAGCTTTTGAGGATTGAAGGATTGGCCGTAGTTGAAGACGTGGGCGGAATAGTTCATCGACAGGTGGTCGGAGGGAAGAGTATTTACCGTTGACAGGTTTTGAAGGGGGGAACTATTTTTGTTTCCAGGTTTGGGGTTTAAGAATCTCGAACTTGAATTCGAGAGTTGAATCTTGAATTGATGTTTGTGGTGGGTAGCTAGGTCGATTTCTGATGAGATGCGATGGTTGTTGGCGATCTTCAATGGCCGGAGTCACCGTGCATATGCACGGTGAAGTAATGGTTCAGGTGATGTTAGGTTAGCTGAAAGGTGACTCGGGTAGGCCCTTGTTTTGACTCGAAGTGATGGACTGATTTCCACGGAGATGATGGGTTGAGAACTCGAAGTAGAATTTTGCGGGGTTCAGGTGTTTTACAGGTTTTAATAAACCTGTAGCATCTGGGTTTAAAAATTTGTAAACCCAGAATCTTTTAAATGTTAGGAAAATTTAAATCATATTTGAATTCAAGTTTTGAATTTATTTGAATTCAAGTTAATTTAAAAATCCCAGTTTAAATAAAATGAAGTTTAAAAGAAAATTTAGCCTAAGTTACTACTTTAGTCTGATGAAGTAGTTTAATCTTTTAAAAATGAAACTCTGTTAAAAATTTGAGAAAGATTTGAAATTTAATTTAAAATCTGGAAATGAATTGCAGTTTTAAAAAAAAAATAAAGAAGGTTTAAATTTGACAAAAATTTAACTAAATACAAATTAAGGTATTGAAAGATTAAAAATTATAAATAGTTTAAAATTTGATAGGTTTAAATTATTTTCATTTTAAACTTATTTTTACATTTAAATTTGAAGGTAATTTCAAAGGTACTTTGTTTCAAGACAAAATTTGTGTTTTAAACATAATTTAGAAATGTTTTATTTTAAAATCAAGTTAAGAATTAATGTTTTGAAATTAAATTATTAAAAAGGTAATTAAGAAATAATTAATTAATTTATTTAATTAATTATTAAGGTTTAATGCATATTGATTTAGGGGTTAATCAATTTGAAATTTAGATCGTTAATTAGGTTATTAATTAATGATAAATAAATTATTAATTAAGTAACTAAGTTATAATCAAGGTTAATTTATTTAAATTAGACTTTAAATTATAGATAATTAAAGATAATTAAATTTGTAATTAATCTCAGTTAATTACTTAATAAAGATAATTAGAGAAGGGTTAATGAAGGTCATTAACCAAGATTATTTAAATAATTAATTAATGTGATTAATTTTTATAATTAATTAGATTAATTAATTTAATAATAATCAATTGTGAATTGTAAAGAATAATTACTTGATGAAGTAATTAAGAAATTAATTACTTAATGTAATTAATTCAGTTTAAATATGATTGTTTAATTTAATTAATTAAGTTTAATAATTTTAAACATTTCGGTTTTAAAGATAATTACAGTATGTTATTAATGATTTGGAAAATTACTTAGTTAAATAATTGATTGATAATTACAGGTTGTAATTTATTTGAAGATGTTTAAGAATGAAGTAATTTGAATAAAATACTTATTAATTAATCAAGGGATTAAATAAAAAATTAATTAAGGATACTTAATTTGGTTTAAATTAAGTAAATAAGTTAGTTAATTACTAAATGTAATTAATCTGGGATGATTAATAATTATGAGTTAATTACTTAAGGTAATTAATTTAAGGAATAATTAAAGATCATTAATTATTTTAATTAATGATGTAATTAAAGTTGATTAATTAAGATTTATTAATCAATAATAAGTAATTAAAGGTAATTAATTAATGTAATTAATTAAGGATAAATGTAATTAATTATGATTAATTAATTAATTAAAGTAATTAAAGGTTAATTACTGTTTGGTTGAGAATAATTAATTTGTAATTAATTAAGGATAATTACGTGAATGTAATTAAGAGTAAGTAATCAAGAGTGATTAATTAGGATGATTTATTTTGAATAATTAACTGATTGTAATCAATTAAATGGTTAAGATAGCAAGATTTTTATTGGTGAAATAATTAATTTAATTTATTTTAAATTAATTATAGATGAAGTAATTAATTTAATTTATTTTAAATTAATTATAGATGAAGTAATTAATTTAATTCACTTTAAATTGATTTAGAGATAGTTAATTTAATTCATTTTAAATTAATTATATTGTGATAAGTAAATTTTTGCTTATATATGAATGGATGACATTGATTGTCTTGGATACTTTGAAATCTCAGTAATGAGATAAATGATATTGTGTGGTATGAATGTCTTGATTGTATTGTGATGATAACATAGGTTATCTATTGTGATGGTAATATATGGAATATCTATTTGATATTGATAATGTGGGTTACCTGTTATGTGATAATGTTGATTATCAGTTATGGTTTGTGAATTATCTATCTGTGTGTATATAGATACTATATTGAATTGTTTTAAAACCCTTAAAACAACTTGGACCTAAAAGACACGCTTTGGATTTCGATGAGACCGGGATCGGGTTTCCATATTTGGATATCTGAAAACCACATTGATTCCAAATAACGTTAGGTCGTGAAACAAAGTGGAGCTTTGCGAAGACTCGAGGTGTAAGGACTATACGTCAATATAACTCTGTGGGTGATTCCGTAATGAGTTGACGGAATTAGTACTTATAGATTCGAGATGGTGGTTCAGAGTGCAAGGGTTATCGTCGTTAACTCTAAGGGTGATTCCAAAATGAGTGTAATGAGATAATGCCTTTGGTTTCGTTCGAACCCGAAACGAACTTGTATGGATTGAATGCTTTCAGAACATCGTCAGGCGGACGATGAGCATTCTAAGTGATATGTCCTATAAAGGTAATCGTAGCCTCAAGCCTCATCAACCGGGAATGGCTAAAACAGGGGAGGTGCAGCAAGGATTCGTGGATCGCACCCACTGGAGAGCGAGATTTACCCCTGTCTAGAGGTCCCTTTTTATTTCGGCTGTGTGGACGGTTTTTGAGCTCCAACCGTCGGGGTTATCTTGTTCGGAACTGTTCAGTAAGAAATGGGTCCGGCTTTGTGTTGCAGGGGAGCGGGCGTACTCCTCGGTACGGTGATCTAGGCCACGTACTGTGACGGACGGTACCCCAGTAGCCCTGCCATTGTACGGAATCCAAAATCCAATAAGTGCCAACGGTTTTGATTGTATTACCCACTTTTGTGGCTAGTAGCTAGAATTTAATCATGTAACAATTTCGGCTATTTCATATTTATTTGAAAACCCTAGACCCTATTATAATACCACTGAATTTCCTATCAAATGTTTTGGTTGGCGTAAGGTAAAAACTTTTCCATGTTTATGTGTGGGAAGTCTTACGTGATACCTTTCTTTCAAAAGGTTTTGAAAATTGAGCAACTTTAACCTGTTACTCACACCAGACCCATGTCTGACTCGGAGTTTATTTTGTTTTTCCTAAACTCTTGGGTACTCAAATTTTTACGAGTAGCCAAGGGATTCAGGTTTGCTTTGACGAATTATGGAGGAGTAATGGAGCGGGAAGCTTTTCCGTGTAGATATATATAGTATTTCGCTGTGTAGTTTTCTCTGAGTTGTTTCTTATGCTGTATTGAGTTGTATAACTAGACATGTGTTTATAACTGTCTAGTATGTGATGTATATCTGTGTAACTCTGAACTATGTAATGTTTATGTTATTAATATAATTTATTTGTTCCGTTGTTTAGATTCTGATGTTGTTTCTTCTTCTCTTCTTTCTTTTCTCTTTTCTATCCCTTTCTTTCTTAAAAATGATGTGATTTTCTGTGGTAAGAAAGTCGGGTCGTTTCACTTGGTATCAAAGCATTAGGTTGAGTGAATACCTAGGCTCTGTAGTAGTGTCTTTCTTGAGAGAGCGTACTTGTAATTTTATATATAACTAATTTTATATATATATATATATATATATATATATATATATTTCTACCTATCTGTTGGGTTACCTGTTTGGGTTTTCCAATATAAGTTATAAAGGTAGATGGGGTAGTAGTGTGTGTAACACGACTACCATTGGTTGGAGTTTGAATGTTTGAGGTGTATCTGTCGAGAATGTAGACCTAATACCATCTCGAGTGGGTTTTGTAGTGATGAAGAACTTCATTGAGCTCTGAAGGAAACCTGTTAAGGTTCGGAGTTTATTTCTGAAGTAGATGAGTAGAATTTGGATCTGTTGATTGAGTAGAAGCGAGTGATGGTATTTTGATACCTCAGGAAATAGTAGCTGCATGATGAGACGCAGTGACTATGGATGTTCCCGAAGATGTTTTCTTTGGAACAAGTTAAGGAGGTGAGTCTGCTTCAGTGGTGGCTGTGTTCCGTTGGTGTTTCTGTTTGCTTTGAGGTTCGAGTTTCTCGAAGAGCTTTGATTTGGAATTCTTTGGCTTCTGTGGAAGCAGTGCAGCTTGGAGTGTTCTCGGTGTTGGCAAGAGATCTTCTGGCTTAGCAGTTTTTCTGAAGTGGAGTTCAGAAGAAGCTGAGTGGATCCGTTCCTTCGATGGGTTGGCTAATTAAGTTTAAGCTGTTCCGTTTGATTAAGGGAGAACAGTTTTTCATGGATTTGGTTTGGGGGGTTCGCAAAAGTGACTTGCGATTGTTTGAGTGTTCTCCTGGATTATCTGAGTTTTTCTGAATGTCTTCAGGAAGTCAGAGTTTTGTCCGCATCCGGAGATTGAGTTTTCTTATCATCTGGGATTCCAAGAGTGGTACCGGTGGTTCAGCTTAATAGAAGAATGGTTGCAGGAGTATTGAGTTGGTGTAGCAGCTCAGAGTTTTGGAGGAACTTCTGAATTTTTCTTATGGATTTGTTGAACCATATCTCTGGGTGTATTGTTGAGTTGTGCTCGTGTTCTTTTTTAGTATTCTCTTCTACTTCGGATCAGAGTTAAGCAGCGAAAGCAGTTTTGGAAGTGTATCTGCTTTTCTTTTTCTGGACAGAAGAAGTTGTTGTCTTCTGATATTGAGAAGAAGAGTTTGAGATCTTGGTTTTGGTTGATCTTGAGGAGATCATTTTGTTGAGTTGATTGGTCAAGCTGTTTCTAGGAACATCAGCAAGGGATGAGCTGATCAGTAAGATTGTAGACAGCCCAGGATCGTCTATAGAGTTTTATGGATAAAAGACGATGGAATTTGGATTCCGAAGTCGGAGATTTGATCTTGGATAAGTTTTCTCCGATCGAAAAGGAGTTATAAAATTGGGTAAGTCTGAGAAGCTAGCTCTGAATTGTTTTGGATCTTTTCTGTATCTAGGAGAATAAGTGTTTGATCTACAGGATTGGATTGCCAGTTTGGATAACTGGGATTCGATTGGTTTCACGTACCTCTAAGGGAGTACGTGTATGATCTATTGCTGGTTGTGGAACCAGCAGTTCTGGAGTTTTGGTTGTTGAGCCAGACTTGTTTGTAGTCTGATATCTTGTCTAGTGTTATAGATATATATGAATAGGAATTTTGTGGCTTCATAATATTGTTTGTTTGGATTCTCTAGAGCGAGTATCCCGATATATATATACACAACTGGGGAAACTCAAAGAAATTCTATCTAGAATTTTTTCTGGATAATTAGATTTGTTTGATTGGTTGAATTGGATCTATGGTTGTTAGCATATGTTTGATATATGCTTGTGTTTTTAAATTAAAATTTAATGAGATTATTAAATTACCTTTGTTTTAAATTTCGAGGATGAAATTCTTTTAAGGGGGAAGGATTGTAATATCTCAGAATTTTTAACAATATCAATTTAATAATCTGTATTAAAAATTAAATTGATATTGATATTCTGTTAGTAATTATTCAAATAGATTTAATAATCTTCTTCAATAAATATTTAAATTGCTTATTTTATCTTTAAAAATAATAGATTGATTTCTATTTACAATATAAATATATGGTTTATATTTTTAAATAGATTGGTATTGTTTTAATTTTAATAAACAAAGCATATTTTCTAGTTTTAATATTTGTAGTAGTTTGAAAATTTTGTTTTATTTAATATTTAAGCTTTTCAAAGTTAAATAAATGATTTTGGTTTAAAATTTAATAAACGAATCATGTTTTAAATTTCTAATATATACATTGTAAATTGGAAATTTTGTTTCAAATTAGTATTGAGTTTTAAATTTAGAATAAACAAACAAAATGGTTTTATGACTTAATAAAATAGATATTTTATTGGCAAAAATATAATTTCTTGTAAAATGATTTTAATTTAATAATAAGATATTTCTAAAAACAATATCAATAGCGTATTGTCTTTATAAATAGGTTTTGAATAAGAATGGCAATTGTTATTTCAAAATTTAATTTGTATTCATAACTTGATTTTTAAAATATTAGATTTAAATTTAAATTTAAAAATCCAAAGTATAGATTTTTCATTTTTTTTGTTTTAATTTTTATATGTATAAGTTTTAATTTATAAACATGTTTTATTTTTATTTCTTTTACAAATTTATATACATATTAAATACCAATTAACAAATCAATTAGGCCTAATATATATATTAACATGTAAATTTAAATACAAATTACCTTACAAAGACAAGTGTTGTATTTTTAAAGCATCATTAAACAAATGTTAAGAGAGTAAGCATTTCATTTGACAAATGTTGAGATTATTTACAAGTGGCATTTGAAATTTTGTTTTCTTTTATTTTTATTTACAAATAATTTCAGCCTTTATATAAACAAACCTTCTTTTCCTTTCATTCTTTTCCTTTTCTAAATCTATAAGCTAAGTTCAAATCTAAAGATTAGTTAACAAATCTGAGAATAATGTTTAACCATTTCTAAAATCAGTAATCATCTTCATTTCAATATGAAAAGCCTGAATCATTTTCCCTGTGAACAAATCCTCTTCATTCCAAACATGCAAATCAAACTCCTCATATCAAAGATCAAATTCCTGTAACATTTTCAAACCTGTTCACTTGCAAACCATTTTCCCTGTAATTCATTTCAAAATGCAATCTGGAAATTGGATTTGCATGCCACCTGTGAACAAAGCAAATTCAAAAGATTGCAAAGCTCACTTCCAAAAATCTGCATGCAACTATAAATCTGGAAGTAGAAGCAAAACTGCAAATTTTTATCTGGAAGTATGCATGTAGAATCAGGGAGAAAATACAAATAGAATTTAAAGTTTACAAAAATAAAAGAAGCAAACTGCAGTTTTTAAAAGTACTGAAGCAATTTAAAGATTTGAATCAACGCATTTCAGGATCAAGCTTTTCAATTAACAATGAATGCTCTGCTCATAATTTTTCAGGTGAGTAATTTTTAACTTTTTAAAATAAAAAAAAGGTTGCATGCTAAAATGTTTAACATAGATAAACATTTCCTGTGTGGTGATAAAGTTGCTGTGATATGTATTTGTTTGCATGCAGTAATTTTCTGTTGTCTCTATTGTTCAAGAAACTGTGACAAATTTTTATCTTTTAATTTAATTCCTGATGTAAGGAAATTTGTAAAGAAGTGTTGTTTGATTCTCTTAAGTCAATACTTAAATTTAAGTAAGAAAAAAATATAATAAGTGTTTGTCACTGGAAAACACAAAGAAGATCAGTATAAGATAATTTTAACCAAAATTAAATTAGGTTAAACTTGTAATGCAGTTTCACAAATATAAATCATTAACTATCACTTGATTTTTAGATCAAGAATTAGGATTTTAAAGTGATAGATTAAGTTATAGTGGGGGTTTCAACTGTTATTGAATTTTTAGCAAAATCTGATGATTTTTGAATTTGGAAACCATGAGTTACTTCGGGGTGATTGTGTAGGGATAAGAGATGATGGAAAAAATATTGAATGTTGATGAAATTGTCAGAGTAGTTACAGATTTGGGGATTTTACTTTTTAACCCTAGTTTTGCTGGGTTTTAAGGAATCAGTCGTATTGGCTTGTATGATTGACCGAGTGTTACTAGCTTTTGAGGATTGAAGGATTGGCCGTAGTTGAAGACGTGGGCGGAGTAGTTCATCGTCAGGTGGTCGAAGGGAAGAGTATTTACCGTTGACAGGTTTTGAAGGGGGGAAACTGTTTTTGTTTCCTGGTTTGGGGTTTAAGAATCTCGAACTTGAATTCGAGAGTTGAATCTTGAATTGATGTTTGTGATGGGTAGCTAGGTCGATTTCTAATGAGATGTGATGGTCGTTGGCGATCTTCAATGGCCGGAGTTACCGTGCATATGCACGGTGAAGTAATGGTTCAGGTGATGTTAGGTTAGCTGAAAGGTGACTCGGGTAGACCCTTGTTTTGATTCGAAGTGATGGAGTGATTTCCTCGGAGATGATGGGTTGAGAACTCGAAGTAGAAGTTTGTGGGGTTCAGGTGTTTTGTTTTACAGGTTTTAATAAACCTGTTGCATCTGGGTTTAAAAATTTGTAAACCCAGAATCTTTTAAATGTTAAGAAAATTCAAATCATATTTGAATTCAAGTTTTGAATTTATTTGAATTCAAGTTAATTTAAAAATCCCAGCTTAAATAAAATGAAGTTTAAAAGAAAATTTAGCCTAAGTTACTACTTTAGTCTGATGAAGTAGTTTAATCTTTTAAAAATGAAACTCTGTTAAAAATTTAAGAAAGATTTGAAATTTAATTTAAAATCTGGAAATGAATTGCAGTTTTTTAAAAAAAAAATTAAAGAAGGTTTAAATTTGACAAAAATTTAACTAAATATAAATTAAGGTATTGAAAGATTAAAAGTTATAAATAGTTTAAACTTTGATAGGTTTAAATTATTTTCATTTTAAACTTATTTTTAAATTTAAATTTGAAGGTAATTTCAAAGGTACTTTGTTTCAAGACAAAATTTGTGTTTTAAACATAATTTAGAAATGTTTTATTTTAAAATCAAGTTAAGAATTAATGTTTTGAAATTAAATTATTAATAAGGTAATTAAGAAATAATTAATTTATTTATTTATTTAATTATTAAGGTTTAATGCATATTGATTTAGGGGTTAATCAATTTGAAATTTAGATCATTAATTAGGTTATTAATTAATGATAAATAAATTATTAATTAATTAACTAAGTTATAATCAAGGTTAATTTATTTAAATTAGACTTTAAATTATAGATAATTAAAGATAATTAAATTTGTAATTAATCTCAGTTAATTACTTAATAAAGATAATTAGAGAAGGGTTCATGAAGGTCATTAACCAGGATTATTTAAATAATTAATTAATGTGATTAATTTTTATAATTAATTAGATTAATTAATTTAATAATAATTAATTGTGAATTGTAAAGAATAATTACTTGATGAAGTAATTAAGAAATTAATTACTTAATGTAATTAATTTAGTTTAAATATGATTGTTTAATTTAATTAATTAAGTTTAATAATTTTAAACATTTTGGTTTTAAAGATAATTACTATATGTTATTAATGACTTGGAAAATTACTTTAAGTAATTGATTGATAATTACAGGTTGTAATTTATTTGAAGATGTTTAAGAATGAAGTAATTTGAATTAAATTACTTACTAATTAATCAAGGGATTAAATAAAAAAATTAATTAAGGATAATTAATTTGGTTTAAATTAAGTAATTAAGTTAGTTAATTACTAAATAATTAATCTGGGATGATTAATAATTATGAGTTAATTACTTAAGGTAATTAATTTAAGGAATAATTAAAGATCATTAATTATTTTAATTAATGATCTAATTAAAGTTGATTAATTGAGATTTATTAATCAATAATAAGTAATTAAAGGTAATTAATTAATGTAATTAATTAAGGATAAATGTAATTAATTATGATTAATTAATTAATTAAAGTAATTAAAGGTTAACTACTGTTTGGTTGAGAATAATTAATTTGTAATTAATTAAGGATAATTACATGAATGTAATTAAGAGTAATTAATCAAGAATGATTAATTAAGATGATTTATTTTGAATAATTAACTGATTGTAATCAATTAAATGGTTAAGATAGCAAGATTTTTATTGGTGAAGTAATTAATTTAATTTATTTTAAATTAATTATAGATGAAGTAATTAATTTAATTCACTTTAAATTGATTTAGAGATAGTTAATTTAATTCATTTTAAATTAATTATATTGTGATAAGTAAATTTTTGCTTATATATGAATGGATGACATTGATTGTCTTGGATACTTTGAAATCTCAGTAATGAGATAAATGATATTGTGTGGTATGAATGTCTTGATTGTATTGTGATGATAACATAGGTTATCTATTGCGATGGTGATATATGGAATATTTATTTGATATTGATAATGTGGGTTACCTGCTATGTGATAATGTTGATTATCAGTTATGATTTATGAATTATCTATCTGTGTGTATATAGATACTGTATTGAATTGTTTTAAAACCCTTAAAACAACTTGGACCTAAAAGACACGCTTTGGATTTCGATGAGACCGGGATCGGGTTTCCATATTTGGATATCCGAAAACCACATCGATTCCAAATAACGTTAGGTCGTGAAACAAAGTGGAGCTTTGTGAAGACTCGAGGTGTAAGGACTATACGTCAATATAACTCTGTGAGTGATTCCGTAATAAGTTGACGGAATTAGTACTTATAGATTCGAGATGGTGGTTCAGAGTACAAGGGTTATCGTCGTTAACTCTAAGGGTGATTCCAAAATGAGTGTAACGAGATAATGCCTTCGGTTTCGTTCGAACCCGGAACGAACTTGTATGGATTGAATGCTTTCAGAACATCGTCAGGCGGACGATGAGCATTCTAAGTGATATGTCCTATAAAGGTAATCGTAGCCTCAAGCCTCATCAACCGGGAATGGCTAAAACAGGGGAGGTGCAGCAAGGCTTCGTGGGTCGCACCCACTGGAGAGCGAGATTTACCCTTGTCTAGAGGTCACTTTTTATTTCGGTTGTGTGGACGGTTTTTGAGCTCCAACCGTCGGGGTTATCTTTTTCGAAACTGTTCAGTAAGGAATGGGTCCGGCTTTGTGTTGTAGGGGAGCAGGCGTACTCCTCGGTACGGTGATCTAGGCCACGTACTGTGACGCGCGGTACCCCAGTAGCCCTGCCATTGTATGGAATCCAAAATCCAATAAGTGCCAACGGTTTTGATTGTATCACCCACTTTTGCGGCTAGTAGCTGGAATTTAATCATGTAACAATTTCGGTTATTTCGTATTTATTTGAAAACCCTAGACCCTATTATAATACCACTGAATTTCCTATCAAATGTTTTGGTTAGCGTAGGGTAAAAACTTTTCCATGTTTATGTATGGAAAGTCTTACGTGATACCTTTCTTTCAAAAGGTTTTGAAAATTAAGCAACTTTAACCTATTACTCACACCAGACCCATGTCTGACCCGGAGTTTATTTTTTTTTTCTAAACTCTTGGGTACTCAAACTTTTACGAGTAGCCAAGGGATTCAGATTAAGATTCAGGTTTGCTTTGACGAATTATGGAGGAGCAGTGGAGCAGGAGGCTTCTCCGTGTAGATATATATAGTATTCCGCTGTGTAGTTTTCTCTGAGTCGTTTCTTGTGCTGTATTGAGTTGTATAACTAGACAGGTGTTTATAACTGTCTAGTATGTGATGTATATATGTGTAACTATGATTGTCGTAAACTATGTAATGTTTATGTTATTAATATAATTTATTCGTTCCGTTGTTTAGATTCTGATGTTGTTTCTTCTTCTCTTCTTTCTTTTCTCTTTTCTATCCCTTTCTTTCTTAAAAATGATGCGATTTTCTGTGGTAAGAAAGTCGAGTCGTTTCAAGCTCAAACTTGGCAGGAACAAACTTTATCTTGTATGGAAGCTACTGTGAAAATTTCGTTGCATATGGATCAGTTGTTTGGGAGATTTGATCGATGCGAATTGGAGTGTTTCGGTTGGCTATTTAGTTCGAACCGATTACTTCGAATCCATCCATTCGAATCGATGGATGCACGTGCCTTCGAGACGACGTGGCGCGCACATCTCGCATCGATCCACCTTTTGCTCCGAGTTGACCGCTTCGATTCCATGAGTTTCGCCTCGTTTGTATCGATGACCGTTGTATTGCTCGAATCCACCAATGACGTGTACTTCGTTTCGGTTTGTAGTTCACCCACTTCGTATCGATAGAGGTGGTGTCTTTCGTATCGATGGAAGTTGTCTGCATTTGATCGATACGAACAAGCGTACTTGGGATGGATACGAAGTGAGAACAACTGATGGACACGAACCAAGGTTCTCTAATGGATTCGACCAAGTGCCTCGATACGAACCAAGGTTTATGGATGGTGCATCAATGGATGCGAAGCGGTGTGGATTGACCGATGCGAACTTCATCGATTCGAACCTGTGGATACGAATCTGATGGATTCGAATAGCTCTAAACTCAATGGATACGAACATGCTGAGGTGATGCCTATTTGATCGATTCGAAACGGATTGTTCGAACTGACCGATATCATGCCTGATCGTTTGAACTCGATCGAATCGAAGCACATGCAAACCGATGGATTCGAACAAGATGGATACGAATCATATGGGTTCGAAACGAGCATCTCCTCAGCTTTTTGATGGGTTCGAACAGCATACTTTGGCTAACTCGAATCGATCATATCTCGTTCATACGAACTCCAATTAACCTAAAATTTGGAACACTGGCTCTCATGGCTTTGCCTGTCATGTCCTATCAATTGTAGCTTGATCCGCGCTCGGACAAAATTCATCGATATCCATGGTAAAGCAAAGTACAACCAATCTTTGAGATGAACTGTCTTTGGTCTTCGACCGATCTTTTGGTATCATGGCTTTGCCAAAAAGCGGGATAACAATTAATACATATCAAATCACTCTTTTCACATAAAAGAAAAGTATATTTAAATCCAAAAATAAAGAGGGTATTAATGTCATTTACCACTAAAAATCTTCACTTATAAATACAACCTCACATCTCTTCATTTCCACTTCACTTTCATTTCACAAAATTTCCAAAAGACCTTCTCTACTTCCACCATTTACCTTCTACCTTCAAGCTATCACCTCCATACTCCATACCATCACCTTACACAAGCCAAACTACCACCTACCCACCTCCTCCTTACCCTAAACCCATGGCCTACCCCCCTATAGCCCACGGTCGAGCCACACCACCCTAGGCCGAGCACCCCTAAGCTCAAACCTAACAACTGGAGCTCCTACAACCCTAGGCCGAGCACCACACACCCCATACCCTACTCCACACCAAGGCCATACTCCCTCTCTTCCATATAAAAAAAAGAAGAAAAAAAGAGAGAGAAGAAAGGAAAAAAAAGAGAATGAAAGAGAAAGGAAAACAAAAGCATTTGGAAAGGAAACGGCAAAAGGCGAGATGCTGGAAATAGCACGTTAGTGAGAGACGAAAATCTTACGTTAAAGTTTGACGGAGTGGATATGAAGGTGAGAAATTCTCAGAGCTTTTTAAATTATATTGATTATCATGCTTAATTTTTATGTTAGATAATCACCATTTGATGATATGGATGTTTGATTGATTGTTTGAATATGTTGGATGATCCATAGTAATGTTGTGACATTCAGCGTATTGAAAATGTTAATGTTATATGATTGTTGTTTGAATATGATGATAATTTGGATATCAAATTCATATTAATTAAGTAATCCATTTGTTTAAAAAGACCATATTTTTGTAACATGAGATATTGTGGAAAAATAAGTCACTTTTCATTTAAAAGCAAAATTAAAGTTAAAATGAAAGAGAATTTAAAATTTGAACTGAAACGGATTTGAAAAATATAGTTAATTTGAAATTGAAATCGGTTTTGAAAAGTGAAGTTTAGTTTGAGATTGAATTGAAATTTAAATTGAAAAAGATTTGAAATCTAAGTTTTAAATGTGTTTAATTTGAGATTACAATTGAAATTGAGTTGAAATTGGAATTTAAAATTTAATATTAAATAATGGTAATATAATAATATTATAATATGGTGATAGTGAAAATATATTTTAAATACTTTAATAAATGAAAATATTGATTTAAAAAGATTCTTAATGATTATATAAGTGTTAAAATACAATTTAAATAGATTATTTCGAATATTGAAAAATAAGTTAAAACTAGATGTGTCGCGCAACGGTAGTTTGCGATTTCGTGCCGAAAAGTTCAAATGAATGTGTAGAGAGGAATATGGCTCGGAATTCTTCGAGATAAGAAAATTCCGGACTATTTTATCCATATCTTCTAAACGAAGAAAAAAAATCAAAGTTTCATCAAGTAGATTTTGAAATAAGTCCAAATCAATTTTCCAGAAAAATCGCGCTGGTGCAATTAAGTGACCGTAACAGGAAATCTGTTTAAATAGATGTTTTTAATTATGGAAAAATATGAAATAAATTTGATAAATCTATTTAAATGATTTAAAAGAGATTTGGATTGGAAAATATGAATTATCGAATGTTTAAAAGTTATTTAATTCAAATAAGCTTATTTAGTACTTTCTGCAGCACTTTTCTGCTGCAAATTGTATAACTTTTGGAATATGAGTTCAAATGTAACGATGTTTACCAGAATAATTGTGAATGTTTTGAAAAGGATAATTAAGCATTTTGAAAGATAATTTGGAATATTTATAAGCAATTCCAAAATAAAGTTGAAAATCTTAGTATGCGGAAACGACTAGTACATTTGTCCCGCCTGTGAGATCTGGAAAGATAAAACAAGGTGTTTAACTAAGGTTAAGGATGGAGCAACCAGTGCCCTGAACTTACCTGGCCTATGTTTTCTTTTCTTAGGCGAGGATGGAACAGATCGAAATGAAAGCTCGGATGCTCTTAAATAAAAAGATTCTGTATTAAGTTTTTGAATTTAAAAGAATGTTGGTTAAACGATCTCTAAAATGAATGATTTCTATGATCCTGTTTACTCAAAAATGTTTTCTAAGATTGATTTATGATTTATCGTAAACGATGTCTTAAATAACATTGTTTTTTACCCGCCTAAAAGTTAAGAAGTTTGGATCAAGAAATAATGATTGAAATTGAAATATTTTCCAAAGCAAAAGAATGAATTACTTAGAATTATCCAAAGTTAAAGAAAGAGATTTCGAAATCATCCAAAAAAAATTAAAGTGAAAAGAGGCTTAATAAATCCTATATACTCATATTCACTTTTATCGATGATTGGATTTCGAAGGATCCAGAGTCGGATTTGGTTAATTCCTATCCGAAAACCATTTTGAACCAATGTATATGTTCGAACATGAAGATAAGTTGAAGATGGTGACTGAAGATCGTGAATCTTCCTAGCGTGAAGACTTCTTGTTGAACATGCTCTGGTTGACCCCATTATAGAGTTATTTATAGCAGTGGTCTCCTCGTGATGGAGATTTTGCGGATTGCAAGGGCTTCTCGCCTAGTAATGGCCGAGGAAAGTGCCTTCGGTTTGTTCTGTTCCTGGACAACTTGTATGGACGTTTGTCTGACATTGCATTTCTAAAGATTACGTATGTTGGTTTTTACAAACGTACATCAACGGTGGCGGAGAGAGCAACTTCTCTTAGCTTAACACCCTCCTTGAGACGTACGAGCTCAAGGGTTGTATTTTTGTGGAAGACAATTAGTAGTCAACGGAAATGGCAATGTGGCATTCAAAGATGTGATATGTGCTTTGTGAATAGGTTATCGTAGCCTCAAGCCTCATCAAACCGGAAATGACCGAAACAGGATTAGATGCAGCAAGGCTAAGTGGGTCATTCCCAAGTAGCGTATGATCATCCCCTTCTAGATATATTCTTTCCTGCTATGACATTTAGGATGTAAATTAATGTGGTGTATGGAAAACGAGCGCTCGGTTGAAGGTCGGTAATGACCGGGGGATGACATATTCGGTACTATCAAGTTACAGAGGTTGGCCGGTCTTGTGTTGGTAGAGAGCTTTGTGATGGTTCCTCGGGACATCTATCTAGAGGTATACCCATTTCGGAAGGTAGATCCTGCGTCTGGTCATTTGTATGGAAATCCATTCTCCAATAAGAACTTGTGGTTTTGTTTGTAGAGCCTAGTATGCTGGAATTTAATAATGGTAACAATTTCAGCCAAGATTAATAAGTTTATTTGAAAATGTTTTTCAAGAGATGTCATTAGAAATAATATCAAAGGTTTGATATAAAAGTGTTTTAGTTATCATAAGGTAAAAACCCGTCCGTGTTTATGTGTGGGCGTGGTCTTATGAGATACTCTTTGTTTCAAAGAATTTTATCCAAAAGTTGATATATGACACTGTCATTTATTATTGAGTTTTTCTCACGTTGGTTTATCAAGCCTGATCCAGGTATTTTCAATACTCGGGTCAGATCCGAGTAGTATCAGGATAGTCAAAGACGGTTGGAGTTTTGCAGAGGAGAGCTGGAGATATTCATCGACGTATGGGCATATTCTATTACCTGCTATACTTAATGTATTTTGTTTGATGTTTGTCAGCAATTGTAAGGGCAGGTTTTATAACTGTACAAGCTGAATCTAGGTTAAACTCTAATATTGTATTTCAAAAAATTTCCGCTGCAAAGATTATTATTGAAATAATATATGTTATTTCGTTCGTGTGAGATTCTGTTCTATCTACTTTTCTTTATCACCCTTAAAGATCCGTCTTTTCGTGCAATTTGAGTTAGACATGTGTGCTTTATTGTCGATTCAAAATGTACGGAAAAACGGGCCTTTACGTTAATGGAACCACCTAGAATTTGACCGCTTTAAAATATATTATTTAAAGTCATTTTAAATATAAAATATAAGAGGTTTTATGATTTAAATAATATTCGATAGGATTTGGAAGTAGAAACAAACATAAAAATAGTAACATTTGCCTATATCGACAAAAGTGACAAAATGCTGATTTAAGAAAAGTATGCTTCAATGGTTAAATAAATTATTTTAATTAATTTATGAGTGTTCGTATTTTTAAATAGCATTATACTAATTTATTTTTAAATTTGGTTTACGTAAATAAATAATTTAACTAAAACATCAAAATGTTTCCGTAAAGCATTTTGTCGAAAATCAACGTTTTGTTCAAAATAATTTGTCACAACGTCGTCGCGCCTTTATTTTCTAATATAGGAATATATATTCAAATAGTGCAAGTATTAATTAATTCACTAAACATGTTTACTTTTACTAAATAAAATTAGAAAACTTCTTGAAGTCATTAAGAAAAGTAAGTAAGAATTAACAAAAGTAAGTAAGAAAAGTCAAAAGTAAACATCAAATCAATATCACATCAATAGCCAACATAATTATTATTTTACTTAGCTTAGTTCTTAAGAGATTAAGACATAAAGTAAAGATGTGAAAGGTGATGTTAAGTATTGAAAAAGTAGGGATTGCTTTAGGTTGAAGTAATGTTAGTTTGGTAATTTGGTAAGAGGTTATTTTGGTAAATTGCCACTTACTTTCTTTTTTCATAAATATCCACCTCCTTCTTCACTTTCATTCACATTTTCTTCTCTTCTTTTCTCAAGCTTCTTCATCTTCTTCCTCTTCTCTTTAATGGCTTCCATGCCATATAAAAAATTAAGAAGAAATAATATCAAAATATTTATAAAATATTCAAAAGAAATCAGTGTCCATTCTCTTCAAATCAAACTCCTCTTTTCTCCACATTTTGCCTCTTCTTCTCTCGGCCATAACTTCTTCAAAACCGAATCAAATTGTATTTTTTTTAAATCATGTATTTTTCCAGTGGCATAACGTGCTATTTCCAACGTCTTGCCTTTTGCCGTTTCCTTTCCGAACGCTTTTGTTTTCCTTTTCTTTTTTCTTTCTCTTTTTTATTTTCTTTCTTTTTATATGGAAGAGAAGAGTGTACTGCCTTGGGTAGGTGGATATGGAGGAGGGTGTGGCTTGTAGGTGACTGAGTAGGTGTGTTTTAGGCTCGGCTTGGGTGTAGGGGGTACGACCTTGGTGTAGGAGCTCGGCCTTGGGTGGAGATGGCCTTGGCCGTGGGTTTTGGGTGGGGGTGTGAGGTGTTGGAGGCTTGGAGGAGGCGAGTAGGTGATTTTGGAGAGGGGTAAGGTGGTATAGGTGAAGGTGTGGCTAGGTACTGATGATGTGGTGGTGATGACTTGGATGTAGAAGGAAAATTGAGGTGGAAGAGAGGTTGGATGCCATGGAAAAGGAGGTGAAGAAGAAGGATAAAGTGAAGAAGAAGGTAGAGAATGAAGTATGAAAAATGAAAGGTATGGATGCATATTTATATTTAAGATTTGGATGAAAAACGACTAAAATACCCTTCTCTATTTTTTGACTTTTTATTTACTTTTTTACCCTTGATTTGACCTTTGCTTAATGGAGAAGAAATGATTTGATTTGAATTTGTACTTAAGAAATGATTAATCTCTTTTTTTCTTAAATTTTGTGTTACAAGAAAGAAGACTTTTGCTTGATACCACGTGTGACGACCCGAAAATCCGTATCCTTATATAACTCAAATTCACATTCATCACTTCATTTTGTTAATTCACTTTATTAATTTACTTCGATACCAAAATCAACTTCATTTAACATCACTTAAGTTATGTTTCATTTCAATTTCATTTTATTTAACGTAAGTCAAAATTATATCACCATTCAAATTCAGATTTTTGTTTTGCCTAACCAAATTGTTTAACCATTTTAACAATTGGTTTTACTTACTTTTCCTCATTTTATAAATTATACAACTTATTTATTCATAATTCCGTGAACATCTCCTAAGTTCACTTCCATTCACTAAGCTTATTCTTCATAATTTCAAATCCAATTCACTTTATTAACTTTCCTTAGTTAAATTTCAAATCATATATTTCACTTAGTAATTCAAATTTCTTTCAACTTTACTAAAGTAAGAATCATATTATAAGTCCAAAACTCGTTTTACTTATTTTTATTAATTTCAACTTTGATTTTAAATCAAATTTGTTTATCTAAACAAAAATTCAGTTTTTCAATTTACTATTGATAGCAAATCCATCACACAGAAACTCGAAAATGATACTGATGAAGCTGCAGTAATCACCCTTATTATTTCCCAGTAATAGTAGTGAATTCAGTGCTTTATATTCTTTCAAAAAAAATTCTTTTATTTACAAATCACATTTAAAAATCTTTCTTATATAATTTCACTATTCACTTTACTTATATAAGATCATTCTACATTTTATTTGTCTTATCTAGATTTATAACAATATAACGTCTTTTTACTTTGAAAAATAACTTCCAAAATAAACGGATTCAAATTTTCAAATTCTTAGTTGAAATCCATTTTTATTTATCTCATTATTTATAAATATATTCATATAGTTTCATGTCTAATATATAAGATTATTTCACTATTGTAAATCATATTAATTATAATTCTATACTTTATAATTCATTTGCTTATATAATTTATTCTCTTACAATTGTTATTTTTATTTAGATTATTCAAACATCTTTCATTAACTTATATACATTTACATTTTCAAACAACCAAACAATCAATATTGTATACACTTCAATAATTCTAAAACATTATTCCTTTATATATAAAATATAATTGAGGTAAAATTATTTCATTTACCCAATTTAAAATGATACTATGTCGACTTTCCTCGTTTAAGTGTTTAGAAATCCCTATCGATAATATGGTGTCCCATATACCGATCATAATTCATAAACAACTCAACGGATAAGTAAATACAATATAAAATATTTTATATCACTAACAAATACGCGCTCATATATATAATACACTCAAACTCAATCTAGGGTGCTACTGTCCCTATCTATAATGAGTACACATCAAACCTTAGGAATATACAAAATCTAGCTCTGATACCACGTGTGACGACCCAAAAATCCGTACCATTTGAATTGATAATAATCCACACATGTCCGACCCAAAAAGCACAGACTGACGAAAATTAAGAGAAAGAAAAGAAGAGAGAAGAAGAGAAGAGAAGAAAGAGAGAACATAGAACCAAACAGAACAATACAGAATCTCACATCACAGTGGAAAACATATAATATCATATCAATGATCCTTACAAAATAGAAACTGCATATATATACATCAATCAGAGTACAACAATCAATCAATAGTTATCAGCTTGAACAGTTATAATAACTTGTCCTCACAATTGCTGATAGTATAAACAACTAAGCATAGCGGATAATCAATAATTAAAACAGATACACATATATGAATGAATATCTCCAGCTCTCCTGTTGAAGCTCCAAAAGCATTAAAGCATAGCCTGTAAATATACTCGGCCTGACCCGAGCATTGAAAGGGAAGAATGCTCGGACCAGTCTGGTAAACCAGCGTGAGAAACACACTTAAACAAATTTATTAAATTACCAAACTTTTCCTTTATCAAAACAAAAGTATCTCGTAAGACAAGTACACACATAAACACAGACATGTTTTACCTTACGATAACTAAAACATGTCATATCAAATCTTCTTATACTATAGTAGTGTCTACTATATACAAATAATATTAATCATAGCCAAAATTATTACATTGATTAAATTCCAGCATATAGCCCAATTGGGTAATACAATCAAATGGAAAACACGTAGTGGAGTTTGGATTTCCATACAAATGACCAGGTGAAGGGACTACCTTCTGGCATTACATCTCTAGAAGAATGTACCGAGAAACCATCACAAAGTTTCTCTACCAACACAAGACCGGCCCACCTCTATAACTAGATGGTACCGAATATGTCATCCTTTGGTCGTTACCGACCTTTACCGAGGGCCCTCTAGCATACAACCCATAATAATCAGATACACGATCTCATAGCGTGCAAAGATATTTCTAGAAGAGGATGATCATATCCTACTTGGGAATGACCCACTTAGCATTGCCGCATCTAACCTTGTTTTGGTCATTTCCGGTTGATGAGGCTAGAGGTAACGATTACCTTTCACATATCACAATCACATCACTTTGAATGTCACACGGCCATTTCCGTTGACTACTAATTGCCTTCCACAAAAATACAACCCTTTAGCTCATACGTCTCAAGGAGGTTGTTAAGCTAAGAGAAGTTGCCTTCTCCGCCACCACTGATGTACGTTTTTAAAAACCAATGTACGTAATCTTTAGAAATGCAATGTCAGAAAAATATCCATACAGGTTGTCCAGGAACAGGACAAACCGAAGGTACTTTCCTACCACATCCTGTTGGGAAATCCCTATGATTAGTAGCGAATAGTCCTCGCATTGGATATTTCATAATGAAGAGACCACTACTAGTGGATATATATTGGGATTTTAACCCCAAACGATCAACAAGCAGTCCCCCACTATGAAAATCCGAAATATCAATATCATCACAAGCAACCTGCACAATCGTCGCATATACGTTGGTACGAAGTGGTTTTCGGATAAATCTAATCCCGGTCTCTTCGCACCAACAACGCAAAAGCGTTTCTCAACCTCACACAGCAACTAAGTCTCATGGACTTATCACGTCTCCAACTTTCAACTTGCTATCCTTCGGGACAAGAAGGAAGCTCGATAGATTGGAGTAAAACTCTGCATTATACGAATCAATATCCTCAACACAAATAATAATCAAGCCTACACAGAAGGCTACATACTAAGTGTACGACTAAATAGTTCACACATCAAGTCAAGGAACTAAATTTGGCCAAGTTTGATAGTCGGTTATTTAACAGTAACGCCCCGCCTTTTTGGATGCTTTAAATCGACGATAAACCACACACGTCAGACTTAAACCATACAAAAAGGCGCATTGTTATAGGGTAAATAAGAAAAAGCAGGGAAAGAAAAAAAACAAAATAGAATCTTGCAGCGGAACGATAAAATATAATGATCAAATATATAGTTCTGAAGCTTTTTATAAACATTTGACTATATTTATACAATATATATCAAAGTTGCACATACCGGTGAATAATAATCAATGCAGCGGAATACAGTGTGTAGTGGAACAATATAATATATATTATAATGATGATGAAATCTTCGTCTTCGTCCTCTAGAAATAAAATCTTCGATCCTGCAATGCTCGGACTGCCCCGGGCGAATTTAAAAGGTAAAACACTTGAGTAAGAACTAAAAGATCTTATGTAAGTTAAATCAACTGAAATTAATATGAGTGTAACGGTATCGGAGATGTTTATGGGGTTTGACATCTCCTATCCAGTGTATAACGTGAGTGCAGTAACTTAAGAGATGCTTGGGGTTCACATCTCCTAAGGATCCGTTAAATTATTTACTATGTAGCAATATTTCGCTATTATAATAGTGTCCAATAGTAAAATAAACATACTTTTTCATAACATTAAGGAGTTACACATATAGCCCTTAATACGTAATAGTCCCAGTAGTCCATCCAATATCATAGTCCCTCCTGATCGGGAAGCCACCCAGAGGATACCACACGGGCTACGAGAGAAAACCAGTATAAGGCGTGATAGGGTAGGTGACATGGCACAAGTAGGCAATGCCAGGGTAGATATATCAATTACGCTTCCGGCCCGGTGGCAACGCGTAGCTCAGCTACCGCCCAACTCGAGCCACACCCCCAAAAAACAAAATCAAAGTGGCCATCGAATAAATCCAAAAGTTAAAGTATAATATCGAAGGGATGTGTCCGATCAAAGGTGCTACCTCATTAGCCCGTCAATTGCTCATGTTTTAACCACCTTATGCCAACTCACGGGAGTCGGGTCCACGTATTTACCTCAAAGGAAACGCCACCGCCATCCTACTTCATTCTGAAATCTCCACCGCGTACACGGTTGTTAAAGTGGTTTTCGGAGTTGGCAGAGAGTATGACAACTTCCGATACCGGTCTCTTTTTGACAACCAAACATTATTATAATGCCGGGTTATTTCAAAATAATTTATACTTTAAAACTAGAATATAATATCCCTTTCAAAACCGCATAAATACGGTATCATTTCTATTTTTAAAACCCCAAATCAATATGATATCATTTTAGATATATCCCTTTTTCCAAAATCATAATACTTTCAAATATATATATCTTAAACCCCATAGCTTTGGAACAAAATTTCTAATACTTAAATGATTTAAATATTAAACCACTTTATACAATAAAATAGCTCTTTAAATTTCACAAATAAATTCCAAATACCGATTTGAACCTCCAAACAAACCATTTTAATTTCCATATATTTCAAAGCTTTAAATATTCCACCTTTTCAAAACTAATTCTTTGATAATTACATATATATCAAATTCAATTACTATTATTTAGATTTGAAATGTTTACTTAATAAAATCCAATAAAACTTAAGTAAAACCTTTAACTTCAAACAACTGGATATTCTTTCAATTTATTTAACATGATAAATTCATTTATCTCAACTTTATACTCATTTAAATTACTTTAAACCAAATCAAGTTATAAGAATCATACCCTTTAAAATCTCCTTTTTTATTTAAATTTCAAGTCAAATTTATTCAAGTACAATTCTTAAATAATTCAGTTTAAACCAAATCCATATTTATCTTCCAAGTTAAATTTCATTAAGTCATTTAAAACTCTATTTATACAATATCTTAAACAGATACTTAACCATATAATATAAAACAATCAAACTCCATTATTAAACTCAATCCTATTAATCAATTTTATACATAGCTTAAATTCAAGAATTTAACTATCTATATATATAACATAATATTTATATAACATCAAAAATTAATATTTATTAAACCGTATATTCCTTTCCAAAACCATAGAAAATCATCTCAAAATATTTTTATATATATAGATCGCGGTGCCTGTATATAATTTTCTATCCTATGGTCAAGTGATACGGATATTTATCATTTCAATCCGTAATTTAAAATAAATTACGGTTATATATCATTTCAAACCGCAATCCCGAATGAAATAGAAATGCATAACAACTTGCAGTTTATAATAATATATAATACAACATCCATTCATCCATTAACAGATCACACATCCATCACAATCATCATCCAAAACAATCAACCAATATCAATAGATAACTGATAATATATATAACAGGTATTTGACTGGCAGTTATATTCAATAATAAATTAAATAACGGTTTAATTTAAATAATGCAATAACTGAGATGATGATTAAAAATATACGAAAAGTCATAAATAAATGCATAATCACACAAAATTTAATTTAACAAACATAAGAAATTTTAGAAGTTGTGAGTGGGTTGAAACACTCACCTTTTGAATTTAAATTCAATTTAAACCCAAAAATTTGACAGTCTCAGAATTCGTCCAAACCAGCGTCAAAATGCTCCAAATTCTGATATGATCCCAACGCAAAAATCCGCACTTAAAAATGACCTTGTATGCGAAAATTATACGTATTATAACATTCAAAATTAAATTTAAAATAACAAATAAAACAAACAAAAGGAAGCTCACCATGTCAGCACGCTACAGGGGCATCTTCACCGAAACCCTAATGTACCCCAGAGCCATGCTACAGGAAATGCACGCACGGAAAAAAAGATGAGCCGCCGTCGCCTCGCATACCCTGATCGCCTCCGTATGGCCGCCCACGTCCTTGCCGCCGTCGCCTGAACTCCGCCTCCCACTCACGACCACCCAAAACACGCAGCAAGCGTCGAACACCAAGTAGCCGCCACCTATTATCGAAAACCCTAATCGGAAAAATCCTCCACATCCAACCGTCAAATCAACAAACTAATCACCTAGATGCGATCCACTCGGCCTCCTCTCCAAAACCCAGAAACGGTTTGACGATCAGACAAATTTGATTTCGACGTGATGAACAGCCAAAAATCTTTCTTCGATTTCTGGACAAACAATGCGTTGAATCGAAAAACGAGTTGCAAATCTGGGTTATGCTCTTCAGAGCTTCGCTATATATTTTATCTGAATTTTTTTGAGGGGTTTGAAATTTTAGCTTTGGATTTGATTTGGGATTGCAATTGGAATTAGGGTTTGTCTGCCATTGAAGTGAGGAGGTGAATAGAACGTATAGAAATAAGGAATAGAGGCAGGCTAGGGTTTATAACAGGAAACTTATAGACCAACTGAAGTAGAATAGATAGATAAGGTAGATATACGTGCTAACGACAAAGTCACCCAAAAAGCCCGTTTCGACTCCGTAATGAAATTGGGTCAACCCATATATCAAATTAGGTGTTTTAAAATATTTTAAACGCAACGGAAAAGGTTTCAAGTCCAGATTCCATCGTATGAAGAAGATATGCTAAAACCAATATTTTTCAAATTGATTTCAATTTCATTAATTACAAGGCGTTTCGAGTCCGTACGATCAAACGACAAGTCCGATCGCTACGAAACTTGAAATCCTACAATAATTCACCGTTACGGATCCGATGAAACTAGTTACATCGAAATCCGAGTCAGTGGCAAAAATGGCTATTTGTACACTAATTAAATAAATTAAAATTAATTAAATCAAATTTTCAATCTCAATTCTTAAAATAAATAAACTTATCATTTTTAAATTTCTTAAACAATTACAGAACTTAAACAAATTTAGATGTAAATCGATTAATTCATCGCTTTCCATGTTTAATTTAAATTCTACTAAATTCAGAAATTATGAATTAAATTACCAATAATTCCATTTAATTTACTTTTCATTATGTTATTCACTTCATTGCTATCAAATGGAAAAACTTTAATATTAGATTCAGATTATTACATTAATATTCTTAAATTTCATCAAAATCTCAATTAACGCAATAACTAAATTTCACTTAATTACAATAAACCCATTACTAGTATAGTTCAAATCCAATAAATTGATAAATATCTATTCCCACTTTTATAATTCAGCAAATCTCCCAATTATGAATAACATTAACATTATTTCTAAATATTACCTTAATTAGTATTAACGTAATATTACATTAGGCTCGTGGTAACTGATTTCCAATTTAAATTAACAAGTAACAAGAATAGGTAACATACAAGAATCGTTACGCTAAATTATAGTCACATTAATAAGCTTTTATTACTTACAAATAAATGTTACCATTAATTTTCATACTACTAATTCCATCTAATATTCCATTTGTTCGCTTATGCCATTTATAGTCTAGTATAACATATCTTTATTAATTGTCATTTCATTCAATCCATTAAGTATTAGTCTTAATTAGCCTTGGTTATATCTTGATGCATTCTTTTATTACATCAGTTATTACTTTACAAAATGAAATAACATTTAAACTCATCAATGTAATACCAAATTTCATTTTAAATCCAATTGATTTCCAAATCAAAGTTTATACATATTTCAAACAACTATTATAATTACTCCCACAACATTGGTTTAATTAAATGACCATTTATTATAATTTAATTTCTTTAATTGAATCCAATGCTTACATTTTGTTTTCATATATTCAATTTGTAGCTAAGTATACGTCTACATTAATTCCATTGATTTGCATTTCGTTCAATTTATTAATAGTTACCTTAGTCAAGTTACGTAATATTAGATTATAATTTTACAATCTTAACAAATTCATAAATTGTCAATTGCCAAATATATACATTAATTACTATTAAATGTTATCAATAAATTTATCTACTTGGTTTCAAACCTTTTTATTCATCAATTACTACCTTATAAATAAACTTCCGTTTCTAATCAATTTACATTCATCTTTCCGTTATTATATTAATCATCATTAAAGTAATATTCAATTTTCCCAACTTATTACACCTTATTACACTATTACACACATTAATTCAATAATTACATTTGCTTTTCATATTCCAATTATAACCAAGTCATACATTTAAATTATTTTATTTTATTTACCTTTTATATCCCATTATAAATTAATGCACACATTAATTAAGATTTTAAATCAAATTAATCATTTTATCTTGGTAACATTCTTTTATTACAATAAGAATATAATTAACATTTATATTGTTTCACTTATTGGAATTAAGTCCAAGTTATTAACAATTAACTTACCAATCTTATCCAAGTTATTATTTCCATTAATAAGTCACTAAATTTTTATTTCCTTCAACATAAAGTTACCAAAATCTTCTTAAATTAAGAAATTTAATTACTGAATTTTACTGGTCGTTACACTCTCCCCCACCCAAAACTTTTCATCCCCGAAAAGGAAAAGAAGGTAAAAGAGTAACTTCTAAATCAATATATATTATTCAAACATTATATTCATAACAATAAGTTTTCAAAATTGGATAATTTAAATAAAATATATTGATTTATAAACAATTAAATCTTTATATATTCAAATTAATAAGGTTTGGAAAACATTTTCAAAATATTTTCTAAGTCCAAAATTTACGGAAAATTTCGGCAGAGTCTCCTTTGTACGGGGAGGCTCGGGAGAAAATATAATATCAAATATAATAATATATAATATATAATTTCCAAAATAATATATATCCCAACCCGGGAAAAACAATATAATAACGCTATAAACCGTAATTCGAAAACGCATCTATCGGTCGGTCAAACAACGCTTATATATGGAATCAAAAGCAGTAGCAATTACTTCCATAACTTGTATTTCACTTATATAATCCAAAAGAGTTGATAATTATATAAAATGAAATGTTTAAAGTTGTTTCAACTACAAAAAACAATCAATACAAACAACCATCACTTGCAACAAGGCATACAACCATCACATAGAATTAATACAAATCAATAATTCATTCATATCAAACAAAACAGTTGTTCGGGTTCAAAACTTCAAATTGTACGGTATGAAAAATAACTACTAGGCGCACCATTTACTCAGCAGTCTCTGATGGAGCTAAATAGATTATTCATCCATCCAAGCAAATATAAAGTATCCTTACCCAAACAACCATAAACCAAAACAAACAACAAATCAACCAATAGATCAAATTCACTCTTATTAATTTCATTCATATAATAATTTATGTTTTTAATTTACGTTTTATTTCTTACAATTTCATTTACTTTTATTTATTTCTACCAAAATCTCATTTTCACTTATTCATATCATGAAATTTTCCTTTTTATAATATTACATTCATTTATTCACTGCTTAACTTCATTTATTTACAGTATTCATCTTTCTGCTTATTTTCAAAATAAATGACTTCAACACTTACTTAAGTTTATAATTACTTGCTTAAGTATATAACAATTATAACCTCAATTCTTATTTATAAAAGCAATTTATTGAACACTTCATTACACACTTTTACTTGTACACTTCCCATTACATTTTCTTGTTAAACATTTCAACTTTTATTATTTGGTAAGTTATATATATGCTTTAAGAATGCAATTGAGAATCATACAAGTTTATCTTATTTCTTTCAATTAATTAAATGTTCAATAATTATATCTTTTGCTTTTATAAGTTATAAATTTCAACTTTTTTTTATTCCATTTACACTTAGCATTAAATTTCTTATTTTAATTAAAGGTTCCAATTTATAAATTAGTTATATTCCATTTACTACACTTAATTGAAACTATCAATTAACGGAAACTTAAGAATTAAATACCGGGTTTTTTCAAAAATCATTTTAAAATAATAGATAAATGTATATACTTACACTTTATATATCCAATTATATTTAAAACAATTTAAAATTTATTTATCAAAATAAATATGCAGTAAAATACTACAGTGGCCTTCCCACTTAGAAACTCGAAAATGAATGTCGATGATGCGTGCACTCATCACCGAAATTATTTTCCAGCAACAGAGAGGGAAGTACAAAACTTATTTCTTTCCAAAATTTCTTTTAAAACAATTCTTTTAAATTATATTGAAATATTTATATCAGAAAATACTTCTAAAAATATTATTATTATATTCCAAAATCATCTGAAAGTAAGTTTCAAAACCCCGGAACTTAAGTTCTACATTTCCAATTTCCATTTATTTTGTTTTCAATCTCATTTCAACTATTATTTATAAATTTGATTACCTAACAACCAATACATTGCAACCAAAATATATATATATCATTTATAAAAATTTATTTTATATATAGAAAATATAATAGGAAAAATTATTTCATTCACTTATATTAAAACAAATATTGTGTCGGTCTGTCCTATTAAGTGTTTATAAATCCCTATTGATGTCCTAGCGTCCCATGCACCAACCATAATTTATAAATACAAAACGGAACAAATCAACACAATATCAAAACCTTTTTATAACACTAACAAATACGCTCTCATATATATACACTCAGCGACTCCCATAGGGTATTACTACCCTATTAGTAAAGAATCAGACCCCACAAAACAAGGTTTAACGCTAAACAATAGCTCTGATACCAGATGTAACGCCCCGCCTTTTCGGATGCTTTAAATCGACGATAAACCACACAAGTCACACTTAAACCATACAAAAGGGCGGATTGCTATGGGGTAAATAAGAAAAAGCAGGAAAAGAAAAAAACAAAATAGAATCTTGCAGCGAAATAATAAAATATAATAATCAAATATACAGTTCATGAAGCTGTTTTATAAACATTTGACTATATTTATACAATACATATCAGAGTTGCACATACCGGTGAATAATAATCAATGCAGCGGAATACAGTGTGTAGTGTAACAATATAATATATATATATATATATATATTATAATGATAATAATAATGAAATCTTCGTCTTCGTCCTCTAGAAATAAAGTCTTCGATCCAGAAATTCTCGGACTGACCCAAGCGAATTTAAAAGACAAAACACTCGAGTCAGAACTAAAAGATCTTATGTAAGTTAAATCAACTGAAATTAATATGAGTGTAACGACGTTGGAGATGTTTATGGGATTTGACATCTCCTATCCAGTGTCTAACATGAGTGCAGTAACTTAAGAGATGCTCGGGGTTCACATCTCTAAGGATCCGTTAAACTATTTACTATCTAGTAATATTTCGCTATTATAATAGTGTCTAATAGTAAAATAAACTTATTTTTTCATAGCATTAAGGGGTTACCCATATAGCCCGTAAAACGTAATAGTCCCAGTAGTCCATCCAATATCATAGTCCCTCTTGATCGGGAAGCCACCAGGCTACGGGAGAAAACCAAACTCGTACAAGGCGCGATAGGGTAGGTGACACGGCACAACTAGGCAATGCCAGGGTAGATATATCAATTACGCTTCCGGGCCGGTGGTAACGCGTAGCGCGCAGCTACCACCCACCTCGAGCCACAACCCCAAAAAAGAAAATCAAACTGGCCAGCGAATAAATCCAAAAGTCAAAGTATAATATCGAAGGGATGTGTCCGATCAAAGGTGCTACCTCATTAGCCCGTCAATTGCTATTGTTTCAGTCACCTAATGCCAACTCACGGGAGTTGGGTCCACGTATTTACCTCAAAGGAAACGCCATCGCCATCCTACTTCATTCTGAAATCTCCACCACGTACACGGTTGTTAAAGTGGTTTTCGGAGTTGGCAGAGAGTATGACAACTTCCGATACCGGTCTCTTTTTGACAATCAAACGTTATTATAATTCCGCGGTTATTTCAAAATAATTTATACTTTAAAACTAGAATATAATATCCCTTTCAAAACCGCATAAATACGGTATCATTTCTATTTTTAAAACCCCAAATCAATATGATATCATTTTAGATATATCCCTTTTTCCAAAATCATAATACTTTCAAATATATATATCTTAAACCCCATAGCTTTGGAACAAAATTTCTAATACTTAAATGATTTAAATATTAAACCACTTTATACAATAAAATAGCTCTTTAAATTTCACAAATAAATTCCAAATACCGATTTGAACCTCCAAACAAACCATTTCAATTTCCATATATTTCAAAGCTTTAAATATTCCACCTTTTCAAAACTAATTCTTTGATAATTACATATATATCAAATTCAATTACTATTATTTAGATTTGAAATGTTTACTTAATAAAATCCAACAAAACTTAAGTAAAACCTTTAACTTCAAACAACTAGATATTCTTTCAATTTATTTAACATGATAAATTCATTTATCTCAACTTTATACTCATTTAAATTACTTTAAACCAAATCAAGTTATAAGAATCATACCCTTTAAAATCTCCTTTTTTATTTAAATTTCAAATCAAATTTATTCAAGTACAATTCTTAAATAATTCAGTTTAAACCAAATCCATATTTATCTTCCAAGTTAAATTTCATTAAGTCATTTAAAACTCTATTTATACAATATCTTAAACAGATACTTAACCATATAATATAAAACAATCAAACTCCATTATTAAACTCAATCCTATTAATCAATTTTATACATAGCTTAAATTCAAGAATTTAACTATCTATATATATAACATAATATTTATATAACATCAAAAATTAATATTTATTAAACTGTATATTCCTTTCCAAAACCATAGAAAATCATTTCTAAATATTTATATATATATATATATAGACCGCGGTGCTTGTATATAATTTTCTATCCTTTGGTCAAGTGATACGGATATTTATCATTTCAATCCGTAATTTAAAATAAAATTACGGTTATATATCATTTCAAACCGCAATCCCGAATGAAATAAAATGCATAACAACTTGCAGTTTATAATAATATATAATACAACATCCATTCATCCATCAACAGATCACATAACCATCACAATCATCATCCAAAACAATCAATCAACATCAATAGGTAACTGATAATATATATAAAAGGTATTTGACTGGCAGTTATATTCAATAATAAATTAAATAACGATTTAATTTAAATAATGCAATAACTGAGATGATGATTAAAAATATACGAAAAGTCATAAATAAATGCATAATCACACAAAATTTAATTTAACAAACATAAGAAGTTTTAGAAGTTGTGAGTGGGTTGAAACACTCATCTTTTGAATTTAAATTCAATTTAAACCCAAAAATTTGACAATCTCAGAATTCGTCTACACCAGCACCAAAATGTTCGAAATTCTGATACGATCCCAATGCAAAAATCCGCGCGTAAAAATGACCTTGTATGCGAAAGTTATACGTATTAGAAGATTCAAAATTAAATTTAAAATAACAAATAAAACAAACAAAAGGAAGCTCACCACGTCAGCATGCTACAGGGGCATCTTCACTGAAATCCTAACCTACCCCAGATGCCACGCTACAGGAAACGCACGCACGGAAAGAAAGAAGAGCTGTCATCGCCTCGCATGCCCTGG
This sequence comes from Allium cepa, assembly GCA_030765085.1. NCBI lineage: Eukaryota > Viridiplantae > Streptophyta > Magnoliopsida > Asparagales > Amaryllidaceae > Allium > Allium cepa. The sequence goes on along the minus strand of CM060944.1, from coordinate 254,159,675 downwards.
TCGCCTCTGTACGGCCGCCCACGTCCTTGCCGCCGTCGCCTGAACTCCGCCTCCCACTCGCGACCACCCAAAACACACAGCAAGCGTCAAACACCAAGTAGCCGCCACCTATTTTCTTAAACCCTAATCGGAAAAATCCTCCACATCCAACCGTCAAGTTGACAAACTAATCACCTAGATGCGATCAACTCGGCCTCCTCTTCAAAACCCAAAAATGGTTTGACGATCGGACAAGTTTGATTTCGATGTGATTAACGGCCGAAAATCTTTCTTCGATTTCTGGACAAACAATGCGTTGAATTGAAAAACGAGTTACAGATCTGGGTTACGCTCTTCGAGAGCTTTGATATATATTTTTTCTGAATTTTTTTGAGGAGTTTGAAATTTTAGCTTTGGATTTGATTTGGGATTGCAATTGGAATTAGGGTTTGTCTGCCATTGAAGTGAGGAGGTGAATAGAACATATAGAAATGAGGAATAGAGGTAGGCTAAGGTTTATAACAGGGTATTTATAGACCAACTGAAATAGAATAGATCGATAAGATATATATACGTGCTAACGACAAAGTGGCCCAAAAAGCCCGTTTCGACTCCGGAATGAAATTGACTCAACTCATATATCAAAATAGGTGTTTTAAAAATATTTTAAACGCAATGGAAAAGGTTTCACGTCCAAATTCCATCGTATGAAGAAGTTATGCTAAAATCAACATTTTTCAAATTGATTTCAATTTCACTAACTACAAGGCGTTTCGAGTCCGTACGATCAAACGACAAGTCCGATCAATACGAAACTTAAAATTCTGTAATAATTCACCATTACGGATCCGACGAAACTAGTTTCGTCGAAATCCGAGTCAATGGCCAAAATGGCTATTTTTACACTAATTAAATAAATTAAAATTAATTAATTAAATCAAATTTTCAATCTCAATTCTCAAAATAAATAATCTTATCATTTTTAAATTTCTTAAACAATTACAGAACTTAAACAAATTTAGATGTAAGTCCAAGTTGATTAATTCATCGTTTTCCGTGTTTAATTTAAATTCCACTAAATTCAGAAATTATAAATTAAATAACCAATAATTCCATTTAATTGACTTTTCATTATGTTATTCACTTCATTGCTATCAAATGGAAAAAAATTAACATTGGATTCAGATTATTACATTAATATTCTTAAATTTCATCTAAATCTCAATTAACGCAATAATTAAATTTCACTTAATTACAATAAATCCAATTATTAATATAGTTCAAATCCAATAAATTGATAAATATTTATTCCCACTTTTATAATTCAGCAAATCTCCCAATTATGAATAACATTAACATTTTTTCTAAATAATACCTTAATTAATATTAACGTAATATTACATTAGGCTTATGGTAACTTATTTCCAATTTAAATTAACAAGTAACAAGAATAGGTAACATACAAGAATCGTTACACTAAATTCTAGTCACATTAATAAGCTTTTATTACTTACAAATAAACGTGCCATTTATTTTCATAGTACTAATTCCATCTAATATTCCATTTATTCGCTTATGCCATTTATAGTCAAGTATAACATATCTTCATTATTTGTCATTTCATTCAATCCATTAAGTATTAATCTTAATTAGCCCTGGTTATATCTTGATGCATTCTTTTATTACATCATTTATTACTTTACAAAATGAAATAACATTTAAACTCATCAATGTAATACCAAATTCCATTTTAAATCCAATTGATTTCCAAATCAAAGTTTATACATATTTCAAATAACTATTATGATTACTCCCAGAACATTGGTTTTATTAAATGACCATTTATTATAATTTAATTTCTTTAATTTAATCCAATGCTTACATTTTTTTTCATATATTCAATTTGTAGCTAAGTATACGTCTATATTAATTCCATTGATTTGCATTTCGTTCAATTAATTAATAGTTACCTTAGTTAAGTTACGTAATATTACATTATAATTTTACAATCTTAACAAATTCATAAATTGTCAATTGCCAAATATATACATTAATTACTATTAAATGTTATTAATAAATTTATCTACTTGGTTTGAAACTTTTTATTCATCAATTACTGCATTATAAATAAACTTCCGTTTCTAATCAATTTACATTCATCTTTCCTTTATTATATTAATCATCATTAAAGTAACCTTTAATTTTCCCAACTTATTACACATTATTACGCTATTACACACATTAATTCAATAATTACATTTTCTTTTCATATTCCACTTATAACCAAGTCATACATTTAAATTATTTTATTTAATTTACCTTTTATATCCCATTATAAATTAATGCACACATTAATTAAGATTTTAAATCAAATTAATCATTTTATCTTGGTAACATTCTTTTATTACAATAAGAATATAATTAACATTTACATTGTTTCACTTATTGGAATTAAGTCCAAGTTATTAACAATTAACTTACCAATCTTATCCAAGTTATTATTTCCATTAATAGTTCACTAAATTTTTATTTCCTTTAATATTAAGTTACCAAAATCTTCTTAAATTAAGAAATTTAATTACCGAATTTTACGGGTCGTTACATTAACTATCAAAACAAACAAACAAATATTTAGCACCATAACAATCACTAGGCCCTTTTAATTAATCTTTTGTTAATTAAATCACTTGCCAAATATTCACTTCAATTTATATTTAAAAAGACTATTCTCAAAATCATTTCAACGTTGGAAAACATTTTCAAATACTTATTTAATAATACGTAATTCATAAATCTATTTATTTTCAACACTTGGAAAATATTCAATATACTTAAATCATGATTAAGTATATATTTTATTCTTTAAGGAAAACATTCTCTTTAAACACATTTATTCAGGTCAAAACGAACGTTGCGTAGAATATCGTTACGACGACCCAAAATCACTAGTATATGGATTTGAAAATAAGATAGATATATAAATCCCAATACTATACAAAAACATTTCCTTTCGAAAATGATTTACTATAACAACAGTGTTATAGTCCATCATTTCCTTACTTCTCGAAAACGTCTGTTTCAATAATGAATATTGAAATCTATGTATTCGATACCTAACACATTTTAAAACATCTTTAAGCAATTTTATTCCATTTAAAATATTACTTTCCAAAACATTTATTTAATATATTATTCACTGTCCAAAATCGTGAATATAACTCATTTATCAAATTCAAAGCTTCTACACATTTAACTAAAGGATAATCCACTGTCCAAAATTGTGGATTTACTTCATTTACCAAACTTATTACTTCTATATATTCATGAAAGGATTTTCCACTATCCAAAATCATGGATATATCTCCTTTAATAAACTTCTATATTTACTTATCAAAATTAATTGATTTCGGAATTATAAACAAAAATTCACATTTATATAGTTTATAAAAACTTTAATTTATAAATCTACTTCATTAACCAATTCCATTTATCTCATTTATATGCCAAATCCAATTTATAAGTAAATTACTTATAAATCTCTTTATTTACAAAATCATTCTTTATATAACTTCACAATTACAAATCTATAGATCTTATTTACTAACAAAGCCCATTTATAACTTCATTTTAACATTCACAAAACTCCTTTACAATTTCATCATTTCGATTTATAAAATATCCATTTTTATAAATCTTATATATAAACATTTTATAATAAATTCAAAAATCACAATTTAAACTTTTTTATAAAATAATCAACTTCATATTTCCAAAAATCACATTTCAATCATATTTCACAAAAATCATAATTTTTATAACATAAAAGTTATAACATTTATTTATTTAAAATAAATCAATTCTTAACGATTCAAAAATTGAATAAAATTTTTATTTTCAGAATCACTTTAAAATCCTTTTAAATTTGGAAATCATTACTTAAATATTTTTAAAATTCCAAAAATAGGCTCAATGCTGCAACAGCACTAAATACAACAATCATGGCATCCAAAACATCATATATCATATGGTAACAGCATATATCACAATATATGTAAATAAATCGATACTAGTGAGGAATCCAGTTGGATCCCTCCAACCTGTCACCTACAACAAATATACATATAAAAATATGTGTACAATGTCCGCTTCAAGGCAGACGCGCATACAAAGGGTCATCCGCTCATACAACGCATAGGGTCATCTGCTCCACTAGGCAGGTATATATCCAAATACCAATCAATTATCATATATCATCCAAACAATCATCAATCATCATATAATAAATTATTTCTCACTTATATAAAAATATCAGTGAGTCGGAAAGAGTGAGTTGTACTCACATTGCTTGTAGTCGTCGCGATAGCGATTTATTGCGATTAAAATTAAACAAGCGTTTAGTTTCAACCAAAATTTTCACTAGCTCAAATAATCCCAATCCAGCTCCATAACATAGTTCTCGTCAATACGAACCTAATGCAATTCGTTACGTGCAAAACGAACCTCGTATGGAAAAGTTACGCATTTTTAAGATTACACAAATTATTATATAATTATTTCACAATTTAATTAAATTTTCAAACCCTTAAGCAGATCTGAGCCATTCGTTCCCATTTAGCAAATCATGGCCACGTGCCTTTTCTTCCCTACCCAAGCATATCCACGTTCGAACAACCCATCTCGGTCGCTTTTATCAACAAATTTTCACGACTTCCATGAACGTCGATGAGTTGATCCAGTGCCAACATCGAATAGTTCTAGCCGAGCTCCACCTTCGGCGCGAATCTCGTGCAACTCGGTCTCCATCTTGAGGTGATAAACATGAACGAACACGGTGCATTCAAGCTCGATTTGTTGTTGATTTTCTCAACGAAAATCGATCATCCCCGTATGGATTTGTAGATCTCACTTAGATCTATAATGTTGTAGTTGATGGTTTATGATAAAAGTGGATGGATTGGAAGAGATTAATGGAGAAAGATCAAGCATTATTAGCCATTGAAAATCAAGTGGCGGCTTGCCTTAATAGATTTTAAGGTTTTGCAAAATGAAGAAAACAACGTCCTTTTATAGAAAATTTCATGACACTATTCATCCGAAATTTTTCTGAACTCGAAACGAAGTGTGTCGCCTAGCGTTTATAATGTTTTACCCATATTCCAAATGAAATGGAATATAAATCGGGATCCAATTCGATTGTATTTGGAAGATAGGTTTCTGAATCGAATATTTAAATTTAAAATTTCACTTAAATTGATTTCCTACGCGTTTTAGCTTGTCCCGGACAAACCGTAAATCCGATTGACACGAAATTTGAAATCTTACAATAATTTAACATTACGGATCCGATGAAAATGGTTTCGTCGAAATCCGAGACTGTTTGAAAAATGACTATTTTTACACGTTAATTAAATATTAAAATCTTCAATTTCTACAAATTAACTTTTAATTCGATTTTAAAAGTTCTGTAACATTATTCTAATTCAAGTAAGGTTTAATATAACTTTATAAATCATTTTTATTCGTATTAAATTCAAATTCCTATTATTTGCATAATTTCAAATATTAAATTAACAATTTAATTATCCAATTAAATCACTATATTCGAAATATAGGTTATTCAATTTATAAAATTTACTTTTAAATATTTAAAATCAATTAAATATACGAATATCGAATGACAAAAATTCTGGGTCGCTACAAACCTGCTTCAGATAATGACTCGGGTCACTTAGGGTCGGCATGTTTGGATTCTCAAGTCAGCATGTTTTCTACTTAGAGTCACATTAGAGTTAAAATGGAGCCTACACCGGGTCACTACACAGTCTCTTAGGGCCGGTGTATTTTGTACTCCAAGAAATCAATGGTCGACGGTATGAACTCGACTATGGTTTGGTGGGCCTGTATCATCCAGGAAGCCTAGTAAGCCAGATTTTGCCTATAAATACAATAGGCGGGGCTTAAGAAAAGAGGAATTCTCAATGTTCTACCATAACTTCTTCTACAAAAGGCTGTTTAAGTTACTCTGCCGTTTTTTGTTTTAAAAACTTGGGATTGTACATGTAATCAATTCTCTAATCGATAAAAAGGGAATTTCTAGAGTGGACATAGGCTGGAATTAGCCGAACCACTATAGTTCTTGTGTTATTATTGCTTTCTTTTTAATTTATGATTGTTCTTCATATTTATACTCTCTACATACATTCTACCTGTGATATGTAACTGTGAATTGGTGCTTTCAACGGCGTTTGGGTGTTAGTGACCAATTTTGGCGCTAACATTTTAAAACGGGAAAAGTTCAATATTAAACAAATTTTTTTATAGGTATTTGAAATTACGTCCCCTTTTTAGCCTAAAGAATAAATTTTGTTTAATTAAGAAACTTTATGTGAGAAAGACGAATTTTGTTTTCCCTTTTTTCAATCACCAAATCTTCAATTATACCTAAGATGTCTAATAATATGTTTTTCCTTTTTGTTTAATCACTAAATCTTTAGTTATGCCTAAGATTTTTAATTTAATACATATGGTTTTAATTTCAAACTATGTTCATATACAAATTGGAAATATATGATATATACATATAAATGCCTAAACTAAATATGTATATGGTACTAAAATGCATATTCAAACAATATACTCATATCATGGTATATTTAAACATATTATATACTTAGGATTTTATACTCCCGATATACATTTAAATTTGTCACAGGCACATGTAAATATGTATATGTATATGTGTATACAACAGAAAAAAAAAATCCAAATATCTATATGTATATACATACATAATACATATATGATATGTATACACATGCTTATACATCTCCTTACATTGTTATGTCATTGAATAGAAACACACACATGATATATTCATATAAACATTTAGCTAAATTGATTAATATGATTAATTAATAAATATAAATTAATTTAAAATAATAAATAATTTTATTTAATAATATATTGGATTTAATGCTAGTAAATGGATTTCATAGGCCCATTAAGATCTCAATATTTTTCCTTTGAAATTTACTGATTTCACCCACAATCAACACAAGCCAAACCCAACATTTAACTTTACTTTAAATGCAATATACATACGCTTAGGTTAAGATGAAGTGTGTTACATGGGAAAATGATATGTAAATGGTTTGAAAAGTAACATAGCGTTTAAGTGGAGTTATAGCACATTCATCACTTTTGCCTCTTTAACTAGTTTTAAAGAAGATAACTTTAAAGAAGAAAGCTAGCTTTAAACTAAGTAACTTAGGTTGCATTCAGATCTACTGCATTATTACCATGGAGATGGTCGTGTACACAACCTTCAATGCAACATCCGTTCCATGCAGCGTGGTGCTTGGGTGCATATTCGCACATGGCAGCACCGAACCATCTATGCTGGAGTTTTTATCTGCTATTGCAACTGTGTGCAGACCTAGTTTATGCATGCTCATTGCCAACACTTCTCAATTCAGCTCTACCACATATCTGCAGCAGTTAAGCTACAAGCTTCAACAACTCAGTTTTAGTAGTTTTTAAATCACAATTCAGTTCAAGCCAGTACATGCTGATATCTTATTAACACTAGTCAGTTCCCACACTTTATTTGCTTCAGCAACCTACTCTTCAGTGCATGTCAGACCATACTGGCAATCCACGTCCATGTTGATGCACTATTGCACCATCACATTTCAAACCTCATCTCAATCTTCATTTCAAGTCTCAAGGCAACAACCACAGAGTCAACAAGGGTAGCCCAGACCAGCCTACATTGTAGTAGTTAACCATGGTAGCAGTCATATCAACTTATACTTCTTGTATCGTAGTAATCAATCGTCATAGTAGTCAACCATAGAATTAGTCATACCAATCAAACAAGGTAGCAGTCATAAATCACATCAGCCTGACCAGCGTTCATCAGTTTTCATGCAGCCAACCAGCCAGCCTGCACCCATCTTTCTGTCTTTAGGTACAAGGCACGATGCATTCTTCACGCAAGCGCCAATTCTCTGTTTAGCATTTTAGCCTCTTCCACATTTCAGCCTGCATCACTTGACATACCACACATAGCTAGGTTCAACATTCTCCATGCATATCCCTCACTAACCATGTACTTCCTACATCTCTTCAGCCTTGATATCACTGTAGTAGCATCATATTATCAGCTATTACTTTTAGTCTTTCAATTACAATTCAACAAATCTAGGTAGCTAATGTAGAAACACACCACATTACCTAGTATTTCAAGCAGTTCTCATGCAACCACTTGATGTCTGGTAGCTCCTTGTATCGCTGACAATAATGTAGCTTGTTTATTAGTGTACCAAATAATGTAAATATCTTTGTTACATTATTATTAACTCATATAGTGATCATCTTAGGGATGATCTTGTATTCGTATGTAGTATTTCCCATCAAACATATGTATAGTTTTTGGCTTTTATATTAATAAAATTACGAGTGCTCTCCTCGTTAGAGGATCACTCGTTCATCAAAAAAACTTTTAATCTTAATGACATTATATATATTCCCATAAAATCAGTGGGATTTGGTTCTGGATGTTTTGAAAATAGAATGAAAATCTTATGGCTAAATGGAAAATATAGCAAATCGGTTGTTAATCCAAAAAATGGATCAACACCCTGCATTGATTATGAAAGCACCAACATTGTTTATCAAAGCAAATAAAGTACAAAAAAGCAATAGTAAATCGCAGAGAAAGTAAATCAACAAGAGATTTTTATAGTGGTTCTGCTGTTAACGAAGCCTACGTCCATTTTATAAATTATATTATTACTTCACTGCTATTACAAGTTGAATTTGATTACAATGCTATTGAATCTTGTAGGTTAGATCAAGTCACTAGTGTTAGAGTTCACTGCAGAGTCATAATGAACCCTTTAGATGACTGTTGTGTGGGAGGAGAAGAGTAGTTTCAGCAGAGTTTCAGCAACCAGTTCAGAAGATCCTTTCTATGTTGTAGGTAGGATTGTATTTATAGGGGTTGAAGAATTATTGGGCTAGGCCGCTTTATTAGAAGCCTCCACATGATGCCACGAAGAAGTTCGAAGAATTTCATGACGACCTGAGCTAATCTGATGGATCGTTGGCGATCCATATGTGATGGATCGCTAGCGATCCATAGTTTCTGGGTTGCTAATGATCCAATTACTTGGATTCTTTCCTTTATCATTTCCTTAAATTTCATGGCAATGATCCTATGAACCACTATCGATCCATAGTGCATGGATCGCTAGCGGTCCATGTACTTAGTGGATGTTTAAACATTGTCTTTTGGATTACACTTATTGTCTTGTGTAGGTGCTCTCCATGTAATCTCATAGCTAGTCACCTTGTCTTCATGAAGATTCATACACTGGTCGCATTAAACTGCTGATGTGTAACGACCCTGAATTTCCGACCCAATTTAAAATTTTAAATCCATCGTTTTAATATAAAATTTTGAAATTTATAAACGATCTCAATTGACGTTCAAACTTTATTTATAAGATGCGTCCAGTTAGTTATGAATATAGAAAAAGTTTTATCGTAAAATATTGCAGTAAATTTCGTTCGCGTTTTACTGTATATCAGTTCATTTTAAGCTGCGTAAAAATTTATCTTTTGAATCCAAATATTTTTACACAGTAATGTTGTAAAAAATTATCTGATCAAGACGTTGTGATTCGTTTCGTCAAATATCGTCATCGCCTGTTTCATTTAAATTGTTTTGTAAATCGAACAATTTAAGCGGCGTAAATTCGAGTTTTTATAAAACTGTCGTATCACAATTATCTATGTACCGTTGGAAGTGCCTCGTCGCGCTGATCAAAACGGTATATTTATTCGTTCAAATCGAAGTCCGACGGATATCGTCGCGTTAATTAAACCATTCCGGACGGACCGGTTAAGCAATTTTAGCTCAAATTCTTTAATCCATATCCACTTGAATCTTAAAAAATGATAATCTTAGCTGATGCATTTAAGGTGGTAGTTGGCAGTTAGGAGTTAGCATCAGATAGTGATGTGACTCCTCGGTTCTATAATAAAATTTATGGATACGTAAATCTCAAACTTAAAAGAAACATAACAGTTCATTTTTCCATTTCACTCTATTTCTCACGTCTCCAGGTATTCGCCTTCTCCTCTTCTTCTTTTACTCTTCCTTCCATTTTCTCTTCTGTAACGAGTGGAAAAAAAAAGAGTAAGGCCGGACAAAAGAGCACGCACCCTTCCCTTCTCCATTCACCACAGGCCGAAACTCCACCTCAGCACTTGCCGAACCACTTTCCTTCTCCATTCGCCTCCAGACCCAAGCACACAGCACCACCGTGAGCTCCAACCCAAGCCTCCACTTCGCCTACCTCCGATGCCCTTTCGGCCAAGCCCTTAACCCCGCTGCCTAACCCGAGCTTCCTCCACCAAGCACGAGTAGTCGAGCACCTCCACTTCACCACCGAACCACCACCACGCCTGTCGCACCACTCGCACACCACAGCCTCAAACAAATTCTTCGACCCAAAGCTACACTCCTCCATACGACACTAGCCTCCAGCCGACCACTTGCCTCTCCAAGCATCACTTCCAGCCCCTTGTGTCATTGCTTGAATACGTGAAGCGTGTGCAGTGTGTCATGCTGTGTGCGTGCGCGAATACGAGTCATGCTGTATGCGTGTAATGAGCGTGTGCATGTGGGTGTGTACAAGTGTGTGTACGCGTATGTCAGAGGGAAGAGATTAAGTCAAAAAAAATGTGCGTGAGTAAGGTCGCAGCAGGTAGAAGGAGGGGGAAGAAGTTGAAACTGTGTGTGTGTCGTGTATATGGAAGTGAATGTGTGCGTGAGTGTTTTGTTGCATGCGTATGTGTTGTGAAGGTTGCGTGCGTGAACATAAAATGGTCTGGGTTTTTGAAATGCACTTTCTTTGAGTCTGGGTTCTGTTTTTAAAAAAAAGATTGAACAATAGCACTGTTGTTTTAGATATTGCGGAAGAAATTTGTACGTAAATATCTATTTTGGTTGCTAAAAATAGTAACCACTTTTCTTTCCTTGTTGTGTGCAGAAGCAACCGGTTAACCCTTTTGTAGCAGCATCGATTTTCAGCTTTCGTTCTTTTCTCCGTCATTGGTAAGCACATCCATATAATTTCATAAATTATATATGAATGTTCATTAAATTAATATCGTCTTTTTTTTGTCGATCTTTACAGTGTCCGTTTGTTCGTGTTGTACCGACTTCATTCGTGCTTCTTCATGCTTCATCGTCAAATTTCTTTATCCACGAAAGGTGAATTGATTTTCACTACTTATATTCTTATACAAGTTTGGTTGATGAATGACTTCTATGTGATGTTGAAATTGGATGTTAATTGTTATTGTTAAAGTGATAATTGAATTTGATATAGGGTAGTTAACAATTTAAAATGGATTTTATATGTAAAATTTGATTAGTTAAATATAACCCCTTTAATTATTAAATTAATTGACACGCAGAATTTGGTTAAGTACACTTTGAACCATTGAATGTATAATTGATGTAGTATAATTTGAATAATAGACATCAAGTGAAAACTGTAATTTAATAATCTTTAATCTGCATGAAATGATAGTGTAGATTGTAGAAATAATTATATTAATTTACATAAATAACAAATGTAAATTAATACGATTATTTCGGTATTATTTAAATAAATTGTTCAATTGTTATGTATGGTTGTTATTGCTTATTTATTTACTTTGACACTATCCCAGTTATCGCACTACAAGTTTCCTTTGCTATGCTTTGATATCTGAATTGAAATGGAATCGGGTTGAAATGATAAATACCCAAATAAACTTTGATTTAGGATAAAGAATTAAATTAAACCTGATTGGTTAATAATTTGATTTAAATAAAATAAAGATTTTATTTGAATAATAATAAGGTTTTGAAATAAAATTGGAATTTAAATTTTAATGAAAGGAAAATGTGAATGTTTGAAATTTGAAACAAAACATTAACGTAGTAATTGACGAAAGAAAATTATTTAAAATTTAATTATTTAATAATTAAATTTGGAATTATTTAATAATTAAATTTAGAATTATTTGACAACTAAGTTTTGAAATTGTTAATAATTAAGTTTTGAAATTAGTAATAATTAAGATTTGAAATTATTTGATAATTTAATGAGATTGAATTGTTTAATAATTGAATTTAAATTGAATTCTTTATTAAGTGAAATTGAACCTCTTTAATAAGTGAAACTAAGTTTCTTCATTAATTGTGTTTTGAAATTGTAACTAACTAATTAAATAAAATGAAATTGCATTTCTTTTACAAGAAATAAAAATGCATTTTATCGAAACAAATGTAAGACTTGAATTGGATTTGACAAATTTAATTTAAATTAAATTTGTAAGCTTTGGTATAATGAAGTTGAACATAAGTAATTAATTTAATGAATTGGAAATTTAATAGAAATTATTTTAAATGATAAATTAATCTAATGAATATTGAATGAAATCGATAAATGAGTTTAAATTGATTTGAACGTTGAATTATTTTAAATGGTTATGGAATGGAACTTATATACGAATTTAAATGTATATTGGAATTGTTTAAATCAAATTTCGAAATTGAATTATAAAATTTTGAAATGGAAATTTGGAAGTTATGAAACGTAAATTTCGAAAATTGTTTTAGAAAGACAAAGGAAATAATGATTTACGAATTTTAATTGAAATTGAATTTGATTTGGTTTTGAAATTTATTAAACGACCAATCGGTAAAATAATTACGAAGGTTATTAAAGAGACCGGAATCAGTTAGGGACATACTCACTGTCTAAACCGAAAACCACTTTAATAACTATACACGGAGTGTGATCTAGAATGAAGTGGTTGGAATGACGTACGCGATGACTGAAGAAAGTGAATGATAATAGATAGCTTTGACACTTGTGTCAAATTGAAAATGATTAAAACAAGAGTCGTGCCGGGCCAAATGGGGTTAGCTATCTCGAGCGAACACACTTCTTTGTAAACTACTCATTACTTGTTATTGATTGGTGCACACCCTTGAATTTGGAGTGTTGTTTCGTAGTGTTGCGATCGTTGCGATGATGCATTCTCACCAGTCCGGATCAGGCAAACGGTAGTTTCACTACCTTGGGTATTGCCTCATGTGCCTTGTCATACTTGTATCCCTATATATACGCGACCACTACGAATTTGTTTTGTATTCTACTTATGGAGTACTCCCTGATATACCACTAGTTTACGATGGAGTATACAGTGCTGTATAGTCTATAATGCTATATAAAATGTGTTAAGGGGAACAATGGTAGCACCTTAACACTATTTTGATATTTTACTTTACTATTAGACATTATCTACTTATTATACACTACTATGTATAAATAATTTATAGGATCCTGAAAGATGTTATTCCATTCATCTTTGAGTTATTGTTATTTTGAATTTGAACCATATTATATGTATAAGAATATATGTCCTAATTTGAGTGTTTGTTTATGCTTATGCTCAGATCAGACTGAGGATTGATGTTGCTGTTCTACATGGAGCTGAAGACCGAAGACTCTCACTATCTTTATCTTATCAGTATTACTCTTTCTATTTGGACTATTGGACTTCTATGTTGTTCTATTTCATTTTATTTGAGACATTGTTGTATTTATGGGTAGCTTCATGAACTACTCTTATGACTATGTTGTAATTCCGCTGCACTATTCTGTGATGTTATATTTCTGTGATTCTGTGATGATTCTCATTTATATATATATACTCCATTAATAATTCATGTTTTGTATTATTTAAGTTGACATGTGTGGAAAATTGTCAATTTAAATGGTACAAATATACGAGTTGTTATAGTAGGTATCAGAGCTTTGGTTCCCACAAACCTTAGCCTGTGGAGTTTTAAAGCTCATTAGAGATAGAGTAACCATACCCTAGAAGGAGGAGAATCATTTCAAAATCCTTATCCTTTGATTCCATCCTTCTTATTGAATTCGTTGATTAGAATTTCCTTAAGTTCTTTAATCTCTATCTTTGATTCTAAATCACTTTTGGCATTCCAGGATGAGTACTAGAAGGAATGCTAGAGGCGGGGGTAGAGGAAATGCTCCCGAACCACATGCCCCAGCTCCCGTAGTCAAGTTCTCCACTCTTAGCAAGGAATAAACTCAACTTGGCGGAGTCAAATTCACTAGCTCCGAGAGTATCATTGAAGCACAACAATGGTTGAAGAGTCTGGAGAGGATTTTTACTGGCCTGGAGATTAATGATGCTCAGAAGCGTAAATTGGCCGCTTGGCAGCTTCAGGATGCGGCACAGGACTGGTGGGAGTCAGTCACTTCTCGTACTGACGAGGAAACCATCACTAGGGCCCAGTTTAGGTAGAAATCTACCTAAATTACATCTAAATAAAATGCCTTTTATCTCGTCAAATTTTGACTCATCTTCTTATCACTTGTAAATAGGGATTCCTTTACGGCTCAGTGGATGCCAGTAGCCGGAAAGGCCCAGCTTTATTGATCATTTATGGACCTCAAGCAGGGCAATATGACTTTCTCGGAGTATGAAAGAAAGTTTAACGAACTCTCCAAGTTCGGACCTGGCTTGATTGATACACCATTGCTGAAGAATGAGAAATTCATCCATCGAGCACATCCAGAGTATTACGAACTCCTCACTGCTCATGTCCATGGAACTTTCACTGAGTTGATGGATTTTGCTCTTCGATATGAGGGAAAGCCAAAGGGAACATCAGTCACTAAGGCTCCAGTTACTCAGCCATCCTCTAGTCAGACTGGGAAGAGGAAGCCTAATTTTAAGCAACAGAAGAAATCCGGGCTTGGCTATTCTCAGAAGAAGCCCGTTGACATCTCCTCTATTACCTGCTTCAACTGCAATCAGAAAGGTCATTATGCCAGTGTTGCCCATCCCCAAAGGGTGCAGCTATTCCGCCACCGGCTCAGATGGCCAAGAGAGATATTTGTCGCATTTGCTTACAGCCAGGACAGTTTAAGAAGGACTGCCCAACACAGAAGAGAGGTACCCCATCAGGAGTTTTTGCTATTTCCACACCTGCCCCGGAAGTTCCAGGTAATCAAGGTACTTTACAGAGTACTTTTATGTTGCATTCTTCACCTGTTAGAGTTCTATTTGATACCGGAGCAACACATAGTTTCATATCTATTGATTTATGTGACAAACTTGGATTGCAACCTATTCTTGCATCTACCTTCTTACGTGTATTGGAGGGCCCGCTAACCTCAAAAGTATATGCAAATATGCCACGCTTATGTATCTAACCCTATTGCTGTGTGCGTGCGCGAATATGAGTCGTGCTGTGTGCGTGTAATGAGCGTGTGCATGTGGGTGTGTACAAGTGTGTGTACGCGTACGTTCGAGGGAAGAGATTAAGTCAAAAAAATGTGCGTGAGTAAGGTCGCAGCAGGTAGAAGGAGGGGGAAGAAGTTGAAACTATGTGTGTGTCGTGTATATGGAAGTGAATGTGTGTGTGCGTGTTTTGTTGCATGCGTATGTGTTGTGAAGGTTGCGTGCGTGAACATAAAATGGTCTGCGTTTTTGAAATGCACTTTCTTTGAGTCTGGGTTCTGTTTTTAAAAAAAAGATTGAATAGTAGCACTGTTGTTTTGGATATTGCGGAAGAAATTTGTACGCAAATATCTATTTTGGTTGCTGAAAATAGTAACCACTTTTCTTTTCTTATTGTGTGTAGAAGCAACCGGTTAAGCCTTTTGCAGCAGCATCGATTTTCAGCTTTCGTTCTTTTCTCCGTCATTGGTAAGCACATCCATATAATTTCATAAATTATATATGAACGTTCATTGAATTAATATCATCTTTCTTTTGTCGATATTTACAGTGTCCGTTTGTTCGTGTTGTACCGACTTCATTCGTGCTTCTTCGTTCTTCGCCGTCAAATTTCTTTATCCACGAAAGGTGAATTGATTTCCACGACTTATATTCTTATACAAGTTTGGTTGATGAATGACTACTATGTGATGTTGAAATTGGATGTTAATTGTTATTGTTAAAGTGATAATTGAATTTGATATAGGGTAGTTAACAATTTAAAATGGATTTATATGTTAAATTTGATTAGTTAAATATGACCCTTTTAATTATTAAATTAATTGACACATAGAATTTGGTTAAGTACACTTTGAACCATTGATTGTATAATTGATGTAATATAATTTGAATAATAGACATCAAGTGAAAACTGTAATTTAATAATCTTTAATCTGCATGAAATGATAGTGTAGATTCTAGAAATAATTATATTAATTTGCATAAATAACAAATGTAAATTAATACGATTATTTTGGGATTATTTAAATAAATTGTTCGATTGTTATGTATGGTTGTTATTGCTTGTTTATTTACTTTGACACCATCCCAGTTATCACACTGCAAGTTCCTTTTGCTATGCTTTAATTTTTGAATTGAAATGGAATCGGGTTGAAACGATAAATACCCAAATAAACTTTGACTTAGGATAGAGAATTAAATTAAACCCGATAGGTCAATAATTTGATGTAAATAAAATAAAGATTTTGTTTGAATAATAATAAGGTTTTGAAATAAAATTGGAATTTAAATTTTTAATGAAAGGAAAATGTGAATGTTTGAAATTTGAAACAAAATATTAACGTAGTAATTGACGAAAGAAAATTATTTAAAATTTAATTATTTAATAATTAAATTTGGAATTATTTAATAATTAAATTTAGAATTATTTGACATATAAGTTTTGAAATTATTAATAATTAAGTTTTGAAATTAGTAATAATTAAGATTTGAAATTATTTGATAATTTAATGAGATCGAAATGTTTAATAATTTAATTTAAATTGAATTCTTTATTAAGTGAAATTGAACATCTTGAATAAGTGAAACTAAGTTTCTTTATTAATTGTGTTTTGAAATTGTAACTAAGTAATTAAATAAAATGAAATTGAATTCTTTTACAAGAAATAAAAATGTGTTTTATCGAAACAAATGTAAGACTTGAATTGGATTTGACAAATTAAATTTAAATTAAATTTGTAAGCTTTGATATAATGAAGTTGAACTTATGTAATTAATTTAATGAATTGGAAATTTAATAGAAATTGTTTTAAATGATAAATTAATCTAACGAATATTGAATGAAATCGATAAATGAATTTAAATTGATTTGAACGTTAAATTATTTTAAATGGTTATGGAATGGAACTTATATACGAATTTAAATGTATATTGGAATTGTTTAAATCAAATTCTGAAATTGAATTATAGAATTTTGAAATGGAAATTTGGAAGTTATGAAACATAAATTTCGAAAACTGTTTTAGAAAGACAAAGGAAATAATGATTCACGAATTTTAATTGAAATTGAATTTGATTTGGTTTTGAAATTTATTAAACGACCAATCGGTAAAATAATTACGAAGGTTATTAAGAAGACCGGAATCGGTTAGGGACATACTCACTGTCTAAACAGAAAACCACTTTAATAACTATACACGGAGTGTGATCTAGAATGAAGTGGTTGGAATGACGTACGCGATGACTGAAGAAAGTGAACGATAATGGATAGCCTTGACACTTGTGTCAAATTGGAAATGACTAAAATAGGAGCCGTGCCGGGCCAAATAGGGTTAGATACCTCGAGCGAACACACTTCTTCTTAAACTACTCATTACTTGTTATTGATTGGCACGCCCCCTTGAATTTGGAGTGTTGTTTCGCGGTGTTGCAATCGTTGCAGCGATGCGTTCTCACCAGTCCGGATCAGGCAAACGGTAGTTTCACTACCTTGTGTATCGCCTCATGTGCCTTGTCATACTTGTATCCCTATATATATGCAACCACTACGAATATGTTTTCTATTATACCTATGGAGTACTCCCTAATATCACACTAGTTTACGGTGGAGTTTACAGTGCTGTATAGTCTATAATGCTATATAAAATGTGTTAAGGGGAACAATGGTAACGCCTTAACACTATTTTGATATTTTACTTTACTGTTAGACATTATCTACTTATCGTACAATACTATGTATAAATAGTTTAACGGATCCTGGAAGATGCTATTCCATTCATTTTTGAGTTATTGTTATTTTGAATTTGAACCATATTATCTGTATAAGAATATATGTCCTGATTCGAGTGTATGTTTATGCTTACGCTCGGATTAGACGGAGGATTGATGTTGCTGTTCTACTTGGAGCTGAAGACCGAAGACTCTCATTATCTTTATCTTATCAGTATTACTCTTTCTATTTGGACTATTGGACTTCTATGTTGTCCTATTGTGACGACCCAGAACTTTTAACACTTTTAAATGGAATAATTAATTGGTTTTAAAATTATTTGAAAGCTAACTTCAACTTGAATTCCAAATATCAATATTTACATGATAATTAAATCATTAAATTATATAGTTTAAATATTGAATTTAATAATTGAAACTGGGTAAATTGTTGAATCTGGGATTTCGAAGCCTATTTAAAATAATTCGAAGGCTTATAAAATTTATAAGGATGATTTTGAAGATAATTGAATGGCTAAAATTTAATTTAAGGGTAACTTGTTCAATTTTGAAATTATATCGTTTAAATTGAATTTTAAAATAGTCTTCCGAGGCACAGCCTCGGAATTCAACGAAATCAGTTCCATTGGATCTGTAATAGTTAGTTATTATTGGATTTCAATTTTCGTAGCAATCAGAGTTGTCGTTTGACCCTGGCAGCTCGAAACGCTTAGATATATTTTAATCGATTTAATTTAACATCGATCGTTTAATTCTATAACTCGCACATACGATCGAATTAACCTCCGGAACAAGTTCCATTGTGATCGAAACGCGGGTAAAACCTTATAAACGTCGGTCGGCATGTCTGATTCGGGGTTTGGGATTTCGCGTTAGGCAACACAAGATATTCTCATATTTAATTATATTATAATCAGGCGTGTTCGAGAAGCTACTCCTACCTTTATTACTTTTCGCCCTAGTTCCTCTATCTTCAGAGTGTAATTTAATGGCTTCCTCCTTTTTCTTCAGTAAAAATCAAAGCGACAATCTGTTGCTCGAATGCAAATAAATGTCGTCTCCATCTATTATTTCCCCGTCCCTTTAAAAAAAAAAGAGAAAACAAAATGGTCGTTCAATCTATAGCTTCGTTCGAAAAAAAATAAGGGGGTATAAAATTGAATCGGTAATGGCCGTGCGCACTCCCCTCTCTCTCGTTCTTCTCATAAAAAAAAACTCAAATCAATCGCTCATAGAAGAAGCATCGCGACGTCAAACTCAGATAAGGAAGAGGTAGTTCCGTGAATTCGTTTCTGAAGCCGCGTTTCGATTGGGCTAGTGCCGCGCTCGATGATGGGGAGTAGGGTTTTTGCTTGCGACTGAGTCGCGACTGGTGGAAGGAGGAAGAGCGGCGGCTCGAAGAGGGGAAGATGAGCTACAGTTTTCGATTATGCAGTGGCGTTGATTCGAGATAGGCGATAGCAAGTTGTCGGCAGAGCGTGTGGGTGGTAGGGCACGCGCATTTGGCTGTGCATCTGTGTTTGAGTGTGGTCGCAGTGATGGACTATGGTGACGGCACCCGATTGTCTGGAGCTTGCGATCGTCTGTAAGGCAGTGAGTATCCCTTTTTTTCTCTTTTTGGTTATATTCGATTGAATAAAATAAATATAAAATTTATAACAGGAATTTTTTTTTATGGATAAGGTTTGAAAAAAAAGAAAAATAAATATAATAGGAATTTTTAAAAGTTATTATAGGATCCATCTAAAAATAATTCGATTTCCAAAATTTATATAAGGAATCAGAATATATATGAATACTTCACTTACTAGCTTAACTTTAAAATATTGTTTTATGGAGATAGGTTTGTTTAATAAACCTATTCAATTATCTTAGTAGTTAAAAATATTTTTATCAAAGAGAAACCAGTTTAAAATAAGATTTGTAGTTTAAAATAATTCATTGGTTAATCGAATTTATAAATGGGAATCTAATTGTTCGATTTTGTAAAATATTAATAAAACATCTAATGTTTTACAAGGTCATTGGTCGTGAAGAACAAGTCGTAAAGGAAATGGGCTGCAAAACAAATAAAGGTGAGTAAATCTCACTCTGTTGGATTTTTTTTTAAATTTAAATAGTTAAATTTAAATATTTGGTTGCATGATTAAACTGATTGATGTGCACTGTAAACTGATGACTTTGGTTTTGGTTGATTCCTAAGTTGAATGTTGTTGGACTCGGAATATTCAGGTTGTAAATTGTTTAAACTTAACTCATAAATAAGTAAATGTCTCCAAAGATAATAAAGGTAATGTTTTGTGTTTCATTAAATTAGTAGGTAATTAAAATGAATTACTAATTAATTAAATCAATTAATAAATTTGGGTTAACTAATTAAGTTTAAATTAATTAGAGTGACCATTGGGTGGTTAATAAGTGATTACTTAGTGCAATTAACAATATAATTACTTGGTGTAATTTATTGAGAGATAAATTAAGATAATTAATTAAGGAGAACGAATTTATTTAATGAAATAAATAAAAAGGGTGATAATTTCTGGTGGAGATAAATAAAGTATGATTTATACTGTGGTTTAATTAATATAATCAGTTTAGATTTTGATAAATTGAAATAAAATTGGAATCAATAACTTATATAATTAAGAAAGTAATTAAAGATTCGATTAATTAAGATTAATTAAACCATAATATGGGACTTATGAGGAGTTAATTAATATAAGTAATTAAGGATTAATGTAACTTAAATAGCTAATTAATTCATGAAGTAATTAAGATTACTTATTGATTTTGGTTAAGAAGAATTATTATCGTGAAATTAATTAAAGTTATTACTTGAATGAAAATTTAAAAAATAATAATTAATCCAGGGTGATTAATTAAGGTGAATTATGAAGGAATGGTTGATAATTGATTTGAAACTAATTAATGTTAAATGAAGGAATATAAATGGTTGAGGATAGAAATTCCAGTAGTATAAATTGAGTTAATTTGGAAATGATCAAATTAGATATGAATGATGGAATGATATTGGATGCTTGAATGAGATGATATTCCTAATATGAAATGTTGAGTATTTCATTTTGATAATTTGGGTTTGGATGACACGAGTCTCGAAGTGGGATCGGATATTAGGCACTACTCGAAACCACTTCGACTATAGATTGGTATGTGAAATTCATATATTGGAATGAAGTGATTAAAGGGAGGTGGACTATTTAAATCTAAGCTTGGGCACTTAGGTAATGGATGTGTGAAATTAGTTATGCCTATAACATATTGAGCACTTGTAAAATTGGCTTGAGTTACCCCGGGTTTTATATACATTGATTGCTTTGGTATTCCATATTAGATTGGTTTACTCACGCTGGTTTCCAGCCTGACCCGGGTGTTACTTTGGTTTAATGCTCGGGTCAGACCGAGTATTACAGATTTCCAGGTTAGGACGTTCTGGAGCTCAGGAGGCGAGTTGGATGGCAATATAGTACAGAGTATTCCGCTATATTTATATTATTGTTACTCTGAGACTTAATAATTGTCAATATTCAGTGACTGTATATAATGTGAAACTCTGATGTATATTAAATGTAATCAATAGATATAGTATTCTTTTGTAAACTATTATTATTTATTATTATTTATTATCCGCTGCGAATGTGAGATGTTTTGTGTTTCTGTTCTTCTTCTTCTATCTCTTTCTTCTTTTTCATAACGCCCCGAAATTTTCGGCTTCGAAAATTTCGGGGCGTTACACCTATTTCATTTTATTTAAGACATTGTTGTATTTTTGGGTAGCTTCATGAACTACTCTTATGACTATGTTGTAATTCCGCTGCACTATTCTGTGATGTTATATTTCTGTGATTCTGTGATGATTCTCATTTATATATATATACACTCCATTAATAACTCGTATTTTGTATTATTTAAGTTGACATGTGTGGAATATTGTCAATTTAAATGGTACAAATATACGGGTTGTTACATGATGGAATCAGACGAATGTCTAATTAGCTTGGAATTCCATTAGATTAGCAATCATTCCTAGAATATCTATTAGATCATGATGCAAGAGGATTGGAGGATCTACGAGCGATTCTTATGGATCGCTGGCGATCCATAGAAGATGGATCGCTGGCGATCCATTACCTTAGCATATTTTTTAACCTTTCTTGGTTGATTTTTCTAGTCCTTTTGGTTGGCTCTTGAGTTGCTCTGACTCGACGTAGCTATTCTGACTTCCTCTGAGTTCTGTTGGGTTAAAAAACCAAATAACATTTGACTCCGAGAGTATGCCTTCATTGGAAACAAGGCATTTCTAGAAGTGACTACTTTTGATTTCCTATTTAGTGAGGTTCATTGGGTCGTGTTGAGGCCATCATGCGAATTTGTCTTTGACTGTTTGTTGAACTTTGACGTGGGCCATCATTGCTTAGTATAAAAAATCAATTTTGATCCCATAACTTTCACGATACTTGTAGACAATACGTGGATCATGTTGAGCAAATTTGGAGAAGATTGGATCCCTTTTGATGGATCACTAGCGATCTATAGTTCCTGGATCGTTAGCACCAATAGAATAAGAATATTTTTTGTTTAGTTTCCCTATTTAATTCAATCGAGCCGATCCTTTTTTCCCTTCTTGCGACTCGAGCTTCCTGCCTCATGACCCGATTCAAATTCATCTAAACACTAAATCCATTCATTCCATTGCCGTTGCCGACCATCCACCGTGGAATCCTCTTACCATTGGCCATTCTAAAGTTCGCCATTGCCTAAGTCAACCATTGGCACCTGAGACATCATCGATTTGGATAACTATCGACCTACCTACCTTGGATTACTACTATTGCAAACTTCAACCATTCTTTCCCTTTTATTTTTGACTTGAGGTGGGTGGTTTGAAATTTGGCTTTCGCTTAGCAATTTGGTGATGAGGTTATATTGGTGATGATCATCGTGGAGAATTCGAGTTGATTGCGATTTTATAGAAAAAGATAGTAAATCGAGTCTTGGGTTCTTCACGAAACGTTACTCAAGCTTTACCCTGGTGCTCGACATGTTTATATTTTTCCATAGAATCAGAACTGACTTGCACTAAGTTACATTATTGATATAACACGACGTCTTGTGGATTGGTTTTAGTCCTTCCGGAGGGTAATACAGCTTAGGATAACATCTCGCATGCAGCTTATGTTGTTATCGCCTTCCAGAGAATTCAAATTAGTCCCTTTATTTCACATTTGGTGTACCTAAAATGGAAAGAGATTTCCGTGCCGCTTTGGACAACAGATCCGTTATCGATTGTTAATTGATAACGGGTAAGTGTAGGAGAAATATCTTCAATAAATATGAGAACCCCTTTTCATTCTTCACTATAAGCGAACTATCTACACGGGATAGGGCGTTTGTGGTGTTCAGGACACCCAGCTCACCTTACATAGATAACACACTGCACTTTCCCTGGTCTAAACTTGAAATCAAATGTGTCGGTATAGATCGGCATTCCTCGAAATTCAAAATGTCGTAAGGCAACTTTTAGTTAAAGATAGAATTACCTGACCGCGTTAGATGTAAGTTTTGTTGTATAGAATGAAGCATCTTTCCCATCGCCGAAAGTCCAGTGGAGGAAGTCTGGCACTTTAAGAAGTTGAATCGTCATCCGTTGCACCTTTCCCTTCGGTTCTGTGAGCTGAACACGGTCAACTAGTTCCAGTTAACCCAGTTGTAGACCGGACACCTCTAAATTTCAAAGTTCTACATAATCTCCTAGAGAGAGCTTCCTTTGTAATCTTTGCTAAGGTTCTACATAACATTTGTTTAAAACATGGCATCTCGCAGGATGACGTGCACCTTCCGAAGAAGAATGAGTTTGCACATATGTCGCCTTCGAGATACACCGTATGCCACCGGTATATGTGCTTAAATGGAGTCGTGCCCCTCTTTAATAACTTCTTGAAAGAAACTCTTTTAAACTTAGGAATTTCACCATTTCAAATTCAACCTAATGGATATGCAATCTTGACTTGCCTTCATATCCTGTTTATGCGGACATTTAATTGTGCCCCGAGTTCGATGAGTAGAGATATTTTCTCTCGTTTAAGAGGAGATAAAAGTGCCCATCCCTTATCATCATCGAGGCCCAAAGGAATGAAAGATCATGCTGCAGCTTCTAAGCAATCTGTTTCAATTCAAGACTTGATATTTCTTTGTTAGGTGTCCCAAAGGATTTAATCGCCTTTGGACAATGGGGAGTAAGTTCTTCTCCTTTACTTGTTGAGTTTCGATACATTGCAATGGGATTTTTGATACATCAAACACTTCTTGTAATAATTTTGAGGCTGTATAAAGACCCAACACTCAATTAGAATTTCCATACTCTAAAGGCCATAGATGCCAAGGAGAGATCGGTTAAATTTTTGCTCATAGACGAAATTTTCTCTAGTTTGGGCCGTTGCATCCTTGGAGATTCATTGCCATTGAAGTCTCATCTCCTTCCCATTCCAAAGTATGAACATGCTCTACTTCTTCATCACATGGCTCTGAAGAAGTGGTTTCCTAGAAAAAGAAGGCTTGTCTGACGAGTCAACCGAAGAAACTCATGAAGGAAGGGTGTCACGATTGAAGCCATCTTCGGCCAGAATGCCCCTGGTTCCATAGGAAAGAGAAGAAGAATTCAAGCAGCATGAGGGAAAGGCTGTAGTGTAAATAAAAAAGGAGGTGGATGAAGTTGAGGGCAGTAGTAATTATGATTCCTCTTCCGATGATGATGATTTTGAAGCAGACTCCGACGATGGAGACCCCGAATCGTGTGATGAGACTCCAGGAATGAGTCCCATTCTCCCAGATTTGCCTCCCAAGAGACTCGCAATAATGATGCTCCCCAATATACGAGTGACATCAGGGTTCACCGATTAAAGATCCCAGCATGGACTTTGGGGATTTAAGCAACGTTTACGTAGATATCGATCAACTTATGGGGGAAGATTTTGGATTCAAGGGAGTGTCTCCTTGCCTTGGTCATACTGTGTATAGAATTCGTCCAATTTCTACCATTGTGGCTTCCCGATCCGGTTTGTGATGTCCTTTTAGGCCCCCTAAGACACATTTCACATTTCACTAGGGTCACATTCACTTACACATGCATTATTTAGGCCTATTTCTCATTGATAAAGCTCTTTGGTTATTTTTCATGTCAGGTACCATAAGAGGCCATAGAGTTTACGACGATCTTGAACAATTCACCAATTTGCAACGATGGTCCAGACGATTTTCAAGCTGCCACCAGCCCCGTGAAACTAAGGAAGAGTAGAGAAAGCGAAAAGACTCTAAAGCTGAAGATCGTTACTGGGATGACAGAGAACGGGGTCGGACATATAAGGATGGTTACGAGAAGAGAAAAACTCCTGATGGCCGAGAGGAACCATCTTAGAAGTCGAAGGTTAATCACAGTTCTCATCCTTTTGATAATCTGGCTTTTGCCCCAGCCTCAATTTCTGCCAGTCTTGAAGTTCTGATTTCTTTCGTTCAGGCTCCACTTTCATCTCAAGCCCCATCGACTCACGTGGTGCCCGCTTCTGCTACCTCACGTACTCATAGGAGGTCGGTTTACATTCTTCCATCCGGTCCCCGTAGACTCGAAGTTGAGCTCCCTAAGTGGTTTCTAAAGGGAGTTAAGTTTGACCGCAACCTTCGCCCAGTCCGCTAAGATTCCTATATAGCCTAACTTCAGGCAATTCAATATGATTTAGATCAAGTTGAGGGATGGGGAAAAGTTATGCAAGCAGCTGGCCAACACAGACCGCAACCATTATCAAGAAATCCTCTCCTTTCAAATAGGGAAGGATGGTTTCGAGAGGGTGTTAGAGGATTGTGATGAGAAAATTGAGCAACTAATACAAGAGAGGGATGTGGCACTTTGGGAGAGTAAGAACAGCACCATCTTGCTGAAGGAGCTAAAAGAGGCCCATGCAACAATAGAGATCGTCTTTTGAGATGAAATTAAGAAGGCCCACGTGGACGAAGTTAAGCTGAAAGAGGAGCTCAATGCCCGTGACATGATTATTGAAGCCCAAAAGAAGAACATTGCTGACCATGACAAAGTTGTTGAAGGGCATAATAAGACAATTGATGAATACGTGGGAATTGTTGAATCCTAAGACAAGACCATTTCCGATCAAGCACAAATGATTGCTTCACTCAAAGAAAGAGTTGCGTAGTTTAGCGCCGAGAAGACTCGAGTTAAAGTTGAGAAGGCCGCCATAACAGCGGATTACCTGGAGCTGCAGGATACTTTCGAAAAAAAGATGGAGAAGATGGATGATAAGATCTTAAATTTCTATGTTATTTTCTTGCTGCATCTGGGGAGCCTCAGTTATTTGGGCCCCAAATTTCCTCATACTCTTGCCATGGTTGGGGAAGAAATCCTGGCTCATTTTCGAGAAAATGGGGATGCATATACCAAGCAAGAGTAGGAGGATGGCTACCTCAATTAGGAATTAAAGAAAGCACTAATAGAGGGTCGAGAGGTCCTTCGAATTGAGAAGGAACAAGAGGCTGCCGATGCTGCTATGACTGCAACTGCTAAAACATTGCCGGAGCCTTTTATTACTGAGCCTGGTGGATCATCAAGGTAGCCTCGCGATTAGTTTTCGAGTTCTACCAGTGCTGCTTTGTCATCTGTTCCTTCGGTAGCTGTCTTTAAAACTTCAGGTGTCTCGAAACTTCCCCGAAGATCGTGCATCCATCAAAAGAAGGAGAAGGTAGGGAATATGAGACCGACATTCTCCATCATTCCTCTCATGTAGGTAACCTTCTTGTTTCCCCTCAGTATGAGAATTTTCAGTTCACGTCTCAAGAACAAGACGAACTTAATGCTTTCACTTTGGTCTTATAGGTATGTCCTCTTTACCTATAACCCGCCGATTTCCTTAATGCTTGGGTTTGCCGCTATTTCAACTGCATTGAATGCTTATCTTCGTAACCGCTTTAATTGCTACTCATAAGTCTTGCTTGCAGTCATGGCCGAAATCTGAGAAGATTGATGCATTGCATGGTCTAGACGACCCTTCTGTATTTTTGGAGGACGACTTCACGATAGTTGAAGCTCGAGAGCAGGGGAATCAGACCGGATAGTTGCATACATCTGAACAGAAAATGGTTATCATTAAGAAGGAAAAGGTTGAAGCGATCAAATCTTCAAGGAGCTCCTGCAAATCCCAGAAGTGCAAAGCCAAAGGAAAGTCTTCTAAGAAGGTCGGAGAGCAGGGAGGAGTTGCCGGTGCAGAGGAGATAGTTGATATTACAGGCAGCGACCTACCCCTAGCCGGGATTCCGAGAAGAAGTAGAAACTTCCAACTAAAGATGGGAAGGAGAGGCGTGACGCCCCAACACAAGACCCATATTAGCAAAGAGAATTACTTGGTAATTCTGTCTTCTAATGTGGAGTATAGGGCTGGCTAAGGGAGACAATCATAGTCTTGCATTAGATAAGAGCTAATTATGTCAGTATTTGTACTCATTTTTTCCCCATTGCATCTCAATTATTCGACATACTTAATTTGTAATATCTCGGAATTTCCAGGAGTTTAAAATGTTGATAATCTCTTAATTTAAATTATTTGAAATTGGTAAATTGTTCTTTTCAAAAATAAATAACTAAGTAATAATAATATAATGTTTTAATTTTGGTTATAAATTGGTTTTAAATTAAGGATATTTATTTTGTTTGTGTAAATAAATTCTGAATTGGCTTATTGCTTTCAAAATTGATAAGTATGTTTAAATATATTTATATCTATGTATTTTAAATTGATTTTAAAGATAGGATAAATTATTTGTAAATAATAATAAGCTTAATTAAAAATTAATATTTATTTATTTAAATTGATTTTAGATTTGGATTTTTAAATTGACTTTGACATTGAATATAAATTTGAATTCAAGAATATACATACATCTTAAATAAAATAATAATATAGTTTGGTTTTAAAATATATAGATAATGTTTTTAATTAAAATTAAAGATTTGTTTATTTTTCTTTTTATAGAAATTTATATATTGAAATTGGGATTGTATTTATTTAATAAGAATAAATGCATGGCTTTTGAAATAGCAATTTTAAAAATAAGTTTGCAATGTTGTATATAATTTTATTTGGTTTCATTTCTTTTTAAAGATTGTACTTTTGTAAATTGAGAAAACATGTTTGTTAATTAGGAAAATAATTTAAAAGCTTTTAAATTTCTTTTAAAATTAAAACAAACTCAATTTGACAAATGTTTAATTTTAAAACACTTTGTTAACAAGTGTTAACACATTCACGAAAATAGGGACAAGTGTCCATTTTCTTTTTAATTTAATAAAATCTAAAAATTTCTCTTTAAAACACCATTTCCTCCATCTTTCTTTTTCTTTAAAACTTTTGTTTCATTTCTAAAAAGAAACTTGAATCATCAGCAAACACTCAACCACCAAAAATCAGAAACACTCCTCAATTCAAACCATCCTCAAAACAAAATCTGCATCAATTCCTCAATTCAATCCATGCTCAAATTAAACATCCAAAACCTGACACTGAAGTGCAAATCAAATCTGCATTTGAATGTCTGCATCATTTTCTTGTGCATGCAAATCTGAAGCAAAAAGAATAATGCATTTGCAAACTTTTACTCATCCAAAACCTGAAACATTAATCTCTGTTTATACCAAAACCTGTAACTTTTTTTTCAAGTAAAAACACTTCTCTCAAAATAAATGTGCAGTGCAACATTTTGAATGTCTGCATCAAATATTCTCATGCATGCATGGGTCAAAGTATTACCTGAAGCATTTCTGATGTGAGCAATTCAGTTTAAAGGCGAAGCAAAGTTAAAGTATAGCAAGCACTTCAGTTTTGTCATCAAAGCTTTGCAGTTTAAACAGACAAAAGAGGATAAAGTAATCCTGTTTTTAAAGGCTTCAGGTTCACGGAATTTTGCAACTCCCAGTTCATCTTCAAAACCTCTGCATTTCTTAATAAAGGTGAGTAAACATTTAAGTATAAAAACTTAAGTACTTGATGGTAATTGCATGTAAGTTGCTGTGTAGATTTAAGAA
This sequence comes from Allium cepa, assembly GCA_030765085.1. Taxonomy (NCBI): domain Eukaryota; kingdom Viridiplantae; phylum Streptophyta; class Magnoliopsida; order Asparagales; family Amaryllidaceae; genus Allium; species Allium cepa. The sequence continues at coordinate 254,130,529 of CM060944.1, read as the reverse complement.
TGCAATAGGTTTGTTTAGTAGAAACCGTGCATGTGATTTTTTATTTTTTATTATTTTTTTCCTCTCTGTATTTTTCTGTAGGATCTGAGACAAAGATCAAATCTTCAAAGAATTCTATTCAAAAATTGTTAAGTCTTAGATTTAAATTAAAACAAGTTAGTTCAAGTATAAACTAAGAATAAAAATAGATTAAAGTCTCTGGTTTTTGAAATGTACCTGGAAATTAAACTATGCAGTAACAAATTTATCATCAATGTTTGAAACCAAGGATTAAATTTGGTTAAAAAAATTATATAAACTAAAGTATCATTGGAAGTTATGAATTTTGAAAAGAAATTCACAATTTTTAAAACTGTATTGAGTATGTATTTGGGGGTTTCCTGCAAATTGGATTTCTTCCCAATTCTGTTAATCTGTGAATTTTTGATGCTTGAGATTCTTGATGGAGCTAGGTGAAGCATCAGAGAGTGTGAGAAAATTGGTTGAAGGATTTTCAATCCATTGAGGGATTTGAAATTTCTTGATTTTGAATTTAAAACCTAGTTTGGGTTCTAGCTGTATGTTGGTCTACCGCATCTACATCTCTGCATCGAGTTTGAAGGGAATGGGTGAAGGATGCGCGGTGAGTCAGTGAGCCTTGACCGAAGTGGTGGCGCTTATAAATGATCAGAGGCGTGGAATTTGGGGTTTGTTGATGATGTATTTGGGCTCAGTTTCACCCGAAGGGAGGATGGGTGATGTGTCGGTGAAGTCGACGTTGGTCGGAAGGGTTCTGGCACCGGTGCAGGTTGCCCGGGGACTGGATGGTGTCTGCAGTTTGTTTTTTTGTTTTGGGTTTGCTCGTTTTCTCGAAGCATGTCTCGAAATTTATGGTAGATGGCTCGGGAGGGAACTCGTGTGGGTTTTAAACTGTGATGTTATCAGTTTTAAGTTTTAAGTTAAACAGTTTTTAAAATTTTTTAAAATTAAATTTGTTTAAAAAAAAGAGAAGAAAGATAGTACTTTGTACTTGAATTCAAGTATACATGGGTTGAACCCAATTTAATGTTCAACCGGATTTTTTTAATTTAAAATAAATAAAGCTTTTAAACTTTAAATAATTTAAGCTAAGTTAAATTCTTGTTTTTAAATTGATTTGATTTTATAAATGGAATTTGTATGAATAGTTTAAATGTTTTAAGTTAATGTTATTTTCAAACTTACTTTGGAAATATAAAGGAAAATTATAAATGCTTTTTTTAATTAACAATTAAAGGTTTAAGTAATTTATTAGCTTGAATTAGGAATTGTTAATTAATAAATAAAAGAAAGTAAATAAATAATTACTTTAAATTTTAATCTAATTAATGAATTAAGTTAAGTAAACTTATTCCAAGATTAATTTAAGATAATGTTTATCTTGAAAAAAAAAGTAACTAAGTGTTAATAATTTGTAATTATTTAAGAATTTTAAGTTTAGTTAATTAATTTAATTATTATTTTAAAGGGGTCAATTAAGTAATTAATTAAGTATGATTCTTAATTAACTAATAATTATGATTAGATTAATGACCAATGATTAATTAAATTGTAATTACTTATTAATTAAGTAATTAAGAGTTAATTAAAATGGTAATTAATTAATACTTAATAAAGGTTATATTGTGTAATTAAGTTTTTAATTTGGTTTTCTTAATTAATAACTAAGAAGTTATTAATCTATAATGCAAGTTAGTTAGAAATTAATTGACTATTTTTATTTAAGGTTAATTAATTTTAATTAAGGATTAATTAATTATATTTATGGATTAATTAATTTGTAATTAAGGTTGTACATTAATAATTAAGTTTTATTAATAAATGATTAAGAGATAATTAATTGGTTAATTAAGGTTAGTTAATTAATTATAAAAGTAATTAGTGATTAATTACTTTGTATTTAAGGATTGATTAATAATTAAGATTTATTAATTAATAGTTGAAGATAATTAATCAGTTAGTTTAAGATTAATTTGGTTAACGAGTAATTAAAGAATGAATTACTCAATTTTGTTTTATGAGATGAGTGTGATCAAGTAAGCTAATTAATTTGTTAATTAATTAAATATAGTCACTTGATAAAAGATTAAGTAGGTTTACTTAATAAGTTTGATAAGGCTAACTACTTAAGATAAGAAATTGATGAATTACAGAGGTAATTGAGTTAAGTTAAATCACTGATTGGGAATTAATTTTAAATGAATAGTTACTTGAGAAAGTAATTAAGGGGTTTATTACTTGGTGTAATAAATCAAAGAATTTTTTTTAAAATAATTAAAAAGTAATTAAGAAATAATGTAATTAATTATAGTTAATTAATTAATGGAAGTAAATTAATTAGGGTTCATTAATTGATATGATTAATGAGAATAATTAAGGATTAACTACTTGATTAAGAGTTAATTAATCAAGGTTGATTAATTTAGATAATGATTAATTAATTGGTTTAATTAATGTTTAAGTAAGATTTATTTTGATGAAGGTAATTAATTTAATTAATTTTAAATTAATTAAGAGATTAGGTAATTAATTTAATTCACCTTGAATTAATTAGAGATTGAGATGGTTAATTTAATTCATTTTAAATTAATTATGTGTGATTAAGTAAATCATTTCTTATGTATGAATGGATGATATTGATTGTTTTGTATGGATGTAATCTCAGAATTGAGATACGTAAATGTTGTGTGGTATGAATGCTTGGTTACATTGTGATGGTAATATAGATTATCTATTGTGATAATGATATGGATTACCTATTTTGTTATAGATCATCTTTTTAATTGATATTGTGGTTATCAATTGTGACTTGTGAATTATCTATTCTGTGTGTATATAGATAGTTGAATTTAATTGTTTAACTTTGAAACAACTTGGACTTAAAAAAGAAGCTTTGGATTTCGATGAGAGAGGGATCGGGTTTCCGTATTTGGATATCCGAAAACCACATCGATTCCAATTAAAAGTTAGGTCGTGAATCAAAGTGGAGCTTTGTGAAGACTCGAAGTGTAAGAATTATACGTCAATATAACTCTTTGGGTGATTCCGTAATGAGTTGACGGAATTAGTTCTTATAGGTTCGAGATAGTGATTCAAAGTGCAAGGGTTATTGTCGTTAACTCTGATGGTGATTCCAAAGTGAGTGTAACGAGATAATGCCTTCGGTTTCGTTCGAACCCGGAACGAACTTGTATGGATTGAATGCTTTCAGAACATCGTCAGGTGGACGATGAGCATTCTAAGTGATGTGTTCATTAAAGGTAATCGTAACCTCAAGCCTCATCAGCCGGGAATGGCTAAAACAGGGGAGGTGCAGCAAGGCTTCGTGGGTATCCCCCACTTGAGAGTAAGATTTACCCCTGTCTAAAGGTCCCTTTTATTTCGGCTGTGTGGACGGTTGAATAGCTACATCCGCCGGGGTTGTCTTATTTGGAACTGTTCAGTAAGGAATGGGTCCAGCTTTGTGTTGTAGGGGAGCGGGCGTACTCTTCGTACAGTGATCTAGGCCACGTACTGTGACGGGCGGTACCCCAGTAGCCCTGCCATTGATGGAAACCCATTCTTCCTACGAGACCCTACGGTTTTGATTGTATTATCCACTTTTGTGGCTAGTAGCTGGAATTTAATAAATGTAACAATTTCGGCTATTTCATATTTACTTGAAAACCCTAGACCTATTATAATATCATCGGATTTCCTATCAAATGTTTGGTTTGCGTAAGGTAAAAACTTTTCCATGTTCATGTGTGGGAAGTCTTGCGTGATACCTTTTCTTTCAAAAGGTTTTTAAAGTTAAGTAACTTTAACTGTTTACTCACACCAGACCCATGTTTGACCCGGAGTTTATTCTGTTTTTCATAAACTCTTGGGTACTCAATTTTTTACGAGTAGCCAAGGGATTTAGGTCATCTTTGACGAATTCTGGAGGAGCAATGGAGCAGGAGGCTTCTGCGTATAGCTATATAGTATTCCGCTGTGTGTTCTCTGAGTTGTTGTCTTTGTGTTGTATTGAGTTATAATAACTAGACAGGTGTTTATAACTGTCTAATATGTGTTGTTTAGCTGTGTATCTCTGATGTATATGATACTATGTAATATATTATGTGATTGATATAATTTATTCGTTCCGCTGTTTACATTCTGATATTGTTTCTTTCTTCTTCTCTGTCTTTTCTCTTTTCTATCTCTTTCATTCTTAAAGATGATGCGATTTCCTAGGATTAGGAAGTCGGGTCATCTCATACTCCTATCTAATACACTACTATGGGGGCTACAAAATCGAATCAGACACAAAATATAGTAACTACAACAACTGTAAGTCACAGAACAGCAATACGGATAATATATACATACACATACATGAAATATCATACAACAAGTCACAAGTGGTATGTGACCACCATATATATATAGATACGTCTCCCACAAAATAATATACATCATAAGATCCCGACAAAAAGATTACAACACAAAAACTATCCATATCCAAAGCGATGGTGAAATCCAAAAGGTAAAGCAAGCTAAGAGTCCAACTACCTACCCTGCAACTCGGTCTGACCCGAGTAATAAATACACAGGTCAGGCTAACTAGAACTTGATATTAGTACAAGATAAGAGGAATATAGGTGCAAAGGGAACTCTACTTTAGTTATAAAGGAATGATATATAAGTATAGCTCAAATGCAATGTCATGGAATAGTTTCATTAAGGATAGTTGCATGAATAGGTTTAGTTCAACATATTATTATAACAGGAAAATAAACGCAAGGAAGAAGTTGTAGAAAAATTTAGTTTCAAGGACAGCAAGTTTGCTTTTTAGTCAGAAGGGCATTTTTTAGTGTAAACTGAAAATGATAATTACAACTATCATTCTGTGATTTACACTAAAAAATATCCTTCAGCCTAAAAAGCAAACTTCTTGTCCCTAAAACTAAATTTTTCTCTAGCTTTTTCCTTAAGCCTAAAAATCCCTTATTATAAACACAAATGCATTCAATATAAATGCAAGTAACCATTCAAAAGCTATAAGGAAAATTCATCAAAATTTCCAATATGAATCACATGGAACTCAAAATAGAGTTCAAATCTCATGAAAATGAAATCACCCTATATGACATCTCATGTAGCCCTAGGCTATCAATGCAACAAAATCTTAAAATGGTGAAATCGAATAAAACTCAGAAAACCCGGCTTGGCCAGATCCCCGATTGCAAAGGCGAAGCAATGCTGCACGTGCTAAACTCTTGTCCAGTGCTATTTATAATTTAGGTACCTAACTCATGGACCCAAAGGCCATACTCATGGTGACCGAAGTCACATTACTCATGGTGACTGAAGTCACATAACTCGTGGTGACCGAAGTCACATACTCAGATGACCCGAAGGTCTATAGCACTGGCATTCTCGTGGATGTGTCACAAACTCTTGGAAAGGAACCCGAAAAGTGTTAAAGTGTGTCCCATACCACACGTATGCACTAAACAGTTTTCTAACCGAAGTTAACTCCACATCATAAAAATAAAATCTCAAATCTCAGAAATCTCAAAATACCCATACATCTTGCCTCGCCTCATTGGCAATTGAAAATAAACCTCATAGTGGTTTTTCATAAACCATAATTCCTGTAACGGGAAATCTCATCTCAAGGCTCACCTCGTCTCATGTGAGTAAAACAACATATATAAGTGGTTCTCATCGATTATTACTCCTATAATAGGAGATCTCAAACCTCTTATCTCGCCGAACATTGGCTAACTCGGATAATTTCCATATAGGAATTATAAATCTCAACAATCAACTCAAAATAATATACTCAAGAGATTTCAATCGTACAAGTCCGAAATTAACTGAAAAAATAAACTCACGTGTCTCATACCACGTATTTTACTAAATTATTTAATTCTCTTTATCATACATCCGAAAAGTATAAAAAATAATGTATATTATTTATAAAATAAATTTCTAGAGAAAACAGGATTATAAAATAATTTTCTGAAACCATTTTGGAAGCAATTTAGTGAAATTTCTTGTTATTATAGGAAATAAATATTTTTAAAATACTTTGAAATAATTTAATAATAATTTGAAAATATTTCATAATAATGATTTCAAAAGCCAAGGTATTTAGAAATTTTTTCAAAATTTATTTAGAAGAAATAGTGCTTGAAATCGAAGAAAAACGAAGAATTCACTCCAAATCGATATTCGAACTTAATTCGAATTCAATCCAAAATTTGAAATTCTAAATTCCTCTAAAAATTGGATAATCTATTTATGGATATCATAGCCCATAAGCATCATCAAATCATCTCGAAATTTACATCCAAACAAGTGACAAAACCATAGCAATTCAAAGGCAATGCTACGAAACAAGCTGCAAAAGGAACGCGAACAAATGACCACAACAGCTCGTACTGGGCCAGCTAGCGGGTCGGCCCAGCCTTGTATCCAGGTCGGCCTGGTGGTTGCTGGGTCGACCCAGGCTATGAATATTTTCCTGGGTATTTTTCCTGCTTTGAACTCAGCTTCCAACAGCAAATTAGCATAGCAAATGATCAAGTTTTACAGACAAAATTGACATGCAAAGAGTTTGACAACTAAACTACATTCCGAAAAGATCCAGCAGCAATTCGACCGAAAATCAAAGAGATATGGCCACTCAAAGTGGCAACTAGAAACAAGAAAAACATAGAAACAAGTAACAGAGAATAGAACGTATACGGTAACTTTTCTGAGCAAGATTTCTTTACAGAGGCACTAGTTTTAGTTAGCAATTGTGAGTGTTGTACTCACCTCAGCATTAGCAATAATTTGGGTGATTTCAATGTCAAGTTGGAAGCTTTTGATGGGAGCCTTCAAGAACCTGTAACAGCTAGAAGAAAACATGCAGAAGAGATAGAAAAGGTTACAGACAGACTCATTTCCAATTCAAGATTATTGATGAAATCTATCTATTATTGGATGTGATTACATTTTCTATTCTTGATTTAGATTATTATCTTCTTAAATTAGCAGCAAATTTGGGTAGAATTTGATTTAGTTGAGAGAATCCATTGTTTTTCTTTTCGTTTCTTTTTACTGTAAACTTTCTTTTGAGAAAGAGAAAGAAACAACGTACTATATTTCTTTCCTTTGCAGACACCACTAGATAATGGGCTTGGATCCCATTCCTAACCCTATTAAGCCCAAGTGTAAAAATACTTGGTGAAAAATAACAAAGAAATGTGTTATATGTTATCTATTTTATTACCATATGCACAAATTCTCTTATTTGAAAGCAAATAAAATGTATACATCTATTTGTAATGAAGGAAAATTGTTATTACAAGATAAAATTCATTTCAACAATAAAAAATTATTTTTTATAATTAAAAACTTATTTTTCGCAATATTTCACAATTTACACTATTTTAGTGTAAAAACACTATTTTTAATACAACACTTTATACAAAACTCATTTACCAAATAAATTACAATAAATCATTCAAACACTTTCTAATCATCAGAATGTTATTTTTAAACCATATTTCACTTTTTATATCAATAAATACATAATTACTACATATTCCTTCTTATATATTTAATAAAAGGCTAATACTGGCAATAATTACCAATATTAATGCATTAATTCAACTAAAATCAATAAGTAATTATTTTTACTCCTAATTCTCAAAATAAAGTTTTAAAAAACTATTTTTATCAATTTATATTTATTTCAGCAATTAAATGTTGAAACACATCACTTGAAGGCTAATGCCAGGATTCTTCATTTCATTTATCTTCAATGTTAAATTATAACTCACCAATACCAGGATTGTTACAAGAGCGGTAGAAAGAGGCACTGAAGGCTCGGGTAGCAGTGGAGCCATTTTTTAGGATATTTTTTTGTTTGATACGTGTTTTGTTCAAGTGCTGAGTCTGCGCTTTCTGCTTTGATTGTTGCAGCATCTATATTTTTTCCTTTTGTTGGCCGATATTGTATCTGTATGGCCCCCCTATTTTTGACTTTATATAGAAAATGCTATAAGTAATACAATGTTGACATTTTGATTATAACTTTATATGTCTACTTATCCGCGTTTCATGCTCTTATGCTAACTTTATTTACCGCTATTTTATCTGGTCCTGCAATTAGAGCCAATATTCTTTGTTTGGTAGAACTGTGAAGTACTTGGTTTTTGTTTAATCTTTTTTTTTAGTATATTATTTTTTGAGTATCGGTGAGTGTGCATGCCCTCAAGTTCATGGGGCTGGTTACTCCAAATACTTGACGAATGACCGGTTGATCCAAGTGACTTTTTTGGATGTCTGTAATCGGACTTGTTGTCCTATTCCTCCCTTCGGGAACTTGTGATTTGGACGCCTCGATTCTAGTGAGATTGTCTGTAATCGAGATTTTCTACCGATTCTTAGTCATTTGACATTGTCACATTCATACTCATTACTTCTGATAGTGGGAGTGAATTAATTTTTTTTTGTCCTATAATAGACGAGTTTCTCGACATTATCGGGATAATGCCAGTACTCGAAAATGTGCGCATCTTATGAAATGTGTGACTTTTGAGAGTGTGCGCGGTTTATAGGATGCATAGCTTTTAGCATCGATATAACCCATCGATCCAGAATGGTTTTGGACTCTCAGTGATACTAATCTTCGGGCAACGTGAGGAGTTTATACTTCAAAAGCATGATTCCATGAGTCAAAAGATAATGCGCGGCTTATGGGAGTATGCATATTTTGGGATCGGTATGACCCGCTGATCCGGAACGGCTTAGAACTCCTCAGCGATACCAATCTTCGAGCAACATGAAGATTTCATGCTTCGAGGGCATGATTCCATGGCTTAAAAAGTAATGCACGACTTATGGGAGTGCACGACTTTGATTTGGGCCTTCCCGGCGTAACCGGAGCAACATCGGTTCTTAGAAGACGGGGATCGGGTTTCGCCAATACAACGGTTTGAGTTGATTTTCTTTTGTCGACCAGGCAGGTAAGTGGGGCGTACTTGAGTATGGTCCATTATCTCAAGTAGCGATTGGATGGTGTTGAGCCGATTTGACCCCGTCGACTCTGTAGGTTACTTTCATGAACACGGTTTTATTGGTTCAGAAAGCAAAGCAATTTTATTAAAAAAAATTAGGAAAGTTCTGCCTATTTACAATGCCTCCAACATTCTATGATGGCTTATTTATGAAAAATAAGAAGTACATAAGGTATTTCTAGATAATGTAACGACGTAGCGATTCGCTATTCCATGCTCGGGGAATTTGGATTCCGTTAACAGTTGTCAGTTTGAATGTTCCATCCTCTAGCTTTTGACCAATCACATATGGCCATTTCCAGTTTGGTCTGAATGTTCCTGGTATGGGATAGACCCATTTGAGGATGAGGTATCCCACTTCGAAGGTTCGGTTGTGAACCCTGGAGTAGAAGTACCGTGCGACCCTTTTCAAGTGGGAAGCGATTCTTAGTTTGGCTTCTTCTCTCTTTTCATCGACCATGTCGAGAAACTTGAGCAGGAGCCGCACGTTTTGCCTTTGGTTAAAGTTTATTCTTTTATAAGAGGGGAGTTCTATGTGAGGACCCACAAATCCATACTCCTTGAATATACACTAATCTCCATAGATTAACTCAAGATGAACGGAAATATGAATTCTCATTGTTTAAGAAAAAGAAAAGGACAGAAGAAGAGAGAGAAGGATAGAAAATAGAACGGAAAAGAAAATAGAACGAAACAGAAAGAAAACAACAGAACAACATCAGAATCTCACAATTCGCAGCGGAACAACATATAATAAATAAATGAATAATCTTTAAACAAAGAACTATATCAGTTATTACATTTTATACATTACATTACATCATCATCAGAGTGTACAACATCAGACAACAACAAACAGCGGAAAAGAAATACTATATACTAGTAATACGCCATGCCATCTAGCTTGCCTCCAGCAACTCCAGAATATCCTGATAAACCTAATAAACCTTAACTCTTGACTGCCCGTGTGGAAATTGGTGGGCACCCAGAATTTAGGAAGGAAAACAATAAACTCCGAGTCAGTCATGTGACTGGTGTGAGAACTCAAAACAGTTTATTTATCTTTAAAATCAAAATAGAGGAATATTTTTAAAGTCAATTCGCAATGCTTTTAAAAATGAGACTACCATAAGGCCTCCCGCACACACACACATGCAAACGCAGAATCGGAGGAGATTTCTCCTTATGATAGTCAAAGATGCTTGATACGCATTTAAAAGAACATTTGATATTATTACTAGTGCATAGTGTAGGACAAATCATTTCGAAAGTAGAATATAAATCTTAGCCAACATACGACCATTATCGTATGCCTACTATAGCTACTATATTCAACGGCAGGGTACCGCCACATTCCATAGCAGGTTATACAACTAAAACCGTACAAGGATCGTATTGTTTCTTTGGATTTCCAACGAATGGTCAGGCCAAGGAACTTCCCATTGCCACATGAGAACGCCTCTGGAAGGACGTCCCCGAGAACCAAACCGGATCTCTGCCAACACAAGGCCGGGTTACCCCTAACTGGGTAACTACTGACACGAGTATGCCATCCCCCGGTCCTTTGGGACCTTTAACCGAGCGCTCGTAATCAACATCACACCAAAATAATGAGTGTTTCAACATGAGTAAGTATCTGGGCTCCATACCATGATACCACCCTTTTCCAGAAGGAAATGCACATACCCTAAAGGGAGCAACCCCTCATAACCTTGCTGCATCTTTCCTGTTTTGACCATTCCGGGTTGTGAGGCTCGACGAAGTCTCGTCCACAAAGCCACGCTTTATACAGAAGCTGTGCTTTGGGTCAACAAATGATCATAGAAATGATCACAAAGATAAACGATCAAACAAATGATCCTATCACAAATAATCAACACAATGATCATTTCACAGCAACACTCAGCATGTCACATTATCAAATTGGGAATATATTGCTGATAACCATCAACTACATAACCTCCGAGCTCGTACGTCTCAGAGAAGGGTGTTAAGCTAAGAGAATAAATTCTCCGCCACCAACAGAAATATATTTGAAAGAAATCAGCTTTATATCTCAATTTGTAATGTCAGACACACAATCCATACAAGTCTGTTCCGGGCTCGAACAGAACTGAAGGCACTTACAAAGAAGTCCTTGCTATCCGGATATCCACAATCCTGATCGGATTCCCCATCACATATGGAGAACTCTATACCGGAGCAACTCGGTGCAGAGTCAATCGACAGGTCATCCTATCGCTCTCGCAAATACCCGGTCTTCAACACCGGTCATCAATGCTATCCATTACGTCGTATCACTATTCGGAATGGGTAATCCGAATAACGAGCGCAATAATTTAAAAATAAGTGTGGCATTCCAATTCAAACAAATCACAACAAATACCTTTCAAAGGTAAATATTGATAGTCGGTTATTGAACTATCAATGGATATGCACAACATCACCAGATTCCAAATAATTTTCCAAATTATTTATTTCCCAAAAATATCTTTACAAGATAAATAATTTTCACACTTCAAAAATAAATCAATATTTATTTTTAAACGAATTCCACTTTCTTTTATAAATTCCATAGTGAATTTATATTCCAAAATATCTATGAATATACGATTTCAATTATTCATTTTCAATTTATCTTCAAAAAGATAAATTCTCAAAATATTCACTTTATATTGGAAAACATTTCCATACTTATTTAATAAGTAATTCACAATCTTTTTATTTTCTATACTTGGAAAATATTCAATATAATTAAATCTAAATTAAGTATATATTTCATTCTTTAAGGAAATCATTCTCTTAAACATATTTATTTGGGCTAAAACGAATGTTACGTAAAACATCGTTACGACAACCCAAAATCACTAGTATAGGGATTCGAAATCAAAATAGATATATAAATCCCAATACTATACAAAACATTTCCTTTCGGAAATCATTTACTATAACAACAGTGTTATAGTCCACCATTTCCTTCTATTTCTCGAAAACGTCTATTTCAACAATAAATGTTGAAATCTATGGTTTCGAATCTTAACACATTTAAAACATCGTTAGATCGTTTTAATTCTATTTAAAATATCACATCCAAAACAATTTCTTTAACATATTATTCAATATTCAAAAATATGAATATACTTGTTAACCAATTTCATCATTTCTATTCATTTTATTTTAAAGGATTATTCACTGTCTAAAACGTGAATATAACTCCATTAATAAGTTATAATAATTAACTTATCAAAATAAGTCGTTTGCGGATTTATAAAACAATGTTTATAAATTCCATTTCTATTTATTTTATAACAACTTCCTTTTTATAAATCTCCTTTATTAACCTATTCGATTTATAACTCAATTATATACCGAAAGTCCATATTATAAGTTAAATGCTTATAATTTATTTGTTTGCAAAATCATTCTTTTAAACTTCCTAAATTATAAATCTTATAACTAATAAGATTCATTTATTTACCTAAAGCTATTATTTTAAATAACTTTACAAATTTTATAAACCTACTGCTTATAAAATTCCATTTATAACTTCATCGTTTATAATTCTATAAATTTCATTCATTTATGAAATTCATTCACGATTCATTCTAACTTTTATAAAAATTCGTTTTATAATTCCCATATTTTAATTTATAAATTAACAATTTATAAATCTTTTATAATTTCATCATTTCTGATTTATAAAATAATCAAATTTCATAAACCCTATTTTTAAACTTTTTATAATAAATTCAAAAATCCCAATTTAAACTATTTTATAAAATCATTAACCCCTTATTTTCAAAAATCAACTTTTAACTATATTTCTCAGAAATCATAATTTTTATAACATTAAATTATACGTTTATTTTTTTAAAACGAATCAGTTCCAAAATTATTTTATAAAACGTATACTTTCAAAAATCACTTTGAAATCCTTTTAAAATTCCAAAATTTGGTCCAATGATGCTACATACCAAATAGTCAATCACGACAACAACGACATCATATATCGATATGATAATCAACGAATATCAAAATATCCATAATCAATTAAATACTGTTGAGGAATCCAGTTGGATCCCTCCAACCTGTTTTCCTGCATCCAAAGATGTTAGCACAATGCCAATTCCGTTCCAGTACGAAATTATCGCGGTATATGGGATTTAAAATATTATCCGCTTAATAGACGGCACAATAGGGTCTCATCCGCTATATAGTGCGGGAAATCAACAACTGCAATATATACATATGCCAATATATATATATATATATATATATTGCTATTATATATAATACCAATTTCACTGTTTATGAAATATTCGTGGTATATGTTTTTAATAAATAACATCCGCTTACTAACGGCGCATAATGTCTATTTTAACAATCAATAGATAACAATCATCATTCAAACATGCATTCAGGTATTTTAAATATAACTATTTAAAATTAAATCAAAACCGATTCGATTGAGTGAGAAGTTCTCACCTTGATTCAATTTCGTTTTAGCGATTTATTTCGAATAAAATTAAACGGACGTTTAATTTTATCCGAAATTCTCACTAACTCCAAAAGACTCCAATCCAATTCCATAGCCTAGTGTTCGTCCATACGATTCCAACGCTTCCTGTTTCGCGCGTTTTCGACCTCGTATGAAAAAGATATGGATTTTACAAGTTTTACACAAATTTATATTCATAATTTACAACATATATTTATATTTAAAACCCTAACTTGCCACAACCCTAGGATCCAAGCCCTTTGCAATCTCCACCGTCCTTTGCTTCTTCCTCCTTTTAACGTACGCACGTTTTCTTCCAGTAACATAGTCGAACCCATCAAATAGAAATTAGGGTTTAAATTATGCTACCACCTCGTCGCGTTTGAAGGTGATCAGGGAGCATCAACACGTGTGTGCCACTCCTCCCCACCCACGGCCAGAATGCGGCCCCACTCGGTCGCGCCTATGGCACGAAATTCGAGAACAAACGCGCGACCTTCCAAACGAAACTGCGATCGATCCAATGCGTGAAACCCCATCTCGACCGTATGGATCTGAAGATCTTGTCGAGCACTACAAGTTTGTTGTTGAATACTTTGCTTGATTGTGAATGGATCAAAAGTTATTGAAGAGAAAAGATTGCAAGATTTTCGGCCATTGATTTCTTATGGAGGCGGCCTGAACATTTAACCTAGGGTTTTATAATTTTCTTATTTTTGTGAATTTAAGGTCTACTTATAGAAGTTTGAACGACACTATTCATTCCGGAATTTCTAAACTCCGACGCGCGGTGGCTGGCGTTTCTGTGGTTTACCCCGCGTTCCGGACACAATGGAACAGGTTTCGGAAGCTAATTCGGTCATCTGTGCGAGTTATGGCAATAAACGTTAAATTTAAAATTAAACCAATTAAACGATTTTCTAGGCGTTTTAGCTTGCACCGGACAAACGGTAAATCCGATTGACACGAAATTTGAAACCTTACAATAATATCACATTATGGATCCGATGAAACTAGTTTCGTCGAAATCCGAGACTGTTTGAAAAATGACTATTTTAACTCGCCAAATTAATATTAAAACAATTTCGATGCGTTTCGAGCTGACACGATCAAACGATAACTTCGATTGCTACGAAAATTAAAATCCGGTAATAACAAACTATTACGGATCCAATGGAACTAGTTTCGTCCAATTCTGAGACTGTTCAAAAATTGGCTATTTTCACTAGTCGATTAACTATTAAAATATTCAATTTTCACAGATAAACTTTTAATTCGATTTTAAAAGTTCTATAATATCGTTCTAACTTCAATATGATAAAATAAAATTTTACAAACCATTTTCAATCATATTTAACCCGATTTTCTATTATTTCTGTATTTTCACATATTAAATTATCGATCTAATTATTCAATTAAATCCAATTATTCAAAATAAAATTTATTCGACTTATAAATTCACAAATTAATATTTAAAATTAATTAAATATACAAATTTTAAATTAATAAAAATTCTGGGTCGTTACATTCTAGTTCAACGGGTTACTTCTGAACCATATGCAAAGGCGAATGGAGTATGCCCGGTTTCAACTTTGTGCGTTGTTCTGTATGTCTATAGTGCGAATGGAAGTTCATCAATTCAATTACCTTTAGGTTTAGTTAGCCACTTTTTGATGGTGGACTTTATGATCTTTTTTATTGCTTCCACTTTCCCGTTTGCTTGCGGATGAACGACCGCTGAAAGGCCCTTCTCGATTCGAAGCGTTTGCAAAAGTCTTTAAAGTCACACTTGACCGTTTGCTTTCGGATGAGCGAACGCTGAAAAGCTCTTCTCGATTCGAAGCGTTTACAAAAGTCTTTAAAGTCTTTCAAATTGGGTCCCGTTATCAATGATGATTTTATGTGGCACATCAAACCTACAAATAATGTTTTTAGTAACAAAGTTAATGACTTTATTCGTGGTAATGGTGGTCAGTAGTTCCGCTACGGTTTAGTTTGTGAAATAGTCAAAGGCAACTATAGCATATTTAGCCCCTCCTGTAGCTATTGGCAATGCGCCAATCAGATCAATTCCGCATATTGCGAATGGCCATCGGCTGACCATCTATGTTAGCTCTATTGAGGGAGTTCTTTTGATCTTGCTGAATCTTTAGCATCAGTTGCACCGTTTGGCGTAACCTGCTACATCATGGTTTACTATTGGCCAGAATACCCCTATCCAAGGATTTCTTTCATGGGTTTTCCCCCTAGTATGGTTTCCACGGTTGCCTTCATGAACTTCTCTCAAAATCCTTTAAGATTCGTCATTGGTCACACATCTGAGCAGGGGGTAAAGAACCCCCTTCAGTAGAGTATCACATCCTGTATTATGAATCGCGGTGCCTTCGGAAGATGCTTTTTCCACTGGTTCCATCTTGGTTTCCTCGATCTCTAGGAGCTTGGGGAGCCACGGGTTAGTCAGGATTTTGTGATTTTCTCATGTATTGCTAAAGCTTGTTTTCCTAAATCAGCTCCTCAATCAAATTCTTTAGGTGACGGCACTCATTCATATTGTGTGGCCATGCGCTTTTTGGAAGCGATAGTACTTTCCATGACACTTTTGCTATTCGGTTGCTTCCTTTTTAGGAAGTTTCTTGTACTCTTATGTCCCTTGTATTACGAGATAGATGTTTTTTGAAGTATCATCAAGCGAGGTGTAATCTTCGGGCATGAAGCCTTCAACCACTTATTACTTCCATTCCGCTTGTTGGAGTTTTGATTTTTCCTTTTCTGAATTCCATCTTTTCCCACGTTTCCTTCAGTGGTCCCGGAGGTGTTTATATCTTGGTTTGATGCCACATCACTCTGTCCAACGTTGGCTGGTTGTACATTAGCGGATTTTCTTTCTAGTTCTTATGCCTCTTCCAGTCTCAATTACTGGCTCGCCTTCCGGTTGAAATCCTTCCTGATAGTGGGTTGTTTCATTTTGATCCACTTTCAGAATTCACTATCGAGATGGATGGTAGGGACCAGAGCCATGAAAATCATATCTTCATTTGGATTGCTTACTTTATTTAGTGTAGTGTTGAATCGGTTCATGAAAGATTTCAGGGATTCATTACACTCCTGGAATAGGCCAGATAAGGACATCACGTCTTTCGGCTATATTGTGTGAAGTCTGAATTGATCGAGGAATCCTCTTATTAGTTGATCGAATGTGGAGATGGATCTCAGCGGAAGCCTAGTGAATCATATAGAAGCAATTCCCTCTATAAAAATTGGCAGACATCTACACTGAACGAAATATAAAGCATTCGTTCCATCCATGTACCAACTGTACTTATATAGGTGGAGTTTTGGGTCTCTTGTTCCGTCGTAAGACGGAATAGTTGGCATAGTGAACCTTTCGGGATACCGCTCTTTCAAAATCTCATCAGTGAAAGGAGTCCGACTTGGAGCGGATCTCCATCGATCATTCCTTCTATTCTTGCTCTCATCCATCAGTCGCTCGACTATTTCTACGATATTCGCCTCAGATATCCGGTAATCCGAGGGTTGGCTGTCAGTAACTACACCGAGTGCTTGACTTTGCAAACGATCTTGTTGTATGGGCTGAAGCCTAGGCTCTCCTATCTTCGAGAGAGCCACTCCCTGAGGATTCCGTAGGCTTGCGGTTTGCCTGATTAAGGCAGTTTGGATCCCCTGGGTTATCAAATGCATTGATATTTCCTTCAAACTTGTCGTCATCAAGTTTCTCACCATCTTCTGAATCGAAGAGGTCAATGACTATATTATCCTGTAGGGTCTTCGCCCCTAGATTTAAGTTCGTAGCTGGTTGCCTCATAGTTGGTAGGGTGCTTGTGTTTCCTTCTATATTCATTCTCACAGTTCCATCTATTACTCCTTTCTGCGGCTGCTTCCCGTCCCTTCTGTTAAAGCTAGAAACGGAAGAATTTCCATGTTCCACGGTAGCCGCGGGATCTATCATAGTTCTTGGAGTAGAATGAGTCTATAAAGTCAATAAGGCATTCAGTTTGTCCATTAGAGCCATTTAGCTATTTTCCATTCTCTCATTGATGTTGTCAAGCATCTTATTCAATTCATCTCTAGTGACAACTTCACGCTGGATAGAGGATCCTGGTATTTGATTACCAGAGTTAGCTCCTAACTACGGATAGTTGGGATTGTTGACTTCAATTTGCTAGGGGTTTGTTTCTTCTCTGGCAGTGATAGCTCATATGGATATTCTAGAAGTCATTCTCTTTCTTCCTGGAGTCATTGATCCTTAGTAGTAGATCTTTTGAACAAAGATTAAGGATCTAACTTCTGAACCTATCTGATCCAAAGTAGATAGCTAGATCTTTGCCGGAGTTCAACTCTCGGTGAAAGCGCCAAAATGTTAATCCAAAAGTGGATCAACACCCTCGATTGAGTATGAAAGCACTCGCCTTATTTATCAAGGCAAATAAAGTAGAAAAGGCAATAGTAAATTGCAGAGAAAGTAAATCAACAAGAGATTTTTATAGTGGTTCGGTTATTAATGAAGCCTACGTCCACTTTATAACTTTGATTATTGACTGAATACAATTACAAGTTGAATCTGATTACAATTAGATCGAATCTTGTAGGTTAGATCAAGTCACTAGTGTTAGAGTCCACTAGAAAGTCACAGTGAATCCTTTAGATGACTATTATGTGGGAGGAGAAGAGTAGTTTCTGCAGTGTTTCAACAGCTAGAACAGAAGATCCTGTTTATGTTACAGGTATGATTGTATTTATAGGGGTTGAAGAATTCCTAGGCCGCTTTACTAGAACCCTCCACATAATGCCACGAAGAAGTTCAAAGAATTTCATGATGGCCCGAGCTAACCTGATGGATTGCTAGTATTCCATAGGTGATGGATTGCTAATGATCCATAGTTTCTAGGTTGCTAATGATCCAATTGATTGGGATACTCTCCTTCATGCTTTCTTTAAATTTCATGGCAATCTAATATGATCCTATGGATCGCTAGCGATCCATAGTGCATGGATCGCTAGCGATCCATGTACTTAGTGGATATTTTGACTTCATCATTTGGATTTCACTTGTAGTCTTATGTAGGGCTCTCCATGTAATTTCGTAGCTAGTTGCCTTGTCTTGATGATGATTCATACACTGGTCGCATTGAACTGCTGATGGAATCAGACAAATGCTCACTTCTCAATCTAACTAGCTTGGAATTCCATCAAACTTAGCAATCATTCCTAGAATACCTATTGGATCATGATGCAAGAGGATTGAAGGATCTACAAGCGATCCTTATGGATCGCTAGCGATCCATAGAAGATGGATTGCTGGCGATCCATCAACTTAGCATATTTCTGCCTTCTTTTTTTCTAACCTTTCTTGGTTGATTCTTCTAGTCCTTTTGGTTGGCTCTTGAGTTGCTTTGACTTAACATAGCTGTTCCGACTTCCTTTGAATTCTGTTGAGTTAAAAATTCGAAAAACATCGGTATAATCTAGGGGTTGTTATGCTAAGTGAAAGATAACATTTAGCGGTAATATTTTTTCAATTTTGTTGCATTTCTTGTATTTGTCACAATTCCCCTCAACTCATAAAACCATGTTATGTATAAGATGATAATTTTCAAAGTGTGACTTTGACTTATTAACAGTGGCTTTCAATAATTGAATTTGACTTTTGACTTAGGAAATATATAAAAGAGACAAGATTCCATATGGTTTGGAAACGTATTGGAGAGGCTCTAACACTAGTATAAAACATCTTTCTCTTTAAGGATGATGTGTTTGGAAATTTCTCGATGAGTATCTACCATATATATTGTTTGCCACCTTCACAAAAGAGCTAGAATTGACTTAACCGAAATTGCATTGAACAAAAGTTTTGAAATGACTAGAATCGGGATAGTGTATTAAAGTGTGACCTTAGTTATACCACTTCGAAATAAATTATAGTTAACTACATTATGATATTCTTAAGATCCATAAGAAAGTGAGTAAAAGGATTTATGTTCGAGATGATGAGCGCTCATGATGATTTCTAGGGTCCAAGAGTGGGTTTTAATGTAGATGAATGTATTGGAAGGAAAATCGCAAATGACTAAAGAAGAGTTGAAAAGAGATTGAATTGATTATATGGATCATTATCATTCAAATATATCCATCTTAGAGAAGTATCTAGTATATCAAGTACAACGAGATACGGTTCTACAACTCTTAAGTGTATCTAGTCTGGTAATATACTTGACCCACGATTAACGGATAGTTCACTCATGTCACATTGGAATTATACGAGACGTATATCAAGTTTTGTTATCTAAAATGAACTATGATATATGAGGGAATGTTATAGTTATATTATATGTACTATGAAATGTAAACACTATTGGTTGAACTTATTTACTTAATACTAAGAAATATCATTTTTTTTGTTTCGATGACTTGATTTCATAAATTACTACAATATATATGGATATGTGACAAAAGTTTCTCATGACATGTTTTTTTATGCCTAAAAGTTTATCTTTACTCTTAAACTCTTGGATAATCTTTTGAGTAAGTTAAGTGTACATGATTAGGTTTGACGTTTTGGAGCTACTTGGTAACGACCAAGAGGCTTTGAATGTGTCAATTATTTATTATTTTCATTGAATAAATAGATGTATATGTATTAACATTTTGAGAATATGTGACTATGATTATGAACAGCTAGGGTAGTACTTGTGTAGTAAATGTTGCAATGCTAAGAACTCTACTTTGAGGGTGGCCACATCTATTATATGTTTTCCATTATGTTATATTATATCTCATCAATGTGATATGAGCATAGTTTTGTTGTTTAGAGTTCTATTGTTTTACTTTTAACCCAACATCTTGCACTCGAATGTTTAAGTATCGACACATTAGTAATAGTGAATGGTATTAGGTGTCAATCATTGGGTGCCAAAATGGAGGGTTGTTACACCTGTTTTATAAAACTGTGGTCTTATTTTATGAAAATTGCAATGATTCGTTTAATAAAACTGTATTCACCTATGTAATGAAACTTATGGTAACTTATTATTTATAACTTGCAACAATATATTCTATAAGCTGTGGTGGCAATACCTTTTAAAATGCAGTACTGATTTTTTCAAAAGAATGTGCATAATGTTGAAGTATATTAGCTTTGTGTTTCTGAAGTGGTGATAAGTACTGTTTAAAAACATGTGATGACCCATATATTAAAGATTGCGATGATTTGATGATAGTAATTTCTAGCTTGTTTTATTTAATAATTTTGACACCTAGAAATTTAAAATTTATGATAGGTGTATATTAGTACTTAAAATAATATATTCAAGATTTGGTTACAAGATACGGAAGACCCTAACTTTTGAAATAACACGTAATTGTATTGAATCCAGTTTTATGTTCACGCTATTATCGTTATGGGTCAAGTATGACTTTTATTTATGTTTACCAAAAATACCAATAAAGGGAAATGTTGTTCTATTTACCGCATGGTCTCCTTAAGTACTGATGTATATTGAATAATGATGCTGAATATTATTTGTTAATACCTTAGGTATTGGTTTGATGATAACAATTATAGACATTATATAAATTAAAATACTAATGTTTCATCAAGATATATATAGTATATAATGCAGGATATTAGATAGGTGTTGATTATGAAGACTGTACAGTACCAAGAGTGGATTTAAGATGCTGATATAGAGTTTCAAGAGTTCAAGAATAAAGACTCGTGAGTATTGAAGAGTTCAAGATGTTCCAGATCGTTATAGAGTTATAAAATTTATGTCAAAACCCTTATAGAACTTTCTTGTTCTCTCTCTCTCTCTATTTCAAATAAGTTTTAAATATTTGTCAAATATCCTGGTTTTCAATATAATCTTTTCAAACATCCATTCAAAATATTTCTCAAAATAAATTCTTAACCTTTATATTTACAAAGATATTATATTAAGTTTTTAAGTATTTTTTAATCTATAATATTCGTTTGGTCTTTTAATTTATATCTTCCTTACGTTTATATTTTGATTTCAAATATTTACTTATATTTGATAACTATATTAATTTTATATTATTGACATTATATTTAATACTCTTATTAAATCTTTCAAAATTATTTCATAAGGTTTTATTAAGTTTTAATATGATTAAAATATGTATAAACTATGTTTAAATGTTTGTACAAAGTTTCAAAATATTTAACAAAACTTAATATTTACAAAACTTAATACTTTCAAAAAAAATTATTAAGTGATTTCCCAAAATATGGAGGGATATGTCGACATATCCTCTCCAAGTAGTCAACATATAGGCCGGGAATTTCAAAATTCAAATTTAAATAGAAGTGTCTTTTCATCGTATCTCTTCGCAAATGGATTTGACCATTGTTTCACTATATATACCAGACTTCCAAATGAATTTTTAACAATTACTTTCTTATTCTTCTCTCCTCTTTCCACTCTCTCATTTTCTAAATCAAGATATACCCAAACTCTGCCAAAATTCAACCAGAATCAAATTTAATCATCACTAGTTTGATTCTCGTTCATCTACTCTCTGACCTCTCTCATTTCTCCTACTCAAATCCCGATTAAAGTGTTATTCAAGAATTATAGGATTAATTATAATCAAGACTGAAGATCTAAGTCTGTAAAACTCTATCAAATCATACAGCTATACTTATGGGTGTGATTGTAGCCCGTAAATCAATTGGGTGTGCTCTCAGTAGCCCACAAATCTACTGGGTGTGCTTTTAGCCCGAAAATCAAGTGACTATATCCAAAGGTCGGGATTCTGGAGGGTGTGCCTCATAGCCTTGAAATCGAGATTGTATTTGCATTTACTAGTTGAAAAGTAATCTGTGCATGGAATTGTACGGGACTGGATGTAGGGTAACTTCGAACCAATATAAAATCATGGTGTATTCTTTTCTTTTTACTTTTACTGCATTTACTTTTATCTACAGTTTGATTCTGTGATTATTAATTACATCATTCCATGTAGAATCCTAAAAATTTTGAAAAATATTCATATAATCTGTTAAACATTATTCATCCTTCTCTAGTGTTAATTTAGCCTTAAGATCCCTATTTTACCGACTCACATTTGGTATTAGAGGATTGGATTTTCAAAAACTCATAATTTGATTTTCAAAAGTTTAAATGGATGGTAATAATTTTAACAATTTTGTAGAAAAGAAATTTTGTGAAACCAATATGTTTTTAGAAACTAACTATTTTAAAAAGTCACTTGATTTTTTAGAAAGGTACGTTTTTGAATTGCAGGAACAATTTTGTTATATGGAAAATGGTGATATGACACTTGAAAATAAAATATCAAAAATCAAGAAGGATAACTGGATAGTGGATGTTCGAGATGCGTGACTGGAAATCCAGAGATCTTGAAAGATATAGTCTATAAAGATGGTGAATTGGTAAACTTTGGAGGCAACTTAAAAGGATATATGATTGGGATCAGCAATGTCGGTAACTCTAAAACTCCTACTATTCCTAATGGTTTGCCATTTAGGAATCTAAAAAGTAACCTGCTTAATATTAATTAACTATATGACAAGGATTTTCAAATTAAGTTTTAAAACGGTAATGCCACATCAAAGATAATGAGTCAAAAATTATCTTTGAAGGTATTAGGAAACAAAATTTTTATATATTACTTCTAGTAGAAAGATATTTTAGTTATTCTTCTATGTTCAAAATAACCAAAATAGTTTAAATAAGTAGAAAACAAATTTTCCCTCAAAGAGAAATTAATGGATAGTTTTCAAATTAAAAAGACACTTTAATTTTTGAAATGCCTTGCGATTTTATATATAGAATATCCTAAATTATTTATCTATTGAAAAAAAATTATTATAACTAATATTATGTATTAAAAGATTAGAAATGATTTCAAATAAAAAATTTAATTTTTAGATTTTGTAAAACTTTCACAAAATTAACTATATACTTTGAAAATAGAGCAGAAAATACTGAATATAATAGTACGTTTTTAATCTTAGAGATTACAAATTAATAATGAAATTTATTACATAAATATAAGATAGATATACTTTATTTTATAAAAAAATTGGAGCCAAAATTCAAATTATAACTATTGTATTATTTTTGAATTAATAGACACTTAGTAATTTGATGCAAAATCAAGTAAAAAAACAGGCCTAGAACTTTAGAAAAGTATTCCTGAAATGCTTTATCTGCTTCTATAACAATTTTTGCACATTGCGAATTGTTTAGATAGTATTTCTGTGCTTCGAAACAATATAAGGTGCTTCAGAGATGTTTTGCAGCACTTGATAAATGCCGCAGTTCCTGATTTATAACGTTTTGAATACATTTTACAAACAAAACTTTTTATAGCATTTTGGAAACGCTTTTTTTTCTATTTGAACTTTGTGTAAAAATGATATTTAAATTAAGAATTTTTCTCTAATCCTTTTAGAGTTATTTTCTAACTTATACTAGAATGTTTTGAAATTGATTTCATGTTTAAATACATGTTTAATAATTAATTATAAAATTTTAAAGTAAAAAGGCTTTTAATACGAAACATGTCTATTTTCTAGTTTTTCAATCTTTGTTAATTATTTTATATTCTATTATGATATATTATTAAGTAAGTTAAAAGCATTTTAACATATTTATAAGTATTTTAAAAACAAGAAATTTAATACACACACATATGTGTTTGTGTGTGTGTGTGTGTTTTTTAATTAGTAAGTTAGGTATTTTATAAACGTAGTAATTGAAATTTGGATTTTTAACATTTAAGTTAAGATAAATTATTTTAAACAAACTAAATAAAGAGGTTAATAAGTTTATAAAATCATATTTGATCATATGCATAGTTACACTTATCAACCCATGTGGTTAAGCTACGATTAAATTTCTTAATTAATATGGTTTGTTACGTAAATATATGAATTTACATAATAAATCTAATATACAAATTTCCTTGTAAAATTTGGATGCTTAGGTTTATACAATAATAAAATTTAGAATAAATCATGTTCCATACTCCTATAATTGAATTTTGATCATACACACACACATCATCTAATTTATATTATTTCAAATACATTAGGTATTGATTTTGATGTATTTATCATCTTAATTAGGAGTTCATTCCCATTATTATTTTTATAATGATTATAGTATCTCACATTCATATTTGATAGTAATTAAATAAATAGTTTAAATTATATTTGGTTTGTCTTATTTAATGACTTTAATATCTATTATTAATCATCATTCATATATATAGCTAAATCCGTATTACATAGCTTTCTAATATAATTTACATTATCTTATTTATCGTTATATATTTTAATATATGTCATAATATATCACTTATCATATTAATCATCATTTATATCATATGTTAATCATCATTTATATGTCATGATTTCTCCTTATACATCACATATTACATCTTTACAATATCAATCATTTATGATTTATTAGCATAGCATTTAGATCTTATTTATTAAATTTAACTCTCTAATTTATAAGTATTTTATTTATGGGGGGGGGGGGGGGTTAGAGTTAGAATTAGTGTTAGAATCATAGTTTTAGGTAGTTATTTTGTTAATGACAAAGGTGGAGAAATATATAAAATGTAGGCATAGGTTAAGGAGAGTTTTGTAACCCGGGGGAGTTATATTTTATTTTGTATACAGAGTTGCCATCATAAAAAAGGGGGAGATTGTTAGTATATTAAGTATTGGTTTTGATGATAACAACTATAGACATTATATAAAATATATATACTAATGTTTTATCAAGATATATATAGTATATAAGCAGGATTTAAGACAGGTGTTGGTTAAGAAGACAATATAGTATCAGGAGTAGATTCAAATTGTTAATGCAGAGTTTTAACAGTTTAAGAATGAAGACTCGTGAGTATTGAAGAGTTTAAGATTTCTAGATATTCCAAATAAGTTATAGAGCTACAGAATTTATGTTAAAAGCTAGATAGCACTTTCTTGATCTCTCTATCTATAGTTCAAATAAGTTTTAAATATTTTTTAAATATCCCGGTTTTCAAAATAATCTTTTCAAACATCTATTGAAAATATTTCTCAAAATAAATTCTTAACCTTTCATGTTTACGAAGATATTATATTAAGTTTCTAAGTATTTTTTAATCTATTATATTTTTTGGTATTTTAGTTTAAATCTTACTTATGTTTATTTGTGATATTTATATTATGATTTAAGTATTTACTTATAATTTATAACTATATTGATTTTATATTATTTACATTATATTGAATACACTTATTAAATATTTCAAAATTATTTTATAAAGTTTTATTAAGTTTTAATATGATTAAAATATGTATAAACTATGTTTAAATGTTGGTACAAAGTTTTAAAATATTTTACTAAACTTAATATTTTCAAGACAATTTTTATTAAGTGATTTTTCAAAATACAAAGGGATATGTCGGCATATCCTTTTCAAGTATGTTGACATATAAGCCACGAATTTCAAGGTTCAAATTTGAATAGAAGTGTATTTTCGTCGTATCTCTTCACGAATGGACATGACTGTTGTTAACCTGTATATACCAGACTTCTAAATGAATTTTTAATAACTATATTCTTATTCTTCTCTCCACTTTCCACTCTCTCATTTTCTAAATCAAAATATATCCAAACTCTTTCGAAATTCAACCAGAATCAAACTCAATTATCACTAGTTTGATTCTCCTTCATCTACTCTCTGATTTCTCTCTCACTCAAATCAAGTTCAAAGTGCTATCCAAGAGTTACAGGATCAAGCGTAATCAAGATCGAAGAACTGAGTCGGTAAAACTTTATCAAATCATACCGCTATACTTGTGGGTGTGATTGTAGCCTGTAAATCAGTTAGGTATGATTGTAGCCTGTAAATCAATTGGGTGTGCTCGGTAGCCCGTAAATCTAAAGGGTGTGCTATTGGACCGGAAATCAAGTGACTCTACCCAGAGGTCGGGATTCTTCAAGGTGTTTCTCAAGTGGCTCTCTTTTAAAGTACCACTTCTCGCAGATCTTAGGATACTGCCTTCACTAACTAATACTAATATAATATAAAAGAACTATTTTTCTATATACTTTCCCCGATTCTAGTTCATTCGGGCTATATATCTAACCGAAGTTTGACTCTGCTAAAAGTAGTCTTGAAATCGAGATTGTATTTGCATTAACTAGTTAAAAAAAATCTGTATAAGGAATTGTGTGAGACTGGATGTAAGGTAACTTCGAACCAGTATAAAATCATGGTGTATTCTTTTCTTTTTACTTTTACTACATTTACTTTTATCTACACTTTGAATCTGTTATTGTTAATTACATCATTCCAAGTAGAATCTTAAAGAATTTGAAAAATATCCGTATAATCTATTAAACAATATTCATCTCCCCTCTAATGTTAATTTAGCCTTGTAAAGACCCAGAATTTCAGTCATTTAAAATTTATATATTTAATTAGTTTTAAATATTCACAAGCTATTTTTATAAGTTGAATAACTTATATTCGAAATATGGTGATTTAATTGGATAATTTAATTGTTAATTCAATATTAGAAATTGTAGAAATAACTGAAATTTGAATTTAATGTGAGTGAAAATGACTTAAAAAGTTGAATAAAATTCTATTTGAATTAAAAAGATGTTGGTAAACTTTAAAATTGAATTAAAATTTAATTTGTAGAATTTAATATTTTAATATTTAATTAACGTGTAAAAATAGCCATTTTTCATATAGTCTTGGATTTCAATTAAATCGATTTCATTGGATCTGTAATGTTATATTATCATAAGATTTCGAATTTTGTGTCAATCGGATTTACAGTTTGTCAGGGGCAAGCTAAAACACATATAAATCTATTTAAGTGAATTTTAAATTTAAATAGGCGATTCACAAGCCTATCTTCCTAATATGATTGTATTGGCTCCCGATATATATACCATTATGTTCGGAATAAGGGTAAAATGTTATAAATGCCAGGCGACACGCTTCTTTTTGAATTCGAAAAATTTGGCGATGAATAATGTCATGAAATTTATATAAAAGGACGTTATTTTTTCTATTTGCAAACAAAACATAACTAGGGTTACAGCCGCTGCTATAATCATTTCAATTGCCGTAAACTCGTCCCTTTCTTCCTCGATTTTCTTCCAATCCACAAATTTTTACGTCTCGACTTCAACTACAACATTGTAGAGCTTCACGAGCTCTGTAACAACCCGATATTTTTGGCCATTCGCATCCACACATGTCGGACTTGAATTGCTCAAAATACCGCATTTTCAATAAATTTGGAGCAAATAAAATACAATCACAGAATCACAGACATAGAAATATCAGAATAACTTGCAGCGGAAATTAAAATACCATAATAGGTCATGAAGGTACTATAACAAAATCTCAAAACATAATACATAATCTCAGACTAAAACATATACAATAGAATCCCACATATATAGAAGATTATGAATACAAGTGCTGAAATAGACAACTGAAACTGAAAGGGATAGATAACTAGATAAGCAAATCTCCAGCGATTCCTAGCTCCAGAAAAAGAAGTCCAAAGCTAAGCTGTAAATACTCAGGCTGACCCGAGCGTAAAGTAAAACACAAAGCACTCGAGTAAGGACATACATACTTATATAATGTAAACCAACTCAAGTGAACTGTAGCAATGCACAATAACTCAAAGGATGCTTGAGATCGCTCATCCTCTAAGGATCAGTTAAACCATAAATTAAATACATCCCGTGGTTAAAATTCCAAAATGGTAATTTATACTTCTAAATAAAATATCATTTCAAAGTTCAATATCATTTCAAATCCATTTCAAAATATCACAATATCATTTCATTCCAAACCTCATTTATTTTTATTTAAATTTAAATACCATTTCAAATCACATTTCAAATGGTTTTATATTTCAAATCAATATACTCCATTTAAACCATTAAAAATGAAGTTATTATATTTAATAATCAAATATTTAATTCCTAAATTTTTAGTCTTTTCAGAATCCATTTATTCACTTAAATTTATTCAAACAGTGAAATTTCATCTTTCGTAGTACTTGGAAAATGCTACGGAAAGTTATATTTGAAAACAATTCAATTGACAAAGATAGCATTTAAACTGCGGTAATAGGTTTTAATTTCAAGTTTAAGTTTCAACAACTACAACACTTACAAACTGCTGTAATAGCATTTAGTTCATTTGTATCAACTACGGTTATTCCATTTTTAGTCAAAACTGGAATATCAACAAATTGGCAAGGAATGATGGAGATCAGTTGGAATCAAGGCTACGATCGATATCGCCAAAATTTGGTTGACCTCCGATCGGGACGAAATTGATTGGAAATGATGATAAGGACTAGGAAAGGCTATGTTTCAAATTTCATGTTAATCGGAGTTCGTATGAAGGAGATATAACCAAGCCAAATGAGAGGAAGCACTGCCGAACCATCCATCCTCCACTCCCAAGCACTGCCGGTCCAAACCAAGCCATGTTCCATTACCTGCCGAACCAACTCCCTGTCGAACCAACTCCCTGCCGAACCAACACACTTCCCACACCTTGGCCGGACTAACCTCCACCGGTCCAACTCCATCCCCATGCACTGCCGGTCCACTCACCACCGAACCAACCTCCTGCCGAACCAAACCATCTACCACCTACCACCGAACCAAGGCGTACCGGACCGACAATACTAGGCCAGATTGCATCAGCCCAGGCCCACCAGCAGCTATATACATCCAAGACCCCTGCCCCCAGCCTCACTCTATAAATAGAGGGGCAGGGGTACCACAATGGCAGACAAGTTTGAGAGCTCAAGCACGGATAGAACTTTCAAACAACTTTCAGTTACTTGTAATCAAAGCTTTGTACTTGTAGTCTGAAGAGAAAAAGGGAATAACATATAAAGTGGACGTAGGCACGTTCTGGCCGAACCACTATAAATCTGTGTGTCTTTTACAGTTTAGTCCCTGCTTTTTATATATTTGCATAAATCACCCAAATCACTAAAAAACAACATAAAATCAACTAACTCATACGACTTGGAGGTGTTTGCCCATTTTTTGTGCAAACATTTTTGGTGCTTTCACTGAGAACAACTCGGGAGCGCTTTAATCATTGCCTCACAAAGATTTGTTGAGAGACTCTCTTTAAGAACCAGAAGTCTATCCGAGATTATGGCTCTTGGAAGGAAAACAAATAGAAGACAGAGACCAGAAAGAAGTCAGCACGAAGGGAGTCAAGGGGCTTCCTCGGGAGAGAACCAAACTTCAGTCTTCATCACCAGGGATGAGATGGAGACAATGATGAAAAGACAAGAGGAGTTGATTCAGAATTTGTTTCAGCAGATTGGGCAACTTGGAGCACAGAATAGGGAAGCGGATGGAATTCGAAACGGAGCAGGACCATCCGGCATAGCACCTGGATTAGGAGGCACACCCATGGAGAACATAGATCCAATTTCGGAGAGAGAAAGAGAAGCATCTGCACAACCTGGGAGCAGCAGAGGAGTGAACGCTCAGTCAATGGGGCAGATCCCAGAATTCCCTCGTGGACTCGGGGGGCGGGTCGAAAGTAATGAACGAAGATTGCATCCCGGAGACAATGACAGGTTGGCGAAGATGGTTAGAAAAGCTATGAGAGGCGGTTTGGTAAACAAAGATTTGGAGGATGTTAATAGAAGTCCTTTTGCTCCAGCAATCAGACAAGCTAGGAACCCATCGGATTTCAAGTTACCATCGCTGGACATGTATGACGGGAGAACGGACCCCACGGTTCATCTAACGAAGTATATGAGGCATATGGAAGTGCTAGGGGCATCAGAGGATGTTATGGCCCGGTGCTTTCCATTGTACTTGGTGGATATTGCAGCATTGTGGTTTAGACAATTGGAGAATGGATCCATCGGAACGTGTAATGATTTAATTGAGAGATTTATGAGACAATTCAGGGTTCACATTACAAGACCCAAGAATGTGATGACTTTGGCAACCCTAAAGCAGAAAACCAGAGAGACTTTGAGGAGTTACCTAACGCGATTCAATGCGGCAGCAGCTTCGGTGGATCGACCAGATCCATCCATGGTTATGATAGCGGCTGTGTCCGGGATAGCTGACGGAACAGAATTCAAAAATTCATTAACTAAGGATCCATCCGTGGATCTAGGAGAATTCTATCATGAGGTGGAAAAGTTTAT
This sequence comes from Allium cepa, assembly GCA_030765085.1. Lineage (NCBI taxonomy): Eukaryota > Viridiplantae > Streptophyta > Magnoliopsida > Asparagales > Amaryllidaceae > Allium > Allium cepa. Next base: position 254,099,727 of record CM060944.1, on the reverse strand, counting down.
ACGATTGGAGGATGCGAATGCCGAAAGAGAAGAAGGAGAAGGAATTGATATTTATGCGATCAAAGGAGGAAATCCCCCTGAGAAAGGCGCTGAAACTAGTAGAGGTAAAAGAAAGACTGAGAATGACGGGGACAGGTCAAAGCGGAAATGGAGGGAGCCGCGATTCACCACTTACTCTGAGCTGAATGAGAGTTTGGAACGAATTTATCAGGATACTAAAGAGCAGGTTCCGTATCGTAGGCCGATGCAAAGGGATCCAACTTCTGATGAAAGAAAATCAGACAAGTTTTGTGCATTTCATGAATTGAACGGTCATAACACTAATGATTGTAGGCATTTGAAGGACGAGGTGGAAGGGCATATCAGGAACGGTATGCTCCTTCAGTATGTGAGGAGGCGAATTCCAACAGTGGAGCCAGAGCGACCACCGTCTACATCAGCTAGAGGTGACCCTGGATCGGGGCACCGTTTGATTATCCATTGATTGCTTGATTAAAATAACGATGAACAAGTTGCAAACCTCTCACTAACGCGGTTAAATCATTTACACATGTGAGCGATCGCGTACGATCCATAGGCATGCTCTGAATGACTACCAACCGCGTTATAGTAAGAGATTACGCTTTAACATCTTCATTTTGCCTTTTGCTTTGATTTTGATTTGAACATTTAAATTCTGCCTGTTTGTACGTTTCTGCTGTAAGGTTCATATGATTATTTCTTTAATATTTACAATTCTATGGAAGAAAAAAAATCTACTTGTATGCCCGTTGGATCGCGAACGGTCCACGAGCACCTCTTGCATGGCAGTGAACTGCCGAAGTCTTTGATTCGGAAACTCCCCCAAACAATAACTCCGGCACTAATAATATTAAGTCCCCCCGGGCACACTCACTCGCCTCGAACGGCACCCGACCTCGAACGGTCACAACTCGCCTCGAACGGCACCCGACCTCGAACGGTCACAACTCGCCTCGAACGGCACCCGACCTCGAACGGTCACAACTCGCCTCGAACGGCACCCGACCTCGAACGGTCACTACTCGCCCCGAACGGCACAACTCACCTCACCTCAAATGGCTCGATCACGAATGGTCGTCATTTGAGGTCCGCCACTTGACCGCGCACGGTCGCACTTCACCTCAAATGGCTCGATCCCGAACGATCGTCATTTGAAGTTAGGCGCTTCACCATGAACGGTCGCACTTCATCTCAAATATCTCGATCCCGAACGGTCGCCATTTGAGGTCACATAAAACTGTAAATTCCTTTGTAGGACATCAACAGGATATGAACATCCAGCTCATGGCATTACAAAACACGCCTTCCTATCACAAGGCATGTTTTGGGGGGCAAAGTGTTATCCCATTTTTGGTCAAAACTGCAATATCAACAAATTGGCAAGGAATGATGGAGATCAGTTGGAATCAAGGCTACGATCGATATCGCCAAAATTTGGTTGAGCTCCGATCGGGACGAAATTGATTGGAAATGATGATAAGGACTAGGAAAGGCTATGTTTCAAATTTCATGTTAATGGAGTTCGTATGAAGGAGATATAACCAAGCCAAATGAGAGGAAGCACTGCCGAACCATCCATCCTCCACTCCCAAGCACTGCCGGTCCAAACCAAACTCTGTTCCATTACCTGCCGAACCAACTCCCTGTCGAACCAACTCCCTGTCGAACCAACACACTTCCCACACCTTGGCCGGACCAACCTCCACCGGTCCAACTCCATCCCCATGCACTGCCGGTCCACTCACCACCGAACCAACCTCCTGCCGAACCAAACCATCTACCACCTAACACCGAACCAAGGCGTACCGGACCGACACTACTAGACCAGATTGCATCAGCCTAGGCCCACCAGCAGCTATATACATCCAGGACCCCTGCCCCTAGCCTCACTCTATAAATAGAGGGGCAGGGGTACCACAATGGCGGACAAGTTTGAGAGATCAAGCACGGATAGAACTTTCAAACAACTTTCAGTTACTTGTAATCAAAACTTTGTACTTGTAGTCTGAAGAGAAAAGGGGAATAACATATAAAGTGGACGTAGGCACGTTCTGGCCGAACCACTATAAATATGTGTGTCTTTTACAGTTTAGTCCCTGCTTTTTATATATTTGCATAAATCACCCAAATCACTAAAAAACAACATAAAATCAACTAACTCATACGACTTGGAGGTGTTTGCCCATTTTGTGCAAACAACTACAACATTTATGAAATGTTGTAGTATCCTTTACTTTAGAAATGATAGCATTTCAAAAATCCTGTTAAATAAATTCCAAATTTTCAATACAATTTTGTTAACAATTAAATTTAATTTAAACCATTTTTAAATTATAAAAATCATATTTCTCACTTTAAAATCCATCATTTAAATACCCATTAATTTATGATTATATAAAGTGTGATTTTCATATAAACAAAATAGAATTTAATAATTTACTAAATTAATGTACAATTTTATAACATTTCATTTACTTTACATTTTAATTAAATTTACCATTTCATAAATTAAATTTAAATTCTATTTTATTTCCTTAACTTAACTTTAATTTTTAAAACCTATTTCACATTTTCCAACTTAAGTTACATTTCAAATTTCAATTATAAACATTTATTTATTCAACTATTTTTAATTTATAAAAAAATCAATAAAACTTTATAAAAAATCATTTAAATTAAAATTAAAATCAAATTATCATATTTTCTTACTTAATTTAGACTACATTTATAAACCAAATCATAAATTCCAAAATTTACATATATTTCAGATTCTACTCTACCATTTATTCATTTCACTTATTTAACTATAAAAAATCATTAATATTTTATAAAAGTCATTTTTGAATAAATTTAAATAATGATATCATAATGTTTACATTTTTATAATATTTTTAAAATTTTAGAAAAATATATATTAACCACGGGTCTGTATACAATTTCTAACCTAGGTCTAATAATACAGATAATATATCATTTCGATCCGTAATTCACAAAGTAAAAATCCGGATTCTATCATTTCAAACCCACAATCCCAAGTTAAATGAAATAAATAAAAATCGTTCAGGCCTATCATTTCAGCCCATAACGAATTTTCTCAATTCTAAAGTCCGTTCGGGTATGTATCATTTCAACCCATAGTGATTCAATTCTACAGGGAACTTGCAGTGTGATAAACTAATATAAATAAACAGAATAGCATTATATAACAGTAACAGATGATATGACAGGTGTATAAATAGGAGCGAACATCATATGATCATATCACAGGCAGTTATAACAAAATAATATAATCTACAAATTCAAATGGTGTCAATTTACTAATTATATAAGTACAAAATATCTGGTGAGAAATACTCACCTATACAAGCTGGAGATAGCACAACCATACACACAAGAAAGATCCAAACGGCAAGAAAGCACGACTACGATTAAAGTGAGGGAAGAACCAAAGTCGTTATCTTGTATATATGAAACAAAACAATATATGGGACATGATTTCAACACCAAATATAACATTAACAAACTAGAATTTATGCGCAACAAAGAATCAATCAACTTGCCCATGCTTTCACAAATACTATGCTCGGCCTAGGGTTTGAAATGAATGGCCATAGTGGTGTGAATGAGTCAAGTATGGAACCATATATGCTCGGCCTAGCTTGGGTATGAAGGTATGGAAGTTGCTTATGGCATGAAACAAAGGTCAAGGCAAAAGTGAATTTTATGCACACTCACAGTTCGGCCATGGCCATGGATGGCTTGGCCATGCCTGGTGGATGTCAAGGGATGGTGTGGCAGTGGTATAGGTCAGGTAGGGGCTGGAAAAAGTGATGCTAGTGGTGGCCGAGAGGGTGGTGAAGTGGTGAAGACAATAGGAGTTCGGCTATGGTAGTTTCAAGGGAATCATGCAATAATTTGTGGAGTTTTGCAACATAAGGGGTGTACGGCCTATCATGGACAAGGAGATGGAAGGGGTTTGCAGTCGAACAAGGTAGTGGTGAAGGTGATGGTGAAGGAGGAGAAGCTATGGCCGAACACACATAGTTGAAAGCAAGGAAATATATCACTAAAACAAAGAAGAAAAGTAAGAAAAAAATGAAAAAAACATTACCATATTTTTTTCAGAATTGATGGCCGCAAGTTTTAGAGATGAGAAGAAAATTTTGTGCATGAAAATGAAAGATGATATGCAGCTGAGAAAATGATATGGTCGGCTCAAAATGAATGCAAGTGTTGATTGAAATGAAAAGTCAAAGGCATGTGAAAAGTCAATGGTATATGAAAAGTTTAACTCTTTATAATTCCTATTTCCATTATTCATTTTAAACACATGAAAAATGTAAATAAATAAAATAAAAACAAACAAAATAAAGTATGAAAGAAAATAAATAAATAAATTTTATATAAATATAAATTAATTAAGAAAATAGCTTAAAATTAGAAGCTATGTTTTAAAAATTGAAAATAAAATACAATAAGCTTTGGAAAATTATAACATCACTTTAAAATGTTTTAAAATAAAAATATATATCTAATACGTCATATTACACATATTATAACATGATATGACAAATAAAAATATTATTATAAAAATAAAAACCAAAAATTTTATTAAATAAATCAGTTTACACCCAATATTATAAAAAACATAACTATCACAATATAAATCAGATTTCAACGAAATGAAAAGCATTATTCTTAAAATTTTATTTATATTCATAATAAAAGATAAGTTCAAGAATTTAAATATTTAAATTTTAAATTTAAAAGTCAAAGTTTGATCAGATTGACCAAAAATCCACATTTTCTGGAAATATTCTATTTATTCAGGTATGGAATTATAATTCACATAAAAATCAAAATTTATCCATTCTAATAAATATAATAAAGTTTTTAAATCAAAATTCAAATAAAATAATCAAAATAAACAATTAAAATAAATCACAAAATTCAGGGTTGTTACACTCTCCCTCACTCAAATCTTTTCGTCCTCGAAAAGAACGAACAAGGAAAATAAGAAAAATAAAAATAGACAAAACAAATAGTATCTGAAAAAACCAATTCCGGATTCGAAGCACAAATGCTCTCCTCTGTCTCCCAGGTACAATCCCGATCAACAGAACTCCATCGTACTTTGATCAGACTAACAGATTTCCTTCTTAGCTACTTCGTACCTTTGCTGACAATACGAAGTGGCTTACTCTCGAAAGTAAGATTAAGCTCAATATCCAAACTATCAAGAGCAGAAGGCTGAACAATAAGAGATGGATCATGAAGATACCGGCGAAGATGAGAGACATGGAATACATCATGCACTCCAGAAAACTTCTTGGGCAAATCCAAATAATAAGCCAAACAACCAACTCTTTCCACAATGCGGAAAAGACCCTCGATGAGTAAGAAGGTAGTAATGGCTACAAGGGAAAATAGGTTAAAAGACAAGGATGGACCTTTATTTTAAAAATATAAATTTCAATTTAATTTTTTTATATTTATAACATTTTAAACATTTTATAATATGATGAATAGTCGTTTGATTCAAATTTGTTAGTTCGAAGTAAACAATATTTAAAACATTTTAAATTATTTAAAAAAGTAAAATAAATGATCAAAAATATCCTTTATATAATACTTTATCGAAATACTTTTATAATTTGATGTCTTAACAAGTTTACTTTCGTTCCTGCAGACTCTGGTCATGCGTTGATCAGGCGCAAAGCTAGAATTCTCCAAGTACTTAATAGACTTGTTTCAACACCCAGTGAAAATACTGAAAAACCTTTTAAAAACAGATATGGAAAGTAAAATCCAAACAAAACAACCAAATCAAAACATTTGTCCAACTATGGATCGCAGATACACAATGGTTACGCCTGGATCCCCCAGGAAACATCCGTACCTGTAAGCTATTTCAGCCTGCGAATTACGCCATGATGACTATTAGACCGCAGATACACAATGGTTATGCCTGGATCCCCCAGGAAACATCCGTACCCCTAGGCCATCTCAGCCAGGCGAATTACGCTATACAGTCGTGCTCATAAGACCATGGAAATCGCCATGGAATACGATGGACACTCGAGTATTATATCCGAAAAACCCAAATCAGAGAGAATACTATCGATAGAATGAATCCACAATGTATCCACAAAGCGGATATCAAGCAGAAGGCACTTTCCATATCTTTACTTCGAAAATATGTATCATATAGTACCTTTCAAATCACTTTCAAGTATCATACTTATATAAAGTCCATTATATATAATATTTCAATTCAAATCGCATACTTTCCAAAATCAATAGTATATCAAATCACACTTATATAGACTTTGATTATATAAGATTTCTCTTTCCAAATTGAGTACCTTTTCAAATCAACAGTTTTCAAATCAATTTCATACTTATACAAATCCATTTTATATAAGTTCGGTAACTCCCAAATCAAGGATTTAATAAAACAAGGTTCTCAGTTTCAATTTCATTCAATAGCATTTCAGTTTCAAAATCATATATGATTTCGCCAAATCATTTCCTCCAAATTACATATATTCATTTTCAAAGTTTTTTAAAACAATAGGTTTAGAAAATAATCCTGGTTTCCAAGTAGACAAAATTTAGGTCAAACAAATTCATTTCCAAAACCATCATATAAATACTGGGTTTTACTATCCAATCTATTTTCAAAACCAAATATTTTTCTCAAAATCAATTATACCCAAAATGATTTCCAAGCTTAATCCCTTTAAAACCTTTAAACTATTTATTTCCATATATGGAAGATCCAATTTACCTTTTGAAAATTTCTTAGCTTTAAAAATTTAAGCCATGATTTGGAAGTGCTCAAACTTCAAAATATAGTCGAAGAAATCATATTAAAAATCCAAAAGTAGGTAATCACCAACTAATCAATAAATCAATTCCAATAGATAAGGTTATGCCAAAACAATCTGAAATTCGAGGATTGAACATCGGCTTAACTTAAATCATTTCAAATATATATATACACACACACACACACAAACACACATATACATAAACATATACATATACATATATCTTTCGAATATCAAAACAACTTCAAAATCTGAAATCAAAATTAGTTTCACAAAATCACTCGCATAGCAAAGCTACTAGAGTGGCCTCTCCCCTACTCTGAAACTCGAAAATCAATGTCGATGATGCATGCGTATGTCACCGAAATTATTTTCCAACGACATAAATGGATTCTGGACTTTTATTTTCTCGAAAACTTCTTTTCAAATTTCTTCGAAATCATTGGAATTCATTTGAATACATTTGAAACATTTCTTATTCGGAAAATATCTTAAAATCGTATTATTATTATATAATTTTCCAAAATCTTAAAACTGATTTCAAAACACCAAAGTTTGAGTCCTCGAAATTCAAATTCAAAACCCTTCAGTTATAAATCATTTTTATATAATTCAAATTCTAATAAAATTTTCAAAATTTCAAATCCTTTCGAAATTTCAAATTTTCAAAGAAAGAAAAATATATAATCCTTTCAAAGCTTCAAATTTTCATTTTCAGAAGATATAAAATCCTTATTGAAAACATTTTACTTTTATAAAATGTGGCCATCCTTATCAAAATAATAATTTCGATGTATGCACAATTTCAACATACAACCAAACACAAATTTCTAAAGAATGATTCAAGATAGATTTCAAACAAATATAGATTTGAATTTAGAGGAACTCTAAACAAATAGGATTTTGGTTCAAAGATAAACTCGAACGAAGATGAGATAATTTTATTACCCAATAGAAGATGGATAAGCCTATATAGATCGCGGGTGACCTCAAATGGTCCACCGTGAATTCAGGAATATAACCAATGCGAAAATCTAAGGCAAATCGACATTCGATTGCCAGAGATAGAATCCAGATATAGCAGAAGGTAGATTGCATTGTAAACCGAGGATAAAGAAATCTCTGGTGAATTAACGCCAATTGTAAAGGAGTTTCACCCCTTTTACAAATCATTCAAAGATTTGCGGAATCACCGATCTTTATAGAGGTCATTCAAAGTGGAGTTATGGAATGCCCCAAAATCAAAAGGATAAAATAGGGAAGACAAGACTGGATTTCAGAACCAGTAGGAGCATTCCAAAGTTCAACGAATCCTAATCGATAAGAATCCTAACCAAGAGATTTCTAACAAGGTGGATACCGAAGGGATGAAGTTTAGAAAATCTTGATTTCAAAATAAGGAAAATTTTATACTAATATAATCTTTGAAAATCCTTTAAAATCATTTGGAAATCATTTTATACTTCGAAAATACGTTCTCTCACAAAGAAATGATTCTGAGATTGATTTCTCATTCTAGGGTATTTCTACCCTATCTCTAATGAGTTTTTTCTCTGTAGGCTATGATTTGCCTAAAAACCAAAGCTCTGATACCAAATGTAACAATCCGATATTTTCAATCGTTCGCATCCACACATGTCGGACTTGAATTGCTCAAAATACTGCATTGTAAATAAATTTGGAGCAAATGAAATACAATCACAAACACAGGAATATCAGAATAGCTCGCAACGGAAATTAAAATACCATAGTAGTTAATGAAGCTACTATAACAAAATCTTAAAACATAATACATAATCTCAAACTGAAACATATACAATAGAAATCCCAAATACATAGAAGTTTATGAATACAAGTGTTGAAATAGACAACTGAAAGGAATAGATAACTAGATAAGCAAATCTCCAGCGATTCCTAACTCCAGAAAAAGAAGTCCAAAGCTAAGCTATAAATACTCAGGCTGACCCGAGCGTAAAGTAAAACACAAAACACTCGAGTCAGGACAAACATACTTATATAATGTAAACCAACTCAAGTGAACTGTAGCAATGCACAATAACTCAAAGGATGCTTGGGATCGCCCATCCTCTAAGAATCAGTTAAACCATAAATTAAATACATCCCGTGGTTAAAATTCCAAAATGGTAATTTATACTTCTAAATAAAATATCATTTCAAAATTCAATATCATTTCAAATCCATTTCAAAATATCACAATATCATTTCATTCCAAACCTCATTCATTTTTATTTAAATTTAAATACCATTTTAAATCACATTTCAAATGGTTTTATATTTCAAATCAAAATACTCCATTTAAACCATTAAAAATGAAGTTATTATATTTAATAATCAAATATTTAATTCTCAAATTTTTAGTCTTTTCAGAATCCATTTATTCACTTAAATTTATTCAAACAGTGAAATTTCAACTTTCGTAGCACTTAGAAAATGCTATGGAAAGTTGTATTTGAAAACAATTCAATTGACAAAGATAGCATTTAAACTGCTATAATAGGTTTTAGTTTCAAGTTTAAGTTTCTATAATTACAGAACTTACAAAGTGTTGTGATAGCTTTTAGTTCATTTTTAGTTATAGTTCATTTGTATTAACTACAGCATTTACAAAATGCTGTAATATCCTTTACTTTAGAAATGATAGCATTTCAGAATTGCTGTTAAATAAATTCCAAATTTTCAATACAATTTCATTAACAATTTAATTTAAAACCATTTTTAACTTATAAAAATCATATTTCTCACTTTAAAATCCATCATTTAAATACCCATTAATTTGTGATTATATAAAGTGAGATTTTCATAAAAAATTAAAATTTAATAATTTACTAAATTAATGTACAATTTTATACCATTTTATTTACTTTACATTTTAATTAAATTTACCATTTCATAAATTAAATTTAAATTCTATTTTATTTCCTTAACTTAACTTTTATTTTTAAAACCCATTTCACATTTTCCAACATAAGTTATATTTCAAATTTCAATTATAAACATTTATTTATTCAACTATTTTTAATTTATAGAAAAATCAATAACACTTTATAAAAAATCATTTTAAATTCAAATTAAAATCAAATTATCATATTTTCTTACTTAATTTAAACTACATTTATAAACCAAATCATAAATTCCAAAATTTACATATATTTCAGATTCTACTCTACCATTTATTTATTTCACTTATTTAACTTGTAGAAAATCACTAATATTTTATAAAAGTCATTTTTAAATTAAATTTAAATCAAGATATCATAATGTTTACATTTTTATAATATTTTAAAAATTTTAGAAAACTATATATTAACCACGGGTCTGTATACAATTTCTAACCTAGGTCTAATAATACGGATAATATATCATTTCAATCCGTAATTCACAAAGTAAAAATCCGGGTTCTATCATTTCAAACCCGTAATCCCAAGTTAAATGAAATAAATAAAAATCGTTCAGGCCTATCATTTCAGCCCATAATGATTTTTTCCAATTCTAAAGTCCGTTTGGGTATGTATCATTTTAACCCATAGTGATTCAATTCTACAGGGAACTTGCAGTGTGATAAACTGATGTAAATAAATAGAATAGCATTATATAATAGTAACAGATGATATGACAGGTGTATAAACAGGGGTGAACATCATATGATCATATCACAGGCAGTTATAACATAATAATATAATCTATAGATTCAAATGGTGTCAATTTACTAATTATATAAGTACAGAATGTCTGGTGAGAAATACTCACCTCTACAAGCTGGAGATAGCACAACCAAACACACAAACAAGATCCAAAAGGCACGAAAGAACGACTACGATTCAAGTGAGGGAAGAGCTAAAGTGGTTATCTTGTATATATGAAACAAAACAATATATAGGACATGAATTTCAACACCAAATATAACATTAACAAACTAGAATTTATGCACAACAAAGAATCAATCAACTTGCGCATGCTTTCACAAATACTATGCTCGGCCTAGGGTTTGAAATGCACAGCCATAGTGGTGTGAATGAGTCAAGTATGGAACCATATATGCTCGGCCTAGCTTGGGTATGAAGCTATGGAAGTTGCTTATGGCATGAAACAAAGGTCTAGGCAAATGTGAATTTTGTGCACACTCACAAGTTCGGCCATGGCCATGGATGGCTCGACCATGCCTGGTGGATGTCAGGGGATGGTGTGGTAGTGGTCTAGGGTCAGGTAGGGGCTGGAAAAAGTGATGCTAGTGGTGGCCGAGAGGGTGGTGAAGTGGTGAAGGCAATAGGAGTTCGGCTATGGTAGTTTCAAGGGGATCATGCAATAATTTGTGGTGTTTTGCAACATAAGGGGTGCATGGCCTGTCATGGACAAGGAGATGGAAGGGGTTTGCAGTCGAACAAGGTGGTGGTGAAGGTGGTGGTGAAGGAGGAGAAGCTATGGCCGAGCACACATAGTTGAAAGCAAGGAAAAATATCACTAAAACAAAGAAGAAAAGTAAGAAAAAAATGAAAAAAACATTACCAAATTTTTTTCATAATTGATGGCCGTAAGTTTTTGAGATGAGAAGAAAATTTTGTGCTTGAAAATGAAAGATGATATGCGGCTGAGAAAATGATATGGTCAGGTCAAAATGAACGCAAGTGTTGATTGAAATGAAAAGTCAAAAGGCATGTGAAAAGTCAATGGTATATGAAAAGTTTAAAACTCTTTATATTTCCTATTTTCATTATTCATTTTAAACACATGAAAAATGTAAATAAATAAAATAAAAACAAAATAAAATAAAGTATGAAATAAAATAAATAAATAAATTTTAGATAAATATAAATTAATTAAGAAAATAGCTTAAAATTAGAAACTAGGTTTTAAAAATTAAAAATAAAATACAATAAGCTTTGGAAAATTATAACGTCACTTTCAAATGTTTTAAATAAAAATATATGCCTAACATGTCATATTACACATATTAGAACATGATATGACAAATAAAAGTAATATTTATATAAATTAAAACCAAAATTTTTATTAAATAAATCAATTTACACCCAATATTGTAAAAAGCATAACTATCACAATATAAATTGGATTTCAACGAAATAAAAAGCAGTATTCTTGAAATTTTATTTATTTTCATAATAAAAGAGAAAAATTCAAGAATTCAAATATTTAAATTTTAAATTTAAAAGTCAAAGTTTGACCAGATTGACCAAAAATCCACATTTTCTGGAAATATTCTATTTATTCAGGTTTGGAATTATAATTCACATAAAAATCAAAATTTATATTTAAAATAACAAAATTTGTCCATTCAAATAAATATAACAAAGATTCTAAATCAAAAATTCAAATAAAATAATCCAACTAAATAATTAAAATAAATCACAAAATTCAGGGTTGTTACAAGCTCGATGTATCCAATGGCTACAATCAACTATCGTGGGGCGTGATCGTTCAAAATTGGCTCGAGAAGGCAGCGTGTTCATTCGCGTGATACAAGGTGGATCTGCAACCGAGTTGCACGTCGTTCACGTCAAAGGAGGAGCTCGTGGTGGCGCTTTGAACGGAGTTATCTGATCGACCTTTGGGCGAACAAGGAAGCGGCGGCAATCAACGATTCAACGACGGTCGATGGGTTGTTACGACCTAGGAGTTTTCACATGAAGAAGGAATAGAAATCAGAGGCCCTGATGTAAAGATGCAGAAATGTACGACCGAGATAAGATCTAGGGTTTGAAATTTAAAAAAAAAATGAAATTTATATATATTTAAATTCGTACAAACTTTAAAATGCTATAACTTTGTCATACGAGGTCCGTTTTAGACGAAACGAATTGCGTTAGGTCTGTACCGTCGAGCATTACATTTTAGAGCTAGTTGGAGTTGATTGAAGCTAGTGTAAATTTTAGGTAAAATTAAACGCTTGTTTAATTTTATTTCGGAATAAAATACTGCAACTGCTATTGGAATCAATGTGAGTACAACTCACTCTTTCTGACTCACCGATATTTTTATATAAGTGAGAATAAATTTATTTTGTGCTGATTGATGATTGTTTGGATGATATATGATATATTATCTATATATTGATTAGTATTTGGATATATTCCTGCCTATTGGAGCAGATGAGACCCTATATGTTCCCGTGTATGAGCGGATGACCCTTTGTACGCGCGTCTGCCTCGAAGCGGACATTGTACACATATTCTCATATGTATATTTATTGCAGGTGGCAGTTTGAAGGGATCTAATTAGAATCCTCACCAGTATTGGTTTATTTACAAATATGGATATATATATATATATATATATATATATATATATATATATATATATGTTGTTATCATGTGATATACGATGTTTTGGATGCTGTGATTGATGTATTTAGTGCTATTGCAGCATTGGGCCTACTTTTGGTAATTTAAAATGTTAAAATGATGATTTCAAATTAAAAAGGATTTTCAAGTGATTTTGGAAATATACGCCTTATTAAATTTTAAATTGTTAAGTAAATGGATTTATCTTAGATAAAATAAATGTTATAATTTTTATGAAATATATCGAATGTGATTTTTGAAATAGGGAGTTAATTATTTTGTAAATAGTTTAAATTGGGATTTTTGAATTATTATAAACGGTTTATATGTATAAGATTTATAAAATTGAATTTTTATAAATCGAAATAATGGAATTGTAAAGGAGTTTTAGAAGTGTTAAAGTTATAAATGGATCTTATAAGTGAATAAGATTTATTAATTGATGAAATTATAAAAGAATGAATTTGTAAAATAAATGATTTATAAGTAAATTAACTTATAATTGGATTTTGGAACATAAATTAGATATAAATTGAATTTTTTAATAAAGGAATTTAAAAAGTGAAAGCTTTTATAAAATAGAAATGTGAATTTATAAACATTGTTTTATAGATGTGAAATCAATTGAAGTTGATAAGTTAAATAGTGGAAGTTTATTAAAGGAGATATTCATGATTTTGGACAGTGAATTATCTTTTAATAAATGTATATAAGTATTGAATTTGGTTAAAGGATCATATTCACGATTTTGGACAGTGAATAATCTTCTAAATTAAAAGATAGGATTTGGAAAGTGATCTTTTAAATGAAGTTAAATGATTTGAAGATGTTTTAAAACGTGTTAAGTAGAGACCATAAATTTCAACATTCATTGTTGAAATAGATGTTTTTGAGAAATAAGGAAGTATGGACTATAGTACTGTTGTTATAGTAAATGATTTTGAAAAGAAATGTTTTTGTATAGTATTGGGGTTTATATATCTATCTAATTTTTGAATCCCTATACTAGTGATTTGGGTTGTCGTGACGATGTTTTATGCAACATTCGTTTTGACCCAAGTAAGTATATTTAAGAGAATATTTTCCTTAACGAATAAAATATATACTTAATCCTGATTTAAGTATATGTAATATTTTCTAAGTGTTGAAAATAAACTGAATTGTGAATGACTTATTATTAAATAAGTATATGGAAATGTTTTCCATATAGAAGTTGAAATGGTTTTGAGAATATATCTTTTTAAAGATGATCTAAAGTGAATATTTGGCAAGTGATTTAATTAATAAAAAAATTAATTAAAAGGGCCTAGTGATTGCTTATGATGCCGAATATTTGTTTGTTGCTTTGATAGTTAAATAACCGACTATCAAAATTTGGCCATTTTAGTTCCTCGACTTGATGTGGGAACTATTTAATCATACACTTAGTACGTAGCCTTTTGTGTAAACTTGATTATCATTTGTGTTGAGGATGTTGACTCGTGTAGTGCAGAATAATCCAATCTATCGAGCTTTCTTCTTGGCCGAAGGATAGCAAGTTGAAAGTTGAAGACATGATAAGTCTATAAGACTTGGTTTCTATGTGAGGTTGAGAAACGCTTTTGCGTTGTTGGTGCGAAGAGACCGGGATTTGATTTATCTGAAAACCACTTCGGACCAACGTATATGCGTTTGATTGTGTAGGTTATTAATGATATTGACATTTAGGATTTTCATAGTGGGGGACTGCTTGTTGATCGTTTGGGGTTAAAACCCCAACATACATCCAGTAGCAGTAGTCTCTTCGTCATGAAATATCCAATGCAAGGATTATTCGCTACTAATCTTAGGAATTTTCCGACAGGATGTGGTAGGATAGTACCTTCCGTTTGTCATGTTCCTGGGCAACTTGTATGGATGTTTGTCTCACACTGCATTTCTAAATATTACGTACATTGATTTTTACAAACGTACATCAATGGTGGCGGAGAAGGCAACTTCTGTTAGCTTAACACCCTCCTTGAGACGTATGAGCTTATGGGTTGTTTTTTTGTGGAAGGCAATTAGTAGTCAAAGGAAATGGCCGTATGGCATTCAAAGTGATGAAATATGTGACATGTGAAAGGTAATCGTTACCTCAGGCCTCATCAACCAGAAATGACCGAAACAGGGTTAGATGCGGCAAAGCTAAGTGGATCGCTCCCATTAGGATATGGTCATCCTCTTCTAGATATATCTTTACAAGCTATGACGTCATGTATCTGATTTTTGTGGTTTGCATGCTATGAGGGCCCTCGAAAAAGGTCGGTAACGACGAAGGATGACATATTCGGTACGATCTAGTTATAGAGGTAGGCCGGTCTTATGTTGGTAGATGGCAGATGATTTTACCTCAAGGCATCCATCTAGAAATGTACCTATTGGAAGGTAGTCCTTTCACCTGGTCATTTGTATGGAAATCCAAACTCCACTACGTACCTGCCATTTGATTTGTAGAGCCTAGTATGCTGGAATTTAATTGTGGTAACAGTTTTGGCTATTTTGAATATTATTTGTGCAATAGACACTAGTATAATATGAGAGGATTGGATATGAAATATTTTAGTTATCGTAAGGTAAAAACATGTCTGTGTATGTATGGGCGTGTCTTACGAGATACTTTTATTTTGAAAAGAAAATTTTGGTAATTTAAAAATAAATTCAGTTGAGTGTGTTTCTCACGCTGGTTTACTACGCTGATCTAGGCGTTCTTCCTTTTCAATGCTCGGGTCAGACCGAGTATATTTACAGGTTCTGATTGGTGCTTTGTAGCATCAGCAGGAGAGCTAGAGATCTTCATTTCGTATACACGTATCCGTTTTGATTATCCGCTTTGCACATTTTTGTTGTATATTATAGGTAATTATGAGGACAGGTTATTATAACTATCCAGGTTGATAACTATTGATTGATCGTTGTACTCTGATTGATATATGTATATACAGTTTCTGTTTTGTATAGATCATTGATATGATATTATATATTTTCCGCTGCGATGTGAGATTCTGTATTTTTCTGTTTTGTCTTCTCTTCTCTCTTTCTTCTATTCTCTTCTTCGCTCTTCTTTTCTTTTCATAACTTTCTGTCAGTCTATGCTTTTTGGGTCGGACATGTGTGGCTTATTGTCGATTCAAAGCGTACGGATTTGCGGACAGGAGCAGGAGCAGGAGTTGGCTACATGAATATAGAGAGCGATTGGATGACTCAAATACAAGCACAAGCCAAAATCAACGTCCAATATTTAATGTGTTTGTTGCAAAGGCAGGATAATATGATTTGAACTGTATCCTTAAACTGAAGCGTACCACCACATTCTCTTCCAACCAGCCATTGATGTTATTAGAATTGTGGATCCTTTATGACGTCGGATCCTCTTTGAAAATATATACCTTCTCAAGAATGTTAAGAACAAAAAAGTTGCACGCATAACTGCAGGAATGATACAGCTTTAGGGTAAATTTCGTAATTCTAGAATTTATTGTATTTGCTGCAAAGAAGCGATTAGTCCCTCGCAGTTTGAAGATCAAGCAGAAGCCACATCATCACACATATACTTTTAGCAGTATTAACAGTAGCAGATACAACTGAAGTTGCGAGCAGACTGCATGCACAAATCAAGTTTAAAACGATGTTTTATTGGATATAGATGATGATGATACATATTATATCCAGCATGGTTTGCTTTGAATATGTAAGCCTACTATGTCTTAACTCATGTATCACTGGATTTGGTTTTTATAGACGTCGGTCTCCAATGATAGGTTAAAAATGTATCGCCTGCCCATTCCAAACCCCACTCGAGCGGGAGCCTTGTGCACTGGGTAGATGAGGATAATGTAACATAAGTAACACATGAAAAATAATTAACTCGACTACTATACATACTAACACAATATATATGCATACAAACGTTTGTGTATATGTATGTGTATGTATGTATGTACAAAACTAGCTAGAATAAACTATACAATTAAAGACATATCTGGAGTGAAAATTTAATTTATGATCATATTTTTATTAATAGTTGGAATAAATTCACAATTTTTTTGTCCGACCATAAATTTCCCAAAATGCCCTTATGCACAAAATGATGTCACAATTTTGAATCCCATGTGTCTAAAATCTATCTTGATTTGAAAAGTTTGGAATTATACTAAGGTCGCGACTTCGAGCACTAGCAAAGACAATTTTCACATATTTCTTTTTCCTCTTTAAATGTTCTTTGGTCATAAGTATAAATAGATTATATTCATTCTTCATTTATTTCAGTTTTATGTTGAATAACCCTTTTTATTATTTTAGTATTTCATTCTATACTTCTCTAAATATTTGAAAATAGAAAAACATTTTGTTCTAATCACAAATAAAATTAACTTTAAATAACATTTTGTTGATATTAATTTTTTTTCTTAAGCTGATGGCTATTTTAAAAAGAAAAGAATATTGCAATTGAAAATTAAAATTATATATGCGTCGTTACATTTTAATTCATCCTAAGAATTCAATATTTTGAAATTAATTTTGACTAAATTTTATATAAAAAAAAGTTATGCTACATGCAATAGTTTGACTGTTTCAAATAAATATGTATTTAGTTCACTTTTACCAAAGTGCTCGCCTAGACGCGCCTAGGTGCAGAAAAACCCTAGGCGCCAACCTACGTATTTTCTGCTTTTCCAGGCACCAACAATGCATAAAGCACCCAAAAAGCACCTTAGGTGCTGAAGCGTCGAAAAAACAAAGCGCTTGAGAAAATGTGCCTTACTGTTAAATCGTTTTTTATATGAAAAATTAAGAGCTTCAGCCCACAATCAAGCCCAATTAAGGTTTATTTGGAAAATATCGATCAAATTAGGGTATATGGCATATAGATATCGACTGTTTAGGATATAAAAATGTCTCCACTCTCAACTTTATATCTGTCACCACCACCGCCGATAAACTTGACCTACCGCCATGGTTGAATTCAAGCTACTGCATATCCCTTCACCTGCTCACATCAACGCATCCATCTCCACCCCCACCAAAAAAAGATGCTCAAGTCATCTAAAAAAGCCCTAGGCACAAAATAACGCTAAGCGTCAGCCAAGGGCTTTTTCGCCGTGGCAACTATAATTTAGTTTAATTGTTATTTTTGATATACATGTACATTGTACATAATAGATAATAATGACGTATCTTTCAGTTTCGTTTATAAATAATTTTTATTTAAATTAGTTTATGTTTTAACAACTAATGGACGATGATAAACTATGGGCTAAGTCAAATTAATAAGCATTAATCATTATTTTTTTATAGTTTGACTAGTATCTTGAGTTATGTCAAAATATTCATTATATACATTTCTAATTTCGTCATATACTATCTTTTTTCTATTGGCACTAGGTGATAAAAATATAGAAAACACAATTATTGTAACGATATTAAGTATGTGTTGAATCACTATATATACACTAGTGTAAAGTTCTATATAGGTTTTACGTGTTTTGAACTTTAACATTATGTCAACAATTGATATCTAAACTTTCAAATTCGAACTATAAATTTATGTTCCACAGATAGAGCATATATCATTTATATTAATTATTATGTCCATCACATTGTGACGAACTGCCTTTTTTACCAAAGAAAGATGAATCATTAATAGTGGAACAAAGAGATAGGAAAGAAGAACTAAACAAAACATAGAATGTAAGAGCAGAACGAAATAATATATATTACATAACAAAAGCTTTACATAGTCACTGACAATATAATACATCAGAGTAGTAGCAGACAGTCATAACTACCTGTCTATACATTACAATACAAAATACATATACAAACACAGCGAAAATAGATAGTAACTCGCAAACGGTGAAGCCATCTACTTCAGCCCCTCCAAAATGCAACCGTGAGAATTTGGATCACTTGGCTACTTATAAAAATTTGAGTACCCAAGAGTTTAGAGAAAAACAGAAAAATAAATACGGGTCAGACATGAGTCTGGTGTGAGTAAAACGGTTAATTTACTTTAAATTGATAATCATTTGAAATCAAAGATATCTCGTAAGATCATGTCGCACATAAACATGGACGGGTTTTTACCTTACGATAACCAAAACACTTTAACAGAAAATCTAGTGATATTATCATAGTGTGTAGGGTTTTCAAGTAAATAATTAACATAGTCGAAATTGTTACATTAGTTAAATTCCAACATAATAGCTATACAACTAAGACCGAAGGCACTAACTAAGACCAAAGGCACTTATTGGAAAATGAATTACATCTAATGACTGGACTAGTGGGGTACCTTCCATCACAGTGGATCTCTAGATAAAAGAACACCGAGTACCTCGCTTGGATCTCCTGCCAACACCTGGCCTACCCCTTGCCGGATAGTATCGAATAAGATCACTTATTTGTTATTCCTTTGTTTAATTTTTTTTACACGGACACAAGTCTATTTCCTTATTAGTTTAATAGTTAACTCCATTAGAAGTTAAATATCTATAGATGTTCATTTGCGATTATTGGTCAAGGTCATCAATTTAAGATGTACAATTATTTAAGACGCATACTTCATTGCACATCTTCTGTTCATTCTATTTCATTCATGTAGCTTTTTTTTATTGCTCACAAAAGTAATATGCACCATTTTTTAGTTTAACTTAATTGATGTGTAAAGAAAGAAATAGCTTTTTTACTCTTCTTTGATGTCTCTTGCAATTTTATATGATTATGCATACATATATGTCGGAAGGTTTTATCTGGATTTTGTTGGCATCATCTGAGCTTAAATTTTTAGCTTGATGCCCGACCTAACAGAGTGATAATGTCAAGTCTCGTCTTTGACGGTTTTGTTTATGTGATCTAGTAATTTAATACACTTAAGCATAAGTGTAATACATGTGACATCACAACATATAATATCATAATGACCAAGGTACCGTTCTTATGATGAACCGGACAGACGAAGTTGGCGTTCGCATCCGACACGTCGGACGCGTCGAAGGTGGACCCCACGAGTTTGTATAGTTCGACTTAACCTTGTAGGGGAACCATTCATATCCGAAGCAATTTGGACGCGAACGGCTCCAAAACAACAACCATATTTTCCTCATCTCTTATATAATCCACCTCCTCTACCATCCTCCACACTCACTTTCAATTCTCAATCTAAAATTCATTAATCCGAGCTTTCGTAGTAACAGCACCGTATTTCGATAATTTTATCTTTGTTTTTGTTCATTTCATTTATTTTCTTTTCTTGCTTTTATGGTTTTTTTGACATAGTTTGTTCAGAAATGGCCAAATAAAATGTACTGAGAAATTCCAGCCGTAGCCCAAGAGTTTGTTCATATTCTGAATTTTTAGAAATAGCTACCAAAGCTTATCAAACTGCCGGTAAAATCCAAAAAATGAATCTGTAAGAAGATAATGGTGGAATTGAACGAGACTGTACTAGGTTTTCTAAACGAAGCATCATTCACTATCAAACAAATTACGGCCAAATACGACTCCCTGAAGAAGAAATGGGTGGTTTGGCCCAATTTGAGAAATAAAACGGCCTTTCCAGCTGCATTTCCACCGAACTTTCCATCTACCTTCCCACCTACATATCTACCGAACTTTCCACTTACCTATCCACCACAATACCCACTACAATAGTTTGTATTTGTAGATTCTGCTTTGTATTTCGTATTTTGTATTCGACATTTTGAATTTTGAACTATGTATTTGGTATTATGTATTCTGTATTCTATATTCGGTATATATCTATTTTATTTAAAAATAATATAAATAAAATAATAATATAAATAATAATTTTGCTCCTTTCGCATTGCCCCTTTCGTAAAAAAAGGCATTCCCCTATCGTAAAACTTATCCATTTTTCAACCCCTTTCGTTTGCCTCTTTCATTTACCTCTTTAGTTTAAAAAAACACACACCTTTTGTATTCTACATTTTGAATTCTGAACTATGTATTCGGTATTATATATTCTGTATTCGGTATATATCTGTTTTATTTAAAAATAATTAACATAAATAGAATAATAATTTTGCTTCTTTTGCGTTGCCTCTTTCGTAAAAAAACGTATTTCCCTTTTGCGAATTTACCCCTTCCCCGGTCTTTTTCGTTTGACCATTTCTTTTAAAAAAAGAACACCCCAGTAAACGTTAGGCATTGCATGGAAGTTTGTAAAAGAAGATATTATTATTTTAACTATTAATATATTCTTGCATTATTTAACTGCAAGTTATGCTACAAAAATTCCAGTCTTGGTAAAAACTAATGCAACATAGCGTATGCTTCCTTCAGATTGAATTTCAAACGTGCCCTGTTACACAGACCATTGGTTACATATCTCAAAATCCTGTTATAAATGAAAACCCAAAAATCATATAACTTAACATGTGTATTTGGTCACTGTAAACATGTTTACATCTTTTGTCAAACATAGATCAATATGTATTTCCCATATTAGTCCTTATTTATCTATGATGTTAGAGCATTTCCAGCAGTGTGGAGAGAGTAAGAAATGAGAAGAATCCCATTCTTATTTTCTTTCTCGTGCTCCAGCAGTGAGAATTTGAGCGTGGAGAAGAAGAATAAGTGGCAATTCTTTTTATTTTTTTTATGAGCGTGGATTCGTAAACGTCTTTTAGAAAACTGTTTAGTTTTTGAGTAGTTACTAAGTACCTTTTAGGTATAAATATTTTATTTTTTTAATATGCAATGCGTTAAACAGCTTTTTGAAAAATGTTTTGGGTATTCCTCACGTTCACTGCTGGATGAGTTCTTCCCTTTTTTTTTCTTCCTCCTCCTCTTGAATTTAGCCCTTTTGCTGGGAATGCTATTATGACTGAAGCAGAACACTAGGCACCAAGAACGCACTTATAAGCCAAACTAGACGTGAACAAAATATTGATTTGATAAACAGAAACAATTAACATAACTGACCAAATATAACCAAGTCTAATGAAAGTGAAATGAACACATAAAATATTATACTTTTCAACAAAAGAGAGAAATACAATGAACTTCAGAAACTTGGATGCAATCAAGCATCTTGTTTGACATAACGTTTCTACAAATAATAATCACCTACGCGGCACCTTGCAACATCATATATCCAATTAAAAAACATTTCAAAATACTTGAATAATGAACATCTTTTTGACGTAGCATAACTGATATGTTTTACGATATATGCCGGTTTTTTCCCCGAATCAACTATAAGTTATAACGACTTGTTTTAAATCCATTTTCAAAATAATATATGAAACTATTTTACATAAAATTTATTTTGAAACCCAGCTAAATGCTACAAAGATAAGCAAATCACACCTACATAAAAAAGTAGAGTTAAGGGTGAAAAGAATAATAAAAAATAATAATTAAAAGCCACTAGATTAATCTTACAGATACAGATCTACGCCAATAAATCGTGATTTGAATTAATAACAATAATTCAATGGATAAATAGAAAACTAAAGGAAAATGAAAAATCTAAGGAACCTATGGTA
The DNA here is from genome assembly GCA_030765085.1 of Allium cepa. Lineage (NCBI taxonomy): Eukaryota > Viridiplantae > Streptophyta > Magnoliopsida > Asparagales > Amaryllidaceae > Allium > Allium cepa. The sequence continues at coordinate 254,077,026 of CM060944.1, read as the reverse complement.
AGAAAAAAGGGTAATTAAAGTACCTATGGTAAGTAAGGGGACGAAATCGTCTGAAGCGCTAATACAAGCGTTGACGTCAGATTTGTAGATAAAAGAATAATTTAATTCTTGGAAAAATATTAACAAGGGTTTTTAATGGAACCATGAGGCTCAAAATATAGATGGCAGAGACATGCAAATCTCAAGGTAATGGAACCAGAGATACGTAAATCTCACTGGCCAAGGAAAAGACAAAAAAAAAACAACTTCGAACTTGAGAAACTCACTGGTCCGTTGGAATTGCTTTTAAACTCATTGAGCGGTTACCTTCCTTTGAAAGAACAAATTTTCCAAACGGGCTAATTTTCGAATCATTTGCGGTCGATGTTGGTTTTGAAACTTATTACCAAATAGGGCTAGTATCTGCCCAGTCAGCAGCCCAGTCACGTTTTTGTAACTGGCACGAGAAAGCGCAACTGTTAGTTGCGCATAAGATTTCCGGTACTCAAATGCTCAACTATGAGATGCGCAAAGTTGGGTTTGAAACTTTTTTACAAAGCGCAACTAAGAGTTGCGCACGGAGGGAATTTGGTTATTTAATGTAGGCGCAACTCTTAGTTGCGCTTTCTATAACCGTGTAGGCGCAACTCATAGTTGCGCCTGCACAGGTTGCTGCAGCTAAAACAGAGGTAGCAGCAACCATCCTTCTTATTACACCAAAACTCTTCCCAAACTTCAACTCTTCTTCCATGGACGCACCCAACAACTCCTAACCCAATTTTTAGCCCATTACCACCATTTTTTCACAAAATTATCAAATTTCTTCCTTTTTCTTCGAGTAAACCAAAGCTACAACAATGGAAGCGGGATCCTCTTCAACACAAATAGATTTTGCTAATTTATAAACCCTAGTTTTTTTATAATTGTAAAATTTGCTTATTATTTGGTTGTATTTGATAGAAATATTGTCAAAGAGCTTGTTGTACATCTTAATAATCCAATTTGAAGCGTTGAATCACTAATTGATTATAAACGATTTGTAAAAATTGGTTTTTTTGCATGAACTTTGAAGAACCGGAAAGCGGACCGGTGGACGGTAGTGTGCTTTATATGCAAGATAATCACCGCTCTAATTTTGAAGCGTTAATGGGGGTAATATTATTCACCTTGTAATTATAGTAAATTTTTGCAAGTTATTTCGCCTTTTGAATTAACTAAAAGATATAATTCTTTGTTTTGTAGAGTGTAAAACCGGTGTATTGCCTGTATCATTCGCAAAGTTTTGAAGAATTAATGGAGATGGTTGAAGATCAACGGGTTCAACAATTAATACATCAAGCGGGATTCTGGTATTTCATGCAGATTAGATATATCAAATTTGACAGGTCATTACTCACAGCTTTATGCGATAGATGGAGACCGGAGACTTCCACATTTCATTTTTCCGTTGGAGAAATGACCATTACACCGTAAGACGTATCTATTTTGCTTGGCCTTCCCATCGAAGTCGCCGTGTTGAACTACGGTGGTAACGTGGACGCCGATGAGGTTTGTCAACGTTTGCTTGATGAAATTTCACCTCCAGAAGCGGTGGTCAATAGAAGAGAGTTGAAGGTCAAATGGTTGAATGACCTTATAATCGCCTGGGAGATTTCAGTCGATTCATCTATTGAGGAGATAGAACAGTTCACACGAGCTGTCATATTACTTCTAATCGCATCTCGTCTATTTTCAAACCATCGAAGGGTAGAGTTAGCGTTAAATGGTTGTACTTGCCAGATGATTTTGCCACCATTTCCGATTATTCATGGGGTAGCTCTGTTTTGTGCGCATTGTACAAGGAGTTGGATAATGTGGCACTAAGAAAGACGAATGGATTAGCAGGTTGCCTAACCCTTCTGCAGGTATGTCGGATTGACTTATCGGTGTACCAAATTTATGAAATATTTTGAAAGACGCTTCTTAACACTCATAATTTGCAGGTATGGTTTTGGACGCGTATTTCTGTTGGACGGCCAAATGTTAGTGCCAACGTTGCTCCTGGATTACCATACATGTCAAGGTAAAAGCATCTGGAAATTAGCAGTGTAATGTTTTTGATTTCTGCCAATATTCACACACTATTTTGGTTATGACTGTAGATGGACCGGATATAGACGTTGGAGAGATAATCCAGTCCGGCATCCTACATTCTATCGCAACGTGCTCGATGTTATGGACGAGCATGATGTTGACTGGACGCCATACACGGCTGAGATCGTACAGGATCTTCCGCCTATATGTTTGGACGGGGAGCAAAGTTGGTATGCTAGGACCACGACTATTTGCTTGAAAAGTGTAGCCATGCACTACCCCGACAGAGTGATGAGGCAATTTGGCCTTCATCGGCATATACCGGATCCGGCCGAGCAGATTTTCCCACATGGTTGGAATAGAGCCTTGTACAACACGTATGTCGCAAGGTGGGATCACAGGTTGGATCACGTTCAGGTCGAATGCGTACCAAGAATTTCAATCGAACAATACTATAGTTGGTACTGGCATATCACACGGCGATTTGTTCTTAAAGAATCATCAACTAGACTGCCCAGATATGCTCCACGGGGACCGGTGGAACGTGATTTGGTAAGTGTTTACAAGTTTTACTCTTTGAACTTCCTCAACAAGCTTTACTTACTTGCGTCATTGATACTTTTATTTTAGGTTTAAGGGTTGTATATGATTTCCAATGAAGTTGACGATGTCCTGGCAGATCCTCCTGCAGATGAGGACAGAGTAAAAGGAAAGTGCTTCGACGTCAAGGAAATTATCAAGTCGCTTCTGGGTAGGCATAAGCTAGGAAGACCACCACCGTATATGCCTCGTCCGCCCCGGGCTTTTGGTCGTACCTACCAAAGAAGATGTTTAGAGGCACGGGGGGTCCTTCACAAGGTAGCCAGCCGGGGCAGGAAATTGTTGAAGCTGGACCATCTCAACCGCCTCCGATGCAAACTTAAAGAATACTACGCGACCGCAAAAATATAATAAGAAGATAGGGTTGTGTTGGTCTGTCGTTTGGTTGCTATGTTTCGTGTTTCCTGGAGATTTGGCCGGGCAACCTAGTACTCGGCCTCCCCATCGTTCGGCTAAGCTGGTTCGTTCGACAACACATTACGACCGGCATCCAAGAAGCATTCAGCACAAAGGAACGTTCGGCATCTAAAGAGTGCTCGGCATTAGGCAGCGCTCGGCCAAAGATATCGGTCGGCCAAAGGCATTGTTCGGTCAAGCTGTCGTTCGGTCAAAAGATATCATTCGGCATACCGAGTACGTCCAGCATACTATACCATTCGGCGTCCACATCTTGTTCGACATGTCATTCCTTCCGGCACAAATCTTGTTCGGCGATCGCCTACCAATCGTCATTCAAGGTCACTCGGTTCAAATGGATGTTCGGCATTCAGAGTGACCGGCCTCACCTCGTTCGGCCTAACCATCGTTCGGCTGAGTCACTGATTCGGCTTCTAGTATCGTTCGGCACAAGTGCTCCCTATGGCATTCAATGTGTTCGGCCTCATCTCATTTGTCCAATGGAGATTGTTCAGCAAAGAGGGGTACGTTCGGCATTGGGACGTTCGGAATTTGATCGTTCGGCCTCTCTGGTTCGGCGCACAGAAACCACTCCATTTGGGCCAGGATATTCAGCTATCAGGCCCACCGGGGAAGTCCAACCCACCTTCGTCTATAAATAGAGAGGCGGGGCATAGAAAAAATGGGAGATTTTTTAGAGAACACTGGGGAGACTCTGCCATTTTCAAGACTCATTCCAGACTTATTTCTTTGTATCTTGCAACTGTATTCAAGTACTTAGAAGCGGATTGTATCTATAATCAAGTATCAATGAAAAGAATAAAGATCAACTTCAAAGTGGACGTAGGCTACTACGCCGAACCACTATAAATTTGGTGTTCTTACTTTCTGCATTTAAATTTACATTCTGTTCTCTGTTTTAATTTACTTTCTTCATTAATCTCTCTACACAATCTTTCTAAGGGTGTTAGTGACCAATTTTGGTGCTAACATTTTGGTGCTTTCACTGAGAATTGAACTCAAGCTGTTAGGATCTGCTTTGTAGCTACTGGATTGCATAAATCCCCCGAAGGAGATCCAAAATCATTGACAAGGCATCTGTTGATTCTACTCAGAGTTATAACCAACAACTCTTTCATGGAGAGACCACGAACCAGATCTGCCTCTCATAATGCAGATGTCCATGAAACTGCTAGCGTACAACAAGTTGGACCTGGAAATCAACAAACAACCAGAGGTGCAGGGCCCTCCACCCAAATCCAAGCGGAAGTCGTTTCCCGAACGGAGTTCAATGATTTGATAAGAGAACTCAAGGAAAGTAGAAAGCAGCTTGCTGAACAGATTCAAGCCAACACTAACATGACTCAGCTTGCTCAATAGCAGCGCCATAATGCTGGAGGTAACCCTGCCCCTTATTCTGAATCTGATAACTCAACTTCAGCTAACGAACCTCCTGGGCGTAGACGCCGTAAGGATGAAGATGCACAATCGGGCGTTGGGAATCAAGCCCGCGAAGAAACCGGTCACTCGAATCTCCAAGACCCAAATCAGGCGGGACATCAACCCGCACGGTCCCGTGGAACGGAACCCAACCTTTCATCCTCCATACAAACTCCGGACTTAAACAACTATGGTCAGGCAGTTGATGAGAGAAAATCAAGGCTTGACCAATGAAGATTGGGGAGTGACCAGAAGCCATACCCCCTTTACGGATGGTATCCTGAAGGCTGAGTACCCCAAGAAGTTCAATATGCCGACTATCCCAACCTATGAGGGGAAGACTGATCCCAGACAGAGGTATGGATGGATGATGGATTCTGCAAGAGCCAATGATGTGACCAAGTGTAGGTGCTTCCCAATCACTTTGTCTGGTATTGCCACCATGTGGTTTACTCGATTCCCACCTCGATCTATATCCATCTTTGACGAATTAGCAACGAAATTCATAGAGCAATTCATGATACACACCACTCGCCCAAAGGATGTGATGTCCTTATCAAGCGTAATCCAAGCTCCGTGAGAGTCATTAAAAGCATACTTGCAAAGGTTTCATGTTGCTGCTACCAAGGTGAGCAATCCTAATGACCACACGATTTTAATGGCAGTAATGTATGGTGTGGATCCAGATTCTGAATTTGGAGATTGGTTGGCGGGAAAGCCCCAGCTACGTTGGAACGTTTTTGCTCGAAAGCTCATCAGTTCATAAGGAGGGAGGAAGCTAGGTGGACAAGACGAGACAAGACACCAGAGCCCGTTCAGGAGTCTGTGAAAAGCAACATCGCCGTGAAGCAAACCGGCGATAATCCTGGAAAAACTCAAGTTAACGTCCAGAACAAGCCTGGGCAGTCTAAAGGATCCGGAGGTGGAAATCCCGGAAAGAAAAAAGAAACAGGGAGATGGAAATCAAGGGTCCCAACCTACAATGAATACACCCCGTTGAACGCATCTCTTGAGAACATCTATTTATCAACTTGCAACACTTTCCAATATAGAAAGCCACGCCCAAAGGAATCGACGGAGGAACAGAAGCGGACCGGGAAGTACTGTCATTTTCACGAGTCTTATGGGCACAACATAGAGGAGTGTAGACACCTCCATGATGCTATAGAAAGCTGATTAGACAAAAAAAGCTGTAGGAATTTGTCAAAGACCCACCAGACGGGAGGCAAGAAACATCGGACCCTGGATGTGGGTCGGCCCCACACCAAACAGAATAACCTACTCGAACTGTGGGCAGATTACTTATTAACACGATTGCTGGCGGACCTCATCCTATGGATAAGAATTGGCAAGAGATGGAGTGATATGCTAACTCTTTAAGACATGCGGAGTATGAATGTTGTTCGAATGTGGAGGATGGGACTCCTGCAAAGCAGCAGCGCACGATGAATGATGATATCGTATTCAGGAGCAGAGATGCGGATAAGGTAGAGGCCCCTACCATCGACCCGATGGTCATATCTGCGACAATCGGGCCGGCGTATGTGAAGAGAATTCTAATTGATTGTGGAAGCTCCGTTAACATCATCTTCAAGAAGGCATATGACCAAATGAAACTGGAAGCTAAGGATTTGAAACCATTCAATGCCAGAATCCATGGCTTTAACGGCGCAGCAACGGATGCAGTGGGATATGTGGAGTTACCAGTTGAACTGGGGAAGGACGAGCGTAGGAGGGTGCAAATCCTACCATTTCATAGTGTTGGATGTTGACTCTCCATATAACGTATTTCTAGGACGTCCAGCCTTGGCAGAATTTAGGACGGCTTTGGCCCCTTGGTGTTTGACTATAAAATTTCCAATAGACAAATGGGTTGGAGTAGTACACCGTGATCAGGCAACCGGCCGTGCATGCTATGTAGCTGAGCTCAGAGAGGCACGGCGTAGAGAGAAAGGAAAGGTTGCAGACATCTCTGTCCGCATCCAAAATTCTGATGATTGACAACTAGCGCCCGAGCTCTGGCACGGGCAACATTCTCGGATCCATAGAGACATAGATCCGAGAGACGATGATGGGGAACCCAGGGAGACAAATGCAGCACCGGCTGAACTAACCATTGACATCCCAGTTAGCCGGAGTGACCCATCACGAGTTCTTAAAATTGGGTCGCAACTTGACCCTTTGGCCGTTGAAAGCCTTATCGATTTCCTCCGAGTAAATCTTGATGTTTTCGCTTGGACACATTCTGATATGTGCGGGATCTTTCCTGCAATTGCGAGTCATATGTTGAACATAGACCCGAAGCATGTACCTGTGAAACAAAAAAGGAGAGGCATGGACCCGGAGAGGTCTGCAGCTCTCAAAGAGGAGGTGGATAAACTCAAGGCCAACGGGTTCGTCCGCGACGCCCTCTACCCTGAATGGGTATCTAACCCGGTGTTAGTAAAGAAAGCAAACGGGAAATAGAGAACTTGTGTTGATTACTCTGATTTAAACAAAGAATGTCCGAAGGATAGCTTTCCGTTACCAAGAATTGACAACTGGTCGGTTCAACAGCCGGACATGAGTTACTGTCCTTTATGGATGCATACTCTGGATACAATCAAATCCCAATGCATGTTCCCGACCAAGAACGCACCAGTTTCGTCACGAACGCCGGGCTGTATTGCTATGTAGTAATGCCCTTTGGATTGAAGAACGCAGGAGCAACTTAGCAGCGTCTGGTGAATCGAATGTTCAAAGATCAGATTGGTAAAACAATGGAAGTCTATGTGGATGACATGCTTGTGAAGTCGCGGCAGTTAAACGATCACATCCGAGACTTAGTGGAGATGTTCGATGTACTCAAACACTACGGAATGAAGATCAATCCTCTAAAGTGTTCATTCGGCGTAGCTTCAGAAAAGTTCTTGGGTTTCATTGTGAATGACGGGGAATTGAAGCTAAGCCGGAGAAGATCCAGGCTATCCGAGATATACAAGTACCCAAAACCATAAAGCAGGTGCAAAGCCTGAATGGAAAAGTGGCTGCGCTAAGTCGATTCATATCTAGAGCTATAGAAAAGTGTATTCCCTTCTTCGACATTATAAAGAAAGGAAAGAGAAACTTCGAATGGACATCCGACTGTGAGGAAGCATTTCGGGCCCTGGTAAGGCACTTAGAAAGTCCCCCTATACTGTCAAAGCCAATAGACCACGAAATGTTGTATGTATACTTGGCGGTATCCCAGCATGCTATCAGTACAGCTTTGGTTCGTGAGGAAGACCGGATTCAAAAGCCAGTTTACTATGTCAGTAAATGCTTGACAGGGGCGGAAAGAAATTATCCAAAGATTGAGAAACTAGCCTATTGCTTGGTGATTTGGTGATTGCATCGCAAGCTTCGCCCCTGCTTTCAGGCACACTCAATCGGTGTCTACACTGACCAACCCTTGCGACAGGTACTCCAACGACCGAAAACTTCCGGAAGGATGCTGAAATGGAATATTGAGTTAAGTCAGTTCGATATCACCTATCTGCCGTGAAGGGCTATACAAGGACAAGCACTAACTGACTTCATTGCTGAATTCACTGTGCCAGATGAACCGAGCAGTCACAGTGTCATACCTACCGTTCGATGGAAGATGTACAATAATGGTGCATCTAACGACCGTCGCGCGGGGTCTGGCATAGTCCTTGTGACCCCGGAAGACCGATCAATTTGCTACGCTTTGAAGCTTGAGTTTGCAGCAACAAATAACGAAGCCGAGTATGAAGCATTGACTGATGGCCTGAGACTTGTTAACGAACTGGGAGTGAAGTCAATTGAAATCTTCTGTGACTCACAACTGGTAGTATATCAGGTGCGGGGAGACTATCAAGAGAAGGGACAGAGACTGGCTCCATACCTTGCCTGTGTTCAAGAGCTGCTGGCGAATCTGGAATATTACGACATCTCGCATGTCCCGTGCGAACAAAATAGAGAAGCCGGTTCCTTGGCAAAATTCGCAAGCACCGACGATGCACAGCAAATGGGATTATTCCCAGTTGAGACCTTCCATACTCCGAGTACAGAGTTGATGGAGATAGATCCCGTGTTAGAAACCAACCTGAGAAGGAATCATGGTTGACCCCGATCAGACAGTACTTGCTACAAGGGGATTTACCTGAAAAGAGGAACGAAAGACGCCAAGTCCTTCGGAAGGCTTCACGTTATGTAATACATGATGGGATATTGTATCGGAGGGGATTCTCGACCCCTTACTCCGGTGCGTGGCCCATGATGAGATAAAACAAGTATTAAAGTGTAAGATCCCAAAACTTTTAAATTTAATTTTTGTAACTTATTTAAATTTTTGAATAAATTTGAGAAGTTTCAAAGACAAAATGAAATATTATTAATATTAAATAAAAGAAAGATATATGGAAGTAAATAAATATTTGATAGTTAACTTTAAATAAATAATAATAGTAAAAATAAATAAATAAAAACTTATAATAAGCAAGGAATTATTTTAAACAATAAAATATATGTGATGAATTAAATGTTAATAGTTAAAACTTTAAATAGAAAAAAATTTCAAGAGTATGTTTGTAATAAAATTTACATAGTTATAAAATGACTTATGACATATACATAAGTGCACGTAAATATGTAAAACAAGAACAAGATTAGATCACAAAAGAAAGGAACATTTAAATATAAGTATGTAGAAATATAAAAAAACAAGAAAAATAAACTGTTAAAAAATAAAACAAAGACTTAGGCAGGGCAATAAAATAAAGCCTGTATATTTTCTTTCATATACATCATCTCCATTCGTTCACAGCAAAGAAAAAATATATAATAAAGATGAAAATCTACAAAGTAAACAAATTAGTACTTGCACAACAATAAAAATAAGATGTTGTAAGTATACAAGGGAACAATGAACATTACATTACATGCTTCATTAAATGCTTTCTTCTCAGACCCTTGAAAGAAGGAAGTATGAAGCATTTAATGCTTTCAAACTCAGCCCATAAACAAGATCACATCAGATTTATTAAAGCATGGTTTAGTTTTCTTTTAGATACTTCAACCTATACTTACCTACCTCCCTTACCCTGTACAAAGACTTCTTTATATATGTACATATCCTGTTAGCATAGTCTGTTCATAAAAACATAGCAAAGAACAAAAATTAAAAAGAAAAGAAGAAATCACTTTATATTCAAAGTTGAAAGCAATTTACTGAAGAAACATAGCAGAGAGGAAGATTCAATCTGCGGGTTTTCTAAAACAAAAGAAAAGCGCTCTCTGTTCATCCATATTTCAAGTGTGAGTAAACTTGTTTTGTTTTTAAATTGAAAACCTAGTATTTAGTCCATAAAATAAATTTTTTTTGTTGCATATGGAAGAAATTTATTTTGTAAGTTCTTTGTGATTCAGGAAATTGTTTTATGACCTGTTCTCCCTGTTTTTGGTTTTCAGAGTAAAGTGAGTTAGAAAGAAATCAAATGAACCTTCATACAAACATGTTAATATTGGGATTCTTAAACAAAATAAGTTGTTCAAATTTGACTCACAGTTTACAATTTTGTTTTAAGCTTGAAATGAAAACTTTTGACTCTGTAACCTAAATATACAGTAAAAACAAAATTTTAAGATAAACTCAAGCATTTTAAATCATTGAATTGATTTTATAATTTGAATGAACATATGAAAATAGGTTTTTTAAAATAATAGTGATGATTTTTATTTGAGTAATTCGAGGGCAGTTCGAATTTGAACAAAATCAGCACTTTGATCAATTTCTGAAAATCAAAGAAATACTGGATGTTGTAACTTCGCTTGGAGCTAGTTTGGAACTCAATAATGTTAGGAAAAATGTTGAAAATTTTATTTACTTCAAGAATTTTGGGACGAAAGCAAATTAGGGTTTAAGGTCTAAATTGAGTCGAGGGTAGAAACGAGATCGCGCGCCATCTGTAGGCCACCGGAGATCATCGGACCCGGACCATCAGAAGCATGGAATGCTAGGGGAGCTTTGGATGGGGTGTCGCAAAATCTAATGATCTGAAGAGGGGGAGCGAAGCATTTGTTTGAGGGGTTTGTTCATTCCAGTTTTGGGTTTGATGATGAAATTGCAAAATCGTGATTTGTTCGAGCTTTTGAGTGTTCAAGAGATTCAACAGCATCATCGTGGACGTGTTGGTGACCAGCAGTTCAACCGGAGCGGCGGCACGGTGATGTGCATGTGCACGACACAAATATTGTGTCAGTGGTGGGTTTTGGGGAGAAGAGTATCGACTCGAAGAAGGCTTTGGGATTTTCGTGGGTTGGCTCGAATATCCACTCGAGTAAAACGTTGGCGTGCCGGGAATATACTTGAAAAAAATTCAGGTTTGAAATTTTAGTTGAAAACACAGTATTCGGGTTGGATTCCTGAGAAACCCGAAACAAAACGCAAGTTTTCTGGTGCATGACCAGGAGCAGGTCTTGAGACCAAATTATAAACAGATTTTACTTTAAAATTTTCCAAATTTTAAGACATTTTCAAAATAAGTTCAAACAGTGGTTCGATTTGAAATTTTAAGCTAATGTAAGACTTAAGTGCAATGTTTGAAGAAATTAATTTTAATTTATTTAGTTTTAATATAATATTTTTATAAGGTTATTTATATTAAATAAATAATGTAATTCAAAGGAAAATTTAAGTAAAATATTGTTTAAAACTAAATCTTAACCGTTAAAATGTGATAAAAAAAATTTATTGAACACGGTTTAAAAAGATAATCAAAGCAGTTCGATTTTCTTTTGGTTTACTTAAACAATTAATGATGTGTTAATATAACTTCATAAGAAATAACCTTAGTTAATTAATTAATATTAAAGTTTAAATAAATTGATAACTAAGATTTAGATTAATTTATAATTAAGATAAATAAATTTGAAATTAATCAAGAATTGATGAAAATGATTAAGATCTAATCAATGATAATTAATTGAAATTAATCATTGATTTAAGATTACCAATGAAAGTAATTATGTAACTAAAAAATTTGAAACCACCATGTTTATTCATCTTAATTGAAGATGTTTTGATTTTTGCTGAATATTATGTGTTGGATTGATATTTCTGTTATGTGATGTGATGCTATGTAATATTGAATGCATTGAGCTGAGCTGTGATATTGGTATTACTGTTATGTGATTTGTGAAAACCCATTGGCCCGTAAAACAGCATTTGAATTTCGATGCGACAGGGAGTCGGATTCCGGTTGGTTATCCGAAACCCACATCGAATGAGTGAATCTTCGTGAATGACATCCACATGTTTTTAAATTGACACTCACTATTCGAACTAACCGGGAGAGGACCTTTGTGTCGTATAACCCATTCCGAATATGTGATTCGACGTTATGGATAGCATTTGAAGACCGGGTATTTGCGAGAACGATAGGATGACCTATCGATTGTCTCTGCACTGAGTTGCTCCGGTATAGAGATTCCCTAAGTGATGGAAAGTTCGATCGGGATTATGAATACCCAGATTGTAGGGACTTCTTCAAAAGTGCCTTCGGTTCTATTCAAACCCGGAACAGACTTGTATGGTTGTATGTCTGACATTGCAAATTGAGATATAAAGCTGATTTATTTCAAATACATGTCTGTTGGTGGCGGAGAATTTATTCTCTTAGCTTAACACCCTTCTCTGAGACGTACGTGCTCAGAGGTTATGTAGTTGAAGGTCATTAGTGATATACTCCCAAATTTGGTAGTGTGGCATGACGAGTGCTCTTAATCATTTGTTGATCGAAGCATGGCTTTGTGAAAAGCGTAGCTTTGTGGACAAGACTTCATCGAACCTCACAATCCGGTTATGGTCGAAACAGGAATCGTGGCAGCAAGGTTATTTGGGGATAGCTTCCCCTGACGGTATGTCCATTTTCTTCTGGATTATGAGTGGTATCATGGTATGGAGTCCAGATACTTACTTTGTGGTTGCTGCAAACTTATTATTTTATGGTTGTTGGTTGAAAAGCGCTTCGAATAAAGGTTGGTAACGACCGGGAAGTGGCATACTCGTGTCAGTTGTTACCTAGATATAGAGGTAACCCTGCCTTGTGTAGCAGAGATTCGGTTAGGATCCGGGGACGTCCTTCCAAAGGCGTTCCATTTTATATGGGAAGTTCCTTTTCCTGACTATTGTTGGAAATCCAATCATCAAAATACGAGCCATTTATAGTTTTAGTTGTAGAACCTGCCTCTAATATGGTAGCTATAGTAAGCATACTATAATGGTAAGTATGATGGCTAGGATTTATATTCTATTTTCAAAATGTTTTCACAGTATGCACTAATAATAATATCTAAAAGTGTTTCCTCATACCAAGCATATTTGACTATCATAAGAAGAAATCTCCTCCAATTATGCAATTGCATTGTGTATATGGCAGGAGGTCTTATGGTAGTTTCATTCTTAAAGAAAAAAAACATACCGAAATTCTTTTATAAATCTAGTTTCTTTAAAAGCAACTGTTTTTGTTTACTCATAACAGTCCCATGGCTGATTCGGAGTTTATTTTTCCTTTCCTAAACCCTAGATGCCCATAATTTTCCACACGGGCAGTCTAGAAGCAGGTTATCCGTGTTTTGGAGCTAGCTTGGATCTGAAGTCCTCTGGAAGCTTTGGATAAGGAAATCTTTTGAAGTGTTGGAGTTTTGAAGACCTTGTCGAGTTTGAAGTATGTTGGAAACTTGTTGAAGTTTCTGTTGTCGTATTGTTGTTGTATCATATTTTGTATCACTCTGATATTTGGGATCGATGTTGTATTGGATATTGTATCATGTTGTATCTGTGTTGATATATGACATTCATTTTGTTTCCGCTGTTTTACATTCATCTGATGTTGTTATAAGCTCCATCTGAACTGAAATTTGACGTTCGAATCTCCGGCAGTCGAATACAAGTGAGGTATTTGACGTCGACTTTTGAACGCTGGATTTTGGATCGTGACATAAAGGAAGTCCATAAGGGAGAGTGCGGTGACCACACTGGGGGGCAAACGTTAGCAAAGAAAATCCTCCGTTACGGATACTATTGGCCGACTGTCAATCGGGATGCTACAGACTATGTGATAAAATATGACAAATGCCAGATATATGCAAAAATCCCGAGAGCTCCGCCAACGGAACTCACACAAATGGTTAGTCCCTGGCCATTTGCAATGTGGGGGATCGACCTAGTAGGCTCTTTACCCTTAGCCAAAGGTGGAGCGAAATATGCAATAGTTGCAGTCGACTACTTTACCAAATGGGCAGAAGCAGAGCCTCTGACCACAATAACCGCCAAGAAGGATATTAATTTCATCGTACGAAATATCATATGTCATTTTGGCCTTCCACGGACCATTTTCACGGACAATGAAACTCAATTCGAGAGCAAGGAGTTTAAAGAATTTTGCCAAAAATATGGCATTGAGAAGAAGTTTGCAGCAGTTGCTCACCCAAAGCGAATGGACAGGTTGAAGTCGTAAACAAAATAATCAAGTCCATATTGAAAAAACGTCTGGAAAAGGCTAGAGGCAGGTGGATGGATGAACTTCCAACAGCACTTTGGGCCTACAGGACCACGCACAAAACCGCGACTAGCCACACTCCATTCGCATTGGCATATGGCACGGAAGCTGTCATACCCGTGGAGCTTGAGGTCCCATCACATCGGGTAACTTATTACGACCCCGAGTCGAACCAAAATCTCTTATTGGAATTGTTGGACCTCATTAATGAAAAACGCGAAGAAGCTAATTTGAGAGCGGCCGCATACAGACATAGAATCGCTAAATATTATAATGAGAAGGTCCGACCAAGAACTTTTAGTGTGGGAGACCTCGTTTTGAAACGAGTTTTCCCGATCCCGTCTCATATGAATCCAGCATGGGAAGGTCCATATGTCATCGAACGGAAGCTTGGAGAAGGAACTTTCAAGCTAGCGACCGTCAATGGTGCCACACTCCTCCGAGCATGGAACAGCAAGCACTTGCGGCATTATTATACTTAGTCTATTTCTTTCATATATTAGTTCCACTCATTTCCAGTATGCTTTTATTTCTAATTCTTGGCATGTAATAAGGCAATTTAGCATACTCTCATTAATAAAGGCTTGAAGCCATCTTTTCCATGAATTACTAATATCTCTACAAATGATGATCCTGTGACGGGCAAATAAAACTATGTTATTCCGGCTAACGTGCGAACGCGCACAGACATTTAAAATCTCCAAGTCCTCAGAGTGCAGACTGGAGTACTCTAAGTCCCCGGAGCGCGGACTCGAGTATAAACGACTTAAAATCTCCAAGTCCCCAGAGTGTGGGCTGGAGTACTCTAAGTCCCCGGAGCGCGGACTCGAGTATAAACGACTTAAAATCTCCTAGTCCCCGGAGTGCGGACTGGAGTACTCTAAGTCCCGGAGCGCGGACTCGAGTATAAACGATTTAAAAACTCTAAGTCCCCGGAGCGCGGACAAGAGTATAAGCGATTTAAAATCTTCAAGTCCCCGGAGTGCAGACTGGAGTACTTTAAGTCCCCGGAGCGTGGACTTGAGTATAAACGACTTAAAATCTCCAAGTCCCCGGAGTGCGGACTGGAGTACTCTAAGTCCCCGGAGCGCGGACTCGAGTATAAACGATTTAAAAACTCGAAGTCCCCGGAGCGTGGACTCGAGTATAAACGATTTAAAATCTCCAAGTCCCCGGAGTGCGGACTGGAGTACTCTAAGTCCACGAAGCGCGGACTCGAGTATAAATGACTTAAAATCTCCAAATCCCCGGAGTGCGGACTGGAGTACTCTAAGTCCCCGGAGCACAGACTCGAGTATAAATGATTTAAAAACTCCAAGTCCCCGGAGTGCTGACTGGAGTACTCTAAGTCCCCGTAGCATGCACTCGAGTATAAACGACTTAAAATCTCCAAGTCCCTGGAATGCGGACTGGAGTACTTTATGTCCCCGGAGCGCGGACTCGAGTATAAACGATTTAAAATCTCCAAGTCCCCGGAGTGCAGACTGGAGTACTCTAAGTCCCCGGAGCGCGGACTCGAGTACAAACGACTTAAAATCTCCAAGTCCCCGTAGTGCGGACTGGAGTACTCTAAATCCCCGGAGCGCGGACTCGAGTATAAACGATTTAAAATCTCCAAGTCCCAGGAGTGCGGACTGGAGTACTCTAAGTCCCCGTAGCGCGGACTCGAGTATAAACGACTTAAAATCTCCAAGTCCCCTGAGTGCGGACTGGACTATTCTAAGTCCCCGGAGCGTGGACTTAAGTATAAAAGATATAAATGACCAGGTCCGCTGAAGACGGACTAGATATAAATAACTTGAAGACATCGAGCCTTCAGCGTGCGTACTAGAAAATGTTCTAAGTGCTTGGGGTGTGGAAGAAAAAAAAACATATGGTTCTCAAAGAATTTTCGAGCTATATGAAGATGAACCAAGAGGTCTATTACATCCACAACAGCTCGGATTTGAATCACAATCACAAAGAAAATTGAACGACAACAGCCATGAAAAGATAGGAAAACTAAGTTTTATTCATCAAAGATAAGTTTCCATTATAACCCTTTTGAAGCTCGGAATCAAAAGTTTATTTACACAAACTAAGAAAACAAAGGTACTTGCCTAATCTAAACTAACCCTCGTTGAACGAGAGTAATGATTACTTCTTATGCTTCTTTGCTCTCTTCACCTCCGTTGTTTTCTCAGACGACCCCTCTCCTCCACGTTTACCCTTGGAACCCTTCATTGATGGAGGAGTGACAGCCCGAGAAGTGTGAGGGACATCCACGGGTTTAGACCTGCCCGGGAGAATGATCTTCAACGGTTCGGTCAAGGGATCGTCTGGATCCACAGTTTGAGGCACGACCTTGATCTTGGTCGTCTCTTCCTTCTCCTTCTCAAGCCTCTCCTTCATGCTCAGCTCGGACGTGTTCTCAGAGGCGCCTGTGATTTCCACTTCGTAACCCCCAAAGGAGGAATCAGACTCGCCTTCGTCAAGCGCCCAGATCACCTGGGCATCAGGACCGAGAGCCTCGCCTGCGTGAGTGACCTCACTTGTTTCCTTCCCCGCCTCCTTGGCGACATCGCTCCTCGGAGTAGGTTCAGGATCGGAACGACCTGCACAAAATCACGAAAAGAAAGTATTAGAATGCGATAGCTTTTAGGGAAACACTTGGGATATTAAAGCAAAAGAATTACCTACAAGATTCCGGCTGGTTTCCAGCCATCACGGGGGTCTCACCCTCCGGGATAGGAGACAAAACATAAACGTCCAGGCCGGGAGCTTCTGGGTCATAGCCAATGTGCGGTTCAAAGGGATCAAGTATTGACCGACTGGCCGTCTGGGTAGGCACATGAACTGGAGGCACGGCCCCGGATGGACCAGTAATAATTTATTTCCCTTTCTTTGAGGGGAAGCCTCTGCAATAGATAGCTTTGGCCGCCGACAAGTCCAAAGGCTCATTTCCCTTGAGGTATTCTTTTGTCAACGCCTCCTCATCAATCTCTTCAGGGCCGTGCTCGGCCTTCCTGATTTCAACCAGAGCCTCCCATGCCTCAGCTAAAGATTCAAGGTAGCCCTCGCCCAAAAAAGTTAAGCCTCGATGCATGAGAACGCGGGCGTTGAATTCAGCAATTAACGGGTCAAACATGCTCTTGATCTCTTCCCTGCCCTCTTCTCTAGCCGCCTCGAGACGCGAATCGATACCTACGGATGCTATCTTCTTGCCCTCTTCTCGGGCTTCACTCTTTATCGCCTCAACTCGAGAAAGCTCGGCCTCAAATTTTTCTTTTAAGAGTCGTGTAGCAACGATTTCTTCACAGTACCATTGTGACTCCTCTTGAGCGGCCGTTTTCTCTTCTCTTTCCCTACAGAGCTGCTCTTCAATCTCTTTGACTCGAAGGCTGAGTGCGTCCCTTTCCTTTTGAACTGAGCCTTTCTCTAAAGCCAAAGCACCACATTGTTGAACCGCCTCGTCAAGTTCTTTTTTATGAGTTGATTCCAGACGTGTAATGGCTTTAGCAGTATCCTTGGCGTTCTGACGGGCGACCTCAAGCTCAGACTTATAAGTGGCCATTTCTTCATCCTGAGCTTTAATGATATCTTTATCGTGGATAGCCTCAAGCTTCAGACGGTCGATTTCATGCTGGCGCTCCACGGAAACTTCAGAAAGTTTTTTGGCTAGATGAAAAAACGCGTCATGTTGAACATAGATGTCATTCGTACAGGCAAGGGCGCTCTGCTTAGCATTTCTAGGAATAGGATGAATAGTCGGGAGGAATTTCAGGCCATCGAAGCAGATCATCGAGAATTTATCTTTAAGCTCGGCTAGCCTCTCTGGCACTGACGAATCCGTTGCAGGAGCGGGAGGAGACGGCTTTGAATGTTCGCCCCTCCTGTAGGAATCTCGGGACTGATGAGTGGAAGAAGAATCAGAGTGTTGGTCCCGGGGAGCATCATGTTGCGACCTCTTATGGCCGCGCTTGTCTCTACTCTGCTCCGCGTGAGAAGATGTGTCCTGGTGGTATTTTGGTTGGTAATAAGTTTTCCTCCGAGACGACGAGTCCCGAGAATGATAGTCTTTATCGCCATCACCATCCCTATCTCGACGCCTTCCGGAACCCGAGTCCCATCCAGAATGATGAAGAACTGACGAACCGCGAAGGCGATCGAATCCATATGAACTCCCCACCGCCTGTACAGAATTCAAATAACAGTGAATTAGCAAAGAGTAGTGTGTCGAAAAAAATCTAAGCGAAAATTGGAGTGCAAGTGTTTGTGTGTGTCCTAGTGTTTCCTCCCAACGGACCAGTCGCTTTGCTAATAGGAGTTTTCTATCCCTAACTCTGGGTCGGAGCATCCGCGTCGCCTCTGATGGACGAATGAAGTTTGAATGCCTCTGGATCGTCAAATTCATAATTGAGCAGATCATCCGGAATAGAGTGGTTTGATAAGCCCTTTAAAGAACTTTCTACGTGCTGCAAAGAAGCGTCTTTCTCTGTCGGGATAAGCGTAGCCTTCGAAGTCGCGCCAACCTTCTCCTTTCGGATTTTGTACGTCAATCCCTTTTTCCTCTATGAAGGAGAAGATGACGTTTCGATATCGTGTACTTCAACTATAGGATCTTAGGCTGGATACAAATTCTCACCTTGTGCTTCGGCTGTTTCACCCTCCTTGAGTTCCCCCTCTTCTTGTACCTCAGGGGTGTGTCGCGCTGACGACTCAGCCAATTTTTTCCCTTTGTCGGAGACCAACCTGGGTATAGTAACGCCTTCGGGAAGACTTGCCCAGCGACCTTCTGCTAACAACCCAAACCTCGATAGTGACTCATTTGAGATAAGAGTTCAGATGTCTCGTTCTTCGACGGGAAGAGCTCTAATAGCTTCAACGGCCTCAGAATACCCGCGGCCGTCGGGACGTGGATTAATACCTGAGAAGATGAAACAAGAGTTAGAATAGGAATAGCTTCAGCCAAAACATGAGTATCGTTCCAAGAAGAAGACTTACTTCCTTCGACCCATCTCCTTGCGAAACCAGGGGGCAACGCACATAGAAACCATTCCTGTTTGTACAGGGAAAACTTGCTCCACGCCCCGGTTAAAATTTGGCATTTGTGATGTGGTTCGAGGAACACAAAGGAGGGGCTATGTCTCTGCTTCTTGATCATGTAAATATATCTAATGTCGCCAGGAGTGGGAGGCCTAGAGAAGACGGTCATGAAGAGTAGGTAAGTGCCATAGATGAAGGCATGACCGTTTGGGTGCAACAGTGACGGGGCGACGTCAATGTATTGCAGCACGTCCCGAAGAAACAATTTGAACGATGGCACACTTCCAACCCATCACATGAATTTATTGCACGCTATGTATTCAACTGGAGGCAAGTGTGGCCGGTCGTGCCCCAACGGTACCAGCACGTCATCAAAAGGTATTCTATGAATGGAGCATATTCGTCGGAGCGCAACTTCATTAATTTTTGAAGCATGTGAATCGACAGGGTTGTCCAAGAAGATCAATGCCTCCAGGGCATCGGGGACTAAGTTATGTATAGGGGAGGTTGACGGATTTGAGACGTCTGCAACTTCCTATCGAGAGGATGGCCCTGGTCGGTCAGAAATTGTGGCGGAGCTGGATTTTTTCGACATCTTCAATAAATAGTGAATTTGGCTAAGCACATGTGTGAGCTATACTTGAAAAATGTTCGACGTTAGAATCAACAACAAAATCCCCCCAAGTGGTGTGTGAACTAGTGCGATCAATCATGTGTAAGCATTAAAAATTTGAAAGTCACACGATTACTGATATAAAACTAAGTTGCGAATCATCAACCTCGAAGACCGTCATCGCTGACCGTCTCCAAAAGCCTATCTTACGGTGAATACGGTTTCGAATTCAAAAAGTATTAGAAGAAGTTATCCGGTTAAGTCGATTTAAGTCCAGGTTTATGTCCAATGAAGCTAGGAAGTTATCTGTCCAGATCAGTTCGATATGCTGGTATGCTGGAGTCTTTGTCCTTGTTTTGTTATATGAGTAGGCAAGGTAATTTAAGTGTTTGGCCTAAGCTAGAAGATGGTTTGGCATTCAACATGGCTCGGCCTAAAGGTTGTTCGGCCAAATTACAGTCCGGCCAAACTATCGTTCGGCCTAAATAGTGAGCGGCCAAACTATCGTTCGGCCAAATCATTGTTCGGCCTAAGTCTGTCCAGCCAAACCATCGATCGGCCCAGGTATTGTTCGAACGAAATATTGTTCGGCATAACTGCCGTTCGGCCTCCCCTCTATTCCCACTTCAATTTCATTCGGCAAGGGGAGATCATGTCGAACCACAGCCCAGTCAACCTATAGGCCCGAGCACTAAGTCCACTCTCGTGCCACCGTATGACTACTCGGCATCGAAAGATCATGCCAAGCCGCTACAATACACCTTCCACCCTTATCTTCTCCGGTCCATCCACCTTGAAACCACCTAAGAGCATACTCATACTAAGTTACAACCCTAGACCACGACCGAGCCACAGTTCGTCACCCTTATTCACAGTCTCCCTATTTTTCTATGGCCTATGCACGATGTGTTTAAGTAATATCTATTGTCTCCTAAATCGAGAACGATCAGAGGCTTCTTACCGAAGATGGTGGAGGGAGCTTGGGGACCAGTGGGTTTTTGGATTGAAGATTGTTTAAACTTGTTTAAAGGAAGACGTGGTGGATTCCAGGGAAGTAAATTGCGAATTCTCGAAAAATAACGGAAGTAAAAGTGAAAAAGAGGAGGAAGAAGGAGGAGGCCAGGTTTTATAGGGAGAAGAAGAAGTTGAAGAGACTATGACCGATGGAACCGGTCAAGGCTGCACCATCCGGTTTCGGCATGCGAAGTCGTTCAGTCTAACAAAGAACGTTCGGCCATCAGCAATACTGTTCGGCACACGCCACCTCGACGAGTACTCACGAGAAAACAATCTCCAAGAGTAATGGGCCTAGATTCGAAGCGAAACACAAAGGACTCATGGTTCAAAGCGCATCGCGTTCGATCACACGATACATTTTAGGGGGCAAGTGTTTCCTGGAGATTTGACCGGACAACCTAGTACTCGGCCTCCCCGTCGTTCGGCTAAGCTAGTTCGTTCGGCCGCACATTACGACCGGCATCCAAGAAGCATTCAGCACAAAGGAACGTTTGGCATCTAAAGAGCGCTCGGCGTTAGGCAGCGCTTGGCCAAAGATATCGTTCGGCCAAAGGCATCGTTCAGTCAAGCTAACATTCGGTTAAAAGACATTGTTCGGCATACCAAGTACGTCTGGCATACTATACCATTCAGCGTCCACACCTTGTTCGACATGTCAATCCTTCCGGCACAAATCTTGTTCGGCGATCACCTACCGATCGTCATTCAAGGTCACTCGGTTCAAATGGATGTTCGGCATTCAGAGTGCCCGGCCTTACCTCGTTCGTCCTAACCATCATTCGGTTGAGTCACTGATTCAGCTTCTAGTATCGTTCGGCTTAAGTGCTCCCTATGGAATTCAATGTGTTCGGCCTCATCTCGTTCGGCCAAAGGAGATTGTTCGGCAAAGAGGGGTACGTTCGGCATTTGATCATTTGGCCTCTCTGGTTCGACGCACGGAAACCACTCCATTTAGGCTAGGATATTCAGCTACCAGGCCCACCGGGGAAGACCAACCCACCTTCGTCTATAAATAAAGGGAAAGGGGCACAGAAAAAAAGGGAGATTTTTTAGAGAACACTGGGGAGACTCTGCCATTTTCAAGACTCGTTCCAGACTTATTTCTTTGTATCTTGCAACTGTATTCAAGTACTTAGAAGCGGATTGTATTTATAATCAAGTATCAATGAAAAGAATGAAGATCAACTTCAAAGTGGACATAGGCTACTATGCCAAACCACTATAAATTTGGTGTTCTTACTTTCTGCATTTAAATTTACATTCTATTCTCTGTTTTAGTTTACTTTCTTCATTAATCTCTCTACACAATCTTTCTAAGGGTGTTAGTGACTAATTTTGGTGCTAACATTTTGAATTTGTATTGGCTTGAAACTTGTTGGCTTGTAGGTGCTGCGATGTTGTATTATTGACTTGGAACATGTTATATGAAATATGATGAGTTGTATGAAATATTTCACCTCGTTGGATGAACTGTTGTACTAATATGTTGTTATTATATGAAAGTTGATGTTTGATAAAAGTTGCATATGGCATATGGACTCTGGAAAGTTGCAGGCGCAACTTTGAATCGCGCAAAAACGGAAAGTTGCATGCGCAACTAATAGTTGCGCGCACATGTGTATACAATGCGCAACTTTGAGTTGCGCTTAATAATTTCCTGTATGCGCAACTAAGAGTTGCGCCTGCATACCTGGGATATTCCCTGGCCCAACAGCTGCATATAAACAACACAACTCCTCCCAAAACAAACACAACTCCTCAAACCCATTTTCTTTCAGAAACCCTAACATCCATTTCCATTATTTTCACTACTATCAACACAACATTCCACTCAAAATCATTTAATTCTACGGAGATAAACAAAAGATTGCACGTTCATCTACACTTGAGGTAAAGAATCGAAACCCTACTCCACCAATTTTGATAGGTATGGTGTTGACAATTAACTTTCTATAATTTTGATAGATCAATGACTACCGTGTCTATTATTTATCACTATGACAGTGATTTAGTCATCGATGAAAATAGCAAGACAACCTATGTTGGCGGAAAGCATAAGGGATTGAAAGTCAGGAGGGGTTGCAATTTTCTTGAGCTAAAAACGGCAATTTACAAAGCTACAAAGATTGCTTCTACGGAGTTCGACATCGCGTTGGATAGTAAGTGGGTAACAGATGATGGACCAATTGTTATTGAGGTAAACAACGACGACGAAGTCGATTCTATGTTTTGTGTGGGGATGAAAGTAATTAAGTTGTATGTTAAGAAGACGGAGGTGGTAATTACAACTGAACAGCAAGCTCAAATCTTTGATTATACCAGTCAACCCGGACCTAGTAATACTGCTGAGTGAAGTCAAACGTATTACCCACACTACTCCTACCAGCTACCGAACAATTACGCACAAGCAGCTGGGTATGCTTTTATGTGCTATATTAATGTTTTATTCATGTTTTTGGCACTTAACAGTCAAATGTTTGTGTACAGGTACGGTGTCATGGAATATCCATCGCAGTCACCCGGGTATGGTTTCCTTCCATATCCATCGTATCCTCCACAGTCTATTCCAACTCCGAATTCAAACAACTACTTGCATGGACTTGTAGATGAAGATGTTGACACCGAGGATATGGAGGGTGGAAATGTTGATATTGAAATTTCCCATTTGGATAGCATGGAAATCGCTGCTTCACTAGACGACGATGAAACATGGATTGATGCTGTGAATGTTAATACTGACGCTCCTTTAGATGATATTGCAGAGGAAGTTGATGACACTGATGATCATATCGAGATGGAAGAACGGTTAGAAGATGACTAATGCAATGATACAATTATGAAAAGATCCGTTGTGCAAGAATTTCAATTTACCGACGAAATGTTCGGGCTGGAATATGGAGAAAGGCCCTCGAGTTGGTATGATTTTTAAATCGAAGGAATCATTAATTGAACATATAAGTGAATGGTCTATAAAGTGTTCAGTTTCATTTAAAAGCATAACGTCCCATGCTAGAGAGTTCACTGCTATATGTGATATTGATGCTAATTGTCCATGGCGGCTTCATGCTATTATGTCTAAAAGAGATCATGCTGGGTGGTGGATGATTAAAAAATACGGTGGTGATCACGCTTGCTCAAATCCAATCATCAACTCGAACCACAAACAAGCAACAACCGAATTCATTTGCACCAAAGTCCTTCCACATGTTCGTTCGAACCCAATTTACACTGCAAAATCTGTCCAAGTGCTTATGGCACACACTTACAAAATTCAAATAAGCTACATGAGAGCCTAGAAAGGACTTAGCAAAGTGGTGTCTACAATTTTTGGCGATTGGGAATCTTCGTACAATGACTTATCTCAGTTTCTTCGTGCTATACAGAAATGTAATCCAGGTACTGTTTATCATGTACATATAGAAGGAGTACAATTCTGGGGGGCTTTTTGGGCATTTGGACCGAGCATTGCAGGTTTCAACCATTGCCGTCCGGTTCTTCCTATTGACGGAACACATCTGTATGGTAAATATCAAGGTACGTTGCTTGTGGCCATAGGAGTTGATGCAAACAACTCTCTTTTCCCTTTGGCATTTGCTATTGTAAGGATGGAGTCTGCGGAAAATTGGGGTTGGTTTTTTTCATGCATGGGACACTTAATTCCAACGTTAAATGCAAGATGCATTACATTCATTTCTGATAAATGAAAGAAATTCCAACCGCCTTGCAAGAGAAGTGGAGAAGACCATATCATCATCGCTTCTGCCTATGCCATTTGAAAGCAAACTTTAAAAAAGCTGGTTTTGGTAGCAAGATTTTACAAAACTTATTTCATGCTTCTGCTAAAGCAAGAGATGAGATAACATACAAAGCACTCGAAGAGCAACTAAAAAATGTGAGTCCGGCTGCTGACAGATGGATTGATAGAAGTCTTCGACATAAGGATGAACAGTGGGCTCTTTACAAGGACAACGGTGATGGTTCTGTATGATGACAACCAATGCTTCGGAGAGTTTCAATGGTGTTCTTAAAGGTGCAAGATCGTTACCGGTCAAGTCGTTAGTGGCACGTACCTTTCATCGTCTTAATAGCTACTTCTACAGAAGACATACCGATGGAATGGATTACGCATCTTCGCTCACGCCAAATTATGACAAAATGATGGAAAAATATTCAGCAGAAGCACGTAATATGAGCATTAACAGGTTCGGCTTAACGTAGTGGCAAGTAACAGACACAAACGCGTGCAATTACACAATAAATATTACCAATGACAACTGCAGCTGTTCATGCAATATTCCTATTCTAGCCCATTTTCCATGTTCCCATGTTTTAGCTGCATGCACACGATGTAGAGGAGGAGCGAACAGAGCTTACCATGATCTTATTTCATCCTGGTTTACGGCAGAAATTTATAGACATTGTTATTCCCCGATTTTTCATCCAGTGCCCGATAGTAGATACTAGGATGTACCTGAAGGCCCTACTATACTTCCACCACCAACGCGAAGGAATACAGGAAGACCGAGGTCCACAAGAAAAAGGGGAGTCATGGACGAAATGGAGGACAGAAGACAGGACAGATGTGGATAATGCGGTAACTTGGGTCATAAGAGATGAACGTGTGGGAACCAATAAATATTTTACATGTTTCTACTACTTCTGTCATTCGTGAACTGTATAACTTATATTTTTATTCCATACGCAACTTTGTTATCAAAGGATATCTTATGTCAAACATTTAAATTACTTGCTATGTTATGTTACTTTGATTAATTCATCTATTGCATATCCACTACAACAACCAAGTACAAATAAAACCAAGCAATACGGCATTCATTACAACTAAAGCATACATAACTCAATTAAAAAAGTTTGATATAGATCCATTACAGTACAGTTGCACTACCAAGTTTACTAGACCCCTTTCCAAATTGGATTTGTAGACTGCAAATAGTCTACTTGATGTCGAAGCTGTCTTTTTTCCTTTTCCAAACGTCTTACTTCGGCTTGCATCTCTAGCGCGTATTCCACTCCCCTCGGAGTCAACAGACGATCTAGCCATTTGAAGAAATTACAGCACTCGACACCTTTCAGGTTAGTTATATGATCAAGGCAACCGGCATATCCATAAAACCGACGTCCAGCATTTGTTTGAATCTTGCATACAACTACCTCACAAACATCTCCACAGTGGCAAAATGGATGTTTATATTGTCTCACTCGTCCTTCGCCGTTAATTTGTTTTCCCAGTCTTTGATTCGGTTTGCCTAAACAGAATTGATTATCCAAAGCAGATTGAACATCAACATCATTAGCTGGCGGAACTATCTCAAATTGAGCTTCATGAACTGTTTCAAACTGAGTTTCGGGAACAAATTCATTTTCATCTTCCATCCGTTCAACATATTGCACCAATACTGCATCAGGAATCTCCCAATTATCCATATAATTAGTTATAATGTGAGTGTGGGTGAAGGGATTGTTGTAGCTTTGGTTTAATCAAAGAAAGAGGAAGAAATTTGATAATTTTGTGAAAAAATGGTGGTAATTGACTAAAATTTAGGTTTGGAGTAGTTGGGTTCGGCCATGGAAGAAAGGTTGAAGGTTGGGAAGAGTTTTGATATTATGGGGAGGAGGGTTGCTGCTGCCTCTGTTTTAGCAGCAGCAACCTGTGCAGGCGCAACTAAGAGTTGCGCCTGATTAAAAAAAAAACAGCTTCCCCTCTTGCGCAACTAAAAGTTGCGCATCGTAAAAAAATCAAACCCAAATTTGCACGTCTCTTAGTTGCGCATTCTCATGGCAGTTACAAAATCGTGACTGAGCTGTTGACTTGGCAGAAACTAGCCCTGTTTGGTAATAAGTTTCAAAACCAACGCCGATCGTGAAATTGATTCGAAAATTAGCCCAATCGAAAATTTTTCCTCCTTGAAACTTTGAAAAAGTAGATTTAGGAGTGAATATTCATTATATAGTTAAGGGACTCAATTTTTACAAATTTGAACCAGGATAACAAAAATGATAGTTGAACCCCTCTCAATTTATAGAAAGTACATTATTTATTAGAAAAATTACAATCCCATTCTTTTTGGTACAATAGAACAGTAAGTATGCACGTCTTCCTCTCTCTCTCTCTCTCTTGTTCCAGCATTCAAAAAAAATCAAAACGCAAATACGCAAATGCATAAAACCTAGTTTTTTTTTCAAAATCATTCACTACTTTGCAGATTGCAATTCTTCTTTGGCGCTCTAGTTGTTGTTCTTACTCTCATGTAGGTATTAATCTCGAATTTAATTTTCTATTTCAGATTTCAGATAGTATAATTTTACGAAAATTGTTTCAGTTAACATGTTTATATGTTTAAATCCTCAATCTTTTTTGATAGAATGATGGGTCTCCATGTTACGCATTAAAATAGAGGTGGTATGGTAATGCAGTAACTTGTAAAAGTGAATTAAAAATAGAGAGTTTGCTAAATGCTAATTACATAGTTCTGTAATTGTTGTCTAATCGTAAAATATAGTTTTGTAAAATCTTTACTGCTCTATTTGTTGTTGCTAATTTTTCATGAACTTTTTTTTCAACGAGTTTTGAAATGAACAAATTTTATCATAAAGTTTGACATTATTACTTATAAATTACTATAGTTTCATATAGAATTCTCAATGGACAAATTTAACACTAGAAAAAAATGCTCAATAAATGAATCGATTTTGTCCTTGACCGAAGATGCGCACAATAATATAGTGAAAAGGGATTCTGTTGAGACCGATTACGAAAATCTTCCTTGGATCCAGATTAACGATGTTCTATATGGAATTATAACCAAAATGATAGAGATTGTGTTCGACGAGCATACTTATAAAAAGGTCCCTGTCAACCTTTCCATCATGATTTTCCTCAAATAGTCATGATGGATGAATTGAGAATATTCAATCAGGATTGGTTTGAACAATATGCTAATTGGTTGGAGTATAGTATAGCCAAAGATTCAGTGTATTGTCTTTATTGTTATCTTTCAAACCTAAACGTAACCAAGACGGTGGTGATGTATTTGTTATTGTTGGTTTTCAAAACTAGAAAAAAAGAAGAGAAACTAGATCTACATGTTGGAAAACATAATAGTGCCCACAACCAGGTGAAAAACAATGTTTGGATCTCATGAGTCAAAAGCTTACAGCAAGTATTTCATCTTTATCTACTAGTAATACAAGTAAATACCAAATTGCATATAGAACTCTATTGACTATTGCTATAGATTGTGTGCGATCCCGTTGCAACAGAGTTTGCCATTTCATGATCATGATGAATCAGAATCATCAACCAATAAATGAAATTACATATAGTTATTTCACTTTTTTACCGATCATAATAAAGAAATTAAGAGTTTGTCATTTGAAATTGCTCCTGGAAACTCTCAATTAATTTCATGAAATATTCAGAAGGACCTATGTATTGCTGTCGCTATTTAAACAACTAATGCTATTATTATGGATATTGGAAAATCAAAAATAACTCTGCTTGTTGATGAATCTCAAGACATATCAATAAAGGAACAAATGGTTGTTGTTTTAAGATATGTAAACAAAAAAGAGACGATGGTTAAGTGCTTCGTTGGCATTGAACATGTAGCTAATACAATATATATATATATATATATATATATATATTATCAAGAATTCTACTACAAATATATTATCCCGCCATAAGTTAAGCATGTCAAGTCTGCATGGTTAAGGCTATGATGGAGCTACTCAAGATGCAAGGCGAACTTGTAGGTTCAAAAACCCTTATTTTAAATGAGAATCCTTCTGCATTTTATATCCATTATTTTGCCCATCAACTTCAATTAGCTCTTTGTTTATGTTGCAAAAAATCATTCTCAAGTGGAGTTTCTTTTTGAAATAACTTCAAGAATAGTAAAATATTATTGGAGCATCTTGCAAAAGAAAAGTTATTCTCTTGGCTAAACAATATGAAAAGGTACTTGAAGCATTGACTAAAGGGGGAATTATTACGAGAAATGGGTTGAATCAAGAAACAAGTTTACAATGGCCCGGCGACACTTGATAGGGATCACATTATGGTACACTGATTAGACTTATTACCATGTTCTCTTCTTTGCATGAGGTGCTAGAAATTATTATGGATGATGGTATTAGTTCAAAACAAAAGGTTGTTGCATAAGTTTGTTAGAGATAATGCACTCATATGATTTTGAATTTATAATGCACTTGATGAAAAATATTCTAGGAATATCTAATGAATTGTCATTGGTATTGTAAAAAAAATCAAGAGATTGAAAATGCATTAAATTTGGTAAAAGTATCAAAAAGGCATAAAATAAATGAGAAGTAACAATGAGAAATGGGAATTTTTGTTAGAGGAAGGGCTTTTATTTTGTTTTTTGAATGAAATTGTTGTACATAACATGGATGATGAGTATATAACTCATAAACATTTAAGACGTAGAGTTGAAAAAACTAAAATTTACGTCATATATGGTTTAAAGTTTGCAACAGCGTTACAGATTCACAACTTTCAAAACTAAACCACCGTTTGGCTAAGCAAAATAGCAAGTTGCTTTTGTGCATGGGAAGTCTTAATCCGTCGACTCATATTTTACTTTCAACATTACGAAGTTACTTAATTTTGCTTGTTTTAAGTCGCGTTGTAATTTACGAAACCTCAATGAAATTTTTAATTTTAATTCAAAATGTAATGACTCGGAACTTTGGCCATTTGATTTTAAAATATATAATTTAAATATTAAAATATTGTCTTAAAAAGTTAAATAACTTAAAATTCCAAATATAGTGATTAAATTACATTTAGTATCTGGAATTCTAATATAAGGATTATTAAGTTATTTGAATATGAGAATTTATATTTGAATAGTGATTTAAAAATTAAGATTTTAGATTGAATACAAATTAAATGGATTAAATGGCATATTTAACTCATTTTGATGTAATACACAATAATAGTGAAATCAATTGTAAATTTATTTGCAATACTAAACAGTTAAACAAATAATAGGAAATTAAATTATTATTTTTATGATTTGATTTTTATTGACATATTTTTATTTTAATTTATTGATTTTTTCCATAGTTTTAATTTGGAAATTATTTAAATTATTTGTTTAATGTTTTATCGTCAAATAGTCGTGCTTTTGTGATTTTACATAATTCAATAAACAGTGTATATTATTATTGTTTTGGAATCGTATCGTTGTTCTTAGCGTGACCATATTTTTATTTTATCGATCGTAGTCCATACGTAAAACGGAATTCCGAAAACTAGTATTATATATATACTAACACTTGAAAATATCTCAGCCAACCTCATTCCTCCTTTTCTTCTTCCGTTACATCTCCCTTCAAATGTTAGAACTAAGAAGAAAGAAAAAAAGAAAAAGAAAACATTGGTTTCAAAATTAGAAATAAATTCAAATCAAATTCAAAAAAGGAAAGGTAATAGCTTTGAGTGTGAAATAGCTAGTCTACATTTCAACATCCAAGTGAAGGGGTGTGGCATGATTTTAGGCTCTTCGTAACATCTCTAATTTTTGATAACATTATTCAAAAGGTTTAATTAGATTAATCAAATAGAATAATGATGATAAGGAGATTGAGATTTGAATAGGTTATATATAGGGCCATGCTTATTAACTAAATAAATGGGCTTTAAATTGGTTTATTGGTTAACTAAACTACACATGGGCATATTAGTAAATTAGCCAATTTATTACACATGGCTATAACTTCTCATTTTGTCCGTTCACATTTCATTTCTCTCGATCACAAATACAAATCTAAAACCTAAACCAAAGCCGGCCACTACCAAGGAAGAAAGAAAGAAATTTTAATCTAAAGCTAAGGATCAAAAGCTAGGTAGGATTAATCAACAACAATTCTCAAATTCCTTATAAGACTAAGGTGAATAATATTCTCATACCATCTCTATTTTTATCTTATGATTACATGATTTTGGATTTTTGATTTAAATTTATTTTTGTGATAAAATGGATGATGATATGCTTGAGTTATATTATAATAATTTGTTTAAATTCAGAAGCAAATGAATTTGCACGGTTTTGACATGAAATCGAGAATATATGATTTCAGATTGCCATGGAAAAATTTTCTGTCAAGTACAACATGATTTTGGAGATGGGTTTTATTTTTCAGAATTTTCCAAGCTATGAAAATTTTATCATGAATTTTTAATGAAAAATATGATATAATTGGATTTAAAATTTATTTCGAGAATTTCAGGAAGAAATTGAGTCTAAAATTTTAATGTATTTGATTATATGATAAAATTGAATTTCTATGATTTTTGAGGATTTTTCCTAATAGATTTACGAGGGAAAATAAATTATTTTAAAAGAAGAACTTTTTTGAAATAATTGGCTTTAGTATATAGAAGGGCTAAAACGTTGCATTTTAATTGTTTTAATTTGATTTAAATGCGGCAGTTATAAAGGTAAAGTATTTGAAAAGTTTTTATGACGACTAATCAATAGTTTACAAATAGGACAGTTGTTAGAAAATAATTACTAAAAGTTGCTATAATTCGGCCATTAAATCAAAAAAAGGCGTTCCGCCTCTATTAGTAAGGACCTTTCGACTCCTTTGATTCCGCCCCATCTCAGTCGAAACCAACAGATTCGAAACCACCATAGTCGAAACTAATACACAAGATATCACTTAGATGGTATGCACTGGATTGAAAGTTGGGCAAAAGCCTTGGTGTCGAAAGGATAGCCTTCGATGGAGTCGAAACCCTGCTTTGTTTTCAACAGTTAAAGTCTAGCCTTGTTTTACTTAATGCTTTCGACATAGTCGAAACGAATGTTTTTAAAAGGGTATTATAATTATCTTTTGAAGAAGGTTGTCTATGTTAAAGTATTAGCTTTCGAAGGGATACGTTTTTCCTTAAATAAGAAGCATTCAAAAGGAATGGTTCCGACCAAGTCGAAACCAAGCCGCTAATTCCTCTTTTCGATTGCATTGAAGTCATCTATGGTGTCGAAGGGGTTACTTCGGTTTTAACATAAGCCTTTTTCCGGAATGCTTTTGAAGGGGTTGAGGGTTTCGAAGGTGATGGAGTCAAAAGGAGATTTCGACTCTATCCTTCGAAGTTTTGATTTCTAAAGTCTTCCACTTTCGACTAAGATGGTTCCGACACCATCAATTTTCCCCAAACTAACTTTTGTTGGTTTCGAAAGAGATACTTCTGTATGTAACCATTTTGACGCAAATGATTTATAAAGAGTAAACCCAATGCTTTCGAAAGGGGCACTTTCTTTTGTTTCGAAGCTCAATATTTTAAAAAGATAACTTGATACCATTGAAAGGTATAATAGGTTTCGAATACTAAAGGCTTCGAAAGGTATGTATACAATGTTTTGAAAAGAAGTCTTGCTTTCGAATGAGGCTATCCAGAGGTTTCGAAATATATGTTTTTATGGTTTCAAAGCATAAACCCAGTCTCAATTAAAAGTAATAACCATGGCATAAATAAAGATTTTGAAATGTTATACACATTGTTATTAACCCATAACTGTATTTTGGGGAAAGGGGGGAATAACCGGTTGGGTTGACCCAGTAGTGAACATAAATTAACAGATATTTACTTCTATTTAAAAATAAAAGTTTTAATAGAGTATCTCATTTTTTTAATTATTATGTTTTTTCAATATTTCTCTTCAACGTTTTTAAGTACTCTAAGTATACTAAATATTGTAGAAAAATGGGATAAAAAATCAATTATTTGAGTATCAAAAACTAGTCGCAAAGTTGATGCAAAATCAAGTAAAAAACAAGCCTACAAATTTAAAAAGCATTTCTAAAATGTTGTATCTACTTCTGTAGCACTTTTGGCCTATTGTGAATTATTTCAATAACATTTTTGTGCTTTGAGACATTATAAGGTGTTTTAGATAGGTTTTGCAGCACTTAAAAAATGTTGCAGCTTCTAATTTATAATGTTTTGAATACATTTTGCAACCGAAACTTTTTACAGCATTCTGAAAATGCTGTCTTTTATGTTTGAAACTTTGTGTAAAAATGATATTTAATTAAGAATTATTCTATAATCCTTTTAGAGTTAGACTAACTTATACTAGAATGTTTTAAAATTGATTTCATGTTTAAATGCATGTTTAACAATTAATTATAAAATTTTAAACTAAAAAGGCTTTTAATACAAAATATGTTTATTTTTTAGTTTTTAAATCTTTGTTATTTTCCTAATATTCTATTATGATATATTATTAGGTAAGTTAAAAGCGTTTTAACATATTTATAAGTATTTTAAAGAAAGCAGTATAATATATGTGTGTGTGTGTGTGTTTTAATAAGTATGTTATCTTTGTTGTTTTTTTTCTTTTCAAAAAAAATTAGGTTTTAACTAGTAAGTTAGGTATTTTATAAATGCAGTAATGGAAGTTTGGATTTTTAACATTTAAGTTAAGACCAATTATTTTAGTGAAACTAAATAAAGAGGTTAATAAGTTTATAAAACCATATTTGATCATATAAATAGTTACACTTATCAAACCTTATGGTTAGGCTACGATTAAATTTCATAATTAATATGGTTTGTTATGTAATGAATGAATTTATATAATAAATCTAATATGCAAATTTCTTTGTAAATTTGGATGCTTTGGCTTATACAATAATAACATTTATATTAATCATGTTCCATACTCTCATAATTGAATTTTGATTATATATGTACACACACACATCATCATCTAGTTATTATTACATTAAATATATTAGGCATTGATTTTGATGTATTTATCATCTTACTTAGTAGTTTATTCCCATTATAATTTTTATAATGATTATACTATCCCACATTCATATTTGATAGTGAACAAAACACAATATCATACACAACATTATTTGTATGATAATTCCTATACTAATGCATAAGGAATCCAACTTACATGTTCTCTTTTAATAGGATGCTCTTGTATATCATTTTGGGATAATCCCTATATCTTTTATATTCACCATAAAAGACATCATTTACAATCCAAAATTGAGTATTACAACAACTAAAATTGATTTTAAAACAAGCATACTGTTAAAATCAACAATGTGTTGTTTACTTATAGTTTAGAAATATCAATGTACATTTTAACGTTCTTCTTATGAACACACGGTTCCCCTACACTTCGATTGAAAATCAAACTATTTGATATTTCTATCAAAATACTCATTCAATCTTAATGCTTATAAAATGATACATTTGTGTCATTCTTGGATCATATCCAAAGACTCACAAACCTAATATTGCTCCCACTGACTTTAAGGCATTTTTCGTTAATATGTGTAAACGGCTTACTCTAAATCATTATTTAGAATTTTCTGTTTCAATACATAAGTACCAAACACTAAGTATTATGGAGCGATAATTTTGTGAATAAATCTTAATTAACTTGAGCATGTTTGAATACCGAATCTACTATGCTAATTGAAATTTGCGATATTATTCTTATTAACATTACTCATTTAATTCCAACCACATTAGTCTTTCCAATAAAGAGACGGACGATGGATCACATCTCTTTGGTTACGACCACCAAAATCATATTTTGATAGCATACTTGTAGTTCTTTTAGATTTGCGCATCATACCATATAAAGTCAACAATCTTAACGGTTTTAATTGAACAACCGAGGGTAATGTATATTTTCGACATTAATAAGAAACTCATAGTTTCTCTTCGATGTACGAGAATACTTATTAGACATTCTAATGCTACTTGTTCATTTAGGTTAGTTAATTTCAATTCATCTCATATATTCAGTTCTATCTATGGATCGGACCCATTGCCATTTAACTACCAAAAATTTCTCAAATAAATTCCTTCACAATGAAGTTGATATATCTTGAACAACAATTGTTTCTTTGTGCAAATAGAATAGGGATCCATAAATTATTTATAAACCTCTTTATTTATAAAACTTATTTTAGTTTATAAAAATTATGTACAAAACATAAATATGTCATTTGATGACAGACCTTTCCGAAAAAACATTTTGGAGATTCATACAAGATCCTTCATGAATAATTATTACGTGTAATCTTTTGACTCGCACAACCTGTTAACTCCTTGGCCTAGGATATGTTGGGATTTCTTACAAACCCATATCTTGTATGAATTTGTAAATTGTTGTTTAGATGAAATAATATCAACCTTCTTTAGTACTCTTAAGTACATAACCTTATAGAAAGAAACTAACTCAACTTCACTCACACTTAATCGTAAATTGTCCAACAATGTCCGATTACACCTTATTGATGCATAATTATGTGTCACATAGAACTCTATTGAATAATTCAATAATTTAATCATCAAATAAATTGTAATATTCAGTATTCAAGTTAAAATTACTCTATTGAATACTTAAAATCAATTAAATATTCCGATTTTAAATGCTCGAAAATTCCGGGTCGTCGCATTCCTTCCCCTTTAAAAGAATTTCGTCCCCGAAATTACTAATTAAGAAGAATGGTCCAATACCCGTTTACCTTTCCCGAAACCAACAATTCAATATCCTACCAACTATCTTTTATAAAGACCCATTACCATTCTCACTAACTTCCCAAACTCCCTCACAATTTGCAAACAATACTATTTGTTCAATTATTAAAGTTTAAGTTCAAAACCGAATTTTGAATTATCAAATTTTCTCAAAAATTTTCTAACTCTCTAAATTTTCGAAAAATTTCGCTAGCGTCTCCTTTGCGCGGCTAGCTCGGTACAACTACAAAAGGTCGCTACGGGCTCCCAAATCTCAAAAGAAAACAAAAGGCCAAGTGGCTCGATCCAAAAACCCAATCAAATTTCACAGAAATTTAAACGCATACCTTTTTGTCGAGCATTTTAAATTTATCTTCCTGAAATCAAAATCAATTCTCTTTTTCCTTTATATTGCCTGCATATCTTACATAGCAATATGTCCAATCACAATACTCCAAAACATCATATCAACTTTCCTACAAAATGTCAGTATTTATTCATTCAAATATTAACTTAGACCATATTTGTAGTACCAATTTTTCATTTAAGAATTCATCATTCCTTCTTAAGTTAGTATAAGCATTATATATGCTTCTTTATTTATTTATTTTCACTTCACTATTCTAGTTTATCTATTTCTATTCAAATTGGTTCTTTCATTTCCATATGAATTTAATTTATCTTCAACTTTGAATATTTGAATTTTATTTTCCATTTATAACTAAATCGTGTCATTATTTTAAAGTAGTTTCATTTACTAACTTATTTCAATTTTCAATTCTATACCGTTGTCGTTAACAAAATTTTCCAAAAATTTTCTAATTTTTTTTCCTAACTCTCAAAATTTCTGAAAATTTTTGGCAGAGTCTCCTTTGTACGGAGGAGCTTTTGCAATTTGACAAGAGATATAAATATGTATACATCGACCCACACGGTCGGAAAAACCAAAAACAGTTCATATTTCCAATTTTTATTGCGTAGGCGTACCTTATTTAGCATTTTTAATCAAACAGCTTATTTATTTTGCAGTTAGCGTAACCCAATCCAGCAACACGGCTTCCAAATACTTGTACTTACTCAATTTAAACATGTAAGTGCCAAATATATGAAGTTTAACAATATTTCACTTATTTGCAATAGTTAAACATACGAATTCTAAAAGAAATTCACACCAAACATTTTTCCATAAGCAACTTATACAAATTTCATACTAATTCCACTGTTCCAATTAATTTATAACCATTTTCATTCAATTTGAATGGTTTTCAATCCATTAGTATACAAATTCATCAATTTGAATGGTTTAAAACTCAATTGCTTACATTTAATTTATTTTTAAGCAAACCGAACTCATATTTAATTCAATTGCTCTCAAAATCAATTTATTTTACTCCCATCAATACATAGAATTTTTAATTACTTCCATTTACATTAAATGACAATTTATTCTATGCAATTTGACAAGATATATGTGAATAAATAACTACTTATGTTTTATAACCAATTTAAATTGATTTTAACTCAATTTATACTTAATTCTATTTCATTTTAAATTCATTCACAATCCATATATTCTCATTTTCATTGCATTTAATTTGAATCCATTCACTTGCATTTCATTAGATTAGCCAAACTAGTTCATTCAAAACCATTAACAACTTAGGTTCATCTTCATTACTAATTAAACTTCCTTTTTATTTTAATTTATTCACGACCATTTATTTAGCTCGACCCATTCCAAGCTTGCATATTACTACCCATTCCCGAATTAATTCAAACCAAGCTTTAATCTAATGGTCTTCCAATTTTACTCGTAGTCGAGCTTCTAATTATTCTCAACTTAAGTTAATTTACTCAATTTATTCCACTTCAAACTTAAGTTCACTTCCATTTGATTCTTATTTATTCCATCCATTTATTTATTCAATATAATTAGTTTATCCACTCAATCCATTTTGAATTTTCATTTCCTTAAATATTATTTATAACCCACCAAATTCT
Organism: Allium cepa; assembly: GCA_030765085.1. NCBI lineage: Eukaryota > Viridiplantae > Streptophyta > Magnoliopsida > Asparagales > Amaryllidaceae > Allium > Allium cepa. The sequence continues at coordinate 254,039,792 of CM060944.1, read as the reverse complement.
ATTTCGATTTAAATTTATTTTCACTTGATTTAAAACCAATCCAATATTATTAAACTTAGCTCAAGTTGATTTCAATTCAACTCCCCCATCTATTTAGCTTAAGTCAATTTACTTCAATTTATTCAAATTTTATACTTAAGCTTATTTTCATTTTACAAATAAATTTCTCTTTTCCGTTTAACTTGATTTTATTTTAATCCAATCTCATGCCAAACTACAAATTTATTTGACTAGTTATTATAAAATTTAACCTTTTAGATTCAGCTCATTCAATTTATTACAAGGCCATTTCCAATTTATTTCCACTTATTTGGATTTTATTTGCAATTCATACCATTACTATTTTAATCTATTTCATTTTCCTTTATTCGACACATTTCAAATTATATTTAATTTGTTAACACTTCACGTTAAATTTTAATTTATAACTCAAGTTCTGAATCCACTATCCATTTTCAATTTACCACCAATTTTCATGAACTCGCAATTCAATTACATTCTCGGTTCATTTAATTGATTACAAGGCCACTTTCAATTATATTTCTTCACTAATGATTCAAGTTGAATTTGATTTATAACTTGAGTTTTATTTTCAAACTTCATTACTAACTCACAATTCAGCTTTATTTAACTACAATAGGTTCCATTTACACAATTCATTAACCAATTTATTAACAAATTAGTTCTCCCCTATTTATAGTTCAATACTTGATTTTTAATTCCAAATATCACTTCATTTAATTTTCTTAGTTCAATTTATTTTATAATTCAAGTTTGGATTTGTATTCCATTTTCAATTTTATAACTCACAACTTATTATTTACACAATTCCATTCATTATAGGCTTGAATATATTCTTTTTTTTATTTTTAACTCAAGCCTTATGCTTATTTATAACCCAAGCATATTTTTATTCCATGCATTTTAATTCTTTTATAAGTTATTCTAGTTTATTTATTTCAGTCTTATTCTTATCCAATTTATTTCCTATCAAACTTATTTTCCAGTTATCCAGGTAAGAATTTAATTCCATTCAATAATCCAACTGAATTTTTATTCCAATTCAATTTTATTTTAACTCAGATTTATTTAACTCAATTCGACTTCAACTTAATTCGAATAAACTGGATATTATTTTTAGCCTATCCAATTAATTTCAATCCGGTCAAATTTTTATTTCCCATCCAAGTTAATTTCATTTTTAACTTTTCTCTTTAAATTTAAATTCCAACATTCAAAGCTTATATTCCCTTCCTGATTTAAAAATCATCTCAATTTATAAGCTTACAACCTATCTCATCAGGATTTTTAAATACCCGACTTTGGTTTCAAATTATTTTGAAATCTCCAACATCTCAAATCACATTTCTCAAAAGTCAAACCAATCCTGGTTTTACCCACAACAAATTTCCTTTGAAATTTTCAAAAACAACTAGCTTTTCTGAACAAATCAAATTTTGACAGCAATCCGTCACTTAGAAATTCGAAAATGAATACTGATGATGCAGTCGTCATCATTAGAATTATTTCCCAATAATCCAAGTGATTTCAATGCTATATCACTTTCAAAATCCCTTTAAAACAAATTTCCTTTCATAAATACCTCTAAAACAAAAAAAATGCTATCATTTATCTTCAAATACTTCCAAATCTCCGGGATTTAGATTCCAAATCCAGCTTAAATCAATTTTAACCATAATTCATTTTCACAGCTTATGCTTATACAAATTCTCATTTGATTATATTCTAATTTATAAATTACATTTATAATTCATATTGCCATTTTATATTTATACACTCTTTTTTTTAAATGAACCTATTTTTCTTAATCATTAGTTATATTTTCAATTTGTAGTTAAACTTTTATTCAACAATGATAATAATTTAATATTATCATTCCTAACATCCAAGCAACCATATATTAGCTAAAATAGTTTACAAAAATTTTCTTTATATCAAAAATATTTATTTTTATTTTTTTGGGTAAAATTATTTCATTCACCCACATTTAAAACAATACCATGTCAATTGTTCTATTCAAGTGTTTAGAAACCCCTTCAATACAGTTGCGCGGACTGTGTCGACGAAGGTTCGTATGCCACTTAATAAATCAATCAACGCAATATTAAAACAATTTGTATTCACTAACAAATACGCACTCATATCTATTAATATGCTCAAACTCATTCTAGAATACTATAGACTCTATTTTAAATGAATAATTCCCACCAGAGCCAAGGTTATCACCAACCTGTGCTCTGATACCAACTGTAACGGCCCGCAAAAACGTACCCCCTGAGTCAACACCAATCTACCTAAATCGACTCAAGTTGTACAGAAATACGAACCATTAGGGTTAAAGAAAGGAGGTAGAAGAAGAAAATAGAAATCAACATCAGAATCTAACCAATGCATCGGAATAAAATATAATATATAATAAATGATCTTTACACAAAAATCATATTTATCTGTATATATATTACATCATCAGAGTATATCAATCACAGCTCAACACCAATAACATACATTTGTATATACAGCTAATCAACACAGCGGAATATATATATATATATAACAAGTACGGGAGTACGTATCGTCATCCAGCTCGTCTCCTGAGCTCCACAGCATCATATCATGTATATCCTATAATACTCGGTCTGACGCGAGCATTACAGTTAAATAACACCCGAGTCAGTCTGGAATACCAGCGTGAGAAAATCACACTCAATTTATTATTATAGTTTCAAAATCCTTTTGAAAACAAAAGCATCTCGTCAGACCACGACACCAATTAATATGTCGGGCTTTTACCTTACGATAGCTAAAACAATTTTTATTGAAATCCTCTGATATTATAATAGGGTCTATATACAAATACTTATAAAATAGCCGAAATTGTTACATTATTAAATTCCAGCTACTAGCCACAAAGTGGGTAATACAAACAAAACTCGTACAAGGCTCGTAGGGAGAATGGATTTCCAACTAATGACTAGGCACTAGGGTACCACCTGTCACAGTACGGGGCCTAGATCACCGTACCGAGGAGTACGCCCGCTCCCCTGCAACACAAGGCCGGGACTACCCCTTACTGGATAATCCCGAGTGAGATCACCCCGCGGTTGGGATCAGCAACCGCCCACTAAGCCGAAATAAAAGGGACATCTAGACAGGGATGACTTCGCCCTGCTTGGATGCTACCCACCTAGACTTGCTGCATAACCCCTGATTTTCAGTCATTCCCGTTTGATGAGGCTTGAGGCTAAGCGTTACCTTTTTAGAACATATCCCTTAGGATGCCCATCGTCCACCTGACGATGTTTCGCAAGCATTCATCCATACAAGTCCGTCCCGGGTTCGAACGGAACCGAAGGCACTATTCCTACTACATCCATTTTGGAAATATCATCAGGATTAGTAGCGACTAGCCCTTTCACTTCACTGCTCCATCTTCGCATCCAAACTCATTTTCCACGAAAACGTACAAACCGGATCGAAGTGGTTTTCGAGAAATAAATCTCGATCCCGGTTTCTTCGAAACGATCAACGCATTTGTCCAATATTGATAGTCGGTTATTTAACTATCAATTTATATTCACAAACAACCATCAATCAATAAATAATTTCCCAAATTATTTATTAACCTCAAAAATATCTTCACAAGATAAATTTTCACTTTTCAAACCCCTTTTGAAAACAATTTTCAAAGTATCTTTCTTTCTCAGAATAAATTCCAAGTGTATCTATTTCCACTGGAATCACCAAGCACAAAACTTAGATTTTTAAAATAATTTAAAACACTTTACTATGAAATATACTTTAAAAAATTTAAGTTAAAACTACTTCAACAATTGGTTAAAATACTTACTATATGAGTATTTGAAAATAAGGTTACTTTAAAAAATATAAAATCAGGTTTTCACTTTTAAAAACAAAATACTAAGTCACTTTTTTTAAAAAAAAAAATAATTACTACGATAATAGATTAAAAGAAAATACTTACTTTAATGTTTAAATATTTATAAATAATAAATTTTCCAAAACTTGCTTCTTTAAAAACGACTTTAAAACTTTTGACTTATATTTAAAAATTTACCTTTAAAAAAACGTACTTGGTTATCTAGAGAAAATTCCAATTTCAACCACTGATCAATTTTCTTTCCCTGTTTATGCCATTTGAAATAAATATCTTTAATTACTCCATTCATTTCACAATTCATTAATTTTGGACTTAAATATTATTGTTATTATTTTCCATTTGATTTTAAATCTTTAAACTGAAATATACAAATTTCAGATCTTGTCCCAATTTCTTCTTTATTATTTCAATAATTTAAATCTTACATTCTAAATAAATGTTTTGTTCTTTTAAATAAATATACTGAAGTTTAAGATTCATTAATCTTCCGTTCATTCAAAATTCCCTTTTCTATACTCAAGATTTATTTATTAGAAATTTAAAGGCACTTTATTATTATTTATTTTTCTTAAATTTATTCAAATTTTTATAATTATTTTACTTACAATCTCACTTCTTTTATTATCTTTCCAAAATCCAATTTATATATTTTTGGTAATTCATCATACCCAAATATAGCCAATCAAACCATAGCATTCAATATTCTAATAAGGTTCATCATAGAATATCAAATAATCACAACAGAGGGTATTAAATAATTTAAATAAATGTTGAGGGATCCAGTTGGATCCCTCCAACCTGTTTTCCCTGCATTCACAGACGTTAGCACAATATAATACACCAATTCCAAAATATCATACTATATCACATCAATCAATTCAACTATCCAAACAATTATTTAAATTTAATCATTTAAATTTAAATTTAAACTGAGTGAGATTAACTCACATTTGCTTCTGTTTGTAGTCCAACCCAACCATCATGTTTCCTTTCAGATTTTGACCTTGAATAAATATTAGATGATTTATTAATATACGAACAATTTGAATAATTAATTTCCATTTGATAATCATTCATTTTGTTGTTTTCTAAATCTTGTGTTCACATACATTTAGTTCTGTAAACTTATATATTCATTAAATCCAAATGGAAAATAAATAAAAATATTCTTCCTAGCATTTATATTAAACAGAAAATGGTTTATACTTACTGTAATAAATTATTTTTCTGCTTATCTATGTATATACATTTATTGTAATATAATTTCACCGTATACATATATATTTTTCCTCTTTCACATATATAAATTAAATAGAAATTTCTTCTCTGTGAATTTTTTTCTTTTACACACAAACTTCCTATATTCAAATCGAATAAGAAATATATACATATCTATTAATTTAAAATTAATAGTAAAAATGAATATCTCACCTCGACCATACCTTACTTGTGAGCACCGTTCACCAATCTTCCGATATTGAATGATGACGAGCCCTCAATCATCGAAACAGCGATATGAACTCGAGTGGTTCACTGCCTTTGCCCAATCGAGTCGAAACCCTAGCAATACGTCACTGCCGTCCTCCCTCCACGCTGCCATCTCCACTGTGTCGAGTCCTCACCTTCCAGATCGCGAGACCTATCTCGAAATCAACACGCGACAAACCCTCAAATCCGATGCTCGATGTAACAACCCGCATATTTATCGATTATATATTTAAATATTTTATTTAAATATTTCACCGTTCATCGGATTTTGGTCCGAAAAGCTACTTTGTGCAAACAGTCGAATTGGGACTCGAGACCACCCCCATTGAGTTCAAAATGACGTTTGCGACCTTTTTGAGTATAAGCTTCGATATGTTTGGAGTAAGTTGATTTTTGCTACCTTTTTACTTAGGGCTTTGGTTTGGGCTGAGCCCATTAACCCCACTTAACTTAGTTCCAACCCTCTCCTCTTCATTCACTTCTTTTCTATTTTCCTAATACTCAAGCTTTTATGTTAATGGAGAGTGGAAGAGGAAATTAAAACTCCAAGCCCTAGTTTTCTTTTGCAAATCAAGCTCTAGCTCCAAACTAATAAGAGAACCCATTGGTAAGCATCTCCTTCATCTTCTCCAACTCTTTCTCCATTCAATTTCAGAAATTTCCTAAACCTAATTTAGGAAATGTTTCTCCTTTAAGCTTAGATTCAATCTTGTTGGGTTGGAATTGAAGAGTGATTGTTCTTACCATTGCTCTATAGCTTCTTCTTCAATCGTTTGGGTTCAAAGGTGAGATTTTTAATATCACATCTAAGTCTATGAATTACCTTCGATTGTTAGGTATGAATTCCTAACACTTATTCATGTGCATTTGATTTTGATTTGGATTGCTTTTGTGAATATTCCAATTTTTAGTGTTTTGAGTTCAATTCGTTAAAAATCCTAACTTTGATGTTTGAACATGTTTTTGGTGATGCATCGTGGAGCATATAGGGCCGGGTAGTCGATTGGCATAAACCCTTAGCGCCGTTGCTCGTGCGATTGCAATTTGGTCGGGATTTGCACCTCCTTTGAAATAGGGTAGGAAGTGCAAGTATACAGGTTCGGCCGACCGAGCCCCCTGGGCCGGTCGACCGACCTGTAGTCCAGGCACTTCCTGCCTCTGTTTGGAAGTGCTGGTTACAGGCTTCGGCCGACCGAGCCCCCTGGGCCGGTCGACCGACCTGGTGCCCCGAGCACTTCCAACCTCTGGTTCGGTCGACCGACTCAGGGAGTCCGGTCGACCGACCTGCTACTATTTGCCAGATTAGCCTATATTGCTAATTCGTTTGAATTTCCAACTTTAATCGATTCGTGTTGTCTCCCTTTTGTTGTTGTCATTTATTATCGACTTTGATGACCTTTTCTTTGGGAATTTTAGATATATCCACTTTGATGGATTTGATATCGATTTCTTTGGATTTTATTCACGTTTTCGAATGTGAATCTTAGTGATTGATTGTTCCTACAATCTTCTTCGTGATTTGTCACTTTAAAAATATAAAGGTTTTCTATACTAGTAGTAAATATCAAAACTCTTTCTTCAAATGATTTCAACACTATTTTATTACAAAGCTCGTTTTCTTAAACCGTTTTCCAATCTATTAGTATATACAAGCCTTTACCTCACTCGTATGAGAAATCTAATTAAACGACTTAGTAAAACAAGTGGTATGAAACGGTTGCGTTTACTTCGTCGGTTAATTCTTGGACTTGTTCGATTGAATCTCCTGTGACAATTTTCTAGTGGAGATCTACAATTTGTTCGTAAATATTTAAGTTAAGCTAGTGGTTATGGGACATGAAGCTAAGCTCATATATTTACTAGCCTACTGTAATCGACACTTCTCTTTGATCATGACGATCATTTTATGTTTTAGACTAGCATTGAGCAATGTCTTAGAGATTTTGGTTCATCGGATGTCTCGCTGTACGACGTCGTTGTTCCCTTTGATTGTGATTTGGTTCATCGGATGTCTCGCTGTACGACGTCGTTGTTCCCTTTGATTGTGTTTTGGTTCATCGGATGTCTCGCTGTACGACGTCGTTGTTCCCTTTGATTGTTTTTTGGTTCATCGGATGTCTCGCTGTACGACGTCGTTGCTCCCTTTGATTGTGATTTGGTTCATCGGATGTCTCGCTGTACGACGTCGTTGTTCCCTTTGATTGTGTTTTGGTTCATCGGATGTCTCGCTGTACGACGTCGTTGTTCCCTTTGTTTGTGTTTTGGTTCATCGGATGTCTCTGTACGACGTCGTTGTTTCCTTTTATTGTGTTTTGGTTCATCGGATGTCCCGCTGTACGACGTCGTTGTTCCCTTTGATTGTGATTTGGTTCATCGGATGTCCCACTGTACGACGTCGTTGTTCCCTTTTATTGTGATTTCTGGATTTCGTGTGTTGATTTCTGGAATTTATGTTTCACCAACTTTTATGATGGGCATTGATATATATGTCATTTATTGTGGCTTGGTGAATGAAATTAGGAGTATGACATTCCTTTTTATCTTGAGTAGATTATTGTGATATTGATTAATCTCTTGTTGATTTTCAATTACGTATTTATCACAGCTTGGCATTGTGATTATTATATGTTTGTGCCATACCTCTTATTATATATCACTTCATTTGATATTTATAGCTAGACTGATCCGTTTATTATTTTCTTCTTAAATAATACTCGGGTCAGACCGAGATTTTACAGGTGCTTCTGCTTGACTCCTTATCCGTCTACATCTGATCTTTTGGTTAACTACTTAGATTAGTAGTAGCTTTTGTTGTATACACTTAAGATATAGACTCATAGTTGTATTCTTTTGTATAGCACGTGTCGCTATTCTTTTGTATTATTGTGGATCTTTTTGACCACTACTGTGATATACACTTTCATGTGTTAGTGTTATATTCGCATCTATTTCCGCCTTTGTGATATGAATTGTCTGTGACTGATTTGTGTCATGTTTAGTTCTATATTTGTTTCTGAAGATATTACAGCCACTGTGTAGTAGCTTTGAGTTTGTGTCGGTATGTCGGATTTCTCTCTTGATAAACAAATGCATTTTATACTATCAGACATATCGATGCTCGCGCAAAGCAATTACACGGATGGTCGCTCCTCAACAGCCTTATTCTCCGTGCTAGTCGACGGAATTACTCCATAGTGTTCTTGTCTAGCGTGGGTATACAGGTGGGGCGTCACAGCTTGGTATCAGAGCCAAACTTCGGAACAATATGGAATATTATAACAAGGATCATCGTCCTAAGTCTTTCTTTGGAGTCGTGCTTTAGGATTTTATTCGAGTCTTCGTACCGATTCATCCTATTTTCTTTTATGATTCCTCGTTTTATCTATCAAGATTGCTTGATATTCATTTGTGAATAACCTTTTTCTTCTTCTTTATTTCTTTCTTAAAGAAGAGAAATGGTTAGACCAGGCCGTCCCAGCGCCGGTCAATCTAGTGCTACTCCCCAAGATGGAGTTTTTATGTCTGCCCAACAACTTTTGGATCTTGTAAAGAATCAAGAGTTTATCTATGCTTTGAGTAAGAACCCCGAAATGGTTCTACCTTTGAAACTTGAAGTTTCTTTCAATCAGCTTGTGGATGTTACTCTTCTTCATGGAGAGGTTGGTAAAGGAAGTGTTTGTGATATTAGGACTTCCAAGAAGAGGCATATTAAGTTCAAGAGCCTTAATCCCAATAAGAGAGTGAAGCAGATTTCTGTTTTTCCTTTGTGATTTTGATTCCAATTTGATGGCATCATTTTATTCTTTAAGCCCTTGTGGTGAGGAAAGTATTATTTCTCTTATCTAAATAATTTGTGAAACTTTTCCAGTATTTTTGAGTTTTGTCTTAGGAATATCTCCTAAGCAATCTTTTGAGTGGTGCTAAGGTCTTTCCAATTTGACCTTATCACCGGTTTTCATTTGCTATGAGTTGCGGAAGTTAGCATTCCACTTACCGCATTCCGCACTCGTTATGATTCTTATGAATGACTTATTATGTCATTCAATTTGTCCAGCTTATTTCATCCACTTTATAAATCGAATATTCTATGAATATTTCGATGAGACTATTCTTGTATTTACTGATTTTGGATGAAAATAGTAATTTAAAATTTTGCAAATCTTTTTCATAAGATTTATTTATAAGTAAAACTGGATTTTTGTTCTTAAAACAAACAAAGAATATTCTTATAAATTTTTGAGAAACTTACTTATCCTATAGAATACGATTTTGTGGTTGTATTGCCCATTTAGTGTGTTAAGAATTCTGGTCGATGCGCTTGATTAACGTTATCGATAGGAATTTCCTAAACGCTTAGATGTGACAGTCAGACACAATAAATTGACTTGTAAAAATGTAAATTTTTCTAGAAAGATTATTACATAAAGATAAATGTAATTTGAAAGTTTTAACTTTTCAGGAAAGAAGATTATTTAAAAGAAATTCTTTCTTTTCGATACTCTTATTCTTGTGACTCCTGGAGGGGAACCAAGACTTTGCTATTTGTACCGATACTATTCGTATTGGTTTGGATGCCATTCTCTTGCAAAGGAGAACATGCTATCTCGTGTGCTTCTAAATCATTAAAAGTCGATTGAGGCTAGATATGCCACTCTTGATATTCTTTTATTCCCGGAGGGGGAATCGTGTTTCCAACGCGTTTTGTCGTAGGCAACAAGTTGTTGATTCTTTGATGTTGTCTGAATGGGATTATCTTTTTATTAAGTTCATCGGACGTTTTGGTACACTTCGTTTTATTGAGTTTTATCTCATTCCTTTTATGGACTAGTGTCCGATGTTCTTTTATGGTGTTCGGTTCATCGGATGTACTGTTATTATACTACATCGATGTTCCGTCTTATTTGATTCATTGGATGTACCGTTTGTACTACATCAATGACTTTGCTGTTTGATCCATTGGATGTACCGTTTGTACTACATCAATGTCTTTCCTTTTAATACATTGGATGTACCGTTTGCACTACATCAATGTCTTTCCTTTTGATTCATTGGATGTACCGTTTGCACTACATCAATGATATACTTTTGATACATTGGATGTACCGTTTGTACTACATCAATGTCTTTGTTTTGGTTCATTGGGCGTACCGTTTTTGTACTACGCTGATGTCCCAAATTATTTGAGTTTCTAGTTCCTCGGGCGTACCGTTTTTGTACTACGCCGTTGCACCAGCTCAATTTTCTGCTATTCTTGTCGTTCTCCACGTCTTTTATCTACGGAAATGCTTTATGTTTCCGGTTTTATTCTTGTGCCTGGTGATATTGTGGAAATTGAAGTTTCACCAGATTTGATTTATGAGCAACATTCCATTCGCATCATTACTTCGGAGGTTGAGCGCCTTCGGAATAAAGATGTTCTTTTTGTGATAGTTCAATGATTCTCAAATCCTAAGGATTGCTCTTGGAAATCCAGAGAATTCATTGAGCGATCCCGTTCAGGCTTACTCTTTCATGCTCCTTATGGTGAACTTCTTATTTCAATTTTCTTTTGTGTTAATATGCTTCCACGGTTGTTACTATATATTTCCTTCTTAATTATTGCGAGGACGCAATTTCTTTAAGGAGGGGAGTCTGTAACAACCCGCATATTTATCGATTATATATTTAAATATTTTATTTAAATATTTCACCGTTCATCGGATTTTGGTCCGAAAAGCTACTTTGTGCAAACAGTCGAATTGGGACTCGAGACCACCCCCATTGAGTTCAAAATGACGTTTGCAACCTTTTTGAGTATAAGTTTCGATATGTTTGGAGTAAGTTGATTTTTGCTACCTTTTTACTTAGGGCTTTGGTTTGGGCTGAGCCCATTAACCCCACTTAACTTAGTTCCAACCCTCTCCTCTTCATTCACTTCTTTTCTATTTTCCTAATACTCAAGCTTTTATGTTAATGGAGAGTGGAAGAGGAAATTAAAACTCCAAGCCCTAGTTTTCTTTTGCAAATCAAGCTCTAGCTCCAAACTAATAAGAGAACCCATTGGTAAGCATCTCCTTCATCTTCTCCAACTCTTTCTCCATTCAATTTCAGAAATTTCCTAAACCTAATTTAGGAAATGTTTCTCCTTTAAGCTTAGATTCAAGCTTGTTGGGTTGGAATTGAAGAGTGATTGTTCTTACCATTGCTCTATAGCTTCTTCTTCAATCGTTTGGGTTCAAAGGTGAGATTTTTAATATCACATCTAAGTCTATGAATTACCTTCGATTGTTAGGTATGAATTCCTAACACTTATTCATGTGCATTTGATTTTGATTTGGATTGCTTTTGTGAATATTCCAATTTTTAGTGTTTTGAGTTCAATTCGTTAAAAATCCTAACTTTGATGTTTGAACATGTTTTTGGTGATGCATCGTGGAGCATATAGGGCCGGGTAGTCGATTGGCATAAACCCTTAGCGCCGTTGCTCGTGCGATTGCAATTTGGTCGGGATTTGCACCTCCTTTGAAATAGGGTAGGAAGTGCAAGTATACAGGTTCGGCCGACCGAGCCCCCTGGGTCGGTCGACCGACCTATAGTCCAGGCACTTCCTGCCTCTGTTTGGAAGTGCTGGTTACAGGCTTCGGCCGACCGAGCCCCCTGGGCCGGTCGACCGACCTGGTGCCCCGAGCACTTCCAACCTCTGGTTCGGTCGACCGACTCAGGGAGTCCGGTCGACCGACCTGCTACTATTTGCCAGATTAGCCTATATTGCTAATTCGTTTGAATTTCCAACTTTAATCGATTCGTGTTGTCTCCCTTTTGTTGTTGTCATTTATTATCGACTTTGATGACCTTTTCTTTGGGAATTTTAGATATATCCACTTTGATGGATTTGATATCGATTTCTTTGGATTTTATTCATGTTTTCGAATGTGAATCTTAGTGATTGATTGTTCCTACAATCTTCTTCGTGATTTGTCACTTTAAAAATATAAAGGTTTTCTATACTAGTAGTAAATATCAAAACTCTTTCTTCAAATGATTTCAACACTATTTTATTACAAAGCTCGTTTTCTTAAACCGTTTTCCAATCTATTAGTATATACAAGCCTTTACCTCACTCGTATGAGAAATCTAATTAAACGACTTAGTAAAACAAGTGGTATGAAACGGTTGCGTTTACTTCGTCGGTTAATTCTTGGACTTGTTCGATTGAATCTCCTGTGACAATTTTCTAGTGGAGATCTACAATTTGTTCGTAAATATTTAAGTTAAGCTAGTGGTTATGGGACATGAAGCTAAGCTCATACATTTACTAGCTTACTGTAATCGACACTTCTCTTTGATCATGACGATCATTTTATGTTTTAGACTAGCATTGAGCAATGTCTTAGAGATTTTGGTTCATCGGATGTCTCGCTGTACGACGTCGTTGTTCCCTTTGATTGTGATTTGGTTCATCGGATGTCTCGCTGTACGATGTCGTTGTTCCCTTTGATTGTGTTTTGGTTCATCGGATGTCTCGCTGTACGACGTCGTTGTTCCCTTTGATTGTGTTTTGGTTCATCGGATGTCTCGCTGTACGACGTCGTTGTTCCCTTTGATTGTGATTTGGTTCATCGGATGTCTCGCTGTACGACGTCGTTGTTCCCTTTGATTGTGTTTTGGTTCATCGGATGTCCCGCTGTACGTCGTCGTTGTTCCCTTTGATTGTGATTTGGTTCATCGGATGTCCCGCTGTACGACGTCGTTGTTCCCTTTTATTGTGATTTCTGGATTTCGTGTGTTGATTTCTGGAATTTATGTTTCACCAACTTTTACGATGGGCATTGATATATATGTCATTTATTGTGGCTTAGTGAATGAAATTAGGAGTATGACATTCCTTTTTATCTTGAGTAGATTATTGTGATATTGATTAATCTCTTCTTGATTTTCAATTACTTATTTATCACAGCTTGGCATTGTGATTATTATATGTTTGTGTCATACCTCTTATTATATATCACTTCATTTGATATTTATATCTAGACTGATCCGTTTATTATTTTCTTCTTAAATAATACTCGGGTCAGACCGAGATTTTACAGGTGCTTCTGCTTGACTCCTTATCCGTCTACATCTGATCTTTTGGTTAACTACTTAGATTAGTAGTAGCTTTTGTTGTATACACTTGAGATATAGACTCATAGTTGTATTCTTTTGTATAGCACGTGTTGCTATTCTTTTGTATTATTGTGGATCTTTTTGACCACTACTCTGATATACACTTTCATGTGTTAGTGTTATATTCATATCTATTTCCGCCTTTGTGATATGAATTGTCTGTGACTGATTTGTGTCATGTTTAGTTCTATATTTGTTTCTGAAGATATTACAGCCACTGTGTAGTAGCTTTGAGTTTGTGTCGGTATGTCGGATTTCTCTCTTGATAAACAAATGCATTTTATACTATGTGACATATCGATGCTCGCGCAAAGCAATTACGTGGATGGTCGCTCCTCAACAGCCTTATTCTCTGTGCTAGTGGATGGCATTACTCCGTAGTGTTCTTGTCTAGCGTGGGTATAGAGGTGGGGCGTCACACTCGACGTTGTGAACGTCTTGCGAGACGAAGCTCCTAATTGCATTCACCGCCCCCTCGATCATGTTAATCGCGACAACACCGATTCGAATGCGGCTTCAATCCTTCGATTCGCTCTGAGGACCCGAGCGCGACGAGCGGAACTACAAAAAAAAAAAATTAAGTGCGATCGATCTGGGAAGAAACAAGCTTGCGGCCATGATTTGATTCCTCTTTTTTTTATAATAGCATCGAGTATATTGTTTTTTCTTCTGAATCTCGGCTTAAAGAAATGGAAAAAATTTGGCGTGTTGAAGAAGGGATGAGGAGACCGTACTGATACAGTAATTTGGGAATGAAAGTAAAAGGTTATGAGGTGAAATAAATTTCAACTGAAACTGACTTGTAAAAATATACATATTTTAAATTTAAATTTCGATATAAATTTAGCGCGTTTACTTACCGTGTGCTCACACAACAACTCCGATCACAACAAAATTTGAAATCCGATAAATAAACACTATTACGGATCCAATGGAACTGGTTTCGTCGAATTCCGAGACTGTGACTGTGCCTCGGAAGACTATTTTTCAATTCAATTTAAACGATATATTTTTAAAACTGAACAAATCAGAGTTAAATTCAATTTTAAAACTTCTATTATCCTCATTATTATCAATATAAATTTTATAAGCCTCCAGATTATTTTAACAGGCTTAAAACGGAAGATTCTGCATTTTACCCAACTTTAAATTGTTTAATTGAATAATTCAATAATTTAATTATCAAATAAATTGTAATATTCATTATTCAAGTTAAAATTACTCTATTGAATACTTAAAATCAATTAAATATTCCGATTTTAAATGCCCAAAAATTTCAGGTCGTCACACTTCTTCATACGATGGAATTTGGACTTGAAACCTATTCCATTGATTTTAAAATATTTGAAAACATCTATTTTGATACGTGGGTTGATCCATTTTTGTTCCGGAGTCGAAACAGGCTTTTCGGATCATTATCGTACAAATTTTCAAACCAATCGAGACCATTCAATCCTATTTGGTTTTGCCTATATATATGTCGTTACAAATCCTAGCAGCCTTTTTATTTCTCATTTCTGTACGTACAGAAATTTGTGTTCCTCTTCTTCCTCAATGGCGGACAAATCCAAATCCCTAATTGCAATTTGAATTCAAACTCCTCAAACAACATAATATTTTATATCGATCTGAAGCTCTCGACGAGCGCATCTCAGATTTGAAATTCGTTTTCCAATTCGAAGCTCTGTTTTTCCAGAAATTAATGATCTATTCACGGCTGTTCATCATGCCTCGATCAAACTTGTCTGATCGTCAAATCGTCAAAGGGGTTTTGTAGAGGGGACCGAGGGGAGTCGATTTGAGGTGATTGTTTGGAGTTTCAACGACTCGATTGTAGAAAAATTTGGTTAGGGTTTACTTTTTGGTCGATGGCTGGGTGAATATCGCGATCTTTCGCACGCTGCTACTTTTGACGGCATGTGTAGGAAGGTCGTGGAGGCTAGGGGTTCTCAGCCGAAGTGGCAAGGGCGCTGCTATGGCCGTGCGTTGGCGAGCGCGATGATCTGGGCAGCTGCGTTGATGGCATGTATGTGTTTGCTGTGCAAATTAGGACTTCGGTGTGCTGTAGTTTTCGGTGCAGTAGATAGGATAATTATAAATTGTGTTATATATTTATTATAAATTAAATCGTTCAATGTTCTAACGTACGCATATTTCACATACGAGGTCCAATTCACGTGCGGTTTTCTCCGCTAGGTTCGTATTGGAATTCTGGACATTTTGACGTAGCGATAGAAGAATTCTGAGACTGTTCAAATTTTGGGTTTAAATTGGATTTAAATTCAATTCGAATTCAAAAGGTGAGTGTTTTAACCCACTCACAACTTCTAAAAAATTTTATGTGTGTTAAATTAATTTTTGATATGATTAGAAATTTATTATGATTGTTTGGCATATTTTTAATAATCATCTCAGTTAAATTGAATTTATTGGATTAAACTGTTATTTGATTTATTATTGCATATAACTGCCAGTTAAATTATTATTTCATTTACTATTGCATATAAACCGCCAGTTAAATTGTTATTTGATTTATTATTGAATATAAACTGCAGTAAATACCTGTTGTTTATTATCTGTTTATATTGATGTTATTGATTTAATTGGATGATGATTGTGATAAATGGTTGATGATTGATATTGGATGAATGGATGTTGTATTTTATATTGTTATAAACTGCAAGTTTTTATGGATTTTCATTTCATTCGGGATTGCGGTTTGAAATGATATATAACCATATTTATATTTTAAATTACGGATCGAAATGATAAATATCCGTATCATTTGACCATATAATAGAAAATTATATACAAACACCGTCGGTCTATATATAAATATTTTGAAATTGATTTCTATGGTTTTGGAACGAAATATACGGTTTAATAAATATTGATTTTTGATATTATATAAATATTATATTTATATATAGTTAAATTCTTGAATTTAAGCTATGTATAAATTTGTTTAGTATAAAAATAAGTTTAATAATAGAGTTTGATTTTATTAGAATAAAACATAGTTAAGTGATATTTTTATATAGAGGGTATAATGATTTAAATAAATTAAGGTGGGAAGATAAATTGGAAATTTATTTGAAATTGAATGTATTTAAGAATTCAACTCAAATAAGTTGATGTAAAATTTATTAAATTTGAAAATTTTAAAGGTATGATTTTACAACTTGATTTTGTGTTAAGGCGAATTAAATGAATATTTCAAGTATAAATAAATTGAAGGAAATATTTAGTTATTTGTAATTTGGGATTTATTGAGTAAACATTTCAAATCTAAATAATAGTAATTGAATTTGATATATATGGAATTATTAAAGTACTAGTTTTGCAATGGTGGAATAGTTAAAGCGTTGAAATATATGAAAATTGAAATAGTTTATTTGGGGGTTCAAATCTGTATTTGGAATTGATTTGTGAGATTAAAGAAGCTATTCTATATTATAAAGTATAATATTTAATCCATTTAAGTGGTGTAGTTATGTTTCAAAGTTATGAAATTCAAAGTATTATGTTTTGAAAGGTTATATTTCAAGCGTTTGGTTTCGAAATATTATAACTTTGAAAGTGTTAAGGTTTTAGAAAAGGATATAGAAATAAAAATGATATCATATTGATTTGGTTTTTAAAAGGGAAAATAATATCGTATTTATATGGTTTTGAAAAGGATAGCATATTTTGGTTTTGAAGTATAATTATTTTGAAATGACTGCGGTGTTATAATAACATTTGGTTGTTAAAGAGACCGGGATCGGAAGTTATCATACTCTCTGCCAACTCCAAAAACCATTTTAACAACCGTGTACGCGGTGGAGATTCTAGAATGAAGTAGGATGTTGGCGACGTTCCTTTGAGGTAAATACGTGGATCCGACTCCCGAGAGTTGGCATAAGGTGGCTAAAACAGGAGCGATTGACGGGCTAAGAAGGTAGCACCTTTTATCTGACACACTCCTTCGATACCATTCTATTACTTTGTGATTGATTTGGGCCCTTTTGATTTTTGGGGTGTGGCTCGAGGTGGGTGGTAGTAGCTGCTACGCGTTACCACCGGTCCGGAAGAGTAATTGGTATGTCTACCCTGGCATTGCCTAGTTGTGCCATGTCACCTACCCTAGCGCGTCTTATACGAGTTTGATTTGTGTCGTACCTATGGAGTATCGTCAGGTAGCCTCTCGATCAGGAGGTATTACGGTACTGTATAGACTATTGGCACTATTTATATATTAAGGAGGTATTACCGTAAATGTCTATGACGCCGTTCCACTCATGTTTATATCTGTTGATTTAACTCACATAAGATCTTTTAGTTCTGACTCGACTGTTTTGTTTCTTCAATTCGCTCGAGTCAGTCTGAGCATTTCAGGATTCAAAGACTTTATTTTTGAAGGACGAAGACGAAGATTGTATTACTATTGTTTATTATATTATTCAACTGCATTCAACTGTTCCGCTGCATTATTTATGATTCTCTGGTATGTGTAACTCTGATATGTGTTGTATAAGTATAATCAAATGTTTTGTAAAACAGCTTCGTGAACTGTTATTTGATTATTATATTTTGTCGTTCCACTGCAAGATTATGTTTTCTTTTTTTCTTTCTCTGCTTTTTCTTATTCACCCCAATAACAATCCGCCCTTCTGTATGGTTTGAGTCTAAAGTGTATGGTTTATCGTCGATTTAAAGCGTACAAAAAGGCGGGATGTTACAATAGTGACACACTCTGCATGTTACAAGTTGTTCGTGTAGATGAATTCAAAAGAAATAAATGATGAACAACCCAAAAATCAGAGGCAAATAACATTTTCAAAACGCACCCTTTAATTTGTACTGCAAAATATTTTCTTTTTCAATTTTACTACATCAATGTTTATTTTGCAGATAGCTCGGATATTGTATTCAAGCTGTAACAAAGTTGAAGATAAAAATACGAGTGATGAGTGAATATGTAGTGAGACCAAAATTGTAAATTGAAATTTATGATGTAATTGAATTGTAATGTAATTGAAAATGTATATATGTAATGAAAGCTCAGATTTGTACTATTTGAATTCATAATAAAGTATTTGTTTGAATAAAATATTTGTTTGAATTTGAATTTTTTGTTATTCATTTTATGTAGCAAATATTTATTTAATTATGTGAAAAATAAAACAGTACAGTAACAAATACATTTAAACGAATATATATACATATACATATACATATATATATATATATATATTATCATCAAACAAAAATCATACACTAGCATATTCTACGATCTTCCCCTTTTGATGATAACAAACATATATTAAGATTTTGACTTTATTAAATGTATTTGGCTTTGATGAATTCTATTAGCTTTCCCTATTTGAATGCTCCCCCGCAACAAAGTTGTCCCTTCACATATGCATGAAAATAAAAAATATATGCAAATAAAAAAAATAAACCATGCAATGAGCCTAAGTGAGAGTATGCCATTAAAAATAAAATAGTTGAACTTATTTACCAAAATCTTAACTTTTCTCTCCCCCTTTTGTTATTAGAGTGTTAAAAAAATAAAGATAAAGTGATAGACATTAATACAACAATAATACCTAATCAAGTATAAATATTAAATTTCAATAAATAATGAAACAAAAATCATAAATATTCTGTTAGGCGCATATTCCACTTTAGAGTGATAGGGGTGATGCCGGTATACAAAACCATATAGTAGTGTTTATTTTGTGATATATTTATAATAGGAAATTGTTGAATGCTTACTAACCATGCATAACCGTTAGGACTTTTAAATGAGATTAGTAGCATTCCTTGATTTTTTTAAAAAGAAATGAATTTCAAGCATCTTCTAACCACGCATAACCGTGAGGACGTTTAAATGGGATTAGAATTAACTCGCCTATTTAATAATCAATTTTGATATATGTTCCATACATGCGTAACCATAAGGACTTTTAAAAGAGTGTGAGAGCACATAATCAAATATTCCAAGTACTTTACCTATGCATAACCATGAGAACTTTTAAATGAGAGTGAGTACTTTTTGGATAATTTTTATTTCTAATTAATTAAAAAATAATTTCCTGTTTAAAATACCTTATTTTGATATATTATATTTGATTTTGATGAGTGGTGGTCGTTAAAAATATGATAGAAATAGAGATGGTCATGGAATTTTTACCAACAAAAGTCATTATACTTTTTGTATAAATTTTTATAGAAATTTACTACACATATTGTCTCGAGTCGAAATATATGATTAATATCAACGCTCATCACTTTTTCAATTACTATTTTCTTTTTGATAATCAATAGGGAGACAAATTAGTTAATGTAATCCTTTAAGATCAAATCCGAATATAAAATCATATTTTCTAAAATGCCTAATCTGAAACGAAGTCAACAAGAACTATTTTCTGGAAGTAGTTTTATGAAAAAATGTCCGCCAGTTGACAATCAGTTAGAATGAAAATTATGTAGATATTTTCTTTGAAAATGTGATGCAACTAATGAATGTCCCTACATAAAGCACATTCCACTAGTAATTTTTCTATCAACTAGACTACCAGCATAATCTGCATCTGATACCCCTTTAAATCACAGTTATCATAAATTTGATATCACAGACCAAACTGTGAAGTTGCAACAAATACCTTATAATCATTTTACAGCTTTTAACATTGATTCCTTAAGGAATTGATTGAAACCATGCACATAAACAACAAGTGAACATAGTGTCAGATCTAGAAGCAGTAAGATAAACGAATATATCCACGTGTATTTAGAGTAATCATCAACCAATATAAAACAACATCTCTTACCACCTATGTAACGACCCAGAATTTTTAGTAATTTAAATTTGAATATATAATTAATTTTAAATATTAATAAGCGAATTTATAAGTCGAATAAATTTTATTTTGAATTTTTGGATTTAATTGGATAATTAAATCGATAATTTAATATGTTAAATTATGGAAATAATTGAAAATTGAGTTAAATATGATTGAAAATGATTTGTAAAATTTTATTTTATCATGTTGGAGTTAGAATGATACTTTAGAACTTTTAAAATCGAATTTGAAGTTTATTTGTGAAAATTGAATATTTTAATATTAAATCGACTAGTGAAAATAGTCAATTTTTGAACAGTCTCAGAATTGGACGAAACTAGTTCCATTAGATCCGTAATAGTTAATTATTACCGGATTTCAATTTTCGTGTCAATTGGAGCTATCGTTTGATCGTGGCAACTCGAAACGCATCGAATTGTTTTTAATATTAATTTGGCGAGTTAAAATAGCCATTTTTCAAAAAGTCTCGGATTTCGACGAAACCAGTTTCATCGGATCCGTAATGTGATATTATTGTAAGGTTTCAAATTTCGTGTCAATTGGATTTACCGTTTGTCCGGTACAAATTAAAACGCCTAGAAAATCGTTTAAATCGGTTTAATTCAAATTGGACGTTTATTGCCATAACTCGCATAGATGTCCGAATTAGCTTTCGAAACCTGTTCCATTGTGTCCGGAACGCGGGATAAACCCTAAAAACGTCAGTTTCGGCGCGTAAATCGGAGTTCGGAATTTCCGGGATGAATAGTGTCGTTCGTTTTCCTATAAATAGACCCCTACCTCTCTCATAAATAAAAAGAAAAAAACCTAATTTTCTAAACCCTAGCCGCCTCTTTTATAATGGATGGCCAGAAAACACCTACATTCATTCCTCAATCTCTCCCAATCTACAAACAATTAGGAGAAGTGATCAACTACAAACTTGTAGAGCATGAAGAGAGCTAGAGATCTATACGGTGATGATGGGTTTTGGTGCAACGTAGAGGGAGCAAAGTGGGGCCGTTTGCAGCAACTTGCGCACGCATTTCAATGAAGAGGAGGGGGCCGAGCTTCAGGGCATTTGGGCCGAGTGTTGTGGTGGTGGAGGGCTTCAAGATGGTGAGGGTATGATGAAGTATTGTCGAGTGTTGATGGTGGAAATTGAAACCCTAATCTAAGCAAGTGGGTTCGGCTATAACCTGTAGCCAAACGCGTGAAAGATGAAGAAGAAAGGAGTAGGGGACGTGCGGTGATGATGGGGGGGGGCAGTGAAATCCAATGGCTATGAATTGCTTTGAGTATAAAATTATAAAATAATGTTGTAATTATAGTTATAAAATCGTGTACAAACTTCATAAATTCATAACTTTTTCATACGAGGTCGAAAACGCGCGAAACCAGTTGCGTTGGAATCGTATGGACGAGCACTACGCGATGAAATTGGATTGGAGTCGTTTGTAGTTAGTGAGAATTTTGGGTAAAATTAAACGTCCGTTTAATTTTATTCGAAATAAATCGCTAAAACGAAATTGAAATCAAGGTGAGAACTTCTCACTCAATCGAATCAGTTTCGATTTTATTTTAAATAGTTAGATTTAAAATATTTGAATGCATGTTTGAATGATGATTGTTATCTATTGACTGTTAAAATAGACATTATACGCCGTTAGTAAGCGGATGTTATTTATTAAAAACATATACCGCGAATATTTCATAAACAGTGAAATTGGTATTATATATAATAGCAATATATATATATTGGCATATGTATATATTGGAGTTATTGATTTCCCGCATTTGTTTAGCGGATGAGACCCTATTGCGCCGTCTATTAAGCGGATAATATTTTAAATCCCATATACCGCGATAATTTCGTACTGGAGCGGAATTGGTATTGTGCTAATGTTTGTGGATGCAGAAAAACAGGTTGGAAGGATCCAACTGGATTCCTCAACAGTATTTATTTGATTATGGATATTTTGATATTCATTGATTATCATATACGATATATGATGTCGTTGTTGTCGTGATTGACTATTCGGTATGTAGCATCATTGGACCAAATTTGGAATTTTAAAATGATTTTTAAAGTGATTTTTTGAAACAAAACGTTTATAAAATATTTTTGGAATTGATCCATTTTAAATAAATAAACGTAATGATTTTTAAAGTTATAAAAATTATGATTTTTGAGAAAAATAGTTAAAAACTGATTTTTGAGAATATGATGCTAATGATTTTATAAAATAGTTTAATCGGGATTTTAGAATTTATTGTGAAAAGTCTAAATATAGGATTTATAAAATTTAATTATTTTATAAATCAAAATGGTAAAATTATAAAGGAGATTAAAGACGTTTTGAAAGAATAATATAAATTGTTTTATATAAAAAGATTTATAAATTGATAATTTATAAATGAAAATATTTGAGTTATAAAACGAGTTTTTATAAGTGTTAGAATGAATTGTGAATGAATTTCATAAATGAATGAAATTTATAGAATTATAAACGGTGAAGTTATAAAGGAATTTTATAAGCAGTAGGTTTATAAAATTTATAAAGTCGTTAAAAGAATAGATTTGGTTAAATAAATGAATCTTATAATTTATAAGATTTATAAATTGGAAAGTCTTTAAAAGAACGATTTTGTAAAATAATCGTTTTATAAATATTTAACTTATAATATGAACCTTTAGTTTATAATTGAGTTATAAATCGAATAGGTTAATAAAGAAAATTTATAAAAGGAAGTTGTTATAAAATAATTAGAAATGGGATTTATAAACGTTGTTTTATAAATTCGCAAATGACTTATTTTGATAAGTAAATTGTTGAAACCTATAAATGAAGTTATATTCACGTTGTTGACAGTGAATAACCCTTAGAAATAAAATGAATAGAAATGATGAAATTTGTTAACAAAGTATATTCACGTTTTTGAATAGTGAATAGTATGTTAAAGAGATTGTTTAGAATGTGATATTTTGAACTGAATTAAAACGATCTAACGATGTTTTAAAAGGTGTTGAGATTCGAAACCATAGATTTCAACATTTATTGTTCAAATAGACGTTTTTCGAGAAATAGAAGGAAGTGGTGGACTATAACACTGTTGTTATAGTAAATGATTTCCGAAAGGAAATGTTTTGTATAGTATTGGGATTTATATATCTATTTTAATTTCGAATCCCTATACTAGTGATTTTGGAACGTCGTAACGATGTTTTACGCAACATTCGTTTTGGCCCAAATAAATATGTTTAAAAGAATGATTTCCTTAAAGAATGAAATATATACTTAATTTCGATTTAAGTATATTGAATATTTTCCAAGTGTTGAAAATAAATAAAATTTTTGAATTACTTATGAATAAATAAGTATGGAAATGTTTTCCAATATAAAGCGAATATTTTGAGAATTTATCTTTTTGAAGATAAATTGAAAAGGGATATTGAAATGAATAATTGGAATCGAATATTCATAGATATTTTGGATTATAAATTCACTAAGGAATTTATAAAGGAAAGGAGAATTTGTTTAAAGATAAATATTGATTTATTTTTAAAATGTGAAAATTATATATCTAGTAAAGATATTTTGGAAAATAAATAATTTGGAAAATTATTTGGAATCTGGTGATGTTGTGCATATCCATTGATAGTTCAATAACCGACTATCAATATCTCCCTTTGAATGGGTAATTGATGTGATTTGTTTGAATTTGAATGCCACACTTATTTTTGAATAAGCGCTCACTATTCGGGTTAACCGGGAAAGGACCATGGTGTCGTATAACCCATTCCGAATATGTGATACGTCGTTATGAATTGCATTTGATGACCGGTGTTGAAGACCGAGTATTTGCGAAAGCGATAGAATGACCTATCGATTGTCTCTGCACTGGGTAGCTCCTGGTATAGAGATTCCCTAAGTGATGGGAAATTCGATCGGGATTGTGAATACCCGGATTGCAAGGGCTTCGTAAGAAGTGCCTTCGGTTTTGTTCGAGCCCGGAACAGACTTGTATGGATTGTGTGTCTGACGTTACAAATTGAGATATAAAGCAGATTTCTTTCAAATATATTTATGGTGGTGGCGAAGAATTTATTCTTTTAGCTTAACACCCTTCTCTGAGACGTACGAGCTCAGAGGTTATGTAGTTGAATGTTATCAGCGATATATTCCCAATTTGGTAATGTGACATGCTGAGTGTTGCTGTGAATGATCATTGTGTTGATTATTTGTGATAGGATCGTTTATTTGATCGTCTATCCTGGTGATCATTTCTATGATCATTTGTTGACCCAAAGCATGGCTTTTGTATAAAGTATGTTTTTGTGGACGTGACTTCGTCGAGCCTCACACCCCGGAATGGTCAAAACAGGAAAGATGCGGCAAGGTTATGAGGGGTAGCGCCCTTTAGGATGTGTGCATTTCCTTCTGGAAAAGGGTGGTATCATGGTATGGAGCCCAGATACTTACTCATGTTGAAAACACTTTATGATTGTGTGAATTGATTGCGAGCGCTCGGTTAAAAGGTCCCAAAGGACCGGGGGATGGAATATTCGGTCAGTTGTTACTCAGTTAGGGGTAACCCGGCCTTGTGTTGGTAGAGATCCGGTTTGGTTCTCGGGGATGTCCATCCAGAGGCATTCTCATGTGGCAATGGGAAGTTCCTTGGCCTGATCTTTCGTTGGAAATCCAAAGAAACAATACGATCTTGTACGGTATTAGTTGTAGAACCTATCATTCACTTATGGTGGCGCCCCACTGTTTGGATGGTAGCTATAGTAGGCATACGATAATGGTCGTATGTTGGCTAAGATTTATATTCTACTTTCGAAATATTTCCTACACTATGCACTAGTAATAATATCAAATGTTCTTTTAAATGCGTATCAAGCATCTTTGACTATCATAAGGAGAAATCTCCTCCGATTCTGCGTTTGCATTGTGTGTGTGTGCGGGAGGCCTTATGGTAGTCTCATTTTTAAAAGCATTGCGAATTGACTTTAAATATATTCCTCTATTTTGATTTTAAAGATAAATAAACTGTTTTGAGTTCTCACACCAGTCACATGACTGACTCGGAGTTTATTGTTTTCCTTCCTAAACTCTGGGTGCCCACCAATTTCCACACGGGCAGTCAAGAGTTAAGGTTTATCAGGATATTCTAGATATTCTGGAGTTGATGGAGGCAAGATGGTTGGCATGGCGTATTATTAGTATATAGTATTTCTTTTTCCGCTGCATTGTTTGTTGTTGTTTGATGTTGTACACTCTGATGTAATGAAATGTAATGTGATGTAATGTAATAACTGATATAGTTCTTTGTTTAAAGATTATTCATTTATTATTATATGTTGTTCCGCTGCGAATTATGAGATTCTGATGTTGTTCAGTTATTGTTCCGTTCTATTTTCTTTCTGTTCTATTTTCTGTTTTCTTCTCTCTATTTTTCTATCTTTTTCTTTCTTTTTCTTTTCTTAAATTCTTTTTAAAACCCTAACTATTCGGTTTTTCGGCAACGAAAAATCGCGTACGTTACATTTGGTATCAGAGCTTATGGTTAAGCGACAACCATGGTTCTGTTGGGTATTACTCATTAGAGATAGAGTCAGCAGTACTCTAGAATGAGTTTGAGTGTAATAATAGCTATGAGAGCGTATTTGTTAGTGAATATAAAATTTGTTTTATATTGTGATGATTGGTTTATTGAGTGGCATATGAACTTTCGTCAGCGTGGTCCGCAAGACTATGCCGAAGGGGTTTCTAAACACTTGAATAGAACAATTCGACACGATATTGTTTTAAATTGGGTAAATAAAATAATTTTTGCCTTGAGTATATTTTATATATGAAGAAATAATTTTTCAAAATTATTAAAGTGTATATAAGTTGATTGTTTAGTTGTTTGAATAATCTAAATAAAAGAATAATTGTGTAAGCAAATGAATTATAAGAATTAAATTATAATTAAAGTAATTTACAATTGTGAAATAAACTTATATATGTGAGAAGTGAAACTATATGAATATATTTATGAATATGAGTTATAAATAAAAATGAATTTAAAGTTAAATAGAAAATTTACTTAGAATTGGAATCTGAATTGATTTATAAATGCGAACTTAAGTTATGAAATGAAATTCAACTTTTATAATTGGATTGAATGTAAATCAATTGAATGTGAATTAAGTTGATATGAAATAATGGATGTAAGTGTTAATTCATTAAAATCTAATGTTACTGAAAGTTGAATAGTTGAATGAAAATCATTTAATTAAACCAATTGATAAGCAAAGGAATTTGGTTGAAATTAATATATATACATTGGTTGTTATATGGTTGTTAGTTAATTGTATATAATTCATTAAGAGTTAATGAAATTGAAAGCTAAAGTAATTGGAATTCAATTGGAAGTTAAGTGAGTAAATAGAATTGAATTTGATTGGAAGTGAACCAACTTGAATATGAATTAGTGAATATAAACTAATTGAAAATGAATGTTAGTAAACATCCACTGTATATGAATCGAATGTGATTTAAATTGAAAACCAATTCATTGAATATTAATGAGAATATAAATGAATATATATTGGTTATGAATTTTTGGATGATAGTTGGTTGATGGTTGAATATATTGCATTAATTGCATTTGCTATGTTGACATATATACTTGTTATGGAGATATATGTTGTATATTGAGATTATTTTCATATATGCATGTTCTCATGTTGTTTGTTGAGTGTTTAGTAGGTGCGGATCACGTTTGCTTCGCATTTGGAGCTCGCTTTCGCGCTATATTAGCCGTATATGCTCGCTAATAAAATATAAGGTACATATCTCGGATTAAATATCGTACTTTTATACTTTTTTCCCTTCGGGATGCCTCATTACTTGATGAGATGTATATTTGTGATATATATACTGTCATTTTTTTTTTCGGATCGAGCCGCGCAAAGGAGACCATGGCGAATTTTTCCGAAAATTTAAGGCGTTAGAAAAATTTGAGAAAATTGAAAAATTTTGAAAACTTTAACTTTGATTTGGAGTTGAAAGTTAAACAATAGTAGTTGTTTTTGAAAAGATAACTAAGTATGATTTGAAAACTTAGTAAGTTATTGTAAGAAGTTTAACTATGAATTTTGGAAAGTTAATAAATTCTGTAACTTCTCTTACTTGGTAATTTCGAGGACGAAATTCTTTTAAGGGGGGAAGATTGTAACGACCCAGAATTTTTAGTAATTTAAATTTGAATATTTAATTAATTTTAAATATTAATAAGTGAATTTATAAGTCGAATAAATTTTATTTTGAATTTTTGGATTTAATTGGATAATTAAATCGATAATTTAATATGTTAAATTATGGAAATAATTAAAAATTGAGTTAAATATGATTGAAAATGATTTGTAAAATTTTATTTTATCATGTTAGAGTTAGAATGATACTTTAGAACTTTTAAAATCGAATTTGAAGTTTATTTGTGAAAATTGAATATTTTAATATTAAATCGACTAGTGAAAATAGTCAATTTTTGAACAGTCTCAGAATTGGACGAAACCAGTTCCATTAGATCCGTAATAGTTAATTATTATCGGATTTCAATTTTCGTGTCAATCGGAGTTATCGTTTGATCGTGGCAGCTCGAAACGCATCGAATTGTTTTTAATATTAATTTGGCGAGTTAAAATAGCCATTTTTCAAAAAGTCTCGGATTTCGACGAAACTAGTTTCATCGGATCCGTAATGTGATATTATTGTAAGGTTTCAAATTTCGTGTCAATTGGATTTACCGTTTGTCCGGTACAAATTAAAACGCCTAGAAAATCGTTTAAATCGGTTTAATTCAAATTGGACGTTTATTGCCATAACTCGCACATATGTCCGAATTAGCTTTCGAAACCTGTTCCATTGTGTCCGAAACACGGGATAAACCCTAGAAACGTCAGTATCGGCGCGTAAATCGGAGTTCGGAATTTCCGGGATGAATAGTGTCGTTCGTTTTCCTATAAATAGACCCCTACCTCTCTCATAAATAAAAAGAAAAAAACCTAATTTTCTAAACCCTAGCCGCCTCTTTTATAATGGATGGCCAGAAAACACCTACATTCATTCCTCAATCTCTCCCAATCTACAAACAATTAGGAGAAGTGATCAACTACAAACTTGTAGAGCATGAAGAGAGCTAGAGATCTATACGGTGATGATGGGTTTTGGTGCAACGTAGAGGGAGCAAAGTGGGGCCGTTTGCAGCAACTTGCGCACGCATTTCAATGAAGAGGAGGGGGCCGAGCTTCAGGGCATTTGGGCCGAGTGTTGTGGTGGTGGAGGGCTTCAAGATGGTGAGGGTATGATGAAGTATTGTCGAGTGTTGATGGTGGAAATTGAAACCCTAATCTAAGCAACTGGGTTCGGCTATAACCTGTAGCCAAACGCGTGAAAGATGAAGAAGAAAGGAGTAGGGGACGTGCGGTGATGATGGGGGGGCAGTGAAATCCAATGGCTATGAATTGCTTTGAGTATAAAATTATAAAATAATGTTGTAATTATAGTTATAAAATCGTGTACAAACTTCATAAATTCATAACTTTTTCATACGAGGTCGAAAACGCGCGAAACCAGTTGCGTTGGAATCGTATGGACGAGCACTACGCGATGAAATTGGATTGGAGTCGTTTGTAGTTAGTGAGAATTTTGGGTAAAATTAAACGTCCGTTTAATTTTATTCGAAATAAATCGCTAAAACGAAATTGAAATCAAGGTGAGAACTTCTCACTCAATCGAATCAGTTTCGATTTTATTTTAAATAGTTAGATTTAAAATATTTGAATGCATGTTTGAATGATGATTGTTATCTATTGACTGTTAAAATAGACATTATACGCCGTTAGTAAGCGGATGTTATTTATTAAAAACATATACCGCGAATATTTCATAAACAGTGAAATTGGTATTATATATAATAGCAATATATATATATTGGCATATGTATATATTGGAGTTATTGATTTCCCGCATTTGTTTAGCGGATGAGACCCTATTGCGCCGTCTATTAAGCGGATAATATTTTAAATCCCATATACCGCGATAATTTCGTACTGGAGCGGAATTGGTATTGTGCTAATGTTTGTGGATGCAGGAAAACAGGTTGGAGGGATCCAACTGGATTCCTCAACAGTATTTATTTGATTATGGATATTTTGATATTCGTTGATTATCATATACGATATATGATGTCGTTGTTGTCGTGATTGACTATTTGGTATGTAGCATCATTGGACCAAATTTGGAATTTTAAAATGATTTTTAAAGTGATTTTTTGAAAGAAAACGTTTATAAAATATTTTTGGAATTGATCCATTTTAAATAAATAAACGTAATGATTTTTAAAGTTATAAAAATTATGATTTTTGAGAAAAATAGTTAAAAACTGATTTTTGAGAATATGATGCTAATGATTTTATAAAATAGTTTAATCGGGATTTTAGAATTTATTGTGAAAAGTCTAAATATAGGATTTATAAAATTTAATTATTTTATAAATCAAAATGGTAAAATTATAAAGGAGATTAAAGACGTTTTGAAAGAATAATATAAATTGTTTTATATAAAAAGATTTATAAATTGATAATTTATAAATGAAAATATTTGAGTTATAAAACGAGTTTTTATAAGTGTTAGAATGAATTGTGAATGAATTTCATAAATGAATGAAATTTATAGAATTATAAACGGTGAAGTTATAAAGGAATTTTATAAGCAGTAGGTTTATAAAATTTATAAAGTCGTTAAAAGAATAGATTTGGTTAAATAAATGAATCTTATAATTTATAAGATTTATAAATTGGAAAGTCTTTAAAAGAACGATTTTGTAAAATAATCGTTTTATAAATATTTAACTTATAATATGAACCTTTAGTTTATAATTGAGTTATAAATCGAATAGGTTAATAAAGAAAATTTATAAAAGGAAGTTGTTATAAAATAATTAGAAATGGGATTTATAAACGTTGTTTTATAAATTCGCAAATGACTTATTTTGATAAGTAAATTGTTGAAACTTATAAATGAAGTTATATTCACGTTGTTGACAGTGAATAACCCTTAGAAATAAAATGAATAGAAATGATGAAATTTGTTAACAAAGTATATCCACGTTTTTGAATAGTGGATAGTATGTTAAAGAGATTGTTTAGAATGTGATATTTTGAACTGAATTAAAACGATCTAACGATGTTTTAAAAGGTGTTGAGATTCGAAACCATAGATTTCAACATTTATTGTTGAAATAGACGTTTTTCGAGAAATAGAAGGAAGTGGTGGACTATAACACTGTTGTTATAGTAAATGATTTCCGAAAGGAAATGTTTTGTATAGTATTGGGATTTATATATCTATTTTAATTTCGAATCCCTATACTAGTGATTTTGGGACGTCGTAACGATGTTTTACGCAACATTCGTTTTGGCCCAAATAAATATGTTTAAAAGAATGATTTCCTTAAAGAATGAAATATATACTTAATTTCGATTTAAGTATATTGAATATTTTCCAAGTGTTGAAAATAAATAAAATTTGTGAATTACTTATGAATAAATAAGTATGGAAATGTTTTCCAATATAAAGCGAATATTTTGAGAATTTATCTTTTTGAAGATAAATTGAAAAGGGATATTGAAATGAATAATTGGAATCGAATATTCATAGATATTTTGGATTATAAATTCACTAAGGAATTTATAAAGGAAAGGAGAATTTGTTTAAAGATAAATATTGATTTATTTTTAAAATGTGAAAATTATATATCTAGTAAAGATATTTTGGAAAATAAATAATTTGAAAAATTATTTGGAATCTGGTGATGTTGTGCATATCCATTGATAGTTCAATAACCGACTATCAATATCTCCCTTTGAATGGGTAATTGATGTGATTTGTTTGAATTTGAATGCCACACTTATTTTTGAATAAGCGCTCACTATTCGGGTTAACCGGGAAAGGACCATGGGGTCGTATAACCCATTCCGAATATGTGATACGTCGTTATGAATTGCATTTGATGACCGGTGTTGAAGACCGAGTATTTGCGAAAGCGATAGAATGACCTATCGATTGTCTCTGCACTGGGTAGCTCCTGGTATAGAGATTCCCTAAGTGATGGGAAATTCGATCGGGATTGTGAATACCCGGATTGCAAGGGCTTCGTAAGAAGTGCCTTCGGTTTTGTTCGAGCCCGGAACAGACTTGTATGGATTGTGTGTCTGACGTTACAAATTGAGATATAAAGCAGATTTCTTTCAAATATATTTCTGTTGGTGGCGAAGAATTTATTCTTTTAGCTTAACACCCTTCTCTGAGACGTACGAGCTCAGAGGTTATGTAGTTGAATGTTATCAGCGATATATTCCCAATTTGGTAATGTGACATGCTGAGTGTTGCTGTGAATGATCATTGTGTTGATTATTTGTGATAGGATCGTTTATTTGATCGTCTATCCTGGTGATCATTTCTATGATCATTTGTTGACCCAAAGCATGGCTTTTGTATAAAGTATGTTTTTGTGGACGTGACTTCGTCGAGCCTCACACCCCGGAATGGTCAAAACAGGAAAGATGCGGCAAGGTTATGAGGGGTAGCGCCCTTTAGGATGTGTGCATTTCCTTCTGGAAAAGGGTGGTATCATGGTATGGAGCCCAGATACTTACTCATGTTGAAAACACTTTATGATTGTGTGAATTGATTGAGAGCCCTCGGTTAAAAGGTCCCAAAGGACCGGGGGATGGCATATTCGGTCAGTTGTTACTCAGTTAGGGGTAACCCGGCCTTGTGTTGGTAGAGATCCGGTTTGGTTCTCGGGGATGTCCATCCAGAGGCATTCTCATGTGGCAATGGGAAGTTCCTTGGCCTGATCATTCGTTGGAAATCCAAAGAAACAATACGATCTTGTACGGTATTAGTTGTAGAACCTATCATTCACTTATGGTGGCGCCCCACTGTTTGGATGGTAGCTATAGTAGGCATACGATAATGGTCGTATGTTGGCTAAGATTTATATTCTACTTTCGAAATATTTCCTACACTATGCACTAGTAATAATATCAAATGTTCTTTTAAATGCGTATCAAGCATCTTTGACTATCATAAGGAGAAATCTCCTCCGATTCTGTGTTTGCATTGTGTGTGTGTGCGGGAGGCCTTATGGTAGTCTCATTTTTAAAAGCATTGCGAATTGACTTTAAAAATATTCCTCTATTTTGATTTTAAAGATAAATAAACTGTTTTGAGTTCTCACACCAGTCACATGACTGACTCGGAGTTTATTGTTTTCCTTCCTAAACTCTGGGTGCCCACCAATTTCCACACGGGCAGTCAAGAGTTAAGGTTTATCAGGATATTCTGGATATTCTGGAGTTGATGGAGGCAAGATGGTTGGCATGGCGTATTATTAGTATATAGTATTTCTTTTTCCGCTGCATTGTTTGTTGTTGTTTGATGTTGTACACTCTAATGTAATGAAATGTAATGTGATGTAATGTAATAACTGATATAGTTCTTTGTTTAAAGATTATTCATTTATTATTATATGTTGTTCCGCTGCGAATTATGAGATTCTGATGTTATTCCGTTATTGTTCCGTTCTATTTTCTTTCTGTTCTATTTTCTGTTTTCTTCTCTCTATTTTTCTATCTTTTTCTTTCTTTTTCTTTTCTTAAATTCTTTTTAAAACCCTAACTATTCGGTTTTTCGGCAACGAAAAATCGAAAACGTTACAACCTAAACTTGCAATATCGTTAGTCCAAACAAATCTATATGAACTAGTTCAAAGACACCAGAGGTACTTATTGTATTCTTGGTATAAAAAGATAATTGGTTAACAATTTTGCATAAATTAGAATCAAAATCAGCATTCATTTCCTTATCACATAACTGGCCGATTGAAATCAGATTATGGTGCAGATATTCAACATATAATATATTGTTCAAGATAAATGTACTGTTACCTATTTCACCTTAACCAATAATTTTTCGTTGTTACCCATTTTGACTGCCACCTTTGTACTAGGATAAGAAACTTTCATTTGACTCCCGTTATGTGCCTGGAACAGCCAGAATCCAGGTACCGCTCTTGTTATTCCTTAGCCTGCCACCACACCTACATGAGGAAAGATTTTTATGACCTATTTGTTTTTACAAATCCATGACTGCTAGTGACATTTGAAAAATATGTTTGTGTAGACCCAAGACAATCTATATTTGTTCCTTTCGGCATCCAAATTTGTTCGATTTTAAGGGATTTAACATTTATGCCTTTAAGAACCCAAATTGGTATGGTTTTAGTGCGTTTGGGTCTAAACCAGCAATTGTTTTGGTTGTGTCCAATTTTTCCACAATTCGTGCACTTGGGTTTAACATGATTAGTTTCACTTCTAACTCTTTTAGATTGAATACACCCAAGTCCTTGTCTAACAGTATTAATAGTTTGTTTCCCTAACAGCATATTTAGAGATTTTTCTCCTCTAGAGAATTTTTCTAAAGTTGTAGACAATTGTTGGACTTGTGTTTGGGTGATTCATTTTCATTCAATCCCAGGGTGCACTTTTTAATAGAATTTTCTCTCCTGGTGTTTTCACTTTCTCTCATAATTAGAATTTCACTTTCAAGTGATTTAATTTTAATTTCTGGTTTTTTAATTTCTTCTTCGAATGATGAACACTTGTCACACTTAAGGCTCTTATTTCAATATATTTTCACCAACTGATCAAGCTGCTTATTTAGTTCTATCAAACTATCTCTTTGTGATTCAATTTTAGCGTACTTCTCCTTAAGTCTTTCAAAACAGCCATTTACCTCATGAAAATATATAAGTAATTTCGAATGAGTAAGTTTTGATACCTCGCTTGGCTCGTCATCATCACTGTCGGTTGTTTCTCCTTAAAGACACAAATTTCCTTTTTCACTCTCACTAGCTATGATTTTATCAGATTCATTAGTTTCATCCCAAGTAGCTGCAAAACTTCTCCTTTTCGATTTCTTTTTTTGGATGAGTCGACTTTGAGGACAAATTTGCTTGATATGACCGGTTTTATTACAGTTGTGACAAATGATCTCCTCTTTTCTGAGTTGTTTAGAACTTTGACTATTCTATTCTTCAATTGCTGATTTAGGGTAGGATGCCCATATTTTCGGTTCTATCTTCTGAATCTCTTTATTATCAGTGCCAATTCAGCTACTCCATCGTCATCGCCGTCATCACTTTCCGTTGTTTCTTTGAGAGCTATTGATTTCTTTCACGTATCACCTCCTTCGCGTTCTTCTTTAAATTTGATTTCTAGCTCATAAGTGGTAAGATTTCTGATGAGTTCTTAAACTTTAACTTGTTTCTGTGGAATATGCGAGTATATGATTTTTGTTTGATGATAATAAACATATATATATATATATATATATATATATATTCATTTAAATGTATTTGTTAATGTACTATTTTATTTTTCGTAGACTAAATAAAAATTTGTTGAATAAAATAAATTACACAGAATTTGAATGGAATTTGAATTCAAACAGAAATTTTATTCAAACAAATTTTTATTACAATCTTGAATAGTACAAATTCAAGCTCTCGCTATACATATACAATTTTGATTACATCACAATTATTTTTACATTAATAACCTCACTACATATCACTCACACTCGTATTTTGTCTTCAACTGCATTCCAGTCTGATTCCAGCATCCGAGTAATCTGCAAAAATATTCTCAAACGCAGTAAAATTGAAAAAGAAATATTTTTGCAATATAAAATGAAATATGATTTTTGAAAATATTATTTGCCTTAGTTATTTGGGTTGTTCGTCATCACTTACATTTGAATTCATTATACACGAACAATGTGACATGCACAGTGTATCACTGTACATGCCACAAGGCCGTGCACATCGATATACACTTGATAATGCCACAGGGACAGATGAGCATAGGTCAAACCCAAATGAAAAGTCGGGTTCAACTCACGTGCAATATATTTAAAATCACGACACGAGCACAAGGTCAAACCCGAGTTTTTGAAACTGGATTCAACGCAAGTAAAATTTCAAAAATCAACATGAATGGATGCAAAGACCAGCCACAAAGAAATGCCACCAAGCAAACAAAGACCATAAAGTAGCAAGCTGAATCAACACAGCAACTCAAAGAAGACATGTACAATAACAAGTTCAGCTACTTAAATGAAAAATGCAACAGTGACCAACCAGAAGTTCAAGGCAGTGGTGTACACGAATACAACTACAGGTACAAGGCCAGAACAACGACATGAATGCAACATGGTGAACAACACACGTGCAACAGTCAACCCAGTACGCAAAATGAATGGAGCAACTGTGAAAACTAAAATGGACAAGTGCATCCAGAAGTACAAGATAACCAAGTGAATCAAGTTCAGGTACACGAGCTAATGAAGACTGCATCATGATGCAAGGCCAGAGACTACAATATCAAGTGCAAGTGCAAACTCAAATAAAGCCAAAGTTCACAAGTGAAGCCAAAAGTACACAAGTGCAGACCAAATGAAGACCACAAGTATACAACAACAAGCAGGAGTGTGCAAGTGCAGATGAACACATATGGCCGAAGTCAATGAAGCCAAGGCAAACTGAAGTACACAAATGCAACAGTGAAACAAGACACAGTACTGAATCAAGTGCACCAAAAAAATGCAATGCATGAAAGCTTGAACAAGTCCAAATACAACCCAAAGTGCAACAAAAATGTTGCAGTGATACAAATGCAACAAACAAAGTCAAGGGTCGAGCAACAGAATCAATTATGCAATAGTGAAAAACACAAGTCAGTGGCAAGCTACAAACACCAATGATACAAGAAAGGTAACAGCATGGAACAATGCCCAAGTATGGAAGTGACTCAAAACAGCAGTGTGCAACTCGAGCTTCAGAAAGAACAGAGACAAAACAATGCCCAACTCAATATCACAATATAATGCAATAGTGTCACAATATCAAAGCACAGAACAATCATGTGTCAACAACAATGCAACACAGTGGCAATCACAAGTTACAAACATCAAATGTCGACTAGGTAGCAATGATGATAATGCAGACACAAGTAATGATACATCAATGACAATTCGAGCAACAGTTCATGTATGCATCAGTAACCAAACACAGAACAATAAAAGCAAGCC
Source organism: Allium cepa (assembly GCA_030765085.1). Classification (NCBI taxonomy): domain Eukaryota; kingdom Viridiplantae; phylum Streptophyta; class Magnoliopsida; order Asparagales; family Amaryllidaceae; genus Allium; species Allium cepa. Next base: position 254,003,199 of record CM060944.1, on the reverse strand, counting down.
GAGGCACAGTAGAATGAACAACAGCCGCAAGAAGGATGCAAGTTCGAAACAGATTCAAGCCAAAGTCAAAAATAAATCATCAGTGTTCAACGTCAAAGATCATGGCCGAAGTCAAATGAATTCAACACCGTGGTGACCACGTAACAAATTCAATGCCGTGTAAATCAATGATATAGTGGATGAACGAAGTTCAAAAGTGCAGGGATGACCAAGTAAGAAATTAAAGTGTGTGTAAATAGGAAAGTCAAGCATATTAAAGGAGGAAAGTCTCTGCAGTATTATTCAAGAATAAATCGAACGTTTGAAAATCAAAGCCGTGAGTAACAAGTTAAAAATATCAGGAAAGCGTGCGCATCAGGCAATCGAATAATTTAGGAAAGTATCGAATTGATACGAACAAATTCAAGGAATTCATCTCCTATAAATATCAATCCTCATCGGCAAGTTAGAGCATCGAGTTAAAAGCAAGCAATTTAACCAGCAACGAAAAGAAAATTACACACCAATCTATCGAACTCGATCAAAGGAGCAGCTGCGAACGATTCGTAATCTCGAAGTCAATCAAGCAACCGATCTCAAGTGAATCGATCATCAGAGAACGAGCGCGAGCAAGAGCAACACAAATCAGATCGAACGAAGAATCAAAGCCCCAATTTTCACAAGGGAACGCAGCCCTAATTTAGTGGCAAAGGGGATCGGCCGTCATTATTCTCACAAGCCAAAAGAAGTGGATCGGGTTAAAGAATAAAAGGGCCGGCTTTATTATTATAAAGGGGATTTAGTTTTTATTTAGGGTTTATTTTTAAAGGGGGTTTTTTGTTTATTAGTTTTGTTTTTTATTTTTTTCTTTTCGAATCAATTCTTGGTAAATCACCACCTAGGTTGTAGGTAGTGTCAGATTGTCTAGTTAGAATTAGTTCAGTGAGCAGGGTGTGCGAGTTTGCAAAACTATATAGGCGGGAGCAAGGGTTTGCGAGTTTGCAAAACTCTATAGGCGGGAGCAGGGGTGCGAGTCTATTAGAGTGTTTGTAAGAGGGAGCAGGGTTTGCGAGTCTGTTAGAGTGTTTGTAAGTGAGATACCGTTTAATTCTAATAGAAATCTGGGAATGCAGCAGTAGGCAGGGGTTTCCGAAGCTGGGTAAATTTTGTGTGTGATTTACTTTTCAGCATATTTATTTCTGCAGTTTGTTTCTGTGTTTAAATCGATAAAATTTGCTATAACCCTATTCACCCCCCCCCCTCTAGGGTTAATCTAGATCCTACAAGTGGTATCAGAGCACGGTATTTTTTTTTAACTCTAGAGTCATGAATCCACCAAATAATACTTTTGTTGAGCGTCATTCCGATATTATTCCTTCTATTTTCGATGGAACAAATTTTTTGAACTGGAAATTGAAAATGGAATTTTATTTAAAATCTGTTAATATTAAATGTTGGGATATTGTTGAAAATGGGTGTGATATAACAAATAAGGAAATTATCTCGATTAATGCTCTTGCTATGCATATATTATATTCTCATATTAATCGTGATAATTTTTATTTCGTCTCTCGTTGTGAAAATGCACAGAAATCTGGAATACTTTTGATGCAATATATGGAACAAAAGTCAACAGCAATGAGATGTCCTCCACAACCAACTCAGTTAAAGAAATGTGCTTAACAGGAGTGGTAAATAGCAGTTGTGATGAGGATGATGATGATGGAGCAGCCGAGCTGGCATTACTAATGAAGATATTCAAAAGGAGGAACCGCAAATACGGAAATCCAGCTCTAAATCAAAAATTAAAAAACAGAGAGCACAATATGAAGCCAAGCGAGGTATCAAAACTCACTCACTCTGAATTACTTATTTATTTCCACGAAATGAATGGTTGTTTTGAACGACTTAGGTAGAAGTATGCCAAACTTGAATCACAAAAAGACACTTTGATAGAGTTAAATGAACAACTTGACCAATTAGTTAAAACCTATCAAAGTAGGATCCCTAAGTGTGATAAGTGTCCAACATTCGAAGAAGAAATTAAAAAATCAGAAATTAATATAAAATCACTTGAAAATGAAATTTTGATTTTGAAAGAGAACGAAAATACTAGGAAAGAAAATTCTATCAAAAAGTGCACACAATTATTGAACGAAAATGAATCTCTCAAAATACAAGTCCAACAATTGTCAATAACTTTAGATAAATTTTCAAAAAGTGAGAAATTGTTGAATCTACTATTAGGGAAGCAAACTGTTAATACAACTGGACAAGGACTTGGATATAATCAATCTGAAAATGTTGAAAGCGATATTAATCAAGAAAATTCCATGTGCACAATTTGTAGAAAATATGGACACGATCACAATAATTGTTGGTATAGACTCAAACTTGTGAAAACCATGCCAATTTGGGTTCCAAAAGGCACGAATATAAAATCTCTCAAAGTTAAACAAATTTGGGTGCCAAAAGGAACATATATAAACAGTTTTGGGTCTCCACAAAATTATTTTTCTAAATCTTCTGCCACTAACAACCATGGACCTATAAAAACAAATAGGTCACATAAATCTTTTCCCGTGTAGGTGTGGTGGCAGGCTAAGGAACAACAACAATGTTTTCTGGATTTTTGGCTGTTCCAGAAACACAACGGGCGACAAAGCAAAGTTCCTTAGCCTATTATAAAGGTGACAGGATCACAATGGATAAACAACGAAAAATATCGTAAAGGTAAAACAGGTAATGGTATATTTATTTGAACGATATATTAAATGTGATGATCCGCACCATAATCTGAATTAAAATCAACCAATATTGAGATGGTGAAGAGATGATTATTTTAATTCTGACTTGTTCAGCATGGTTGGCCAACTATATTTATGCCAAAAACACTATTCTTTGATTTACTTTATATATATTAGTTTGGATTAAAAATAGTGTTTTGTTGGATGATAATATTTTTGGTTACGGCTAACTCTATATTCACGGTTTTCTGATTATTTACACGGCTTCAATTCAAATTCAAAGAATGTCACTTAAATTGTTGCTAAAATTGAGTTTGAAATTTTTGATGCACACTTCATGGTCTGGTTTATCAAATTTAGTTAGTGATATTTTGGATTGAAAGAGAAACTCAGATGCAGATTACACTGGTAATCTAGTTGATAGAAAAATTACTAGTTGAACGTGATTTTTGAGACATTTAGTAACTGCATCGTTTTTTATAGAAAATATCTGCATATTTTTCATTTTAAATAATTTTCAAATTGCAGAAAAAAAATTTCCATATAACCCCCTCGAGAAAATCATTTTTGACCATATTTTCAGATTAGTCATTTTTATTTGATTTTAAATGACAAATTTTTTACTAATCCGACTCCCCACTAATTATCAAAAAGATAAATAGTGATTAAAAAGGTGATAAGTGTTGATATTTAACATACATTACTCAAGAGAGTATATTTGGAAAATTTCTTTAGGAATTCAAACAAGAGTTATAAAACTTTTTTGTTGGGTAAAGATTTCATGACCATTTCTATATCTATCATATTTCTACCGACCATTGTTTATCAAATCTTAAATATAGTTGGTCCATATGTGGTACTATAATCAGGGATCATTTGTTTTTCATTTCATATTTTTTTGTAAAAATAAATAAATATCCAAAGTATTCACTCTCATTTAAAAGTCCTCACGGTTATGCGTGGGTGAATTACTTGGATTTTTTGATTATGTGCTTTCATGCTCATTTAAAAGTCCTTACGGTTATGCATGTATGGAACGCATATCAAAATTAATTGATTAAATAGACAAGTTGATTCTAATCCCATTTAAAAGTCCTCACGGTCATGCGTGGTTAGAAGATACTTGGTTTCATTTTTTTTAAATTAAATTGGAATACTACTAATCTCATTTAAAAGTCCTAACGGTTATGCATGATTAGTAGATATTCAAATTCATGATATAAATGTACCACAAGTTGATACAATTGTATGATTTTATATTAGAACATCATTTCCATTCTTTCTAAAAGTGGAATAAGCGCCTAACAAGGGTAGTTATGATTTTTGTTTGATTTTTATTGAAGTTTAATATTTATATTTAATTTGAGTTTAATGTTGGATTAATATTGATTACTTTATCTCTATTTTTCTCTAACACTATTATTCTTTTGCTGATAACAAAAGGGGGAGAGAAAAGTTAAGATTTTGACAAATAGAATCAAGCAAAAGTCAACTAATTTTTCCATTTGCATCTAGGCTCATTTATATATTTCTATTTGTATGCGTATATGTAGGGGGAGCATCATGTAGAGAGGAAGCATTTAAATAGGGGGAGCAATTAGTATATATCATTGTTCAAATACATTTAACTAAGTCAAAATCTTAAATATATGTTTGTTATCATCAAAAGGGGGAGATTGTGGAATATGCGAGTATATATTTTTGTTTGATGATAATAAACATATATATATATATATATATATATATTCATTTAAATGTATTTGTTAATGTACTATTTTATTTTTCGTAGACTAAATAAAAATTTGTTGAATAAAATAAATTACACAGAATTTGAATGGAATTTGAATTCAAACAGAAATTTTATTCAAACAAATTTTTATTACAATCTTGAATAGTACAAATTCAAGCTCTCACTATACATATACAATTTTGATTACATCACAATTATTTTTACATTAATAACCTCACTACATATCACTCACACTCGTATTTTGTCTTCAACTGCATTCCAGTCTGATTCCAGCATCAGAGTAATCTGCAAAAATATTCTCAAACGCAGTAAAATTCAAAAAGAAATATTTTTGCAATATAAAATGAAATATGATTTTTGAAAATATTATTTGCCTTAGTTATTTGGGTTGTTCGTCATCACTTACATTTGAATTCATTATACACGAACAACGTGACATGCACAGTGTATCACTGTACATGCCACAAGGCCGTGCACATCGATATACACTTGATAATGCCACAGGGACAGGTGAGCACAGGTCAAACCCAAATGAAAAGCCGGGTTCAACTCACGTGCAATACATTTAAAATCACGACACGAGCACAAGGTCAAACCCGAGTTTTTGAAACTGGATTCAACGCAAGTAAAATTTCAAAAATCAACATGAATGGATGCAAAGACCAGCCACAAAGAAATGCCACCAAGCAAACAAAGACCATAAAGTAGCAAGCTGAATCAACACAGCAACTCAAAGAAGACATGTACAATAACAAGTTCAGCTACTCAAATGAAAAATGCAACAGTGACCAACCAGAAGTTCAAGGCAGTGGTGTACATGAATACAACTACAGGTACAAGGCCAGAACAACGACATGAATGCAACATGGTGAACAATACACGTGCAACAGTCAACCCAGTATGCAAAATGAATGGAGCAACTGTGAAAACTGAAATGGACAAGTGCATCCAGAAGTACAAGATAACCAAGTGAATCAAGTTCAGGTACACGAGCTAATGAAGACTGCATCATGATGCAAGGCCAGAGACTACAATATCAAGTGCAAGTGCAAACTCAAATAAAGCCAAAGTTCACGAGTGAAGCCAAATATACACAAGTGCAGACCAAATGAAGACCACAAGTATACAACAACAAGCAGGAGTGTGCAAGTGCAGATGAACACATATGGCCGAAGTCAATGAAGCCAAGGCAAACTGAAGTACACAAATGCAATAGTGAAACAAGACACAGTACTGAATCAAGTGCACCAGAAAAATGCAATGCATGAAAGCTTGAACAAGTCCAAATACAACCCAAAGTGCAACAAGAATGTTGCAGTGATACAAATGCAACAAACAAAGTCAAGGGTCGAGCAACAGAATCAATTATGCAATAGTGAAAAACACAAGTCAGTGGCAAGCTACAAACACCAATGATACAAGAAAGGTAACAGCATGGAACAATGCCCAAGTATGGAAGTGACTCAAAACAGCAGTGTGCAACTCGAGCTTCAGAAAGAACAGAGACAAAACAATGCCCAACTCAATATCACAATATAATGCAATAGTGTCACAATATCAAAGCACAGAACAATCATGTGTCAACAACAATGCAACACAGTGGCAATCACAAGTTACAAACATCAAATGTCGACTAGGTAGCAATGATGATAATGCAAACACAAGTAATGATACATCAATGACAATTCGAGCAACAGTTCATGTATGCATCAGTAACCAAATACAGAACAATAAAAGCAAGTCGAGGCACAGTAGAATGAACAACAGCCGCAAGAAGGATGCAAGTTCGAAACAGATTCAAGCCAAAGTCAAAAATAAATCATCAGTGTTCAACGTCAATGATCATGGGCGAAGTCAAATGAATTCAACACCGTGGTGACCACGTAACAAATTCAATGCCGTGTAAATCAATGATACAGTGGATGAACGAAGTTCAAAAGTGCAGGGATGACCAAGTAAGAAATTCAAGTGTGTGTAAATAGGAAAGTCAAGCAAATTAAAGGAGGAAAGTTTCTGCAGTATTATTCAAGAATAAATCGAACGTTTGAAAATCAAAGCCGTGAGTAACAAGTTAAAACTATCAGGAAAGCGTGCGCATCAGGCAATCGAATAATTTAAGAAAGTATCGAATTGATACGAACAAATTCAAGGAATTCATCTCTTATAAATATCAATCATCATCGGCAAGTCAGAGCATCGAGTTAAAAGCAAGCAATTTAACCAGCAACGAAAAGCAAATTACATACCAATCTATCGAACTCGATCAAAGGAGCAGCTGCAAACGATTCGCAATCTCGAAGTCAACCAAGCAACCGATCTCAAGTGAATCGATTATCAGAGAACGAGCGCGAGCAAGAGCAACACAAATCAGATCGAACGAAGAATCAAAGCCCCAATTTTCACATGGGAACGCAGCCCTAATTTAGTGGCAAAGGGGATCGGCCGTCATTATTCTCACAAGCCAAAAGAAGTGGATCGGGTTAAAGAATAAAAGGGTCGGCTTTATTATTATAAAGGGGATTTAGTTTTTATTTAGGGTTTATTTTTAAAGGGGTTTTTTTGTTTATTAGTTTTGTTTTTTATTTTATTTTTTCGAATCAATTCTTGGTAAATCACCACCTAGGTTGTAGGTAGTGTCAGATTGTCTAGTTAGAATTAGTTCAGTGAGCAGGGTGTGCGAGTTTGCAAAACTCTATAGGCGGGAGCAAGGGTTTGCGAGTTTGCAAAACTCTATAGGCGGGAGTAGGGGGTGCGAGTCTATTAGAGTGTTTGTAAGCGGGAGCAGGGTTTGCGAGTCTGTTAGAGTGTTTGTAAGCGGGATACTGTTTAATTCTAATAGAAATCTGGGAACGCAGCAGTAGGCAGGGGTTGCCGAAGCTGAGTAAATTTTGTGTGTGATTTACTTTTCAGCATATTTATTTCTGCAGTTTGTTTCTGTGTTTAAATCGAGAAAATTTGCTATAACCCTATTCACCCTCCCCCCCTCTAGGGTTAATCTAGATCCTACAGTTTCAAATCTTTTGATTCTTGAATGGCAGTGACCTTTGCTTCAAAATTTCGTGGTAGAATTCTAAGGATTTTTTGAACTATTTCCAATTTTGTGTATTGTTTTCCGAGAGCTATTGATTTGTATATGATATTAGAAAGCCATCCATACATTTCTTTGACACTTTCATCCTTTACCATTGTGAAGTTCTCGTATTCGCTACTAAGTATGGCAAGGCGAGATTCTTTGACTTGGGAGATTCCTTCATGAGTCACTTCAAGTGTGCCAAATTTCTTGCGCAATTATACAATGTGAGACACGATTAAATTCAATTTTATCTAATGCACAAATAATAGAATTCATAGCTTTAGCATTAGCATTTTGCAATTTATTTTCAAGATCTGTCCATTGATCCATAGGTTTTTCAACTTCTTGATTATCAACCATTATTGTTGGTGTCCAATATCTTATCTCAACAATATTCCATGTATCATTGGTTTTCAAAAAAAATTCATTCTATTTTTCCAACATGCATATTCACCATTGGACATGGGTGTTCTAACTATGGACTGACGCTCAGCAAAAGTATTATTAAAAGAAGCCATTAAAAAAATCAAATTTTAAAAAAAAAAATTGGTTTTTATTCCTAGCTCCGATACCACTTGTAGGATCGTTTTCAACCTAGAGGTGGTGAATAGGGTGATGCTAATAATAATAAAAATTAATGTGGAAATAAAAATCAATAGAATAAAACAATGCAGAAGAGATCACACGCAAATTTACCCAGCTTCGGCAAAACCCTGCCTACATACTGCCCCCAAGGTTTCTACTAGAAATTAAGTAGTCAGACGCTTACACACATAAACTTGTGACACCCGCTAATGACTAACCTAACTCCACGCTCAAAACCCTACAACAACCCAGCCACTGAGTTGCGAATTCTTGAACTACACCACCGTAGTTCGTAACCTAGTCACACGACTAGAAAGTTACACAAGTTAAAACAAAAACAAAAACAATAGAAAACCCTAATTATAAAATTAAAGCCCAAATAAAAATAACTAAACCGGCCCATTGCGAATTAAAACAAGAAAACATTTCTCTCTTTCTCATTTTCCTAGCCGTTCTTTCTTTGTTCCTTGCTCTTGTAAAATTTAGGGTTATTCAATTGAAGTCGCCCCCTTCAAATTGTTCACTTGATGATTTAGCCTTTTGCTTCAATCAGCATTCTTCAATGTACTTTGCGGTTGGTTTCTTGACTTTAATAGCTTGTAGCCGCTTCAATAAGTTGAGATCGAAAGACGTGTTGAACTGGTATGTAAATGTCCCCGTTTTCGATTTGGATTAAACCAGACTTCGGTTCGAGTTATTGATTTGTGATTTCAATTACTTGCTCTGGAATTTTTATTAAACTCGAATCAATGATTTCCTATAATGAAATTTGGTTTTAATTTATAGGGTTCGAACACCCTATATTTTCCTTCGTATATCTTTGGTTTGAATTCTTCGTGCACTTGCTTGGCCATTCAAATTCTTTTCTTTAACGTATGTGATAAATATGACTTTTTCATGTTGAATTTGTTTGATATATTTTATTAAGCAGATTCCATTCTTTTTGGTATTTGAATTTTTAGATGATGGACTTCGTGAAGATTGACTTGTTCATTTGTTGACTGGTTTCACTGCAACCCTAGACTGGGTTGATTGATCTCCATAATTTCAAATTTTCTCTGTTCTTTTTTGCCTTGACTTCGGTTTTTAATTTTTGAGATAATTGATTTGGTTCCGTCCACATTAATTGTGACTGCCAATAGCTGTAGCTCATTGTCCATAGTATTCGAGGCTTCTTCCATGGACATTCTTACAATTCGACTTTGTATAATCCATGAATCAATAAAGTGTGTTGTAACAGATATATAGCTTATATTTGGTTCTCTGTATTCATGTTCACTCGTTTGGTCTGCACTGTGTACATTGATTTAGAGAGCTCTATACGTAGTTTTGGTGTTGGTTGGAATCTGGCATCAAATATGTCCTTGTCCACACATGTATGTGATTTCCTTGCATTCATGTACATATAAGCATGTACATACGACTGAGTGCCATTATTTTAGTCCTTGTATATGTGGTTATTTCTGAACTAAATTGCCATTTCTTCTATTTCATATGTTTTTCATTGTATATATGCATTTATACATATATGAACATGCATGTATATATGTATGTTGTGATGAAAACTTCGCATTCGTGTTAATGTTGACCATTTCTCTTATTAGAGTCTTGCATCGCTGGTTCTGGTTCCATGTTTGCAAGTACATTTTTGTTGAGCCTTCATGTGTGTGTATTTTAGTTCATGTCTCGACTTGTGCCTTTGTACATTTGCATATGAACTTGGTTCTGTCTTGTGTGGTTCCACATGAATAGCTTCAAGTTAAATCATCCAGTTGCATGTGTCTGTTGTATATCTGGACTTGGAGTCTCTTGCATTTGCCTTGTACTAGTTGTCATATGTATGCATACATGTCTTGTGGTTCAGTTATGAAGTCTTGTTCTGTTCTTATACCATTGTGGGCCTCTGGCCCGGTTCATCTTTTATGTGCATGCATATCATTGTGAACTGATTTACATATTGTATATATGTGACTTTACTGTTGCACATTTCTTGTCTGGTGGCTTTATACATGGTTTGTTGCACTGCATTGATCCATTTGAAGTCTTGTTACCTGTATTGTATGTGGTCTTGTATGTATGTGTGGTATGGTTTTGTGTTGCAGTTGTCTTGGTTGAGCTTCACTTGCATGTTCTCTGGTTGTATATGAGTTTCATGTGTACTACTCTGGTGCCATAGTAAAATCAGCATTCATTCAGTTTCCTCTGTTTTAAGTCTGGTTTGGTTTGCAATGTGTAGTCTTGCATTTGCTTCGAGTCATTTCATATTGTCCATGTGTGTGCACCTGAGTCAAATCCACCACCATTTGGTTGGGTTTGACCTTGTGCTCACCTGTCCCTGTAGTTCTAACACGCAAGTGTATATTGGTGTGCACGGCCTTGTGAGGTACAATGATACACTGTACATGTTACAAGTTGTTCATGCAGATAAATTCAAAAGAAATAAATGACGAATAACCCAAATAACTGAGGCAAATAACATTTTCAAAACACACCCTTTAATTGGCACTGCAAAATATTTTCTTTTTCAATTTTACCGCGTTAATGTTTATTTTGAAGATAGCTCGGACGCTAGATTCAAGCTGTAACAAAGTCGAAGATAAAAATACGAGTGATGAGTGAATATGTAGTGAGGTCAAAATTATAAATTGAAATTTTTGATGTAATTGAAATTGTAATGTAATTGAAAATATATATATGTAATGAGAGGTCAAATTTGTACTATTTGAATTTGTAATAAAATATTTGTTTGAATTTGAATTCTATATTATTTTATCCAACAAATATTTATTTAATTATGTGAAAAATAAAATAGTACAATAACAAATACATTTTAACGAATATATATATATATATATATATATTATCATCAAACAAAAATCATATACTAGCATATTCTACACTGTGATCAAATATCTTGAACTCAAAGAAATAAATGTTATAGAAAAAACATTTCTATATGAAAATACATTTCGGAATAAAAATAATATTTCATATTCCAATTTTAAGTTTCAATTGGTATTACAATTCTTGTTTCCAATGTTTCTCTATGAAGCAGAAGTGACTATTCATTCTCTTCATTCCAATTTTACCTTAAATTGCATTTATTCTTATACATTCGTTTTTCTTTCAAATAGTCAAACTATTCAAAAGAAAACCTTACTACAATATCATAGCAAACCTTTTATAAAAAGGAATTCGATTATTCTTAACAATTAAGACATCAAATATGCTGCACAGCTTTATGTAAACCGATTAAGATGACATTTCAACGATCGAGTTCTTAGATGTATCTCTTAGTATATGGTCTTGTGTTACATTAACACAGTATGATCCTTTTGAAATCATTTAAGTTGAATAAATAATCTTAAAATATTGTTTAAAAACTCATGAAATGCAATACATGGTCTAAACCAAATGAACATCTAAGTGACCAGCTTACAAATGTATTAAGTAGTTGAAATTAGGCACTTGCATGGGTATAGAAACATTATATAACATGCAATTAGAATTATTAGCAAGTATATATTATATTACTATTTGTCAACTTTCAATTCATTTTGTTTATATATGTTAATTGAAAAGTGTTTTATCAATCATATTAAATGCACAAATTTATCATTGTAGATGATTATAACATATATAGCATATGTTCTTACAATATTGAAAGGTTATATGTTACCATTTCATTTTTCTAATAAGGCTTTCACTAGTCTTTTATGTTTCTCCAAACCCTAAGATGAAACATTGAAGTCTTACAACTTCACTAGTGGGTGTTAAGACTCGTTTCTTTTGGTATTCTGACCTTGAGTTTGCTCAACAAATCATAGCCCCACAAACGATGGATAACTCCTTATCGATTGTATCACATACAACTCCTAACCCATTTTTCCTTGTTCTAATCTCATTTCGACCTTGAGTTTGCTCAACAAATAGAAAGATATTATTCACTCATACCTATCATATCGTGATGGCCTAAGTATAGTATATGTATCTTGAGTTTGCTTAATAAATACATATAGTTACCTTACCTCATCTGTTCAGTATATTACTAATACTACGCATAACATCCCTAGCTTGAGTTTGCTCAACAATTAAGGAGTATATACGTAAGTAATATTTTGTAGCTGCCTCCTCATCCCCTTATGTTGCCCTTAATCTCTTTCTTCATCTCTTTCTTTATCTAAGTCAGAAAGAAGCCATTGGTTAATATACCCATAACTATTTGACATCTCAGCTTCCCTAAGATGCTCATGCATATTTATAATAGGGGTACGGGAAACCAAGTAAACAAGTCAAGTCAACAAGTCTAGTGCCTATCCTAGGTTTAGATATCCCATCTGTTTCAAAGAATCGGAATTGATCGATATCTTTCTCGAAACTTAGGATCCATCTATTTATTTCCTTTTTTGTTATCATGAGCTTTCTTTCCTTCCTACAGCTGGTAAAAATCGTTGCTTTGAACGATGCATATGTAGAAAGCCTTTTTTCTAGTATTGACTAGTTAATTTTATCTTTTTGCTTTCTTTCTATAGTGAAGATAGTTGCACGTAATGACAGATCACGGCCGTATTATTAAAAAGAGTCTATTTTCTGCTTATTTTTTTTATTCTTTATTTCATTTGTTTGCCGAACAAAAAAACTTTTTGAATTTCCCGTAGAAACTGACTTTGGAATTCTTGGTTCAGTTCTCCACCTTAATGACGAAAAAAGGAACCTGCGACCACTAGGTTAAAAGCCCAATGCTCTACCAACTGAGCTATACACCCGATTCGACAAGTCAATAAACAATGTAGATTCGTTTTTTTTCTATGGGCTCCATCTTTTCCATTAAAATTACAATTTCTTTTTATTCGGTAATAACTTAATCCTTAAATAAAATACTCGTTATATCAATAAATTTGTAATATGTTTCCAATGCCAATAAAAAGTGACCCACCCAATAATATTTAACATCCAGAAAACTGCCAAATAAAACGCATCCCAAGCAGAAATATCACAAGTACCCAAATCATAAAAATCCAAAGGCTCATTTTGATGGAAAATTTTTGTAGATGGATTTAACCACTTTGACAATAGATCAGGGTCTAGTCCACCAAAATCAATTCCGATTGATCCAATCCAAAGGCGACCAACGGGAGTTGTTCTGCGTAAAACTAGGTTTAGGGGGGACGAGACCAATGTGACCAGTTTGGGAACTTAGTTTTCGTCTGGGTATGCGTCCTTGAATCATAATAAAAAAACTTAACAAAACACCGTTGAATAACATTTTTTCTCGATTGACCTCTAGCAAAGAGGAGGTCAATCGAGAAAAGAGTAGCTACTGCACGACGAAATGGATTTTGGAATTTATTAACATTCTCCAAAAATGGTACTGTTAATAATCCAAGTTCAACTAAATAGTGCCAAGCGGAGAGAGGAGATGGAGAGCGTTATCTCGTATTTGCTTATCTATTTGCTTGAACTCAAATTCGAGTGGAGCTATACCCAATAGATATTAGGTATAGCCCCTTCGTTCGACGAACATTGATTGAGTTCACTTCATTTCTCAAGGCACTGTTGGCCGAACCGTAGACTTAATTGGCGAAGAAAGAGGAGACCCCCGATCTCAATTAGAGTAGGGAGTTCACTCTTCCTCTAGGGAAAGAGTTGGCTACAAGTGGGTCTATAAAGTCAATAGCTATAACTTACCACAATTGTAAACTGAGATTTTTGCTAATGACCTTCCTCATCCACTAATATTGGTTAACCACTTCATATTAATTAATATGAGAGTAGACTTAAGTGAATGGGAGTTAGTTTATAATATATAGGGTACAGGACAACATTACATTGAAGATTCATAAACTTCGATATATATTGAGTGATATCGACATATAGAATAATATATTTCTTATGAAATACCCCAGCGATTCAAGTGTCAGACACATCAGGAATCGCGGTATATGTACATTTACATATGTATTTATTTTTCAAGTCTATTTGGGTTTCCTTGATGTTCCACGTTTAGTTTATATATATATATATATTATATAAGTTTTATTGTTATATAACATTTATAATTCATATTACTTATATGATAGTCTTACGTACAATATATCATTAATTAAATCTTATCTAATTAATTTTAATCAATTAACTCTTTAATTAATTTTAAATTAGTATTTTAGTATAAATTTTATATTGGACATATCTACTATAACATTTATATTGTATACTATAACCTTTATAGTGTAACATACATATATGTGTATTTTATTTAATTAATAAACCTTTAATTAATTTATTCAATTAAACAATTTTTATTAAAATGTATTAATTTCAAAATTTACCTTGTATACATAAATGTATACTTACGTTATCTTAAACATTTTAAAATAACATAACATATATCAGCGTTTATAATACATGCATATATGCATTAATTAATTAACATATTTAATTTATTTATTTTACTAATCTTATTAATGAATTTAAAATTTAATTATTATACAAATATTTCCAAATATTTTGAAAATATCATTATCCTTTCAAATATTTTGAAAATTTATGTAGTACTATAATTTTTTTACAATAAACATGTTTTATTTTAAATTTAACTATTAAATTTAAAAAATATTTAACATTAATTCTCAAAACGATTTTGAAAATTAGCCCTAGGCCCAAATTAAGTTGGGTGTTTTCTATTAGAAGCAACTTTCGGGCTCACTTCACCTTTCGGGCTAGGCCAGTAATCAAGTAGGATAGGGTACTTAAGTACCCAATTCTAATCCTAGACATTACCTTTCTACACATCGTACAAAGTGGGAAAGCTTAATTAGTTAGCCGTAATATAACTAATTTAGACTGCATAGGCTATCGGACCTTGATACCATTGTTGGAACTGGACCAGGCCACAACTGAAGTTATGGGTGAATTTCAAAAAATGTACCATATTGGATCTTTATTGGGCCTATGAAGTCTAACTGAATTAGAACATTTTTACATTTCATTTAAATAAAATCATTTATTTTATTTAAATTAAATATATTAAGAGATGAAATTAATTTTATTTGATTTAGTTTATACATAAATGTATCATATACATATATATGTGAGTGCACGTGTAACATAATAATCCGTGAAACGTATAATATGCTCATATGTAGATGTTGGGATTTACATCGTAATAGACATATTAGCTCATTTTGTATGTCATGTATGTTGTCTAAATATGTGCATATATGTGTGTTACAAATATACATACACACACATACACACATATGTATGTATAAATATATTATATATAATATATGGACATAAAACATTTATATGTAGATAACTATAAATATAGAAAGAGAGAGAACAATAATTAAAAATTATTTATAATTCAATAATAACTTAGTTTTGCATACAAAATAATTTTAGTATTTTAATTTGTATATAATATGAATAAAATAATGTTTTCATCCATAAATAATTAACATAAAATAATCTATTGATAAAAATTCAAATTTTAATTTTAGAAAATCTAGGATCATAAAATAGAGCTTAGGGAAAATCTGAAGATTTTTCAAAGTTGAAATATTATTTTTAAAAACAAATACATCTATTTCGACAATAATTATTTAATATAAAATAATATATTATTAAAAATTAAATTTTAAAATTTTAAAAATTCTAGGATCATGAGTGAAAGGTTATGAAATTTTTTAAAGAATTTTAAAGTTAAATTATTATTTTCAATAAATCATAAACAGTTTTTTCGAAATAATTTTGATTATTAAAAATAATAAATTTATTGAAAATTTCTAAATATTTTCTATATGTTTTCGAAATTATATAATATTTTTTTGAAAATATAAAATTGATATTTTAATGTAATAATTATTTTATATATAATAAACAATTCAAAATTCAATAAATGTAAATTTAAAAATAAGAATATATACGATATAATTAATTTCCGAATTTGTAAATTCATATTATATATATAAGTGTACTAAAAAATTTAAATCATATATATATATATATATATATATATATATATATATATATCTTATATATATCTTATATATGTTATTATGAGAGAGAAATATACACTAATATATATATATATATAAGAATTTATTAATAAATATATATAAAACAACTATTAATGAAATTTTTTGATTTTGTACAGTAAAAATATTTATCTATATATAAATCAAATAGTATAATAAACAAATTATGCACATAACCAAACTAATTTGTAACAACCACGTCTACTTACAAAAATCTTATCTAACTAAACATATAGTAGCAGTATAATTAAACAGATATGAAATTGCTCATTATAGGATCATAGAATATAATTTAATTATTATAATATGAATTAAAATTACCAATTTAAGTATGCCTTTGAATCCACGTTGAAGCAATGGCTTCCTTTCCTTTTACTGTTCTTGATTCGTCAGATTGTAAGTCCAGAATCACCTACCTCTAACTATCGAATAGTATAATTTTAATGTGAAATATATTTGAGAATTTTTAAGTGGATTGAGAGCTATGTTCTAATCAGTAATGTAAAAGGTAATGGCGGCCAAAAAAACATTTTTCATTATTTTTAGTGATACATACATACATACATATGTGTGTGTGTGTGTGTATACACACATATATATAGGGTTGTATTAGAGAGAAACTAGGAAAACATTTTTACCCATTCTCACTTGATCTCAACTCATTATCTCCAAGCCAATTTCCTATGTTTTAGCCACCCCTAGACCTTCCTAAAACCGTTATTTTGCATCCATAATGATGGGCCTTAAACCCATCTAAGCCCAAGCCAAAAAACTATGCAATCAAACCTAACTTAATCGCTTGTTGATATTGTATATCGATCGATATATTTATAACTATCATAAATATATATAACATTATTTATTCCTCAAATCATATTCAAAATTTATAATTAATATTTCATAAACATTAATTAATTTAATTAATTTATAACAATTATAAACTAATTAAATCATTCAGTCTTAAGAGAATTCATCATTTTGGCAGTGTAACTCTTGAGTGTAAATTTAATCAGCGATTAACATCGAATTATTCTGATGTTAACGTTCACACATCACTTAGCAGGTGGTGTGACATTATGGCCAAATTTATCGCTTATTCATTTTCGATAAAAATCCAATTTTAGTTTAATAAGTGTTACCCAGTTGTGACATTTGTTTACACCAATTCACTTCGTCAAAACTATACCACTTTGGACTTATGGAATTTGGTAATGTTCAAATTCAAATCTCGTCCACATTCAACTTTATAGTCCAAATACAAAGTCTTTGGTTCAATATAACAATTATTATTAACTGAAATGCTCTGGCTGGAGACTTTGACTTTGAGTTGAGTTGACTGTGATACTAACCGCATATAACTGAGGAGACGAATCGTCTCTTGAATAGTGCTTCACTTCCAATACTTCCACTCGAACCAACTATAGTCACTCGATGGACGCCATGCCATGATTTGGCTATAATCAAAGCGGAGCTTTCATATTGATGATTCACAGCATTCTCAAGTCGAGAGAACTATGTAAATCAATCACATTGATATTTTTTGTTTGACCTTAGTTATATTAACCAACAAAAAACTATCGAGTGTAAGTGCCCCCAACGGTTATGAGTAATACACTGCCCAACATTTGGAGAGCGTTACGTACTCTAGTCTCAACGGATACATCGATATCCAGTTTTGATGCATCTTGATTAGGAACATTCAAAATGGTATATTTCTTTCATTGTGATAAATTAATCACGGTACAACACTTTGTAACTACTATCGTAAAAAATACCATTTATGCATTTTTCTATTAAATATACTTTAATTATGTTAATTAGTTAATATAATCACATTATATCAAGTATATAATAGAAAGAAAATACCTTTTATTTTGAAAAAGATTGGTCAACGAGTTAGATATATGTAACAAATTACATAATTGCCCTTAAGGCATACCCCTAACTCTATCAATAGTATCCCACATTCATATTTGAAAGTAATTAAATAAATTGTTTAAGTTATATTTGGTTTATCTTATTTAATGACTTTAATATCTATTATTGATCATCATTCATATAGCTAAATAAATATTACTTAGCATTCCAATATAGTTTACATTATCTTATTTATCATTATATATTTTAATATATGTCATAGTATATCACTTATATCTCATATTAATCATCATTTATATGTCATAATTTCTCCTTATACATCACATATTACATCTTCACAATATCATATTCAATGTATCGTTTATGATTTATTAGCATAGCATTTAAATCTTATTTATTAAATTTAACTCTTTAGTTTGTAAGCATTTTATTTGGGGGGGGGGGGGGATTAGATTTAGAGCTAGAGTAAGAGTTAGTGTTAGAATCATCGTTTTAGGTGGTTATTTTTGTTGATGACAAAGAGGGAAAAATACATAAAATCTGGGCATAGATCAATGAGGTGTTTTGTAAGCCAGCGGTAATTATATTATACTTGATATACAGAGTTGTCATCATCGAAAAAAGGGAGATTGTTAGTATCTTAGGTATTGGTTTTGATGATAACTATAGACATTATATAAAATATAAATACTATGCTTTATCAAGAGATATATATATATATATATATAGTATATATGTAGGATATTAGACAGGTGTTGATTAAGAAGATTGTATACTATCAAGAGTAGATTCAAGATGCTGATATAAAGTTTCAAGAGTTCGAGAATGAAGACTCATGAGCATTGAAGAGTTCGAGATTTCAAGATATTCCAAATAAGTTGTAGAGTCATAGAATTTATGTTAAAACTCTGATAGCACTTTCTTTATCTCTCTCTCTCTATTTCAAATAAGTTTTACATATTTTTCAAATATCCTGGTTTTTAAAATAATATTTTCAAACATCTATTCAAAATATTTCTCAAAATAAATTCTTAACCTTTTATATTTAGATATTATATTAAATTTTTAAGTATTTTTTAATCTATTATATATTTTTCTGGTATTTAGTTTAATTATATCTTCCTCACATTTATTTTTTATATTTATATTTTGATTTTAGATATTTACTTATAATTTATAACTATATTGATTTTATATTATTTGCATTATATTGAATACTCTTATTAATTATTTCAAAATTATTTTTATAAAGTTTTATTAAATTTTAATATGATTAAAATATGTATAAACTATTTTAAATGTTTGTACAAAGTTTCAAAATATTTTACAAAACTTAATATTTTCAAGATAATTTTTACTAAGTGTTTTTTCAAAATACAAAGGAATATGTCGGCATTTCCTCTCCAAGTATGTCGACATATAAGCTGGAAATTTGAAAATTCAAATTTGAATAGAAGTGTCTTTTCGTCGTATCTCTTCGCGAATGGACATGACCGTTATTTCCCTATATATATCAGACTTCCAACAAATTTTTAACAGCTACTTTATTATTCTTCTCTCCTCTTTCCACTCTTCCATTTTCTAAATCAAAATATACCCAAACTCTGCCGAAATTCAAGCACAATCAAATTCAATCATCATTAGTTTGATTCTCCTTCATCTGCTCTCTGATTTCTCTCATCTCTCTCGCTCAAATCAAGATCGAAGTGCTATTCAAGAGTTATAAGATCAATTGTAATCAGGATCGAAGATCTAAGTTTGTAAAACTTTATCAAATCATACTGCTGTACTTGTGGGTGTGATTGTAGCATGTAAATCAATTGAGCGTGATTGTAGCCCGTAAATCAATTAGATGTGCTCAGTAGCCCGTAAATCTAGTGGGTGTGCTTGTACCCCAAAAATCAAGTGACTATGCCCAGAGGTCGGGATTATGTAGGGTGTCTCGTAGCCTTGAAATCGACATGCACTTGCATTTACTAGTTGCAAAGAAATCTGCACAAGGAATTGTGCGAGACTGGATGTAGGGTAACTCCGAACCAGTATAAAATCTTGGTGTTTTCTTTTTACTTTTATTGCATTTATTTATATCTACACTAATTCTGTGATTGTTAATTACATCGCTCTAAGTAGAATCTTAAAGAATTTGAAAAATATTCATATGATCCGTTACACACTATTCATCTCTTCTCCAGTATTCATTTAGCTTTCCTTTAATGTTAATCTAGCCTTAGGATCTCTATTTCGCTGACTCTCATTATTCACATCAAGCTTTATGCTTGACTTTTAGTTTATGTTTTTCTACGATAGTCATTTGAGTAGGCTGAGTGTAAAGATTTGCTATATCAGGTTGGACAAATAAAACTTTTTAAAGATGTGCAAGAGAACAATTTATCTATCACTATTTACAAAAATTCCAACATTGTTGCTTTTGCATGAAATAGCGACCGTAATCGTCTAGCATTTATGGCTTTGATGTGTCATATTTGCTCGTTGATCGCATTTGGGGCTCCCAAACACTCTTTCAAGGCTTGACCGAGCATTATCGTTATTTTTTGTGAACTTCTTTTTTGTTGTTTTCAATGATGATATATGCAACCCAGATTTTTGGGTTTTCACATGGTTTTATAAATGTGGTCGTAGCAGCAGAAGTGAAGCCTGCATGGAAGAAGCGGTGAGCGAAGATATGAATTTATAGGCTGAAGTATAAATGAGATATTGACTTATGATGCGTATGACACAAATAGTTCTACTCTAGCATGCAATGCACCCAACGTCGAAACCGAGCATAGGAAAGCTACCACCGATTATATAGCGATAATCCCATATGACCACAGACTTGAAGCTCGTCACATGCAACGCGCCAAATTTGAAATTTATTCAATACGGTTAAGTACTACAGTTTTCATCCAACCCTGACATGAAAATTCATTTCAATAACAAAAGTACACATTTTTATACAACATCTCCAAATATTACTTTTCACGCATCCATTTATGTTAGTTGAGGGAAATACTGGAAGGTGCATAGTTATCCTCTCACAAAAATATTAAATAATAAAACTTTAATTTACAAACTAACATTAACAAGTACTGAACATTCTAATTCCACTTAAGGCCCTACAAATTAACCTCAGTTGAATCTCTACAACTTATAATTAGTAATCCCATAATTTTGCCGACATAAAACCTAGCAATTGCTTGATTGAAGATTGGAATACTAGACCAGGCTTCATCAGCAAAGCACTTTCCATTTACTTATTTCAACATTACTGGATTTTGTAATTTCTTCTGAAGTCTGTGATAAGAAAAAAGAAAGAAATATAATATGTGTTAGTTCATGAGCATAATGTTTACTAATAAGTTGCAGACCATTATGATTACAGTCATCCTACTAACATTTGCTTCTATAGTAAGAGTTGAGAACTTGATCTTCAAATATGATAAATAAATAACTTTGTTTCATTTAAAGATGAAGATAACCTATTCATTTTGATTGACCGGAAATTCATTTTGATTGATCGGAAATTGTTAACAAATCATCGTACATTGTCTCGAATCTGAAAGCATAATCCTTTTCAAAGAATATACACTGAGAACCTCTTCCTTTTAAAGAAATGTCACCGCTCTAAAAGCATAATCCTTGTGATTATAAAAAGGCACAAAACTATGCATTGCTGTAGTTATCAATTAGCAGTAAACCATCAAAACCAAACATTTATCCAATTTTACAATAACTGAAAATAAAACACTTGTGTTTGTGTAATAGATGAGATTAACATAGGACATATATGAATCAATAATTTCAATATCAACCAGAAAAAATGGAAACTTTAATTTAAAGAAATCCAAGTGTGCATTCTCGAACAAGAGTTTGGCTAGAGTTTGGTGAACTCTAGACGTTGGTGAATTTGCAATTTTAGGACAAGAGTTTGGCGTAGACTTCGGCTAGAATTTAATTTAGTGTAAGGTAATTATTGTGTATTTCTAATTTAATTAGTTATAACATTAGTTGATAATTATTACAATTATCTGATTAATATTAATCATTGAAAAAATATTAATAATTTTTTTTATCAATGAACAGTTAATTAATTTTACTTGATAATGCTTATATATATTGATATATTTACATATATAAATATAATAAATTTAACTAATTTTACATTTAGAAAACAAATTTCCAACTTAGAAATTGAAAATTTGCAACTAAAATTCTTTTTACAACTATTTAATTAGTAATGGCAAAATATCTTGGTATATTTAAATACACAGTATAATATTTTTAAATTAGTTTACAATTAGAAAACAAATTTCAATCAAGAAGCAGAAAATTACAATAAAAATAAATTTACAATTGATTCTTTTACAATAATTGAATTATATTTTGAGGTATTTAAAAATATACAAAATAATAGAGTTAGTTTAATTGTATAATTAGAAAACAAATTAAGAATTAAAAAAAATTACAATTAACAAACATATTTTAACATAAATCAAAAACAAATTACAATTTATTATAACTTATGAGCCTTTAAGTCGGATGTAAGGGGTGGAACTCTCCCATGCTCTTGAAATTTGGGAGTTCGAACGCTCTTATAAAAGACGTTGATGTCAAGTTTATGGTCGACGTAAGCTTCTTATGTCGGACGCAAAGAAATTCTAGATGCTCAAACATGAGCATTTATGATGTCCAAAAGGACCCATACTAATTGTACAAAATTTATCATCACGCTACCTTAAGAAATGGAAAATTGAGTTGAAGTTCGAATAGTGGATGGATATATTTGCTTTATTAATTGATTCATTCTTTTATTAAAAGAACTTGTTAAGCTGATGGAAACCCTATTTGGGTAAAAGCGGAGATGTGCAGCTATTGTGAAAGATGGGGTTGGAAAGTACAAAAATACCCTCTTTCATTTAACTGTTTCTTGGAAAAGATGGAAGGGCACCTTCGAAAATTTAAAAGCTTCATTTTAAGTTTTTGGCATTAAAATATAGAAGATTATTGCTATATATTACATACAAAGATACGTAAAGACAGATATGAAATAATAGTAGTAGTATTGAAAAGGGGGCGGCTATTTGGACACAAAATTAAACACAATTGGGTGATACAAAAGATCTAAACCATTTGATTTTTTTTTGTCCTTATATGGGAGGTGGAATTCAATGAGCAATCCAATGGTGCAGATACTTTGTGTCACCAATTGTGTTTATACTTTGTGTCCCAATAGACTTTCCCTATTGAAAAACAGATAATATTGACACATTGTTTGGGTTGAACATTGAATATCGTTATTAACATGGTTGTTATTGTCTTCATCATTGTAATCATGCATGAGTACTCCAACTTTAACTTATGAAAAGCTTCGTGAGAATGCCGACGGGCAACTTTTCTCTGAAAACTATAACAGCAAGGAAATTAAAACAAACAAAAAAATTACTAAGTATTGCAAATTTGAAATGAAAATTTTTGTCCCCACTGCATGTATTATGAAAAACTGAAAGATTCAGCATTTGAAAATCATTTGTGCATTAGAACAAGAAACAAATTAATGACGTGAACGTCGGAATTGAATCTCATTGAAATAAATAAAAAAATAGATCTGAATAAACCTGTTGTACAAAAGTATAACAAATATTGAACAAATAAATTTTTGTAGTTGTACCCAAAAAAAACAAAACAAAACAAACGACTAGAAAAAGTTCAACAAATTATGCAAATAACATCATGAATCATGGCATCTTAAATAGAAAGTATGTTGTCTAATGCAAGGTTAAAAATATAAATACACAGATTATTTAGATCAGAGGAATTGACACAAAACTTAAATTTTATTGATCCTTTCTAAGTTAAGATCTATTGCAATGTCAAATTTCTAGCTTGATTTGTATTCAAATTCAACTTCTCAAACATTCATTCATCAAGAACAAATCGAATGAATAGGACGATCACATGCTTTCATATCTTATACTTTGTGACGATGTAATAACCTTGTAACAATACCTCTCTCACATCTGTGAAGAATAACCATGATACTTAGACCAAGTTTTCTTGCGTTATTGCACGCAGGTGCGAGTATGATGGTATAATGTCTTTATGTGTTGACCAGATACTATGACGTACGGTCACAAGTGGCGTAGAAACAATTTCTAAATAATAAAATGATTCCAGTCTTCAAAAATTACTGTTCAAAGCTAAAGTACTAGCATCCCTGTAAAGTAGAAGGGGAAAAATGCTTACAAAATTTAAAGCAAGGTAGGATGGAAAAAATGCTTACCAAATTTAAAGCAAGGCAGGATGATCATAATCTCTTCTATATATGGTAGAGATTCAAAACTGCATGTTCTCACATAAAAGCCGCTTTCATTATATTTATTTTATGAAGGGTGAAGGCAGAAGCAAACTCGGTAATAATATTCATATAACATGTTGGGAATGCATAAGGGATCGATGACAATAATTGATTCGCATGCAAGTGGGTGATGAGACGTCATTTGGGAACTTATTATCAAATATGTTGGTTTATCCGCCGCTACCATTGATGTCGGTCGGCCTCATTTGTAGGTGTACACATCTGAGCAATAGCAAAAGCAGAATTATTTGCGATCATGATCTCTTCATAGAGCAGGAAATGCGGTAGAGGCAGACTTGGCACAGCAGGATGCAAACCGAGTGTGAAACGCCCATTCGAGTCGATAGAGGATGCAGTCAACAGACTGCTGCCATACCACGTAATCACGTTCAATGTTTCACGGCAGTAACGACATGGGCAAGATGCAGGTTCATTGCCACGTTTAAGAAGCGGGTTCAGTGTTTCAACGCGATTTGTAAGAAGAGGTGTATGAAAGAGTTCAGAGCTGATGAGAGGTTGATGCTGGAGAAGGCTGTGCTGGAAGAGGAGCAGGAGGAGGAGTTGGCTACACTGAAAGCTCCACCTATGAAGAATCCTTATTACAGTAAGATAAGATCTATCATCCAGCTGTTCAAATTGTGTGGTTTTCAATAAAGTTATCAAATTTCTGTATGCATTCATCGTCGTTTTACAAATATACCCATCTCTATGAGAATCAAAAGTTTAAGAGTGACCATGTAATACCAAATATCAAGTTCCATTGCTTAGTTTTTATATACTATAGCAATATGTTTTTTTCCTTTCAAACACGAACAAGATCTACTACCATCTATCAAATATCAAGTTTTGTTACATAGTTTGTAATTTTGACCATCCAATACACTCCGCCATCTGCTAATTCTTTTCCCACAAAGTGCACATAATAGAGAAATCGAGTGTACAACAATGTAAACTTAAGCTTATACACTTCATATGTAAGATAACATGAATTAAAACAAAATGATGCAGTACCTAATATTGTTAAGTTAGAGCAATTTTCCACACAATAACTATTGTATAAAAAAAAATATTTGCCATTAACTATGGTAATTAATTCGCAAAATATCATTAAGCAGTGGTGATAGTTTCCAAACAAAGGATGAATATATGAAGCAAGAAAACAGTACAAAGGTAAATAAAAAAAATCACCATAAGCTTTGTCTTGAACTTCTCAGCATTTCTGTCCAAGGTACACTCTAACATAAACTGCTTCCTGCATTAAAAGCAATATAAAACCTACTTATTTTTAAGAAACGCATACAAGAGAAAGATGGGTCCAAACCCAGTAATTTCAGCATGTAATGGAAAATGTGTAGACAACAAAAAAACATACATCCAAAAATTTATACGAAAACAATGATTACAAATTATTTCATTCAAATGCGAAATTACAATGAAACAAATATAGTTAAATGCAAAGAGGAATCAGAATTCTTTTGAACCGACCATTAAATTAAATAAAAAATATATATACACTGAGAACCTCTTCTTTTTAAAGAAATGTCACCGCTCTAAAAGCATAATCCTTGTACTTATAAAAAAGCACGAAACTTTGCGTTGCTGTGGTTACCACTTAGCAGTAAACCATCAAAACCGAACATTTACCCAATCTAAAATAAAACACTTATATTTCTGTAAAAGATGAGATTAACATAGGGCATATATGAATCAATAATTTCATTATCAGCCAGAAAATGGAAACCTTAATTTAAAAAAATCTAAGTGTGCATTCTTGAACAAGAGTTTGGCTAGAGTTTGGCGAAACCTAGAGATTGGTGAATTTGCAATTTTGAAACAAGAGTTTGGCTTAGACTTCGGCTAGAATTTAGTTTGATGTAATTATTGTACATTTTTAATTTAATTGGTTATAACATTATTTGTTAATTATTATAATTATCTGATCAATATTAATCATTGAAAAAACATTAATAAATTTTGTTATTAATTAACAGTTAAAAAATTTCAATTGATAATGTTTATATATTTTTATGTATTTACTTACATAATATAATAAATTTAACTAATTTTACATTTACAAAACAAATTTCCAACTTAGAAATTAAAAAATTGCAACTAATTTTTTTTTTGCAACTATTTAATTAATAATGATAAAATATCTTGATTATTTAAATATTTAATATAATAATTTTTAATTAGTTTACAATTAGAAAACAAATTTTCAATTAAAAATTAGAAAATTACAATTAAAAATAAACGTACGATAACAGAAGATTATCCCTATATATTACATACAAAGATACGTAAATACAGATATGAAATAATAGTAGTAGTAAAAAATAGATAATATTGACACATTATTCAGGTTGAACATTGAAACTCATGATTAACATGGTTGTTATTGTCTTCATCATTGTAATCATACATAACTAACATTGAATCCGTGAACGCTAACCAGGATACTTAGACCAAGTTTTGTCGTATTGTTGTATGCAGGTGCGAGTGTGACAGTATAATGTCCTTATCTGTTGACCACATACTATGACGTAAGGTTACAAGTGGCGTAGAAACAATTTCTACATGATAAAATGATTCCAATCTTCAAAAATTACTGTTCACAGCTAAAGTACTAGCATCCCTGTAAAGTAGAAGGGAAAAAATGCTTACCAAATTTAAAGCAAGGTAGGATCATCATAATCTCTTCTAGATTTGATAGAGATTCAGAACTGCATGTTCACATAAAAGCCACTTTTATTATATTTATTTTATGAAAGGTGGAGGCAGAAGCAAACTCGGTAGTAACATTCATATAACATGTTGGGAATGCAGAAGGGATTGATGTCAATAATTGATTCGCATGCAACTATGCAAGTGGGTGATGAGACTTCGTTTGGGAACTTTATTATTAAATATGTTCGTTTATCCGCCCCTGCCATTGATGTCGCTCGGCCTCATTTGTAGGTGTACACATCTGAGCAATAGCAAAAGCAGAATTACTTGCGATCATGATCTCTTCAGAGAGCAGGAAATGCGGCAGAGGCAGAATTGACACAACAGGGTGCACAACGTGTGTGAAACGTCCGTTCGAGTCGATAGAGGATGTGGTCAACAAACTGCTGCCGTACCATGTGGTCCCATTCAATGTTTCACGGCAGTAACGACATGGGCAAAGATGCAGGTTCATGGCCACGTTCAAGAAGCAGGTTCAGTATTTCAATGCGATTTGTAAGAAGAGGTGTACGGAAGAGTTTAGAGCCGAGGAGAGGTTGATGCTGGAGAAGGCTATGCTGGAGGAAGAGCAGGAGAAGGAGTTGGCTACACTGAAAGCAGAGAGGGATAGGATGACTCAAATGCAGGCAAAGCCAAAATCGATGTCCAATATGACTTGAACTGTATCCTTAAACTTAAGCATGCCACCACATTCTCTTCCAACCAGCCATTGATGTTATTAGAATTGTGGATCCTTTACGACATTGGATCCTCTTTGAAAATACGTACCTTCTCAAGAAGGTTAAGAACAAAAAAGCTGCACAGATAACTGCAGGAATGATACAGCTTCAGGGTAAATTTCGTAATTCTGGAATTTACTATGTTTGCTGCAAAGAAATGATCAGTCCCTCGCAGTTTGAAGATCATGCAGTTCAGTCAAAAGCAGAAGCCACATCATCACACATATTCTTTTAGCAGTGTTAGCAGTAGCAGTTACAACTGAAGTCGCGAGCAGACTGCATGCACAAATCAAATTTAAAACGATGTTTTATTGGATATAGATGATGATGATACATATTATATCCAGCATGGTTTGGTTTGAATGTGTAAGCATACAATGTCTACATACATACGCACGCACGCGCGCGCATATATACATACATAGAATAAACTATAAAATTAAAGACATATCGGGAGTGAAAATTTAGTTTATGATCGTACCTTTACTAATAGTCGGAATAGATTCACAATTTTTTGGTCCGACCGCAAATTTTCCAAAATACCCTTATGTATACACTTGATGTCACAAGTTCGGATCCCGCGTGTCTAAAATCTATCTTGATTTTTAATTTGAAAAGTTCGGAAAAATACTAAGGTCGCAACTTTGAATCCTAGCAAAGACGGCTTTCACGTATTTCTTTTTCCTTTTTAAATGTCCTTTGGTCCTAAATATAAATAAATATATTCATTCTTCGTTTATTTCAGTTTTATATTGAATAACACTTTTTATTTTGATTTTAGTATTTCATTCTATTTTTTTTATAAATGCTTCTCTAAATATTTGAAAATAAAAAACATTTTGTTCTAATCATAGATAAAATTAGCTTTTTAAATAACATTCTGCTGACATAATTTTTTTTCCTTAAGCTTGATGGCTACATTAAAAAGAAAAAAAAATATAGCAACTGAAAATTAAAATTATATATGTGTCTTTACATTTTTTTCAGCACAAGAATTCAATATTTGGAAATTAATTCTAACTTAATTTTTATCAAAAATGTTCTACTACATGCAAAAGTTTGATTGTTTCAAATAAATATGTATTTAGTTCACTTTTACCAAAGCGCTCGCCTAGACACCCCTAGGCTCGAAAAAACCCCTAAGCGCCAGCCTAGGGCTTTTCTGCTCCTCCAGGCATCAACGATACATAAAGCGGACAAAAAGCGCCTCAGCGCCTCAGCGTCGAAAAAAAAAATCAAAGCGCTTGAAAAAGTGTGCCTTACTGTTAAATCGTTTTTTATATAAAAAATTTAAGAGCTTCAGCCCACAATCGAGCTCAGTTAAGGCTTATTTGGCAAATATCGATCAAATTAGGTATATGGCATATAGATGTCGACTGTTTAGGACATAAAAATGTCTCCACTCTTAAATTTACATATGTCACCGCCATCGCCGACAAACTCGACCTACCGCCAGCTACTGCCCGTCCCTTCACCTGCTTACATCGACGCATCCATCTCCACCCCTACCAAAATAGTGATGCTCAAGGCATCTAAAAAAGCCCTAAGTGCAAATAAAGGTAAGCGTCAGCCTAGGGCTTTTTCGCCTTGACAACTATGATTTAGTTTAAAGGTTTTTTTTATATACATGTACATTATACCTAATAAACAATGGTGACATATATTTCAATTTCGTTTACAAATAATTTCTATTTAAATTAGTTTATGTTTTAACAACTAATAAACGACGATAAACTATGAAGCTAAGTCTAATTAATAAACAGTGATCATTATTTTTATAGTTTGATTAGCATTTTGAGTTACGTCAAAATATTCATAATGTATGTTTCTAGTTTCGTCGTATATAATCTATTTGCTATTGACGCTAGGTGATAAAAAAAATAGAAAACACAATTATTGTAATGATATTACATATGTGTTGAATCGCCATATACACCAATGTAAAAATCTATGTAGGTTTTACGTGTTTTGAACTTCAACATTATGTCAACAATTGATACCTAAGCTTTCAAATTCGAACAAATATAACATTTATCTTCCATAGATAGAGCATATATCATTTATACTTATTATTATGTCTATCACATGATAGACGCATGTAATTTGTATCAATTTTTTTACCTTTTACGTGTGGAATGCCATTGATTTATTATAACCATTTTATATTGCATGTATAAAGGATGTGTTTTTATGTGTGGAATATCGGTTGTTTATATTAACATTTTATATTGCATGTATATTAACATTTTATATTGCATGTATAATGGACATGCCTTGCATGCGTGGAGCACAAGCCTTGCATGTATAATGGACATGCCTTGCATGTATAAAACATATTGATTTGGCAGCATGCATTTTATTTATCCATAGACAAGTAACCATGAATTTTAACACTTGATATTAGAAAGTACGATCCCCTTAAGTATGTTTGGAGTGACATTTAGTCAAATAATTTTCATTTTATATCATAAAGTTTGTTATGACCCAATCAAAAGACCAAAGTACTTATTGTAAAAAGCTTATGCAATAATGACATTCTATGCATTCGGTTTTAACTGTTTTGCCCTAAGATTGAAATTCAGTGCTTAAATTTGTTTTAAAACCCCATAATGATGCTTCTTTTCATCCTAAATGTAGACTAGGTGACGTGATCTACGTAATGAATTCATTCTAAAATTTGCTAATATTCAATCTATAAACAACTTAGAACCAAAGAAGAATAAGAGGTTCCGCTTTTCCAATTTAAAGACAAACATCCTGCTACTAGGTTGACTGTGGGCGATATACTTCAAATTTTAGTATCACTTTTTTTCACTATGCATTTGCTTTATTGTACTAAAAATGGTGAAAAAAAAATGTATTTTTTGTCTGCAAAAGAAAAGAAAAGGTGTTATAGACTTTGTGATTAACTTTTCTATGATCTATTTTGTTTTTAATGTTGTTTTTCATAAATAAAATGTAAAACCAAAAGTCTACCATATTATATAACCATACACACACATGCATGCAAGTTGAATTTATATTTGAAGTTGAAAAACTAATGCTTAATCACATTAAGCTAGAAAAAAGACCTTATCCTCTCACTATTCAATTCTCTTAAACTAACATAGCAAGGTAGAAATGATATATTTTCGCGAACCAAAATGCATTTTCCAACAGTCTAATATTATAACAAGTATGAAAGGTCAAGAAACTTAATTGACACTTTACAAAACCCATTTGCTGCTCCGTTGTACGGAAAAAATTCCTTTTCATGAAATTATTTAAAAGGAAAGAAATATTTAAATTATTGTGTTATTTTTAGTTGTCGTATTACATATGTCAATCATATGTTATAAAGAAACATATTATATGCTAAACAAACACTACGTTAACAATACACTATTTAACAAATATGAGGATAAATGATAGATACTTGGTTGGTTATTCGGGTTGAACATTGCATCTCATCGTGGTCTTTGTCTTTGCAATTGTGATCGTTGTCCTCCTCCTCCTTCTCGTCAAACGCTAGTAATATCTGATTTGAACCTATGAAAGGAATCATGACAATGTGATAGCCTTGTTCCTCCAGAGATTCTACCTGCGTACAATTTAAGAAAAATATTAGGAGAAAAAAATACTAAAAATAGCAAGAATATTATGTGTAAAGCCATAGAATGATTTTAACATCACAAAACCATGTGTAAGATGCCTATTTAAGATTTGAAATAAACAATCAAAATATGCACAAAAGTGGAAATGAAAATTAAAGAATATTAAACTACAGTAAGATTTATAGGCCTACATACACTCTGAAATTTAAACACCATCAAAATAGTACTTAGAAGTTTAAATACAATATGAAATAATACTATATACAGCAAGAATAAAATGCCAATATCAATCATTATTCACGATATTAGGAATTTGATGATTTAGAATTAGAAAATTATATGTAAGATGCCTTCTTACAGTTTGATTTTACAAAACCTAAAATGCACAGATTTATCGAGAAAAAATTAAGGCTGTCAATAAGTAACCGAAAAATCCAAAATTTGTCCGAATACATATCCAAAAAATGAAAGAAAAAAAATCTAAAATCCATAAAGAGAAACGGATATGATAATATCCACATCCAAAAGTTATTCATCCAACTTTTACCAAGATAACAGTTGAGACCATATGTATTGATATAAGTTGTTTTATATATAGTAATAATTCATATTATACATGTACAAATAAATATTTGTAATTCAAAATTGATTATTATCATTGTATTTTTTGTATGTATGTTAGCATTAGCATTATCATTGAAAATGATTTATGTTGGATCAAAAAAATCATTTATTTTTTTGACCTTATTAATTATGAGCGGAGTAGATAAATATCATATATTCGTCTGTACGTATGGATACAGATATCCAAAAATGCTATGACAATATCTGCATCTGAAAGTATCCTTTGACAGGTCTAAAAAAACAAGCTTGGTCAATTTGAGATAATGTTAACTCACTGCATATAAACTTCTAGAGAATAAACAAATAATACATGAGAAATATAGAGCTAAAAAGGAGTGAGGATTATACTATCTAGCCATGTTAGAATGATTGAATGAAACTGTTATGGTAACGATAAATTTCCCTTTACCGTATCAATATAAGTTAATCAGTTACTAGTTTTGAATTGAGCCAGTATACCAGTATAAATGGTATGACAATAGTACATTTACCAATTTATACGGTGAATCATTAGTAACATTTTTTTCAAAACCAACATTAATGGTAACTTACTTGACAACTTATAATATATGGAATTTTTCTTCTTTCTCGTTGATGTTTTTTATTGAAATACAAGGTGAAATGTATAATGAAACACCATATTATAGTGTAAAGAAATATCAAGCTTTTATTCTTTAGACAAACGGTAATTTATCATTACTAGTGCAATGACTAACAGTTTGTCAGTATATCAATCTCTGGTATACCAGTAAATCAGTAATGGTAAGATATACAAGTTTTAGTTTACAAGTAAAAACAGTACAGTAACGGTATTTGCAAAATGGTGAACCGTTACCATAACAATCTTATGATTGAATATTGTTGTCTATCTTTCTCGACTTTGTTGTTCATTTGGAGCAAGTGAGTATTCGTTTTTCAAGAAAACCGCTCATTTGTCTTTAATATCTTTATCTTTATAATAATATACATACATATATACATGTATGTGTGTGCGCGAGCGTTACAATGAAAACGTAATAAAGCTTAATATGCATTCCAATATTTCATTAAGTCAAACAGGATAGAAAGCTTTAGCAAATCAATACCTCAAACTATGACTTAGCTACATGATTGGTGTCGAGAAACAAAATTGCATTGTGGGAGGTATTATATAGCTTATTATTCAAACGATATATTTTCAACCATTTTCTACGTCAAATTGATACAAAATTTGCTTCATTTGATATAAGCATATAATTTCAAGATATAATATGTTTAATATGAAATTGAATTCAAATTGGACGAGCATGTGAAATTCCCAACACAACCATATCCAATGTTGCTACCCTATTGTGTTAGATTAGATATAACTAGTTCATTTTAAACATTCTATACAAATATTTTTCCTATAAAACTCATAAGCCCTATAAATAGTTGTTGCACATGATTTGCATTCTCATTATTTTTTGGTCAATTAATTTATAGTTATAGTAAATTCATACCACCTTGGTAAGAGTGTCTCTATGTGTTTCTTAAATTCAACTCATATATGCTTGGATTTAATCAAAGCTTTCATATCCAAATGTAGATTGAATACAATTTATAGTAAATAAATACAATCGACTTTCGCGACAAACGACAAGTAGAATCTGCAAACACGTAGGCTCCACATGCTAGCACCAAATTTTTATATGTAAATACATTTCCCAGATTATAATGTAACTATTTACCTACTTCATATATTCAAATGTTCTATTATCAAATTCTTATCATGATTGAAATAAAAATTGACCAACAACGAAAAAGAAATTACGCTAACAGTTGGGTGAAGTTGTATCACAATTCGAATATCGGATACTTTAGTAGATAAAATAAAATTATCTTTATTAAGAATATGAATTTAACATATGGAATGTTAAGAGCAACCAATTGGTATTATTTGAACTAAGATGCAAAGTGTGTGCTATAAAATATTATTAGGATTTATTGGACATATATTTAGTAGTTTGGATACTCAAAGTTCATGTTGTCTCTTCATTTCAATATATTTAAACAAAATTGTTCTTATTTTATATTATGATGATAGCAATTAACAATTCATCGTGTTTTAAATTTTGAATTTCAAAAGAAATACATTTTTCCATATTTGAGTTTCATGTAAAATTGAGTTTTAAAAACATTAGGCTATAATTTCTAGTTTTTCGATAATTTTTTTTATAAAATCCTAAATTAATTTAACAAAAATGATCCTTAATAAAAAAAGGGTATTTTGAATTCTCATTAGTTATCGCATTTTATCAAATATTCATTATGTAGCATTATCCAATCAATTCATCATACAAATTAAGGTATTTATTGTATTAAATAATTTTTTTATTTAAGAACTTTTTGCGCATATGCCCCGACGTATCGGTATTGATTATTCGTTATAATTTCTAAAAAGGACGGATCAAGTTCGTTTTGACCTAAGCAATCACATGTTTAAATTAGTGTACAATAAAAAATACGATAATCCAAAAGCTACAATAAAAAAATTTCAAAAAAGTACAAGAACGAAACCATCAATATTTACAAAAAAGATGCAAATCATCCATATAAACTAAGATGATAACATAAACGAGTTCAAATAAGACATATTTATATACGTACATATAACAATTGGAACAGAAATATTGACCATGATACAAAACCTTAAATAAAGCGGTTCAAGTAAAATATATTCGAATATCAGGACAAATCATTATTATTCATTTATTTTGTTTTGGTATGTAGTGCACATTCGTGTACTTGTGACAGACTTTGAACATTATCATGTACTTTCCATCATTCAATGGTTATACTCATCGATCCATTTGATTGAGTATTATTCAAGAATGATGCAACTAGTTTCCAAGATATCAAATTGGTATCATCCTCCTTAATTTTGGAGAATTATTTAATATTACATTTGAACAAGAAATAGCTTTTGTGGTTCCTCCACATTGAATCATAGAAATAGCTGACATGCTCATTGAAATATATCCATATTACATTTGCCAAGGCATACAAAAAATTGAGCTATTTCCGTGTTTTAAGTAGATAAATAGAGTTGCATGAAATCACTTATTTGTTATTCCTTTGTTTAATTTTTTTATACGGACACAAGTCTATTTCCTTATTAGTTTAATAGTTAACTCCATTGGGAGTTAAATATCTATAGATGTTCATTTACAATTATTGGTCAAGATCATCAACTTAAGATGTACAGTTGTTTAATATGCATATTTCATTGCACATCTTCTGTTCATTCTATTTCATTCGTGTAGCCTTTTTTATTGCTCACAAAAGTAATACGTACCATTTTTTAATATTACTTAATTGACACGTAAAGAAAGAAATAACTTATTTTACTCTTCTTTGATGTCTCTTGCAATTTTATATGATTGTGCATACCTATGTGTCAGAAAGTTTTGTCTGGATTTTGTTGGCATCATCTGAGCTTAAATTCTTAGCTTGATGTCCGACCTAACAAAGTAATAATGTCAAGTCTCGTCTTTGATGGTTTTCTTTAATGTCATCCGGTAATTTAATATACTTAGTGCAATACATGTGACATCACATCATATAATATCATAAAGACTAATAGATGTCAGGCATTGCACGAAAGAAGATATTATTATTATTTAACTAATAATATATTCTACAACTGCAATTTATGCTATAAAATTCCAGTCTTAATAAACACTAATGCAACATGGTGTATGCTTCCTTCAAAATGAATTTCAAATGTGCCCCATTACACAGACCATAGGTTACATATCTCAAAATCTTGTTACAAATGAAAACTCGGAAACCGTATTAGTTAACAATTAACATGTGTATTTGGTCATTCCAAACATGTTTGCATCTTTTGTCAAATATAGATCAATATTTATTTACCATATTAGTAACTATTTATCTACGATGTTCTGACTGAAGCAAAACACTAGGCGCCAAGTCTAATGAAAGTGAAATGAACCCATAAATATTATAATTTTCAACGAAAGAGAGAAATACAATGAACTTCAAAAATTCAATCAAGCATCTTGTTTGCCATAACGTTTCTACAAATAATAACCACCTCCACGGCACCTTGCAACAGCATATGCCGTCCAATAGGCAGGTATGACAAGGTAGATATTCGTTATCATGAGTCATTAAATGTGAAAGTCATGCAAAGAAAAAGAAGAAAAGAAAACACACGAGCTAACCATATATCCAATTAAAAAACATTTCAAAAAACTTGAATAATGAACATCTTTTTGACATAGCATAACTGATATGTTTTACAATATATGCAGGTTTTTTCCCCGAATCAACTATAAGTTATAACGACTTATTTTAAATCCATTTTCAAAATAATACATGAAACTATTTTACATAAAATTTATTTTTAAACCCGGCTAACTGTTACAAAGATTGCAAATCACACCTACATAAAAAGGTAGAGTAAGGGTGAAAAGAATAATAAAAAACAATAATTAAAAGCCACTAGATTAATCTTACAGATACAGATCTACGCCAATAAATCGTGATTTGAATTAATAACAATAATTCATGTGACAGATAGAAAACAAAAGGAAAATGAACAAACTATCCGTCTTATACTACAGATTCAAGGGAAGAAGGAAAAAAAAGGTAAATTACCTATGGTAAAGGGACGAAATCGTCTGAAGCGCAAATACAAGCGCAGTCGTCAGATTTGTAGATAAACGAATAATTTAATTGTGGGAAAAATATTAACAAGGGTTTTTAATGGAACCATGAGGCTCAAAATATACACGGAACCAGAGATATGTAAATCTCAAGGTGATGGAACCAGAGATATGTAAGAGCTGGCCAAGGAAAAGACAAAAAAAAACAACTTCGAACTTGAGAAACTCACTGGTCTGTTACACTTTTTTTTAAAACTCATTAAGCGGTTACCTTTCTCGAAACTCTAAATAGGTTTTAGAGGCGAATATTCATTATATAGTTAAGGGCCTCAATTTTTACAAATTTGAACCAGGGTAAGAAAAATGATAATTGAACCAACTGTAAGTATGCATGTCTTCCTCTCTCTCTCTCTTTCTTATTCCAGCATTCATAAAGAATCAAAACGCAAAGACCCAGATACATAAACCTAGTTCTTTTTTCAAAATCATTCACTGCTTTGCAAATTGCAATTCTTCTTTGGTGTTCTAGTTGTTGTTGTTGTCTAATCGTAAAGTATAGTTTTGTAAAATCTTTACTGCTCTATTTGTTGTTGCTAATTTTTCATGAACTTTTTTCAACGAGTTTTGAGATGAACAAATTTTGTCATAAAGTTTGACATTGTTTTTTTTTAAATGGTACTTTATATTACATGTCAATAAACGTTCGAATAACGCTACGCAAGTTTCGTATATTTAACCTCTCGCACGAAAACCAAATCGCTTAATCACTGGAACAGTGGTACTTGTCCCAGTGGTTTGACATTGTTACTTATAAATTATTGTAGTTTCATATAGCATTCTCGATGGACAAATTTATCACTAGAACAAAATGCACAATAAATGAATCGATTTTGTCCATTACCGAAGATGCGCACAATAATATAGTGAAAAGGGATCATGTTGAGATCGATTACGAAAATCTTCCTTCGGATCCGGATTTACGATGTTCTATATGAAATTATAACTCAAATGATAGAGGTTGTGTTCGATGATCATACTTATAAAAAGGTCCCTGTCAACTTTTCCATCATGATTTTCCTCAAATAGTCATGATGGATGAATTGAGAATATTCAATCAGGATCGATTTGAACAATATGCTAATTGGTTGGAGTATAGTATAGCCCAAGATTCAATGTATTGTCTTTATTGTTATCTTTTCAAACATAAATGTAACCAAGACAGTGGTGAAGTATTTGTTAACGTTGATTTTCAGAACTGGAAAAGAAGAAAGAAACTTGATCTACATGTTGGAATACATAATAATGCGCCCACGACCAGGCCAAAAAACAATGTTTGGATCTCGTGAGTCAAAAGCTTACCGCAAATATTTCATCTTTATTTACCACAAATAGAAGCAAATGAAAAATTGCATATAGAACTCGATTGACTATTGCTATAGATTGTGCTTGATCCTGTTGCAACAAAGTTTGCCATTTCGTGCTCATGATGAATCTGAATCATCAACCAATTGAGGAAATTACCTAGAGTTATTTCACTTTCTTTCCAATCATAATAAAGAAATTAAGAGTTCGTCGTTTGAAAATGCTCCTGGAAACTCTAAGTTAATTTCATCAAATATTTAGAAGGACCTATGTATTGTTGCCGCTATAGAAACAACTAATGCTATTATCATGGATATTGGCGAATCATAAACCACTCTATTTGTTGGTGAATCTCATGACATATCAATAAAGGAATAAACATATCAATAAAGGAACAAACGGCTGTTGTTTTGAAATATGCAAACAAAAAAGAGATGATAATTGAGCGCTTCATTGGCATTGAACATGTAGCTAATACAATATATATATATATATATATATATATATATATATTACTAAATATATTATCCCGCCATAAGTTAAGCATATCAAGTTTGTGTGGTCAAGGCTATGACGGAGTAGCTTAAGATGCTAGGCGAACTTGCAGGTTTAAAATATCTTATTTTAAATAAGAATCCTTTTGCATTTCATATCCATTGAGCTCTTGTTTATGTTGCAAAAAATCATTCTTAAGTGGAGTTTCTTTTTGAAATAACTTCAAGAATAATGAATATTGTTTGAGCATGTTGCAAAAGAAAAGATATTCTCTTAGCTAAACAATATGAAAAGGTACTTGAAGCATTGACTAAAGGGGGAATTCTTACGGGAAATAGGTTGAATCATGAAACAAGTTTACAATGGCTGGGTGACACTTGATGGGGATCACATTATGGTACACTGATTAGACTTATTACCATGTTCTCTTCTTTGCGTGAGGTGCTAGAAATTATTATGGATGACGATATTAGTTCAGAACAAAAGGTTGTTGCATAGGTTTTACTAGAGATAATATACTCATATGATTTTGAATTTACCTCTCGCTTGATGAAGAATATACTAGGAATAACTAATGGATTGTTATTGATATTGCAAGAAAAGGTCAAGAGATTGATAACACGTTAAATTTGGTAGAAGTATCAAAAAAAGCATACAAGAAATGTGAAGTAACAATGAGAAATGAGAATCTTTGTTAGAGGAAGTGTCTTTATTTTGTTTTTTGAATGAAATTGTTGTACCTAACGTGGATGATGAGTATATAGCTCATAAACGTTCAAGATGTAGAGTTGAAAAAAATTAAAATTTACATCATATACGGGTTGAAGTTTGTAACAGCGTTATAGATTTACAACTTTTAGAACTAAACAACCGTTTTACTGAGAAAAATAGCAAGTTGCTTTTGTGCATTGAAGTCTTAATCCAATCGACTCATATTTTTCTTTTAACATTACGAAGTTACTTGATTTTGCTCGATTTTATCCGAAAGAGTTTTCTACTCATGATATTGTAATACTTGAGAATCAACTTGAAACTTACATTATGGATATGCATACAAATGATGAGTTTTTGGTTATTAAAGACATTGCTGCTCTTGCAAAGAAAATGGTGGAAATAAAAGGATATGTAGTCTACCCATTTGTATACAAACTCCTCATGTTGGCATTGACTTTACTAGTAGCGGTTGCAACCATTGAAAGAGCTTTTTCTACTATGAAAATTATAAGAATCGATTGTGTAGTCGTATGGAAGATGATTGGCTTAATGCTTGTCTAGCTACATACATTGAGAAAGACATTTTCGAAGAAATCGGTAATGAAGCCACTTCAATCTATAAAATCTTGATGTGAACAATTGTAATCGAAAATTTATAGGCGATGTAACCTTTTGTTTGTTTACGGAAAAATGGAACAAAAACTTTGGTATATCAATATAATTTTTTATGTTGTTATTTATATTATGACCCCTCTCGAATTTAATTCTAAATTCAACCCTGACCACCTGACCAAGATTTTTGAACATATATGAACTTAAATAACTAAATTTAATACTAATCCCAAAAAAAATATCATAGGATGTTGTGCCTAAAATGCAACTAAAATTCAAGAGAAGCGATGATGAAATCGAGCTTAACCGAATGAACTACCATTGTTTTCATTTGTTTCTATTGTATATGCATTTGATTTGTTAGTTTTTTCTTTCTAATATTCTATTTGGGATTATACTTATCTACGTATGTATTTTTTTTCTTATTTTCGAGAAAACTATGTTTGCATCTATCTATCAAACTTTTCTGTTGTTCGTACGTACATTTCATCTTCAGTCTATGATTTAATGCATTTTCTCAGTAAGAAAAGGTACTGTACATGTTCAACACATTAGATATGCTCAACTTAATATGCATTTATAATGCACCATTATTTTGAAAAATTAACATTTTGGTGCAACAAAGAAATTTTATGATATATCAAAGGTGATAGAATAGTGTTACCCATGAATTATTATTCTCAATAATTTTTACAAAAAATGGATAGAATAAACTAATTAAAAATCCATTTCAAACTCATTTAAGTTATACTCATGTACTTTGCTGCCATTTCTATAACATTATCAACGTACTAATAGGATATATCAAATATGTAAACGTGGATGCAACATAGTGAAATGCTATATATTAATTCATCGGTAATGTATAGTCTGTATGTGTGCGAAGCATGAGCCTAACGCTTGTATATTCTCTAAATGAGGTAAGATACATTTACGTTTGTTGAGTAAACTCAAGGTCAAGGTTGAGATTAGGGAAAATACCATAATTAAGAGTTGTATATAATACTATCGATAAAGAGTTATCCATCATTTATAGGCCTTAAATTTGTCGATCAAACTCATGCCAAGAAGCCTAAGACGAGCGAGTATTAACACCCACTAGAGAAATCCAAAGAGTTCTAATTCCTGTTTGGGTTTTCAAGAATATAAAAATCTAGCAAGAGTCTTATTAGAAAAATGAAATGATTACATTTAATCTTTCTAATATTGTAAGGATATATTATAAAAAATCAAAATTATCCATTTTGACAAATTCGTGAAACTAATCTAATTAATAAAATTGTTTAATTGAAACATACCAATAAACCGAATTAAGATCGACAAAGCAATATAAAATATACTTAACAATAAATCTGTTAGCATGTTTTTGCTTTAAGACCCATGCAAGAACCGAACTATACATCTACAAAAAAACATTCGTACTTTGGTAACCTAAGTGTTTATTTGCTAGAAACTATATATTGACTTGTGAATTTTGAATTCTAAAGTAATAGAAGGAAAATACGATCCATACTAGAACACACACTAAAGTTGTACAGTGAAAAGTCACGTTCGTAATATACGAAACCTCAACGAAATTTTTCATTCAAAATGTAACGACTCAGAATTTTGGCGATTTGATATTAAAATTTTTAATTTAAATATTAAAATATTGGTTTAAAAAGTTAAATAACTTAAAATTTCAAATATAGTGATTAAATTAAATTTAGTATCTGGAATTCTAATATAAAGATTATTTAAATTATTTGAATATGAGAATTTATATTTGAATACTGATTTAAAAATCAAGATTTTAGATTGAATATAAATTAAATGGATTAAAAGGCATATTTAACTCATTCTGATGTAATAAACAATAACAGTGAAATCAATTATAAATTTATTTGCAATACTAAATGGTTAAACAAATAATAGGAAAATAAATTATTGTTTTACGACTCGATTTTTATTAAAGTATTTTTAATTAAATTTATTGAGTTTTTCCATAATTTTTTATTTGAAAATTATTTAAATTATCTGTTTAACGTTTTATCGTCAAATAACAGTGCTTTTGTGATTTTACATAATTCAATAAATAGTGTATATTATTATTGTTTTGGAATCGTATCGTTGTTCTTAGCGCGAACATATTTGTATTTTGTCGATCGTAGTCCATACATAAAACGGAATGTCGAAAACTAGTATTATATATATAGACACTAACAATTGAAAATATCTCAACCATCCTCATTCCTCCTTTTCCTCTACTGTTTCATACCGCTTCAAATGTTAGAACTAAGAAGAAAGAAAAAAAGGAAAAGAAAACATAGGTTTTAAAATTTGAAATAAATTCAAATCAAATTCAAAAAAATAGGAAAGGTTATAGCTTTGAGTGTGGAATAGCTAGTCTATATTTCAACATCCTAATAAAGGGGCGCGACATGATTTTGGGCTCGTCTGTAACATCTTTAATTTTTGATAACATTATTCATAATGTTTAATTAGATAAATTAAATAGAATATGATGATCAGGAGATTGATATTTGAATGAATTATATATATAGCGCCATGCTTATTAACTAAGTAAATGGGCTTTAAATTGGTTTATTGGTTAATTAAACTACACATATGCATATTAGTAAATTAGTCAATTTATTACACACGGTTATAACTTCTCATTTTTGTCCATTCATGCTTCATTTCTCACGATCACAAATACAAATCTAAAACCTAAACCAGAGCCGGCCAATACCAAGGAAGAAAGGAAGAAATTTTAATCTAAAGCTAAGGATCAAAAGCTAGGGAGGTTTAATCAACAACAAATCTCAAATTCCTTATCAAGTCTAAGGTGAATAATAATCTCATACCATCTCTATTTTCATTCTATGATTATATAGTTTTGGATTTACGATTTAAATTCGTTTTTGTGACAAAATGGATGATGATATGCTTGAGTTATATTATGATGATTTGTTTTAATTCACAAGCACATGAATTTGTACGGTTTTGACTTGAAAGTATGAAACCGAGGATATATAATTTCAGATTGCCATGGAAAATTTTTATGTTAAGTAAAACATGATTTTGGAGATGGATTTTAATTTTTAGAATTTTTCAAGTTATGTAAATTTTATTGAATTTTTAATGAAAAATATGATAATTGGGTTTATAATTTATTTCGAGAATTTTACAAATAAATTAGGTCTAAAATTTTAATATATTTGATTACATGATGAAATTGAATTTCTATGATATTTGGGGATTTTTCTAATAGATTTACTAGGGAAAATAGATTATTTTAAAAAGAGGACTTTTTTGAAATAATTGGCTTTAGTATATGGAAGGGCTAAAACGTTGCGTTTTAATGGTTTTAATCTGATTAAAATGTGGCAGTTATAAAGGTAAAGTATTTGAAATGTTTTTTTGGCAATCAATTAATAGTTTACAAATAGGCAAGTTGTTAGAAAGTAATTACTAAAAGTTGTTATAATATTCAGCCTTTAAATTAGAAAAAGACGTTCCGCCTCCATTAATAAGGACCATTCAACTCCTTTGATTCCGTCCTGTCTCAGTCGAAACCAACACAGTCGAAACCACCATATTCGAAACTAATACATAGGATATCATTTAGATGGCATGCAGACTAGAAGTTGGGCGAAAGCCTTGGTGTCGAAAGGTTAACCTTCGATGGAGTCGAAACCATACTTTGTTCAAAAGTTAAAATCTTGCCTTGTTTTACTTAATGCTTTCGACATA
This sequence comes from Allium cepa, assembly GCA_030765085.1. Classification (NCBI taxonomy): domain Eukaryota; kingdom Viridiplantae; phylum Streptophyta; class Magnoliopsida; order Asparagales; family Amaryllidaceae; genus Allium; species Allium cepa. The sequence goes on along the minus strand of CM060944.1, from coordinate 253,959,560 downwards.
GTCGAAACGTATGTTTTTCAAAGGGTTTTATAATTAGTTTCCGAAGAAGGTTGTATGTGTTAAAGTATTAGCTTTCAAAGGGGTATCTTTTTCCTTAAATAAGAAGCTTTCGAATGGAATGATTTCGACCGAGTCGAAACCAAGCCGTTAATTCCCTTTTTCGACTGCATTGAAGTCATATATGTTGTCGAACGGGTTACTTCTGTTTTAACCTAAGACTTTTTCTTGAATGCTTTCAAAGGGGTTGAGGGTTTTGAAGGTGATAGAATCGAAAGGCTCGAAGTATTGATTTTTTAAAGTCTTTTGCTTTCGACTAAGATGGTTCCGACACCATCAATTTTTTCTCAAACTAACTTTTGTTAGTTTCGGAAGAGATACTTTCGTGTATAACCATTTTGACCCAAATGATTTATAAAGAGCAAACCCAATGCTTTCGAAATGGGTACTTTCATTTGTTTGGAAGCTCTATATTTTACAAAGATAATTTGATACCATCGAAAGGTATAAAAGGTTTCGAAAGAGAATGTTTACCAAGGGCTTCGAAAGGTATGTATTGAAAAGAAGTCTTTGCTTTCGAAGGAGGCTATCCATAGGTTTCAAAATAGATGTTTTTATGGTTTCAAAACATAAACTCAATCTCAACTTAAAGTAATAACCATGACATAAATAAAAAATTTGAAATGTTATTCATATTTTTATTAACCCATAACTGTATTTTGAGGAAAGGACAGAATAACCAGTTAGGTTGATCCAGCACTGAACTTAAGTTAACAGATGTTTACTTGTGTTTAAAAATAAAGGTCTAGTTGAGTAGCTCATTTTTTCTAATTATTATGTTTTTTCAATATTTCTCTTTAATGTTTTAAGTACTCTAAGTATACAAACCACTGTAGAAATATGTGATCAATTATTTAAGTGTCAAAAACTAGTGGCAAAGTTGATGCAAAATTAAGTAAAAAAAGCAGGCCTAGAACTCTAGAGAGCAATTTTGAAATGCTGTATCTGCTTTTGTAACACTTTTTGCTTGTTGCAAATTATTTCGATAACATTTCTGTGCTTTAAAACATTGTAAGGTGTTTCAAGATGTTTTGCAGCACTTGATAAATGCTGTAGTTCTTGATTATAACGTATTAAATACATTTTGCAACCGAAACTTTTTACAGCATTTTGGGAATGTTGTCTTTTCTGTTTGGAACTTTGTGTAAAAATGATATTTAATTAAAAATTATTCTCTAATCTTTTCAGAGTTATTTTCTAACTTATACTAGAATGTTTTAAAACTGATTTCATGTTTAAATGCATGTTTAATAATTAATTATAAAATTTTAAACTAAAAAGGATTTTAGTACAAAATATGTTTATTTTTAGTTTTTCAATCTTTGTTTTTTATATTCTATTATGATATATTATTTAGTAAGTTAAAGGCGTTTTAACATATTTATAAGTATTATTAAAAAAGCGGTTTATTATATGTGTGTGTGTGTGTGTGTGCAATTAGTATGTTAGGTATTTTATAAACGTAGTAATGGAATTACGGATTTTTAACATTTAAGTTAAGACAAATTATTTTAAAGAAACTAAATAAAGTGGTTAATAAGTTTATAAAATCACATTTGATCATGTACATAGTTACACTTATCAAACCTTGTGGTTAGGCTAGATTATATTTCGTAATTAATATGGTTTGCTATGTAAATATATGAATTTATATAATAAATCTAATATACAAATTTCTTTGTAAAATTTGGATGCTTAGGCTTATACAATAATAACATTTATATTAAATCATGTTCCATACTCTCATAATTGAAATTTGATTATATATGTAAACACACATCAACTAGTTTATATTACTTTAAATACGTTAGGTATTGATTTTGATATATTTATCATCTTACTTGGGAGTTTATTCCCATTATATTTTTTATAATGATTATTATTATTGGAACTGGACCAACCCAAAGCAAAATTTATAGGTGAATTTCAAAAAATTTACCATATTGGATCTTTATTGGGTCTATAAAGTCTAACTGAATTAGAACATTTGTAAATTTCATTTAAATAAAATCATTTATTTTATTTAAATTCAAATATATTAAGATATTAAATTAATTTTATTTGATTTAGTTTATACATAAATGTATCATATACATATATGTATGAGTGCATGTATAACATAATAATCCATGAAAGGTATGTTAGGAACTGAGTTGATGATGTTTTGATGACAACAACCTTATATAGTTATTATACTTTACTTTATAAAATATATACTAACATTTCCATATAGATATATGTATATATATATATGTATATATATATGTATGTATAGGAAGTATATGTAGGTATCATCGAAGACTGATCGGTATAAAGACTCAAGCATCAAGACGAAGATTAGAGATTCAAGATTCAAGACTCTAGAGAATCAAGATTTCAAGATCTCAAGATAAGTGTCTAGTATTTTGTTAAAACTTCATAATAGCACTCTCGTCTTTCTTCCAATTTTCTTTTGGGATGGAACCAAATTTCTATCGAAACCAGTGGCTTACAAACCCACGACAAGTAGCTTACAAACCTATGACAAGTGGCTTACAAACCCAAGAAAATCAAAATCATTTAAACTACTTTGTATAAGTTCTCAAGTCCTATGGACGAGCTCTGTAGGAAGGTTCTTGCAATTTCAGTTTGAATAGATTTTTCAAAATGTTTTTAAATCTGTTTTCAAAATGTTTTAGCTTTCAAAATCATGTTTTCAAAAATATTTTCAAACTTTGTTTTTGCCTGGAAATATTCCTCTATTCTCATTTTAAAAACTTCTATTTTTAAGACATCAAAACTTATTCTGATTTTAAATATTACTTGTATAATTGACGGTCTATATCAATTATATATATATTTAAAATAATGTTTTATATTCATTCTCTATCTCAAAATATTGTTTAAACACTTTACTTTGCTTCAAAGAAGTTTCAACTTGTTTTAAATTCAATTGTCTTTACAAAACAACATCTCTATAATTTTGAACTAAGGGGTGTCGACATAAGGGGATACCCCATGTCGACATGGTGACAGTTGGATTCAAAATTCAATTTTCAAAAGAAGTGTCCATTCGTTCGAAAACCTTTCGCCGATGGTTATGACTGTTGTGCATCTATATAAAGGCTTCCAAAACGAATTTTTTTAGCAACTACTTTCTTATTTTCTTCACTCTTTCTTCTCCACCATTCCATATCCATAAAACTTCATATTTTCAAGATCGTGCCATCATTCTGCCAAATTCTCAATAGGAAATCATTTAGATACTCTCTCTATTTGATTCTCCATCATTCTACTAAAGATCAAAGTGCTATTCAGAGTTATAGGATTAATTTGTATTCAAAAAGTCCATAGAGTCTATCCATTCAAAAAGATTGTTATTAAGAAGTATTAGGGTGATCTTGTATCCCGTAAATCAAGAGAGTTTACCCCAGACTCGGAGATAGGAGGGTTCCTCAAGACCTTAGAAATTGAGGGTTGTAATTTGGATATTGGCTTATGTTATCCCATTTTTTGGTCAAAACTGGAATATCGACAAATTGGCAAGGAATTATGAATACCAGGATTGGAGATCGGTTGGAATCAAGGCTACGATCGATATCTTCAAAATTTTGTTGAACTCCGATCGGGACGAAATTGATTGGAGATGATGATAAGGACTAGGAAAGGCTATGTTTCAAATTTCAAGTTAATCGGAGTTCGTATGGAGGAAATATGATGGATTCAAGGTGGGGAATGCATGTTGTTCGAATCCATCAAAAGGGACAAAGTGGTGCTCGGTTCGAATCGATCAGATTCGAACCCACCAGGATGGATTCGAACTCAACAGGTTCGCATCGATCAACAGGCGTTGCGCAAGGACAGTTCGAATCGATACACTTCATATCGAATGGCATGGTTTCGGCTTGGTAAAGTTCGCATCGATGGTTCTTTGAATCGATGGACTTCGACTCGATGGAGAGGCATAAAGGTGTATAATGGTTAGTTCGCATCGATGGGAACTTGATGGACTCGAAGATAATGGATTCAAAGATGGTGGATGCGAAGCACTAGACATGGATTCGAAGATGATGGATACGAAGCAGTAGACATGGATTCGAAGATGATGGATACGAAGCAAGGGACACGGATTCGAAGGACGTGGCTTCAGAAAGCATGGATTCGAAGAGAATGGGTTCGAAGGAGTCAGCCTTATGGATTCGAAGGAGATGGTTTCGAAGAGGATGGTTTCGAAGCATGGGTTCGAACCAGGCAGAACGCACGGAGCTTTGATCTTGAATCGATCATATCTTCCAAACCGTTGATCCAAATGCAATGAAATTTTTACAGGAGCTTACATACATGTTGAAGAATGTTCTCACCAAATTTCAGCTCAATTGGATGATTTCTTGATCGATTCGAACCTTACTTCGAATCGATCCCAAGGTGGGCCCGGACCTCCAGATTTCGGGCGTGTGGGCCCCCTCACGTGCCTGAAGCGGTCTTCCCGGATTTTAGGAGAAATATCAGCCTCCTACGCTTATAAATAGAGCCTCTGGTCATTCAGAAAAGGGGGTCGGAGATTCTAGAGAGAGAAAACACGCTTGGACGCTGCCAGAATCATTCCATATCATCATTGCTGCTATTTATTTCAAGTTTTGGACTTTGTAACTGCGGTAATCATCTGTAATCATCAAGGATAATCAATAAAAGGATAAATACTTTGGAGTGGACGTAGGCCGGAGATAGCCGAACCACTATAAAACTTGTGTCTCTGTTCTTTATTTTGGGATTACTGTTTAATATTTGCTGAGACCTGAGATTTGTGTTTGAATATTATTGATTTGTATTCATACACTGGTGCTTTCGCGGTATTCGGGGTTTGTGGCCAATTTTGGCACAAACACTTTGGTGCTTTCACTGAGAAGGACTAGCACCCGCTACATCGGATAGAAGCTTGGATTTGGAAGATAATGACTAGGCAAAGTAGTAGAAGGCTAAGGGCTGAGAGAAGCCAACAGGAAGGAAGTCAACAAGCATCCTCCGGAGCGGGGGAAGGACAGGCTTCAATCTACATAACTCGGGATGAAATGGAGGCTATGGCAAATTCTTTGCAAGAGAGATTGTTAAAGAACCAACATGAAATGATGCAGACTTTCTTTGAGCAAATAAGAGCCGCAGGGATGCCGAACTTAGGAACAGCTACAGCCGCTGTGGATGCAGGACAGGGGACTAGGGTCGTGGAACCCAATGGAGGACGAGATATGGAGCCACAAAGCAATCAACAAGGGCTTAGGGGCAGACCCACAGGATCCAACACAGGAGGACCTCTGGAAGGAGTTCAACAGGCTAGAACCAACGTTGCCACTAACGAGCCACATGAAGAGTATGTGCCGGAGTTCCCTCGGGGGCAACCCCCGACAGACAACGCTGGATTGGTAGAGATGATTAGGAAAACTGTGCGAGGTGGTTTGGCCAAAGGAGACTTGGAAGGAGTGAACAGGAGTCCGTTTGCTCGGGAAATAAGGATGGCTCAGAACCCACCTAAGTTTAAGTTGCCTAGCGTGGAGATATATGATGGCAAGACAGATCCAACAGATCACTTGATGAGGTACACCAGACACATGGAGGTGCTGGGGGCATCGGAGGAAGTGATGGCCCGATGTTTCCCTTTGTATTTGACGGACATAGCTGCGATGTGGTTTAGGCAGCTGGAAGAAGGATCTATCAGAACTTGGAGGGAATTGGTGGAAAAAAATTTGGGACAGTTTCGGGTTCACGTCAAGAGGCCGAAGATTGTGATGACATTGACATCAGTGAAGCAAAGGATGGATGAATCGCTTAGAGCTTTTCTAACCCGATTCAGTGCGGCAGTCGCTTCGGTGGATCGGCCTGATCCATCGATGGTTTTAATGGCAGCAGTATCAGGAGTCACGGAGGACTCTGATTTCAAGGTATCTCTGATACGAGATCCCCCACAGGATCTCGACGAATTCTTTCACGAGGCAGAAAGGTTCCTTCGGTAAGAGGATGCGAGTACGGATCTAAAAGTGAAAAAAGTTAGTGCGATCGAGGTTGGAGCAATATCCAGCGGTGGTTCGGATAAAGACAAAGGAAAAAGGAAATTGGATAATGATTCTGGCAACGCTAGGAAGCGATGGAAGGATCCAAAGTTTTCCACATACACAGGATTGAACGAGACGCTGGAGCGGATATACATGGATACTCGGAATCGCCTTCCCTACCGGAGGCCAGCCAGGAGAGAGCCTTCTGAACGAGAGAGGGCATCAGGGAGGCATTGTCTCTTCCATGACTTAGACAGACATGACACCAACAGCTGTAGGCACTTGAAGGATATAATCGAGGAGCATGTAAGGAATGGACAGTTACAACAGTATGTCGGAGCTCGGAATGCAACGGTGGAGCAGGAGCAACCACCGACAACCTCTCGCCATGATGATGGGAGATCCAGGGATGGTGGTCGATTGATCATCCACTAATCGGGATAATATGGAATAAGTAACGAACTATTAGCAAGCAACCAAGTCATTTACACATGTACGGGGACGGAGATAGCCCCTAGGCATGCTCTGAATGATGATAAACTGCAACGCTATGGTTTGTGAAATCTATCTTTTGCTTTTGGATTGGACACTACTTTTCTTTTTGGATTTTGGTTTTGGAGCTTGGATTGAGCTCCTGGTTTTGCTTGCTTTTTGATTTGGGTTTTTCTTTGGATGGTCGTTTTTGATTTTGAATGCTGCTTTGGATTTCTGGTTTTCTGGTTTGGATTTGGATTGGATTTTGGTTGGATTTTTGATAAAAGGTCGTCGGGTATGGATTATGCCTGGCAAGGAGTGAGTCGCTTTGCCCGAACGCGGTAAATTGACCCATTCAGGTCGTCGAGTATGGACTATGCTCGGCAAGGGTCCGGAGAGACCAGGATTCGGCCTAGGACTTAGGTCCTGCGTTATCAATTGTTATTTCAGGTCGTTGAGTATGGACTATGCTCAACAAGGGTCCGGAGTGACCAGGAGTCGGTCTAGGACTTAGGCCCTATATTATCGATTATTGTTTCAGGTCGTTGAGTATGGACTATGCTCAACAAGGGTCCGGAGAGACCAGGATTCGGCTTAGGACTTAAGCCACGGTGTTGCTCAACGTCCAGGGACACTGGACCAAGGTCGTCAAGTGTGGATTACGCTTGGCAAGAACCCGGAGAGGTTAGCTTAACGTCCAGGGACACTGGACCAAGATCATCAAGTATGGATTACGCTCGACAAGAACACGATGAGGCTAGCTTAACATCCAGGGACACCGGATCACGATCGTCATGTGTAGATTGCACTTGGCAAGAGCCCGGAGAGGTTATGGATTTGAATATCGACCCGGAGAGGTCCTAGATTCGGTTATTGGCTATTGAATAAGGATGGATTGGGACTCGGTTGTCGAGTTCGAATGGATATGGAATTGGCTCAAGCTTTGGTTATTGGGTTTGGAATTGGATATCGACTCGGAGCAGTCAAGGATGATATACTCTGGCAATATGGCTATGGACTTTGGATATTGGATTCGGAACTATTCAAAACACGCCTTGTTATCACAAGACATGTTTTGGGGGGCAAAGTGTTATCCCTTTTTTGGTCAAAACTGGAATATCGACAAATTGGCAAGGAATTATGAATACCAGGATTGGAGATCGGTTGGAATCAAGGCTACGATCGATATCTTCAAAATTTTGTTGAACTCCGATCGGGACGAAATTGATTGGAGATGATGATAAGGACTAGGAAAGGATATGTTTCAAATTTCAAGTTAATCGGAGTTCGTATGGAGGAAATATGATGGTTTCAAGGTGGGGAATGCATGTTGTTCGAATCCATCAAAAGGGACAAAGTGGTGCTCGGTTCGAATCGATTAGATTCGAACCCACCAGGATGGATTCGAACTCAACAAGTTCGCATCGATCAACAGGCGTTGCGCAAGGACAGTTCGAATCGATACACTTCATATCGAATGGCATGGTTTCGGCTTGGTAAAGTTCGCATCGATGGTTCTTCGAATCGATGGACTTCGACTCGATGGAGAGGCATAAAGGTGTATACTGGTTAGTTCGCATTGATGGGAACTTGATGGACTCGAAGATAATGGATTCAAAGATGGTGGATGCGAAGCACTAGACGTGGATTCGAAGATGATGGATACGAAGCAGTAGACATGGATTCGAAGATGATGGATACGAAGCAAGGGACACGGATTCGAAGGACGTGGCTTCAGAAAGCATGGATTCGAAGAGCATGGGTTCGAAGGAGTCGGCCTTATGGATTCGAAGGAGATGGTTTCGGAGAGGATGGTTTCGAAGCATGGGTTCGAACCAGGCAGAACGCACGGAGCTTTGATCTTGAATCGATCATATCTTCCAAACCGTTGATCCAAATGCAATGAAATTTTTACAGGAGCTTACATACATGTTGAAGAATGTTCTCACCAAATTTCAGCTCAATTGGATGATTTCTTGATCGATTCGAACCTTACTTCGAATCGATCCCAAGGTGGGCCCGGACCTCCAGATTTCGGGCGTGTGGGCCCCCTCACGTGCCTGAAGCGGTCTTTCCGGATTTTAGGAGAAATATCAGCCTCCTACGCTTATAAATAGAGCCCCTGGTCATTCAAAAAAGGGGGTCGGAGATTCTAGAGAGAGAAAACACGCTTGGACGCTGCCAGAATCATTCCATATCATCATTGCTGCTATTTATTTCAAGTTTTGGACTTTGTAACTGCGGTAATCATCTGTAATCATCAAGGATAATCAATAAAAGGATAAATACTTTGGAGTGGACGTAGGCCGGAGATAGCCGAACCACTATAAAACTTGTGTCTCTGTTCTTTATTTTGGGATTACTGTTTAATATTTGCTGAGACCTGAGATTTGTGTTTGAATATTATTGATTTGTATTCATACACTGGTGCTTTCGCGGTATTCGGGGTTTGTGGCCAATTTTGGCACAAACAGCTTATAAAAATCTGTACAAGGATATTGCCTTGGTGCAGGACTGGATGTAGGAGGATTCCAAACCATTATAAAATCCGGTGTGTTCTTTCCTTTTACTTGCTTTACTTACTATTTGCATTTGTTATATGTCCTGTGATCATTCTGTATTAGAATTCTGTTTAGATTTGTGTTGAAAGTTTTAATTTAGTCATATAGTTCATATATTCTTTAAAACACTATTCACCTCCCCTCTAGTGTTATTTCTGCCTTAAGATCCTTAATCCGCATCCCTAACAAGGTATAATATGTCCATATGTAGATTTCGGGATTTACATCGCAACATACATATTAGCTCATTTTGTATGTCATGCACACATACATATATATGTATACATAAATATATTATATATAATATATGAACATAGAACATTTATATATAGATAAATATGTGAATAGAAAGAGAGAGAATAATTATTAAAAAAAAATTTAAATTTAAAATTAACTTAGTTTTGCAAACATAATAATTTTATTTTTTTAATTTGTATATATTATGTATAAGATAATGTTTTCATCCATAAATAATTAACATAAAATAATCTATTTATGAAAATTCAAATTTTACAAATTTTAAAAATCTAGGATCATAAAATAGAGCTTATGAAAAACCTGAAGATTTTTGAAAATTGAAACATTATTTTCAAAAACAAATACATTGATTCTAAAAATAATTATTTAATATAAAATAATATATTATTAAAAATTAAAATTTTAAGATTTCAGAAATTCTAAGATCATGAATGAAAGTTTACAAAAATTTGAAGGATTTTTCAATTAATTTATTATTTTTAGTAAATGATAAAAAAATTCACAAATAATATTAATTATTAAAAACAATAAACTTTATTGAAAAATTTATAATTTTTTCTATATGTTTTTGATATGATACAATATATTTTTTAAATATAAAATTTAATTTTTAATGTAATAATAATTTTATATATAATAAACGATTCAAAATTCAATAAATGTTAATTTAAAATATGAATATATATATATATATATATATATGATAATTAATTTTTGAATTTTTAAATTCATATTATGTATAAATAAGTGTATTAAAATTTTTATATCATATATTTATCTTATATATGCATATATGCTATTATGAGAGAGAAATATATACTAATATATTTATATCTATATATATAAGAATTTATTAATAAATAGTAAAATAATTATTAATGAAAAAATTGATTTTGTACAGTAAAAAATATTTGTCTATACATAGATCAAATAGTATAATAAACAAATTATGCACATAACCAAACTAATTTGTGACAACCACATCTAGCTACTTACAAAAATCTCACCAAACTAAACATATAGTAGCAATATATTTAAACAGATATGAAATTGCTCATTGTAAGATCATAGAATATAATTTAATTACTGTAATATGAATTAAATTACCAATTTAATGATGATAGTTACCTTTCCAAAAAATCTTTTTGGAGATTCATATAAGATACCTCATGAATAATTATTACGTGCAATCTTTCAACTCGCACAACCTGCCAACTCCTTGGGATTTCTTACAAACCCTTATCTTTTATAATTTTGTAAACTGTTATCTAGATGAAACAGTATCAAACTTCTGTGCTACTCTTAAGTACATGACCTTATAGAAAGAATCTAACTCAACTTCACTTACAGTTAATCATAAATTGTCCAACAATGTCTGATTACTCCTTATCGATGCATCATTATGTATCACATAAAGGAGTGATTTGAGATTGAATCTACATTTTTTAGGTACATTTAGAAATCTTTCCGATATACTCACTTATTCGACCAAATCAAATCATTTTATTCAATTGCGTGTTATTTTATTTACTTTTCTTTTATATTACATGATTTTATCATAAACTTAAAACACGTGTACCTAAAACACGTGTTCATATTGGTAATAAATCATCGATGAATATAACAAAGTATGTGGAACCTTTTTGGTATTAATAGATTTCTGATTGCATACATCAATATGTATTAATTCAAAGAGTTCATCAACTTTGTTAACCTAAGTGTTTATTTGCTAGAAACTATATATTGACTTCTGAATTTTGAATTCTAATGTAATAGAAGGAAAATACGATCCATACTAGAACACACACTAAAGTTGTATAGTGACAAGTCGCGTTCGTAATATACGAAACCTCGATGAAAATTTTCATTCAAAATGTAAAGCCCCGGAAATTTGACCATTTGATTTTAAAAAATTTAATTTAAATATTAAAATATTGGTTTAAAAAGTTAAATAACTTAAAATTTCAAATACAGTGATTAATTTAAATTTAGTATCTGGAATTCTAATATAAGGATTATTTAAATTATTTGAATATGAGAATTTATATTTGAATACTGATTTAAAAATCAAGATTTTAGATTGAATATAAATTAAATGGATTAAAAAGCATATTTAACTCATTCTGATGTAATAAACATTAATAGTGAAATCAATTGTAAATTTATTTGCAATACTAAATGGTTAAACAAATAATTGGAAAATAAATTATTATTTTACGACTCCATTTTTTTGATGTATTTTTAATTTAATTTATTGAGTTTTCCCATAATTTTTTATTTGAAAATTATTTAAATTATCTGTTTAACGTTTTATCGTCAAATAACAGTGCTTTTGTGATTTTACATAATTCAATAAACAGTGTTATATTATTATTGTTTTGGAATCGCATCATTGTTCTTAGTGCGAACATATTTTTATTTTGTCGATCGTAGTCCATACGTAAAACGGAATGTCAAAAACTAGTATTATATATAGAAACAAACAATTGAAAATATCTCAACCAACCTCATTCCTCCTTTTCCTCTTTTGTTCCATATCCCTTCAAATGTTAGAACTAAGAAGAAAGAAAAAAAGAAAAAGAAAACATAGGTTTTAAATTTTGAAATAAATTCAAATCAAATTCAAAAAAATAGGAAAGGTTATAGCTTTGAGTGTGGAATAGCTAGTCTATATTTCAACATCCAAATAAAGGGTGCGACATGATTTTGGGCTCGTCTGTAACATCTTTAATTTTTGATAACATTATTCAGAATGTTTAATTAGATAAATTAAATAGAATATGATGATAAGGAGATTGAGGTTTGAATAAATTATATATATAGCGCCATACTTATTAACTAAGTAAATGGGCTTTAAATTGGTTTATTGGTAAATTAAACTACACATGGGCATATTAGTAAATTAACCAATTTATTACACACGGTTATAACTTCTCATTTTTTTCCATTCATGCTTCATTTATCACGATCACAAATACAAATCTAAAACCTAAACCAGAGTCGGCCACTACTAAGGAAGAAGGAAAGAAATTTTAATCTAAAACTAAGGATCAAAAGCTAGGGAGGTTTAATCAACAACAAATCTCAAATTCCTTATCAAGTCTAAGGTGAAAAATAATCTCATACCATCTCTATTTTCATTCTATGATTATGTAGTTTTGGATTTATGATTTAAGTTCGTTTTTGTGACAAAACGGATGATGATATGCTTGAATTATATTATGATGATTTGTTTTAATTCATAAGCATATGAATTTGCACCGTTTTGACATGAAAGTATTCAACCAAGAATATATAATTTCAGATTGCCATGGAAAAATTTTATGTTAAGTAAAACATGATTTTGGAGATGGATTTTAATTTTCAGAATTTTTCAAGTTATGAAAATTTTATTGTGAATTTTTAATGAAAAATATGATATAATTGGGTTTATAATTTATTTCGAGAATTTTACAAATAAATTAGGTCTAAAATTTTAATATATTTGTTTACATGATGAAATTGAATTTCTATGATATATGAGGATTTTTTCTAATAGATTTACTAGGGAAAATAGATTATTCTAAAAGGAGGACTTTTTTGAAATAACTGGCTTTAGTATATGGAAGGGCTAAAACGTTGCATTTTAATGGTTTTAATCTGATTAAAATGCGGCAGTTATAAAGGTAAAGTATTTGAAATGTTTTTTTGACAATCAATTAATAGTTTACAAATAGGCAAGTTGTTAGAAAGTAATTACTAAAAGTTGGTATAATATTCAGCCTTTAAATTAGAAAAAGATGTTCCGCCTCTATTAATAAGGACCATTCGACTCCTTTGATTCTGTCCCGTCTCAGTTGAAACCAACAAATTCGAAACCACCATATTCGAAACCAATACACAAGATATCATTTAGATGGTATGCAGATTGGAAGTTGGGCGAAAGCCTTGGGGTCGAAAGGTTAGCCTTCGATGGAGTCGAAACCATACTTTGTTCAAAAGTCAAAATCTTGCCTTGTTTTACTTAATGCTTTTGACATAGTCGCAATGTATGTTTTTCAAAGGGTTTTATAATTAGTTTTCGAAGAAGGTTGTCCGTGTTAAAGTATTAGCTTTCGAAGGGGTATCTTTTTCCTTAAATAAGAAGCTTTCGAAAGGAATGATTTCGACTGAGTCTAAACCAAGCCGCTAATTCCCCTTTTCGACTGCATTGAAGTCATCTATGTTGTCGAAGGGCTTACTTCTGTTTTAACCTAAGGCTTTTTCCCGAATGCTTTCAAAGAGGTTGAGGGTTTTGAAGGTGATAGAGTCGAAAGGAGGTTTCGACTCTATCCTTCGAAGTATTGATTTTTAAAGTCTTTTGCTTTCGACTAAGGTGGTTCCCACACCATCAGTTTTTCCTCAAACTAACTTTTGTTAGTCTCGAAAGAGATACTTTCGTATATAACCATTTTGACCCAAATGATTTATAAAGAGCGAACTCAATGCTTTCGAAATGGGTACTTTCATTTGTTTGGAAGCTCTATATTTTATAAAGATAATTCGATACAATCGAAAGGTATAAAAGGTTTCGAAAGAGAATGTTTACTAAAGGCTTCGAAAGGTATGTATACAATGTTTTGAAAAGAAGTCTTTGATTCGAAAGAGGCTATCCATTGGTTTCAAAATCGATGTTTTTATGGTTTCAAAACATAAACTCAATCTCAACTTAAAGTAATAACCATGACATAAATAAAGATTTTGAAATGTTATTCACATTTTTATTAACCCATAACTGAATTTTGAGGAAAGGACAGGATAACCAGTTAGGTTGATCCAGCAGTGAACTTAAGTTAACAAATGTTTACTTGTGTTTAAAAATAAAGGTTTAGTTGAGTATCTCATTTTTTTAATTATTATGTTTTTTCAATATTTCTCTTTAATGTTTTAAGTACTCTAAATACACAAACTACTATAGAAAAATGGGATCAATTATTTAAGTGTCAAAAACTAGTCGCAAAGTTGATTTAAAAGTTAAGTAAAAAAAAGCAGGCCCAGAACTCTAGAGAGCATTTTTGAAATGTTGTATCTGCTTTTGTAACACTTTTTGCCTATTGCAAATTATTCCGATAACATTTCTGTGCTTTAAAACATTGTAAGGTGTTTCAAGATGTTTTGCAACACTTGATAAATGCTGTAGTTCTTGATTATAACGTATTGAATACATTTTGCAAACGAAACTTTTTACAGCATTTTGGGAATGCTGTCTTTTCTGTTTGGAACTTTGTGTAAAAATGATATTTAATTAAGAATTATTCTCTAATCTTTACAGAGTTATTTTCTAACTTATACTAGAATATTTTAAAACTGATTTCATGTTTAAATACACGTTTAATAATTAATTATCAAAATTTAAACTAAAAAGGATTTTAGTACAAAATATGTTTATTTTTAGTTTTTCAATCTTTGTTTTTTTTCTTATATTCTATTATGATATATTATTAAGTAAGTTAAAGGCATTTTAACATATTTATAAGTATTATTAAAAAAGCAGTTATATATATATATATATATATATATATATATATATATATATATATATATATGTTTTAATTAGCATGTTAGGTATTTTACAAACGTAGTAATGGAAGTACGGATTTTTAACATTTAAGTTAAGGCAAATTATTTTAAAGAAACTAAATAAAGTGGTTAACAAGTTTATAAAATCATATTTGATCATATGCATAGTTACACTTATCAAACCTTGTGGTTAGGCTAGATTAAATTTCGTAATTAATATGGTTTGTTATGTGAAAATATGAATTTATATAATAAATCTAATATACAAATTTCTTTGTAAAATTTGGATGCTTAGGTTTATACAATAATAACATTTATATTAAATCATGTTCCATACATTCATAATTGAAATTTGATTATATATGTAAACACACATCAACTAGTTTATATTACTTTAAATACATTAGGTATTGATTTTGATATATTTATCATCTTACTTGGGATTTTATTCCCATTATATTTTTTATAATGATTATAGGTGAATTTCAAAAAATTTACCATATTCGATCTTTATTGGACCTATGAAGTCTAACTGAATTAGAATATTTCTAAATTTCATTTAAATAAAATCATTTATTTTATTTAAATTCAAATATATTAAGATATGAAATTAATTTTATTTGATTTATTTTATACATAAATGTATCATATACATATATGTATGAGTGCATGTGTAACATAATAATCCGTGAAAAATATAATATGCCCATATGTACATTTCGGGATTTACATCGCAACATACATATTAGCTCATTTTGTATGTCATGTACACATGCACACACATGTATATATATATTATATATAATATATGAACATAAAACATTTATATATAGACAAATATATATATATATATATATATATAGAAAGAGAGAGAATAATTACTAAAAATTATTTATAATTTAAAATTAACTTAATTTTGCAAACATAATAATTTTAGTATGTTAATTTGTATATATTATGTATAAGATAATGTTTTCATCCATAAATAATTAACATAAAATAATCTATTTATGAAAATTCAAATTTGTAAAATTTTACAAATCTAGGATCATAAAATAGAGGTTATGAAAAATTTGAAGATTTTTGAAAAGTGAAACATTATTTGTAAAAACAAATACATTGATTTTGAAAATAATTATAATATATTGAAAATTAAAATTTTAAGATTTTAGAAATTCTAGGATCATGAATGAAAGTTTACAAAAAAGTTTGAAGAATTTTTCAATTAAAATATTATTTTTAGTAAATGATAAACATTTTTTAAAAATAATATTAATTATTAAAAACAATAAACTTTATTGAAAAATTTCTAATTTTTTCTATATGTTTTCGATATGATATAATATATTTTTTAAATATAAAATTTAATTTTTAATGTAATAATAATTTTATATATAATAAACAATTCAAAATTCAATAAATGTTAATTTAAAATACGAATATATATGTGATAATTAATTTTTGAATTTGTATGTTCATATTATGTATAAATAAGTGTACTAAAAAATTTCTATCATATATTTATCTTATATATGCATATATGCTATTATAAGAGTGAAATATACACTAATATAATATATATATATATATAAGAATTTATTAATAAATAGATATAAAAAAATTATTAATGAAAAAAATTGATTTTGTACGGTAAAAAATATTTGTCTATACATAGATCAAATAGTATAATAAACAAATTATGCACATAACCAAATTGATTTGTGGCAATACTGCGCAAAACATCCCTAGCTTGAGTTTTCTCAACAATTAAGGAGTATGTAAGTAAGTTATTAATATATAATTATATAGTGGAGGACAATGTTATGTTGAAGATATATAATCTTCAATATAAATATTGAGTGATATTGACTTACAGAATAATATATTTCTTATGAAATACCCAACGATTCAAGTGTCAGACACATCGAAAATCACGGTACATGTACATTTACATATGTATTTATTTCTCAAGTTTGTTTGGCTTTCTTTAATGTTTCACATTTAGCTTATACACATATCATATAAATTTTATTGCATATAACTTTTATATTTTATATTACTTATATGATAGTCTTACGTATAATATATCATTAATTAAATATTATCTAATTAATTTTAATTAATTAACACTTTAATTAATTTTAAATTAGTATTCCAATATAACTTTTATATTGGACAGTCTACTGTACAATTATAGTGTATACTATAACCTTTATAGTGTAACACACATATATCATATATATGTGTATTTTACTTAATTAATCAACCTTTAATTAACTTATTCAATTAAACAATTTTTATTAAAATTTAATAATTTCAAACTTTATCTTTTATGCATACATGTATACTTATGTTATCTTAAACATTTTAAAATAAAATAACATATGTCAACATATATAATACATGCATATATGCATTAAATAATTAACATATTTAATTTATTTATTTTATTAAACTTATTAATGAATTTTAAAATTTAAATTATTACATAAATAAATATTTTCAAACATTTTGAAAATATCATTATCCTTTCAAACATTGTAGCACTACTAGAAAATGCTCTAAAATCGGCAGGGTAGGGCGACGGCTCCCGACGACTTATTTCTGACGGCTTCAGCCGTCGGAAATTCGCGATTTACAGCCCCAGGCCGAGCCTCTTCTTCCTCATTCTGCATACGAAAATTTTAGGTTAATAATCCTCCAATCTCTTCTTTAACCTTCCAATCATCAATTTCGAGCTTTCAGATCCTCCCCGGCTGCACAATCAACGTCTATTGCTCTCTAACACAGGTATAATCTCTTATTTTCGCCAAAAATTCAGTTTTTACCCTAATTCTAGATTTGCATAAGTTGATAAATTAGGGCTAATTGTTGATTGAATTTGTTTCCAATAGTGTTATAACAGTTTCTAGCATTCCATGGTATTGCTATTTCAACTTTTATCGTGAAATTGCGAAAAACATGTATAATTTATGGTTATTCGTGTATATGTAAATCATTGTGTATGCCTTGATTGTACGATTGTATATGTGTGTAGCGCTGCTATCATTGTATTGTGTTAGTTGGAATAAGATAAAATGAATGTAGGAGCTAGAAATATTATATTGTGCACGTATTGACTTATGCAACCAAAAAAAATGTCGAACGAGTCTTAAGTTGATGTAATACGTCGAATAAATGTGTTAAATTAATATATATTTTTAGATGTGAACAGTGAGTAAAACCGTATTTTTTCGTAAAATGCGCGCATGTAAATTTGACGAATGTCCCTTAGAGAGTTTTTGGCCCCGTCTGACGAGTGTTGTACATGATCGTTGTATAAATAGTCGTCTATTTCAAAAAACGACCATTTATATTCATCTAGTATAATGTTTGTTGGATTTGTCCATGTATTGGACAAGTTATGAATACAGTAACCATTTACATTTTGTATACTACTTCGTCTCAAACGGTTCATAAAATTTCGGCCTAATTTTTCTTTTTTGTTTCTTGCGTACACGCATTTATGTACAATGCAGGGAACAAAAGGGAAATGATGCCGAAATTTTGTTGAATTGTTTGAGACGAATTAATATACAAAATGTAAATGCTTATCGTGTTTGTAATGGAAAGTAGGATGCCTGACCAACGGAAAAAAAAATTTACAATTTTTTATATCGATACGTTAAAAAATAAAATGTGCCATGTTTGAAAATATTTTTAAATTTGTGAAGTTGTTCTTTAAATTCAAATATTATATGACCATGAAAATAATCTTTTTCGAATTTGTATTCTTGAAAATAAATATTAAATTTTGAACTTCTCATTTTGTCAAATATGAAAAATGATTGATTATTTTGTTGATCGGAGAGGATGGACGTAACAAAGAAAAGGACTGAGGGGCTCAATAAAAGAAGATTTTTATAATGGTATAAACGTGTTTGTTGAATTCTTTTAAGTAATAACGGAAACGATCCAGAAATTCGTTGTCCGTGTAGTAGGTGTAGACATTTGAAGTATTTGTTAGCAGATATTGTGAAAGTTCATTTGTGCCAAAATGGTTTCGTACCCGAGTATTATGTTTGGAATCGGCATGGAGAAGTTGTAGCAAATACTTTTGTTGAATCTAAAAGTGTCGTTAACGAAATAGTTGCAACGGCCCGTATAGAAAATATGGTCGAAGATGCAGCACGATCAATGTTTCCTATGGTTGAAGTTGACGACGATGATGGAAATGTTGAAGAACCAAATATTAAAGCAAAAAAAATTTATGATTTATTAGACGCTGCTAAGAAACCTATTTGGGATGGTTGTAAAAGCGGCACTCAGCTGTCAGTAATCGCAGAATACATTGCGATGAAGTCAAAATACAACATCACTGAAGCTGGGTTTACGGCTGTTGTACAAGCTGCAAAAAGACATATGCCGCCCGATAATCTAATGTGTGAAAATCACTATGAAGTTAAAAAACTTATGTCGGCTTTTGGTTTATCTTATCAGAAAATAGATACATGTTTAAAAGGCTCCTTATCCGTCTCTAAAAAGATATAAAGCAGACTGGTCTGCAGTTTTTAAAACAAAGGCCAGATTCACATTTGATGGGAAGAATATTCCGGACGAACAAGCTTATCAGGCAGATCTTGAGCAAAATAACGAAACAATAATTACAGACGATCATACAGATTTTGGTCCTTTGATCGATGAATCAAATTTTTTGGTGGAAGCGTTTGACAGTGCAGAGGAAAATATCGTAGAAAACGAGACCGAATCTGAATCTGAATCAGAAGACGATGATGACTGATATAAATCTGAATCTATTTTTTTTTTGCAATTGATGTAACTATGTTGAATTCTTGATGTATTATGAAATTGATGTAACTATGAAACCAAATCCGTTTACTATTGTTTACATGTTTTATGTCATTTCCATTTGTCATTTATTTAGCAATTTATATTAAAAATGCAATGAAATCTGCTTATCGTCGGAAGAGCACACCCATTATGAATCAGGTATAACACACTTCCATTTTTATTTCCATTTCAGTCATTAATTAAGCAATTTATACCGTTAATGTCATTTTCATATGAAATGTATTTCATTATCATGTTATTATTCTCTTATATAATGATGTGTATATATGTCGCAGGTTATCATTATGTCATATAGAGGTAGGAGCTCTTCCCGATCGTCAGGAGGCGATGGCAGTGGCCCATCGCAAAAGCCACAACGTCCAGAGCAGAGGAGTAAGAATTAAATTTTATTCATCATCTTATTTTTTTATCATATACGTACGTACTTATCTATATCGTATTTAAAAACAGGGGGTTCAACCTACTTCCCTCGAAGGTTGTGCTGGATGTCTCTAAAGCTTCTTATCACAGTAGGATGAGTGCGTGCTGGCCGAAGTGGGATAACATCCCTCCTCACATCATAGAGTGTATATGGAAGGATGTCCTAGTATGTATATTTTTCTGTTTTTCATTTTTAATTCGTTTTTGTCGTTTTTCTACTGTTTAATTATCGTTTAAAGTGTGATCTTTTTTTAACTTTTTATCGTGAAACATAGGCTGAGATAGACATCCAGACAGACGATATGATGCTGGCACGAGGATACTCGATGAAGAAGATGCGCAAGAACTACAGGGACATGATATCTGAGATTAAGAAATCTGGTAAGAAACCACGGTGGATGGAAGAGAGTGTATGACAAGCTTGATTGAGATATTGGGAGACGGACGAGGCAAAGGCAAGTACACTAAATTTTTTTGACTTATTAATTTGACGTGATCAAAAAATAATGTATCAAATTTTGAATGTATAGGCATAGTCGGATAGAAACTCTGCAAACAGAAATAAGAATCCAGTCACCCATCGCGGAGGATCTAAGTCGTTTCAGCAGTATCGTTAGGAGTTGGTAAATTTACTGAATAATAAATGTAAATAGTTTATGTTATATAATTTTAAATATATAATAATTGTATGTAACAATCAACTTCAGGAAGCCGAGACACATGGTTCTGTCAGCTATGTGGACGTATTCATCCGTACGCATGTTGTCGAGCATGTTAATCCAGACGAGACTATTTCGTATACATGGCAGGACGTTAAATCAAGCAAAAGCCATGTAAGTATATTTCATTTTATTCAGTATTGGTAATAATTTTGCTTGTTAAACTATAATGAAATAAGATTTGATATTATTAATTTGTTAATGCAGGAGAAGTTTATGGAGCAGCGACAGAAACACCTTGCTGACACGGGTAGAGATCAGTTGACGACCGATGAGGAGGACGCTATTTTTGAGTCCGTTATGGATCCAGCAGAGCATGGTCGACGATACGGATTTGGCAATCTAGCGGTAAATAATTTACTTTTTCTTATAACACTTCAAATATGATATTTGACCTTTTCAAAACAATAAACTTGGATTTTATTCATTTTTCAATTATTGCAGGTCAGTAGTCAGATTAGGGGACGACGGAGTAGAGCTCAGAGCGATCTAGCAAATATAGAAGAATTGCGGACTAGAGTGTCCCAACTGGATGAGCAGAACCGCCAACAGACCATGCAGACCACACAGTTGCTAGAGTACATGCAGCAGTTTGGTGGCTGCTTCTCTTCCTCGGCTGGCTCTGGATCAGGAGGAGATTGATTCATTCCTCGCTTGCTCGTTCAGGTATGTTTTGTTTTAGTTTTGAATGATTTGGTAGAGGGTGTAGTTAATTGTTGATTTATGTATAATTATGCTTGATACATTTGGAAGACGATGTGGTTGTATGAGGATGTGGATGAGGATGTTGATGAATTTGTGTATTAATAACATGGTAGACACTTATTGTTAGGATTATTGCCAATGTTGGAATTGTTATGTATATTATATATTTTATTCTAATGTAATTTTATTGATTTGTGTGTTTATCGAATATTGTGTAGTTTGGGTTTTGATATTTGGTTGGAATATTGTATACTGGATTGTGCAGTATTGATATAATAGTGTTTGGAAGAGAAATGTGGTTGGAAGGCTATATTTGCAGCGAAATTTAAAAAAACAGCAGATTTCCGACTGCTACAGACAGCTTATAAGTCAAAATTTTCGACGGTTTCCGTCGGCCTGTAGCAGCTTATTTTCGACAGCTTCCGACGAATTCCGACAATGTCGGAAGCCATCGGAATCCGTCGGAAACAGGTACGGCACCCTCCGTCGGAAGCAAATTTTTAAGAATTACTTTCTTATTCTTCTCTCCTCTTTCCACTCTCCCATTTTCTAAATCAAAATGTACCTAAATTCTGCCGAAATTCAACCACAATCAAATTCAATCACCATTAGTTTGATTCTTCTTCATCTGCTCTCTGATTTCTCTCATCACTCCTGCTCAAATCAAGATCGAAGTGTTATTCAAGAGTTATAAGATCGAAGATCTAAGTCTGTAAAACTTTATTAAATCATACTGCTATACTTGTGGGTGTGATTGTAGCATGTAAATCAATTGAGCGTTATTGTAGCTCGTAAATCAATTGGGTGTGCTCAGTAAGCCGTAAATCTAGTGGGTGTGCTTGTAGCCCAAAAATCAAGTGACCCTACCCAAAGATCGAGATTCTGTAGGGTGTGTCTCGTAGCCTTGAAATCAACATTGCACTTGCATTTACTAGTTGAAAAGAAATCTGTACAAGGAATTGTGCAAGATTAGACGTAGGGTAGCTTCGAACCAGTATAAAATCTTGGTGTATTCTTTTTATTTTACTTTAGTTGCATTTATTTTTATCTACACTTTGATTCTGTGATTGTTAATTACATCACTCCAAGTAGAATCTTAAAGAATTTAAAAAATATTTATATGATCTGTTACACACTATTCATCTCTCCTCTAGTATTAATTTAGCCTTGAGATCCTTATTTCGCTAACTCGCATTATTCACATCAAGCTTTATGTTTGACCTTTAGTTTATGTTTTTCTACTTAAACACTATGATAGTCATTTGAGTAGGCTGAGTGTAAAGATTTGCTATGTCAGGTTGGACAAACAAAACTTTTTAAAGATGTGCAAGAGAACAATTTATCTATCACTATTTATAAAAATTCCAACATTGTTGCTTTTGCATGTAATAGTGACCGTAATCGTCTAGTATTTATGGCTTTGATGTGTCGTACTTGCTCTTTGATCGCATTTAGGGCTCCCAAACACTCTTTCAAGGCTTGACCGAGCATTATCGTTATTTTTTGTGAACTTCTTTTTTGTTATGTTCAATGATGATATATGCATCCTTTGTATATCGTACAAAAAACCAATATGGCAACCCAAACTTTTGGATTTTCACGTTATCTTTGCTATATTGTAGTTTTATAAATGTAATCTTAGCAATGGAAGTGAAATCTGTATGGAAGAAGCGGTGAGCAAAGATATGAATTTATAGGATGAAATATAAATGAGATATTGACCTATTATGCGTATGACACAAATAGTTCTACTCTAGCAAGTGATGCGTCCAATGTCGAAACCGAGCATAGGAAAGCTACCATCCATTGTATAGCAATAATCCCATACGACCCTGACTGGGCCAAAAGTGATAATAAATGATATGCAAGTACAACACAGGCTCCTTACAGACTTGGTGCACGTCACTTGCAACGCACCAAATTTGAAATTTATTCAGTACGGTTAAGCACTACAGTTTTCATCCAACCCAGATATGAAAATTCATTTCAATAACAAAAGTACACATTTTTATACATCATCTCCATATATTTCTTTTTCACGCATCCATTTAAGTTGGCTGAGAGAAATACTGGAAGGTGCATAGTTATCCTCTCACAAAAATATTAAATAATAAACCTTAACTTACAAACTAACATTAATCAGTACGGAACATTCTAATTCCACTTAAGGCCCTACAAATTAACCTCATTTGAATCTCTACGACTCAGATTCGATCATTTTATGCAAAGCGTATAAACCTTCATGCAGATTCCAAACTTATAATTAGTAATCCGATAATTTTGCCTGACATAAAACCTTGCAATTGCTTGATTGAAGACTGGAATACTAGACCACTGGCTTCATCAGTAAAGCACTTTCCATTTACTTATTTCAACATTACCGGATTTTGCAATTTCTTCTGAAGTCTGTGATATGAAAAAAGAAAGAGATATAATATGTGTTAGTTCATGAGCATAATGTTTACTAATAAGTTGCAGACCATTATGATTACAGTCATTCTACTGACATTTGCTTCTATAGTAAGAGTTGAGAACTTGAGCTTCAAATATGATAAATAAATAAATTTGTTTCATTTAAAGATGAAGATTACCTATCCATTTTGATTGACCGGAAATTCGTTTTGATTGACCGGAAATTGTTAACAAATCATTGTACATTGTCTCGAATCTGAAAGCATAATCCTTTCAAAGAATATACACTGAGAACCTCTTCCTTTTAAAGAAATGTCACCGCTCTAAAGGCATAATCCTTGTGATTATAAAAAGGCATAAAACTATGCATTGCTGCAGCTATGAATTAGCTGTAAACCATCAAAACCAAACATTTATCCAATTTTACAATAACTGAAAATAAAACACTTGTGTTTGTGTAAAAGATGAGATTAACATAGGACATATATGAATCAATAATTTCAATATCAACCAGAAAATGGAAACTTTAATTTAAAGAAATCCAAGTGTGCATTCTCGAACAAGAGTTTGGCAAACTCTAGACATTGATAAATTTGCAATTTTGGGACGAGAGTTTGGCTTAGACTTCGGTTAGAATTTAGTTTAATGTAAGGTAATTATTGTGTATTTCTAATTTAATTAGTTATAACATTAGTTGTTAATTATTACAATTATCTGATTGATATTAATCATTAAAAAAATATTAATAATTTTTTTAATTAATTAACAGTTAATTAATTTTACTTGATAATGTTTTTATATATATTGATATATTTACATATATAATATAATAAATTTAACTAATTTTACATTTAGAAAACAAATTTCCAACTTAGAAATTGAAAAATTGCAACTAAAAACAATTTTTACAACTATTTAATTAGTAACGGCAAAGTATCTTGGTATATTTAAATATACAGTATAATATTTTTAAATTAGTTTACAATTAGAAAACAAATTTCAATCAAGATGTAGAAAATTACAATAAAAATAAATTTACAATTGATTTTTTTACAATAATTGAATTATATTTTGAGATATTTAAAAATATACAAAATAATAGAGTTAATTTAATTGTATAATTAGAAAACAAATTAAGAATCAAAAAAATTACAATTAACAAACATATTTTAACATAAATAAAAAACAAATTACAATTTATTATAACTTATGAGCCTTTAAGTCGGATGTAAGGGGTGAAGCTCTCCCATGCTCTTGAAATTTGGGAGTTCGAACGCTCTTATAAAAGACGTTGATGTCAAGTTTATGGTCGACGTAAGCTTCTTATGTCGGACGTAAAGAAATTCTAGATGCTCAAACATGAGCATTTATGTTGTCCAAAAGGACCCATATTAATTGTACAAAATTTATCGTCGTGCTACCTTAAGAAATGGAAAACTGAGTTGATGTTTGTATAGTGGATGGATATATTTGCTTTATTAATTGATTCATTCTTTTATTAAAAGAACTTATTAAGCTGATGGAAACCCAATTTGGGTAAAAGCGGAGATATGCAGCTATTGTGAAAGATGGGGTTGGAAAGTACAAAAATACCCTCTTTCATTTAACTGTTTCTTGGAAAAGATGGAAGGGCACCTTCGAAAATTTAAAAGCTTCATTTTAAGTTTTTGGCATTAAAATATAGATGATTATTGCTATATATTACATACAAACATACGTAAATACAGATATGAAATAATAGTAGTAGTAGTGAAAAATAGATAGTATTGACACATTGTTTGGGTTGAACAACGAATCTCGTGATTAACATGGTTGTTATTGTCTTCATCATTGTAATCATGCATGAGTACTCCAACTTTAACTTGTTAAAAGCTTCGTGAAAATGCCGACGGCTAACTTTTCTCTGAAAACTATAACAGCAAGGAAATTAAAACAAACAAAAAAATTACTAAGTATTGTAAATTTGAAATGAAATTTTTTGTCCCCACTGCATGTATTATGAAAAACTGAAAGATTCAGCATTTGAAAATCATTTGTGCATTAGAACAAGAAACAAATTTATGATGCGAATGTCAGAATTGAATCTCATTGAAATAAAAAATATAAATTGGATCTAAATAAACCTGTTGTACAAAAGTATAACAAATATTGAACAAATAAACTTTTGTAGTTGTACCCCCCAAAAAAAAAACAACTAGAAAAAGTTCAACAAATTATGCAAATAACATCATGAATCATGGCATCTTAAATAGAAAGCATGTTGTCTAATGCAAGGTTGATATATAAATAAAAAAAGATTATTTAGATTAGAGGAATTGACACAAAACTAAAATTTCATTGATCCTTTCTAAGTTATGATCTATTGCAATGTCAAATTTCTAGCTTGATTCGTATTCAAATTCGACTTCTCTAACATTCATTCAACAAGAACAAATCGACTGAATAGGACGATCACATGCTTTCGTATCATATACTTTGTGACGATGTAATAACCTTGTAACAATACCTCTCTCACATCTGTGAAGAATAACCATGATACTTAGACCAAGTTTTCTTGTGTTATTGTACCCAGGTGCAAGTATGATGGTATAATGTCTATATGTGTTGACCAGATACTCTGACGTAAGGTCACAAGTGGTTTAGAAACAATTTCTAAATAATAAAATGATTCTAGTCTTCAAAAATTACTGTTCAAAGCTAAAGTACTAGCATCCCTGTAAAGTAGAAGGGAAAAAAATGCTTACCAAATTTAAAGCAAGGCAGGATGGAAAAAATGCTTACCAAATTTAAAGCAAGGCAGGATGATCATAATCTCTTCTATATATGGTAGAGATTCAAAACGGCACGTTCTCACATAAAAGCCGCTTTCATTATATTTATTTTATGAAGGGTGGAGGCAGAAGCAAACTCGGTAATAATATTCATATAACATGTTGGGAATGCATACGGGATCAATTTCAATAATTGATTCGCATGCAAGTGAGTGATGAGACGTCGTTTGGGAACTTATCATCAAATATGTTGTTTTATCCGCTTTTACCATTGATGTCTGTCGGCCTCATTTGTAGGTGTACACATCTGAGCGATAGCAAAAGCAGAATTACTCATGATCTCTTCAGAGAGCAGGAAATGCGGTAGAGGCAGACTTGGTACAGCAGGATGCAATCCGAGTTTGAAACGCCCATTCGAGTCGATAGAGGATGCAGTCAACAGACTGCTGCCATACCAAGTAATCACGTTCAATGTTTCATGGCAGTAACGACATGGGCAAGTTGCAGGTTCATTGCCACGTTTAAGAAGCGGGTTCAGTGTGTCAATGCGATTTGTAAGAAGAGGTGTACGACAGAGTTTAGTGCTGATGAACGGTTGATGCTGGAGAAGGCTATGCTGGAAGAGGAGCAGGAGGAGGAGTTGGCTACACTGAAAGCTCCACCTATGAAGAATCCTTATTACAGTAAAGATAAGACCAATTCATCCAGCTGTTCAAATTGTGTGCTTTTCTATAAAGTTATCAAATTTCTGTATGCATTCTTCGTCATTTTACAAATATACCCATCTCTGTGAGAATCAAAAGTTTAAGGGTGACCATGTAATACCAAATATCAAGTTCCATTACTTAGTTTATATATACTATAGCAATATGTTTTTTTTCCTTTCAAACACGAACAAGATCTACTACCATCCATCAAATATCAAGTTTTGTTACATAGTTTGTAATTTGACCATCTAATACACTCCGCCATCTGTTAATTCTTTTCCCATAAAGTGCACATAATAGAGAAATCAAGTGTACAACAATGTAAACTTAAGCATATACACTTCATATGTAAGATAATGTTGAGACTTGAGATTAGTCCCACGTCGGACAATTTACAATATAAATCATGCATAAACACTAATAAACCTCTTTTCACATCACCAATTGGTTTTGTGATAATATGTGGTTCTCTAACATGGTATCCGAGCGGGTTTAATTGTGTCACACGTCACCCTCAATGAATGTCCACGTGTTTGGCTTATGATCCGCCACACGTGCGGGGCATGTGTTGAGATTCGTCCCACATCGGATAAAACACTTATATTTCTGTAAAAGATGAGATTAACATAGGGCATATATGAATCAATAATTTCATTATCAGCCGGAAAATGGAAACTTTAATTTAAAGAAATCTAAGTGTGCATTCTTGAACAAGAGTTTTGGCTGGAGTTTGGTGAACCCTAGAGGTTGGTGAATTTGCAATTTTGGAACAAGAGTTTGGCTTAGACTTCGGCTAGAATTTAGTTTGATATAAGGTAATTATTGTATACGAGTGTAATAGCACGCGCTTCGCGCGTGTCTTATTTTTGTTATAAATTGTATATATTAAAATCAGTCCAAAAAATAATTTTTTATTTCAAGTGATACTAAGATTTGTATATTTGTAGAGAAATATTTTGAATTTTAAAGAAAGATTAATTTTATATCATATTTTTAAAAGCGTTTTGAATTTGTAAAGTATGTTTAACTATTAGATCCTACTTTTAGGGGCGTTTGAATTTTTATTTCTATTATTAATTACTAAAGAATGGATTTAATTTTATATTGTTTTAAATTTTTATTTCTGTTATTAATTAGTAAAAAATGACTTTGAAAAAAGTTTATTCGTAAGATCCTATTTCTAAGTGATAATAAGATAACACGTTTTGAATTGTTAAAAAAAAAATTAACTGTTATATCCTATTTTTAAGCAACGGTAATATTTAATAATATTTGTAGAGGGACATTTTTGGTAGTTCACGTTAAGACCAAAAAAGTGTGACACCAAAGTTATTACAACTATTATTAAAGATTTTTAATTTAATTGGTTATAACATTATTTGTTAATTATTATAATTATCTGATCAATTTTAATCATTGAAAAAATACTAATAAATTTTGTTATTGATTAACAGTTAATAAATTTCAATCGATAACGTTTATATATTTTGATGTATTTACTTACATAATGTAATAAATTTAATTAATTTTGCATTTACAAAACAAATTTCCCAATTAGAAATTAAAAAATTGCAACTAATTTTTTTATTGCAACTATTCAATTAATAATGATAAAATATCTTGATTATTTAAATATACAATATAATAAGTTTTAATTATTTTACAGTTAGAAAACAAATTTTCAATTAAAAATTAGAAAATTACAATTAAAAATAAACGTACAATTATAGAAGATTATCGCTATATATTACATACAAAGATACGTAAATACAGATATGAAATAATAGTAGTAGCAGTAGTAAAAAATAGATAAAATTGACCCATTATTCAGGTTGAACATTGAATCTCATGATTAAATGGTTGTTATTGTCTTCATCATTGTAATCATACATAACTAATATTGAATCAGTGAACGCTAACCATGATACTTAGGTAAAGTTTTGTTGCTTTGTTGTATGCAGGTGCGAGTGTGATGGTATAATGTCTTTATCTGTTGACCACATACTATGACGTAAGGTTACAAGTGGTGTAGAAACAATTTCTACATAATAAAATGATTCCAATCTTCAAAAATTACTGTTCAAAGTAAAATACTGGCATCCCTGTAAAGTAGAAGGGAAAAAATGCTTACCAAATTTAAAGCAAGATAGGATCATCATAATCTCTTCTAGATTTGATAGAGATTCAGAACTGCATGTTCACATAAAAGCCGCTTTTATTATATTTATTTTATGAAAGCTGGAGGCAGAAGCAAACGAGGTAGTAACATTCATATAACATGTTGGGAATGCAGAAGGGATTGATGTCAATAATGGATTCGCATGCAAGTGGGTGATGAGACTTCGTTTGGGAACTTTATTATTAAATATGTCGGTTTATCCGCCTCTGCCATTGATGTCGCTAGGCCTCATTTGTAAGTGTACACATCTGAGCAATAGCAAAAGCAGAATTACTTGCGATCATGATCTCTTCAGAGAGCAGGAAATGCGGTAGAGGCAGAATTGACACAACAGGATGCAAACCGTGTGTGAAACATCCGTTCGAGTCGATAGAGGATGTGGTCAACAAACTGCTGCCGTACCATGTGGTCCCATTCAATGTTTCACGGCAGTAACGACATGGGCAAAGATGCAGGTTCATGGCCACGTTCAAGAAG
Organism: Allium cepa; assembly: GCA_030765085.1. Taxonomy (NCBI): domain Eukaryota; kingdom Viridiplantae; phylum Streptophyta; class Magnoliopsida; order Asparagales; family Amaryllidaceae; genus Allium; species Allium cepa. The sequence goes on along the minus strand of CM060944.1, from coordinate 253,929,408 downwards.
CGGGTTCAGTATTTCAATGCGATTTGTAAGAAGAGGTGTACGGAAGAGTTTAGAGCCGAGGAGAGGTTGATGCTGGAGAAGGCTATGCTAGAGGAAGAGCAGGAGAAGGAGTTGGCTACACTGAAAGCAGAGAGGGATAGGATGACTCAAATGCAAGCACAATATGACTTGAACTGTATCCTTAAACTGAAGCATACCACCACATTCTCTTCCAACCAGCCATTGATGTTATTAGAATTGTGGATCCTTTATGACATTGGATCCTCTTTGAAAATACATACCTTCTCAAGAATGTTAAGAAAAGAAAAGCTGCACAGATAACTGCAGGAATGATACAGCTTCAGGGTAAATTTCGTAATTCTGGAATTTACTGTGTTTGCTGCAAAGAAGTGATCAGTCCCTCGCAGTTTGAAGATCTTGCAGTTTAGTCAAAAGCAGAAGCCACATCATCACACATATTCTTTTAGCAGTGTTAGCAGTAGCAGTTACAACTGAAGTTGCGAGCAGACTGCATGCACAAATCAAATTTAAAACGATGTTTTATTGGATATAGATGATGATGGTACATATTATATCCAGCATGGTTTGCTTTGAATATGTAAGAATACAATGTCTACATACATACGCACGCACACGCGCATATATATACATACATAGAATAAACTATAAAATTAAAGACATATCGAGAGTGAAAAATTAATTTATGATCGTACCTTTACTAATAGTCGGAATAGATTCACAATTTTTTGGTCCGACCGCAAATTTCCCAAAATACCCTTATGTATACACATGATGTCACAAGTTCGAATCCCACGTGTCTAAAATCTATCTTGATTTTATAAGTTCGGAAAAGTACTAAGGTCACAGCTTCGAATCCTAGCAAAGACGGCTTTCATGTGTTTCTTTTTCCTTTTTAAATGTCCTTTGGTCCTAAATATAAATAAATATATTCATTCTTCGTTTATTTCAGTTTTATATTGAATAACACTTCTTATTTTGATTTTAGTATTTCATTCTATTTTTTATGTAAATGCTTCTCTAGATATTTGAAAATAAAAAACATTTTCTTCTAATCATAGATAAAATTAGCTTTTTAAATAACATTCTGCTGACATATTTTTTTTTTCCTTAAGCTTGATGGCTACTTTAAAAAGAAAAAAAAAATATAGCGACTGAAAATTAAAATTATATATGTGTCTTTACATTTTTTTTCAGCACAAGAATTCACTAACTTAATTTTTATCAAAAAATGTTCTACTACATGCAAAAGTTTAATTGTTTCAAATAAATATGTATTTAGTTCACTTTTACCAAAGCGCTCGCCTAGACACCCCTAGGCTCGAAAAAACCCCTAAGCGCCAGCCTAGGGCTTTTCTGCTCCTCCAGGCATCAACGATGCATAAAGCGGACAAAAAGCGCCTCAGCGCTGAAGCGTCGAAAAAAATCAAAGTGCTTGAAAAAGTGTGCCTTACTGTTAAATCGTTTTTGATATAAAAAATTAAGAGCTTCAGCCCACAATCGAGCTCGGTTAAGGCTTATTTGGCAAATATCGATCAAATTAGGTATACGGCATATAGATGTCGACTGTTTAGGACATAAAATTTCTCCACTCTTAAATTTACATATGTCACCGCCATCGCCGACAAACTCGACCTACCGCCAGCTACTCCCCGTCCCTTCACCTGCTTACATCGACGCATCCATCTCCACCCCTACCAAAATAGTGATGCTCAAGGCATCTAAAAAAGCCCTAAGCGCAAATAAAGGTAAGCGCCAGTCTAGGGCTTTTTCGCCTTGACAACTATGATTTAGTTTAAAGGTTTTTTTTTATATACACGTACATTGTACCTAACAAACAATAGTGACATATATTTCAATTTCGTTTACAAATAATTTTTATTTAAATTAGTTTATGTTTTAACAACTAATAAACGACGATAAAGCTAAGTCTAAATAATAAACAGTAATTAGTATTTTTTATAGTTTGATGTAACTCAAAATATTCATAATACATGTTTCTAGTTTCGTCATATATAATCTATTTGCTATTGACGCTAGGTGATTAAAAAAAAATATAAAACACAATTATTGTAACGATGTTACATGTGTTGAATCGCTATATACACCAATGTAAAAATCAATGTAGGTTTTACGTATTTTGAACTTCAACATTATGTCAACAATTGATACCTAAGCTTTCAAATTCGAACTATAACATTTATCTTCCATAGACAGAGCATATATCATTTATACTAATTATTATGTCTATCACATGATAGACGCATGTAATTTGTATCAATTTTTTTACCTTTTATGTGTGGAATGCCAGTGATTTATTATAACCATTTTATATTGCATGTATAAAGGATGTGTTTTTATGTGTGGAATATCGGTTGTTTATATCAACATTTTATATTGCATGTATAATGGACATGCCTTGCATGCGTGGAGCACAAGCCGTTATATCTCGTAATAAAATATATCGATTTGGCAGCATGCATTTTATTTATCCATAGACAAGTAAACATGAATTTAACACTTGATATTAGAAAGTACGATCCCCTTAAGTATGTTTGGAGTGACATTTGGTCAAATAATTTTCATTTTATATCATAAAGTTTGTTATGACCCAATCAAAAGACCAAAGTACTTATTGTAAAAAGCTTATGCGATAATGACATTCTATGCATTCGGTTTTAACTGTTTTGCCCTAAGATTGAAATTCAGTGCTTAAATTTGTTTTAAAACCCCATAATGATGCTTCTTTTCATCCTAAATGTAGACTAGGTGACGTGATCTATGTAATGAATTCATTCTAAAATTTGCTAATATTCGATCTATAGACAACTTAAAACCAAAGAAGAATAAGAGGTTCCGCTTTTCCAATTTAAAGACAAACATCCTGCTACTAGGTTGACTGTGGGCGATATACTTCAAATTTTAGTATCACTTTTTTCCACTATGCATTTGCTTTATTGTACTAAAAACGGTTGAAAAAAAATGTTTTTTTGGTCTGCAAAAGAAAAGAAAAAGTGTTATAGACTTTGTGGTTAACTTTTTTATGATCTATTTTGTTTTTAGTGTTGTTTTTCATAAATAAAGTGTAAAACCAAAAGTCTACCATATTATATAACCATACACACACATGTATGCAAGTTGAATTTATATTTGAAGTTGAAAAACTAATGCTTAATCACATTAAGCTAGGAAAAAGACCTTATCCTCTCACTATTCAATTCTCTTAAAATAACATAGCAAGGTAGAAATGATATATTTTCACGAACCAAAATGCATTTTCCAACAGTCTAATATTATAACAAGTATGAAAGGTCAAGAAACTTAATTGACACTTTACAAAACCCATTTGCTACTCCATTGTATGGAAATAATTCCTTTTCATGAAATTATTTAAAAGGAAAGAAATGTTTAAATAATTGTGTTATTTTTAGTTGTCGTATTACATATGTCAATCATATGTTATAAAGAAACATATTATATGCTAAACAAACACTACGTTAACAATACACTATTTAACAAATATGAGGATAAATGATAGATACTTGGTTGGTTATTCGGGTTGAACATTGCATCTCATCGTCGTCTTCGTCTTTGCAATCGTGATCGTTGTCCTCCTCCTCCTCCACGTCAAACGCAAGTAATATCTGATTTGAACCTATGAAAGGAATCATGACAATGTGATAGCCTTATTCCTCCAGAGATTCTACCTGTGTACAATTTTAAGAAAAATATTAGGAGAAAAAAATACTAAAAATAGCAAGAATATTATGTGTAAAGCCGGAGAATGATTTTAACATCACAAAACCATGTGTAAGATGCCTATTTAAGATTTGAAATAAACAATTAAAATATGCACAAAAGTGGAAATGAAAATTAAAGAATATTAAACTACATTAAGATTTATATGCCTGCATACACTCTGAAATTTAAACACCATCAAAATAGTACATAGAAGTTTAAATACAATGTAAAATAATACTATATACAGCAAGAATAAAATGCCAATATCAATCATTATTCATGATATTAGGAATTTGATGATTTAGAATTAGAAAATTATATGTAAGATGCCTACTTACAGCTTGAATTTACAAAACCTAAAATGCACAGATTTATCGAGAAAAAATTAAGGCTTTCAATAAGTAACCAAAAAATCCAAAATTAGTCCGCATCCATATCCAAAAAATGAAGAAGAAAAATCTGAAATCCATAAAGAGAAACGGATATGATAATATCCACATCCAAAAGTTATTCATCCAACTTTTATCAAGATAATAGTTGAGATCAAATGTATTGATAGATGTTGTTTTATATGTAGTAATAATTCATATTATACATGTACAAATAAATATTTGTAATTCAAAATTGATTATTATCATTGTATTTTTTGTATTTATGTTAGCAATTAGCATTATCACTAAAAATGATTTATGTTGGATCAAAAAAATCATTTATTTTTTTGACGTTATTAATTATGAGCGGGGTAGATAAATATCATATATTCGTCTGTATGTATGGATACAGGTATCCAAAAATGATATGACAATATCTGCATATGAAAGTATCTGTTGACCGGTCTATAAAAAAACAAGCTTGGTCAATTTGAGATAATGTTAACTCACAGCATATAAACTTCTAGAGAATAATAAATAATACATATAAATAAATACAGTGTCGTTTGTATTCAATCATAATACATGAAATGGTGTTATATGAAGATGTATTAATATGTTATGTGAAAATAAGAGAAAAATAGAGCTAAAAAGGAGTGAGGATTATGCTATCTAGCTATGTTAGAATGATTGAATGAAACTGTTATGATAACGATAAATTTCTCTTTACTGTATCAATATAAGTTAATCAGTTACTAGTTTTGAATTAAGCCGGTATACCAGTATAAATTATATGATAATAGTAAATTTATCATTTTTATATGGTGAATCATTAGTAACATTTTTTTCAAAACCAACATTAATGGTAACTTACTAGACAACTTATAATATATGGAATTTTTCTTCTTCTTTCTCATTGATGTTTTTTATTGAAATACAAGGTGAAATGTATAATGAAACACCATATTATAGTGTAAAGAAATATCAAGCCTTTATTCTTTAGACAAACGGTAATTTATCATTACTAGTGCAATGACTATCAGTTTGTCAGTACATCAATCTCTGGTATACCAGTAAATCGGTAATGGTAAGATATACAAGTTCTAGTTTACAAGTAAAAACGGTACAGTAACGGTATTTGCAAAATGTTGAACCATTACCATAACAATCTTATGATTGAATATTGTTGTCTATCTTTCTCGACTTTGTTGTTCATTTGGAGAAAGTGAGTATTCGCTTTTCAAGAAAAGCGCTCATTTGTCTTTAATATCTTTATCTTTGTAATAATATACATACATATATACATGTATGTGTGTGCGTGAGCGTTACAATGACAACGTAATAAAGCTTAAGATCACCCAATTGGTTTTATTTGAACTAAGATGCAAAGTTTGTGCTATAAAATATTATTAGGATTTATTGGACATATATTTAGTAGTTTGGATAATCAAAGTTCATGTTGTCTCTTCATTTCAATATATTTGAACAAAATTGTTCTTATTTTATATTATGATGATTGCAATTAACAATTCATCGTGTTTTAAATTTTGAATTCCAAAAGAAATACATTTTTTCGTATTTTAGTTTCACGTAAAATTGAGTTTTAAAAACATTAGGCTATAATTTCTAGTTTTTCGATAATTTTTTTTATAAAATCCTAAATTAATTTAACAAAAATGATTCTTAATAAAAAAGGGTATTTTGAATTCTCATTAGTTATCGCATTTTATCAAATATTCATTATGTAGCATTATCCAATCAATTCATCATACAAATTAAGGTATTAATTGTATTAAATAATTTTTTTATTTAAGAACTTTTTGCGCATATGCCCCAAAGTATCAGTATTGATTATTCGTTATAATTTCTAAAAAGGACGGATCAAGTTCGTTTTGACCAAAGCAATCACATGTTTAAATTAGTGTACAAATAAAAAATTACATTAATCTAAAAGCTACAATAAAACAGTTTCAAAAAAGTACAAGAATGAAAACATCAATATTTACAAAACACTCTCTGAATTGACAAAAGAGATGCAAATCATCCATATAAACTAAGATGATAACATCAACAAGTTCAAATAAGACATATTTATATACCTACATATAACAATTGGAACAGAAATATTGACCATGATACAAAACCTTAAAATAAAGCGGTTCAAGTAAAATATATTCGAATAACAGGACAAAGCATTATTATTCATTTATTTTGTTTCGGTATGTAGTGCACATTCGTGTACTTGTGACAGACTTTGAACATTACCATGTACTTTCCATCTTTCAATGGTTATACTCATCGATCCATTTGATTGAGTATTATTCAAGAATGATGCAACTAGTTTCTAAGATATCAAATTGGTATCATCCTCCTTAATTTTGGAGAATTATTTAATATTACATTTGAACAAGAAATAGCTTTGTGGTTCCTCCACATTGAATCACAGAAATAGTTGACATGCTCATTGAAATATATCCATATTACATTTGCCAAGGCATACAAAAATTTGAGCTATTACCGTGTTTTAAGTAGATTAATAGAGTTGCATGAAATCACTTATTTGTTATTCCTTTGTTTAATTTTTTTTATACGGACACAAGTCTATTTCCTTATTAGTTTAATAGGTAACTCCATTGGGAGTTAAATATCTATAGATGTTCATTTACAATTATTGGTCAAGGTCATCAATTTAAGATGTACAGTTGTTTAAGATGCATATTTCATTGCACATCTTCTGTTCATTCTTTTTCATTCGTGTAGCCTTTTTTATTGCTCACAAAAGTAATACGCACCATTTTTTAATATTACTTAATTGACGTGTAAAGAAAGAAATAGCTTTTTTTACTCTTCTTTGATGTCTCGCAATTTTATATGATTATGCATACCTATGTGTCAGGAAGTTTTATCTGGATTTAGTTGGCATCATCTGAGCTTAAATTTTTAGCTTGATGTCCGACCTAACAAAGTAATAATGTCAAGTCTCGTCTTTGATGGTTTTCTTTGATGTCATCCGGTAATTTAATATACTTAGTGCAATACATGTGACATCACATCATATAATATCATAAAGACTAATAGATGTTAGGCATTGCACGAAAGAAGATATTATTATTATTTAACTAATAATATATTCTACAACTGCAATTTATGCTATAAAATTCCAGTCTTAATAAAAACTAATGCAACATGGTGTATGCTTCCTTCAAAATGAATTTCAAATGTGCCCCATTACACAGACCATAGGTTACATATCTCAGAATCTTGTTACAAATGAAAACTCGGAAACCGTATTAGTTAACACTTAACATGTGTATTTGGTCATTCCAAACATATTTGCATCTTTTGTCAAATATAGATCAATATTTATTTACCATATTAGCAACTATTTATCTACGATGTTCTGACTGAAGCAAAACACTAGGCGACAAGTCTAATGAAAGTGAAATGAACCCATAAATATTATAATTTTCAACGAAAGAGAGAAATACAATGAACTTCAAAAATTCAATCAAGCATCTTGTTTAGCATAACGTTTCTACAAATAATAACCACCTCCACGGCACCTTGCAACATCATATGCCATCCAATAGGCAGGCATGACAAGGTAGATATTCATTATCATGAGTCATTAAATGTGGAAGTCATGCAAAGAAAAAGAAGAAAAGAAAACACACGAGCTAACCATGTATCCAATTAAAAAACGTTTCAAAAAACTTGAATAATGAACATCTTTTTGACATAGCATAACTGATATGTTTTACAATATATGCAGGTTTTTTCCACGAATCAACTATAAGTCATAACGACTTATTTTAAATCCATTTTCAAAATAATACATGAAACTATTTTACATAAAATTTATTTTTAAACTCGGCTAACTGTTACAAAGATTGCAAATCACACCTACATAAAATGGTAGAGTAAGGGTGAAAAGAAAAATAAAAAATAATAATTAAAAGCCACTAGATTAATCTTACAGATACAGATCTACGCCAATAAATCGTGATTTGAATTAATAACAATAATTCATCTGACAGATAGAAAACAAAAGGAAAATGAAAAAACTATCCGTCTTATACTACAGATCCAATGGAAGAAGAAAAAAAAGGTAAATTACCTATGGTAAGGGGACGAAATCGTCTGAAGCGCTGATACAAGCGCAGTCGTCAGATTTGTAGATAAACGAATAATTTAATTGTGGGAAAAATAATAACAAGGGTTTTTAATGGAACCATGAGGCTCAAAATATATATGGAACCAGAGATACGTAAATCTCAAGGTAGAGCTGGCCAAGGAAAAGACAAAAAGAAACAACTTCGAACTTGAGAAACTTACTAGTCTGGTACACTTTTTTTTTAAAACTCATTAAGCGGTTACCTTCCTTGAAACTCTAAATAGGTTATAGAGGCGAATACTCATTATACAGTTAAGGGCCTCAATTTTTACAAATTTGAACCAGGGTAAGAAAAATGATAATTGAACCCCTCTCAATTTATAGAAAGTACATTATTCATTAGAAAAATTACAATTCCATTCTTTTTGGGACAATAGAACTGTATGTATGCATGCCTTCCCCTCTCTCTCTCTCTTATTCCAGCATACAAAAAGAATCACAACGCAAATACCCAAATACATAAACCTAGTTCTTTTTTCAAAATCATTCACTACTTTGCAAATTGCAATTCTTCTTTGGTGCTCTAGTTGTTGTTGTCGTCTAACTGTAAAATATAGTTTCGTAACATCTTTACTCCTCTATTTGTTGTTGCTAATTTTTCATGAACTTTTTTCAACGAGTTTTGTAATGAACAAATTTTGTCATAAAGTTTGACATTGTTTTTTTTTTTTTGAAATAGTACTTCATATCACATGTTAATAAACGTTCGAATAACGCCGTGCAAGTTTCGAACATGTAACATCTCGCACGAAAACCAAACGTTTAGCCACTGGGACAATGGTACTTGTCCCAGTGGTTTGACATTGTTACTTATAAATTACTGTAGTTTCATATAGCATTCTCAATGGACAAATTTATCACTAAAACAAAATGCACAATAAATGAATCGATTTTGCCCTTTACCGAAGATGCGCACAATAATATAGTGAAAAGGGATCATGTTGAGATCGATTACGAAAATCTTCCTTCGGATCCAGATTTACGATGTTCTATATAGAATTATAACCCAAATGATAGAGGTTGTGTTCGATGACCATACTTATAAAAAGGTCCCTGTCAATTTTCCATCATGATTTTCCTCAAATAGTCATGATGGATGAATTGAGAATATTCAATCAGGATCAATTTGAACAATATGCTAATTGGTTGGAGTATAGTTGTAACGACCCGTAAATTTCATGGACTTAATGTGGTTAAATTAGTAAGTTCGTAATAAAATTTAGTAGAAAAAAATAAATAACTTAAAACCTATTTATAGAAATTGAATAGAATCCAAATGAATTAAGTAGAAAAAGGATTCTTACCTGGATATAAAATTTAATATGAGAAATTAATGAAAATATTAAATGGATTTAATGCAATAAAAGAGTGTAAACGGTAATTGAAATAAATTAAGGAATCATGTTAATGAAAGTTAATAATTTACGACTTGAATGAAATTCCAATTCATTAAAATCATCTAAATATTATGATTTGATTTTAAATGGAATATGAGAAAGACAAATGTAAGGATTTGATTAATATATATATTATTTATTCAGGGTATTGAATAAAATTGGGAATCCAATTGTAATTAATGGTAATAATGTTGGTATTAGCTAATAAATTAAATTTCAATGCAATACTCATAAATGAATGGAATGAAATGAATGTATGTAAATGTATACTAGGTTATTTATCAAATGGAAGGAAAGAAAAGTAAATATCGAATTGATCGATGAATAAATATGCATTGAATAGTAATTGAATGTAAAGGTAATGATAATTGTATAAAATCAATATAAGATAATAAATTGCAAAAATTGTGGGTTGATAATAAGGCGTGAATGGGAAAGTGATTGTATGGTAAATGAATGAAATTCAAATTTATTGGAAAAAAGTAAATGGGTACTTAGTAATGAATTTAAACGGACTTAAAAATGGAATTTATTTAATTAATAGATATAACGGACAAGGATATACTTATAAATGTGGGATTAAGAGTTTTACCACAACTCTTATGAGTTATATACTTAGTCTGTTCAATAAAATCAGAAACCATTACAATAAATATAAATTTAATGTTATGCAATTGAGATAAACAATTGAAAACTGTTAAAGTATCTGGATATATATATTAAAATAAATGGTACACAAGATGGTAATATGATAATTAGTGAATTTAAGTATGGGAATCAGGATTTATTTATTTTTATGGAAACTTAAAGTCTAATAATTAAATTTAATTGCAATTAAATGAGATTGAATATAGTTCAATAATTCGTTATTTGAAATAAAGATAATGTGAGAAATTTGCGTGATAATTTGGAATCCAATATTTAATCCATCTGTTTGACAGGAATGAATGGAATACTAACACTACAAGGGGAAGGGGGATTTCCGACGGCTGAAAACCGTCGGCGGCCGTCGGAAAAAGCCGTCGGAAATGACGGTGTCGGGGAGCAGTGTTTCCGACGGCTACCGACGGGTGCTGCCGTATAGATTTCCGACGGCTTCCGTCGCCCGTCGGACGCCGTCGGAAACCGCCGGAAATCAGGCCGCCGGGAGCCGTCGGTAACCGATGAAAATTTCGACCTATAAGCCGTCGGGAGCCGTCGGAAGCCGTCGGAAATCTGCTGTTTTTTTTTTTAAAATCTGCTGCAAATAGAGCCTTCCAAACACTACAATATCAATACTGCACAATCCAATAAACAATAATCCAACCAAACATGCAAATCAATACTCCAAAATATTCAATAGACACAGAATTAAACAAAATTGGAATAAAAATAAAATACAAAATATACATAACATTCCAACATTAACAATAATACTAACAATAACTGTTCTAATCATGCATATCCTGATACAGCTACAGAACCAAGTGTATTATACATAATTATACATATCAACAATTAATTGTTCCATCTACCAAATCATTGTAAACTAAAACTAAACATACCTGCACGAACGAATCAGAAAGCAATGAATCAATCTGCCCCAGATCCAGAGCCAGCCGATGAAGGGAAGCGGCCACCAAACTGCTACATGTACTCAAATAACTGTGCCGTCTGCATGGCCTGTTGGCGGTTTTGCTCCTCCAACTGCTGAACTCTAGTCTGCAATTCTTCTATACTTGCTAGCTCGCTCTGAGGTCTACTCCGCCGTCTCCTACTCTGACTACTGGACTGCAATAATTGAAAAATAAATAAAATCAAAGTTTATTGTTTTGAAAAGGTAAGAATATCATATTTTAAGTATTTTAAGAAAAATTAAATTATTTACCGCTAAATTGCCAAATCCGTATCGTCGACCATGCTCTGGTGGACTCATAACGGACTCAAAAATAACGTCCTCTTCATCGGTCGTCAGCTGCTCTCGACCCGTATCAGAAAGGAGTTTCTGTCGCTGCTCCATAAACATCTCCTGCATTGACAAATTAATAATATCATATCTTATTTCATAATAATTTGACAACTAAAACAATTACTAATACTGAATAAAATGAAATATGCTTACATGGCTTTTACTGGATTTATCGTCCTGCCATGTGTACGAAACAGTCCCGTCTGGATTAACATGCTCGACAGCATGCGTACGGGTGAACACGTCCATATAGCTGACAGGACCATGTGCCTCGGCTTCCTGAAGTTGATTGTTACATACAATTATTATACATTTAAAATCATATAGCATAAACTATTTACATTTATTATTCAGTAATTAAATTTACCAACTCCTGCCGATACTGCTGAAACGACTTCGATCCTCCGCGATGAGTAACGGGATTCTTATTTCTATTTGCAGAGTTTCTATCTGACTCTGCCTGTACATTCAAAATTTGATACATTATTTTCCAATCACGTTAAATTAATAATTCAAAAAAAATTAGTATACTTGCCTTCGCCTCGTCCGTCTCCCAGTAGCTCAACCAAGCTTGCCACACGCTCTCCCCCATCCACCGTGGTCTCTTCTCGGATTTCTTAACCTCAGATATCGTGTCTCTGTAGTTCTTTCGCATCTTCCTCATCCAGTATGCTCGTGCCAGCTGCATATCATCTGTATGGATGTCTATCTCAGCCTGTGTTAAAAAAGATTACACTTTAAACGATAAACGGTAGAAAAACGACAAAAACGAATTAAAAATGGAAAACATAAAAATTACACATACTAGGACATCCTGCCATATGCACTCTATGATGTGCGGAGGGATGGTATCCCACTTCGGCCAGCACGCATTCATCCTACTACGATATGCTGCTCTGGAGACGTCCAACACTACCTTAGTGGGTAGTAGCTCGAACTCCCTGTTTTTAAGTACGATACAGATAAGTACGTACGTATAGTATAGAAAAAATAAGATGATGAATAAGATTTAATTTTTACCCATCTGCTTTGGGGACTAACGTAACAACTGGACGGTGTGGCGCTTGCGATGGGCCACTGCCATCGCCTCCTGAAGAACGGGAAGAGTTCCTCCCTCTATGTGACATAATGATAAACCTGTGACGTTTACACATCATTATATAAGAGAATATAAACATGATAATGAAATATATTTCATATGAACATGACATTAACGGTATAAATTGCTTAATTATAATGACTGAAATGTAAATAGAAATGTAAGTTTGTTATACCTGATTCATAATGGGTGTACTCTTCCTACGATAAGCAGAGTTCATTGCATTTTTAATAAAAATTGCTAAATAAATGACAAATTGAAATAACATAAAACAGTAGTAAACGGATTTAGTTTCATAGTTACATCAATTTCATAATACATCAAGAATTCAACATAGTTACATCAATTGCAAAAAAACAGATTCAAATTTATATCAGTCATCATCGTCTTCTGATTCAGATTCGGTCTCGTTTTCGACGATATTTTCCTCTGCACTGTCAAACGCTTCTACCAAAATATTTGATTCATCGATCAAAGGACCAAAATCTGTATGATCGTCTGTAATTATTATTTCGTTATTTTGCTCAAGATCTGCCTGATAAGCTTGTTCGTCCGGAATATTCTTCCCATCGAATGTGAATCTGGCCTTTGTTTTAAAAACTGCAGACCAATCTGCTTTATCTCTTTTTAGAGACGGATAAGGAGCGTAATAAACTTGCAATGCTTGTTTGGCTAGTACAAAAGGATCATACTTGTGATAGTGCGATGTATACTTTATTTCGATAAGATTATAATCCTTATGCACATTAATTCCAGAACCTGGAACATTGCTAAACCAATTGCATCTAAATAGAAACACCTCCTCCGCGGGTCTTGAGAAATATGTCAGTTGCAAAATTCGTGTTAGAACGCCATAAAAATCATTTAAATGGTTTTCTGGATCGTCACTACCTTTAACAAATACACCAGTATTATTTGTTAATTTTTCTGCACCGTATTCTTTGGTGTTAAATTTGTATCCATTGACGAAATATATTGGATATGTCTTGACCACTCTTTTTGGTCTCATTGCAAGATGTTTCAACCCTTCGTCAACAACACAATTTTTCGGCTCATAAACGTAATTTGAAAACCAACGGGAAAATTCTTTACTGAGATCTCCGTTCGGATGTTCCCGTTCATAAACACTGTTTATATAAACAAATTATTACATTAGGTTATACACGCGCATGCATTACAGAAAAGAATAAAACAAAAAATATTATTTCAATATACCTAACAAACGGTGCAACCTCGGCACAATTTAGAAGAATATAAGTGTGTGCTACACGAAGATCTCTATCGTCTAGCCATATTTCCACACATTTTCCAGAAGGCCGACCATGTTGTCTAAAAATAGATAACATTGCTTGAGAGGACTCTTGTTCGTCGCCTTCATCATTACGAGGAACACTTTGAAATGAAATATTCACATGGTCACTGAAATAGTGAGAGAAAAAGAACGAAGCTTCTTCTTCGATGTAAGATTTACATATCGAACCTTCAACTCGTGCTTTTTGTCTCACTTTTTTCTTCAGATGATTCAAATATCTATGCAACATTAATTTATATTAACTTCATCTTTCAAATGCAATTAAATTACGTTATAACATATTACATACCTCTCAAATGGATACATCCATCCGTATTGGACAGGACCTCGAAGTCGTGCTTCAGATGGAAGATGAACAGGTAAATGTTCCATCACATTAATAAAACCTGGCGGAAATATTTTCTCTAATTTGCAAAGCAATATAGGAATGTCCACTTCAAGTTTACGTAAACGTTGCACTTTTAAAGTAGTCGAACAAAGCTCTTTGTAAAACATACTAAGCTCCGTTACTACCTTCCAAACTTTTAACGGCAGTAGTTCTTTAAACATAACGGGAAATAAATTTTCCATCATTATGTGACAGTCGTGACTTTTCATTCCGCTCAATCTACCATTTTTAAAGTCAACACATCTACGAAAATTTGATGATATCCCATCAGGAAATCTTAACCCTTCCACTCATTTTAACACAGCTTTAACTTGATTATTATCTAATTCGTAACAAGCTTTTGGTTTTTTACTGTCATTTGGTTTCATATGAAGCTCGGGACGTTTGCATAATTCTTCTATATCACGTCTTGATTTCAAATCATCCTTCGTCTTCCCTTTCACATTCAAAATTGTGTTAAACACATTATCAAATACATTTTTCTCATTGTGCAACACATCTATGTTATGGCGAAGCAGAAGATGTTTCCAATACGGCAACTCCCAAAAAATAGTTTGTTTGCACCAGTTATGAACAACTGATTTGCCTTCAATTTCTGTTTGCTCCCCCGTTTCATATATCTTTGGATAGTCCTTAACAAGTTCATATATGTCTTCGCTTGACCATATCGTCGGTGGTTGTCTGTTTTCTACTCTATTAGCTAAAAAGTTTTTCTTGTCTCCTCTGAAGGGATGATTTACATGGAGAAAATATCGATGACAGTCAAACCATGAAATTTTCTTACCATGAGGTAAAGAAAACGCTCGTGTTTCATCCATGCAATATGGACATGCTAGACGACCGGCAATACTCCATCCCGAAAGCATTGCATAGGCAGGAAAATCACTTATAGTCCACAACAAAGAAGCAAACATACGAAAAATTTTCTTCTTTGACACATCGTATGTTTCTACTCCTTCGTTCCACAGTATTTTTAACTCCTCAATCAACGGTTGTAAATATACATCGATTCCTTGTGTCGGATCGTCGGGGCCAGGAACGACAACAGTAAGAAACATATATTGCGTTTTCATGCACATCCATGGAGGTAAATTATACGGTGTGACGATAATGGGCCAGGATGAATATTTAGAACCAAATTGAGAAAATGGAGAAAAACCGTCCGTACATAATCCTAATCTAACATTTCGACTCTCCGCTGCAAAATTTGGATACGTTTTATCGAAATGCTTCCATGCTTCTCCATCGGCCGGATGTGTCAACGTACCCTCTTCCTCCGTTCTCACGCTATGCCACCTCATATTAGACGCAGTTACAGAAGATGCATATAATCTTTGAAGTCTTGGAGTTATGGGTAAGTAGTGCATACGCTTGTACGGAACTTCCTTACCCTTCTTTTTTCTTGGTTTGTATCTCTCCTGGTTACAAACTTTACAATTTCTAAGGTTTGCGTCTTCTTTCCAAAACAACATGCATCCTTTTAAACATGTATCTATTTTCTGATACGGTAAACCAAAAGCCGACATAAGTTTTTTAACTTGGTAGTGATTTTCACACATTAGATTATCGGGCGGCATATGTCTTTTTGCAGCTTGTACAACAGCCGTAAACCCAGCTTCAGTGATGTTGTATTTTGACTTCATCGCAATGTATTCTGCGATTACTGACAGCTGCGTGCCGCTTTTACAACCATCCCAAATAGGTTTCTTAGCTGCATCTAGTAAATCATAAATTTTCTTAGCTTCAATATTTGGTTCTTCAACATTTACATCATCGTTGTCAACTTCAACCATAGGAAACATTGATCGTGCTGCATCTTCGACCATATTTTCTATACGGGTCGTTGAAACTATTTCGTTAACGACACTTTCAGACTCTACAGAAGTATTTGCTACAACTTCTCCATGCCGATTCCAAACACAATATTCGGGTGTGAAACCGTGTTGGCACAAATGAACTTTCACAATATCTGGTAACAAAAACTTCAAATGTCTACACCTACTACACGGACAACGAATTTCTGGATCGTTTCCGTTATTACTTAAGACGAATTCAACAAACACGTTTATACCATTATAAAAATCTTCTTTTATTGAGCCCCTCAGTCCTTTTCTTTGGTACATCTATCTCCTTCGATCAACAAAATAATCAATCATTTTTCCTATTTGACAAAATGAGAAGTTCAAAATTTAATATTTATTTTGAAGAATACATATTCGAAAAAGATTATTTTCATGTTCGTATAATATTTTGAATTTAAAGAACAACTTCACAAATTTAAAAATATTTTCAAATAGGGCACATTTTATTTTTTAACGTACGTAACGATTAAAAATATATATAATTTTTTTCATTGGTCAGACATCCTACTTCCCATTACAAACACAGTAAGCATTTACATTTCGTATATTACTTCGTCTCAAACGATTCAATAAAATTTCGGCAGCATTTTCCTTTTGTTCCCTGCATTGTACACAAATGCGTGTACGCAGGAAACAAAAAAGAAAAGTTAGGGCGAAATTTTATGAACCGTTTGAGACGAAGTAGTATACAAAATGTAAATTCTTACTGTGTTCATAACTTGTCCAATACAGGGACAAATCCGACAAATATTGTACCAGATGAATATAAATGGTCGTTTTTCGAAAAAAACGACTATTTATACAACGATCATGTACAACACTCGTCAGACGGGGCCAAAAACTCTCTAAGGGACATTTGTCGGTTAACATGCGCGCATTTTACTCAAAAATACAGTTTTACTCACTGTTCACATTTATATATTAATTTCACACATTTATTCGACGTATTACGCATCAACTTAGGGCTGCTTTAACATTTTGTCATTTTTCAATACACACGATTATAATTTAGAGTAATGCATTTTTTTTGTGTCATAAGTAAATACGTGCACAATATAATACTCCTAGTTCATTCAATCATTTTATCTTATTCCAAATAACGTATACAATCGTCGAATCAAGGCATACACAACAAAATACATAAACATGAACAAGCACAAATTATACGTGTTTATCACAATTTCACGATAAAAGATGAAATCGGTATACCATGTGATGCTATAAACCGTTATTACGCTAGTGGAAACAATTGCAATCATTAATTCGCCCTAATTTATCAATTTATGCAAATCTATAATTAGGGTAAAAACTGAATTTTTCATAAAAATAAGAGATTGTACATGAGATTAAGAGTAATGAAGCTTGATTAGAGAGCCTTGGAAGATCCGGAAGCTAGAAATTAGGGATTGGAAGCTTGGGGGTTGAATTTGGGGGGTTTTTTGAGTTATTTTCGTATGGAATGGAGGAGGAAGAAAGGGCTCGGCTGGCAGGTATAATCGCAAATTTCCGACGGCTTCCGACGGCCGCCGACGGCCCGTCGAAAGCCGTCGGAAAATGGCCATCGGAAGCCGTCGGTCTTGGCTGTCGGTATTCTGCCTTTTTCTTGTAGTGTAATTAATTTAGTTAACTAAACAAAATTTTAGGATATTATTTATATTTGGGAATTTAATGAAATTAAGGATTTATATTGAAATTTATAAGTTTACCTTCTTTAATTTGACATTTAATTTTTCTTAGAATCATTGTAGATGATTGAGGAATCATAAATGATAAAATTTTCCAATTCTGAAACTGAAATATAAAATTTGGATTTATTTACTAATTCTTAATTTATTTAATTAAAATAAAAATGGCCATTTTTGTCTCGGACTCGGATTTCGACGAAACCAGTTTCATCTTTTCCATAACAGTGAATTATTGTAGGGTTTCAAGTTTCGTAGTGATCGGACTTGTCGTTTGATCGTACGAACGCGAAACGCCTTAAAATCGATTTAATTGAAATCAATTTGAAATCAATTTGAAAATATTGATTTCAGCATAACTTCTTCATACGATCGAATTTGGACGTGAAAATTTTTCCATCGCGTTCAGAATATTTTAAAACACCTATTTGGATATATAGGTTTACCCAATTTCGTTCTGGGTCAGAACGGGCTTTTTGGGCCACGTTAGCGTTAGCACGTTTGTTTATCGGATCCATCTACTCTATTTCTAAACTATCTATATAAACCTAGTTATAAACCCTAGCCTTCATCTATTCTCATTTGTTTGTGTGTTCATTTCTTCAACTCTTTCTCTTCCCCATGGCTGCAAAACATAGATCCAAATTCAAATTTCAAAAATTAAATCAAAAGTCAAAAATTTAAAGTCCTCAGAAAAATTCCAAAAATATATATGTTGTAGATTTCATCGATACGAATCTGCACGAAGTTTCTGTTTTTGCAATCGACGCACCATTCATCTGGAAAACTCGGTCAAAGGTCAAAATTCGCGAACCCTACGCGACGATTTGGGGTTTTTGATTTCGGCCTCAATCAGAGAAATTGGGATATGGGTTTTGGAGAGGGAGGCTTGTGGAGTTGAGTGATGGTGGTCGCATCGCCTATAGGGGATGGTGGTGGCCGGAATCTCGCGGTTAGGGTTTGATAACCGGTGGCTCATGGAGGCGGCGTAGCACGTGGGCGGCGAGCTCGTTTGGGAGCGGGGGTGCCTGGAGGCGCAAGAAGCAGAAGCGGCCGTGGCGTCGTGATCGAGGCGGCGTGCGAGTGGTGCGTGGGTTTGACTGGGTCGGGATGCGTGAGCGAACGTATGGGAGGAGAAGAATCTGTTGCGTGTGTTATGGGTGCTGATGTGGCAAGGGTATTATTGTTTATTTTATTTTGATTTCAAATCTTCTAACTTCAATATCTTTCACATACGAACTTCGTTTCACGCGAATTTTTTTTTGGTAGGATCGTAATTAAATTCCAGATCTTTTGACACTTGTTTGGAAAGATTTGGAGACCGTCGAATTTTTGGGTTTAAATCGGATTTAAGTCGATTTAAATTCAAAAGGTGAGTGTTTTAACCCACTCACAACTTCTAAAATTTCTTATGTTTGTTGAATTGATTTTGATATGAGTAAAAATTTATTTATGACTGTTTGGCATGTTTTATTCATTATCTCAGTTAAATCGCAATTATTTAATTTAACTGCCAATTAATTTTATTATTGCATATAAATTGACGGTTAAAATTTATTTATTTGCATATAAACTGCTAGTTAAACGGTTATTAAATTTATTACTGAACATAAACTGCTAGTTAAACAGTTATTAAATTTATTACTGAATATAAACTGTTAGTTGATACCTGTTATTTATTCCCTATTATATTTATATGCTCTATATTGATGTTGTAAAATTGGATGATGATTATAATTAATGGTTGATGTTTGATGTTTGGTGAATGGATGATGTGTACTATAATTAAAAATCTGTCAGTTATCATGCATTCCATTTTATTCGGGATTGCGGTTTGAAATGATATACAACCGCATTTTTATTTTTATTTTAAATGCGGGTTGAAATGATAAATATCCGTATCACTTGACCATAGGGTAGAAAATTTTATACAGGCACCGCGGTATATATATAAAATTATTTTGAAATGATTTTTGGTTTGGATATGATACGGTTTAATAAATATTAAATTTGGATATTTTATAGTTAAATTTAGAATTTAAGCTACGTATAAATCTGTTGAATAAAAATAAATAAGTTGAATAGTGAAGTTTGACAATTTATATCATACGATTAAGTACAGGTTTAAGATATTTTATATATAGAGTTTAATGATTCCAATCAATTAAGATTTGAAGATAAGTTGGAAATTTATTTGGAATTGGGTTTATTTAAATAATTTAACTCCGTAAGTTGATGCAAACTTACTAAGATTTGAAAATTTTAAAGGTATGGTATTCATAACTGGATTCTTTATTCAAGATAAATTTAATGAATATTTCTAGTATAAATAAAGTGAAGGAAGTAAATAATTGTTAAAAATTTGAGTTTTATTTTATGGATTTGTTATGTGAATATTTCAAAACTAAATAATAGGACAATAGATTTGCTGAATAGAAATTTCCAACCTTAGTTTTGAAATTGTTAAATACGCAAAGTTTGAAATATTTTGGAATCGAAGTATTTTTGTTGAAACTGAAAGTGAATCTAAATTTATGGGTTTAGACTAAATTTAAAGTGAATAAATGGTAAAGGCGTGGCAATTATTTACTTTATAAAGTAATTTAAAATCAGCTATTTTACATACTGTTGAATATCCAAACCATTTAAGTTTTGGAAGTTATGGTTTTAAAAACTATGGATTTCGAAGTTTTTGTTTTGAAAGTTATAATTCAAATGTCCAGTTTCCAGATATTAAAATTTTTAAAGTAGTATGATTTTGGAAAAGAAATATATTTGAAATAAAATGATATTATTGATTTGGGTTTTATAAAAATAATATCAAAATGAGTTGTTTTGGAAAGGAAATGATATCGTATTTATGGGTTTTGAAATGGATAATTTTATTCTGGTTTTGAAAGTATAATTATTTTTAAATGACCGCGGTGTTATAATAACGTTTGGTTGTTGAAGAGACCGGGATCGGAAGTTGTCATACTCTCTGCCAACTCCGAAAACCACTTTAACAACCGTGTACGCGGTAGAGATTCCAGAATGAAGTAGGATGGTGGCGGCGTTTCCTTTGAGGTAAATACGTGGACCCGACTCCCGTGAGTTGGCATAAGGTGGCTAAACAGGAGCGATTCTCGGGCCAATGAGGTCATTCCTCTGATCGGACACTCCTCTTCGATACTATACTTTGACTTTGGATTGATTCGGTGGGCACCTTTATTTTGATTTTGGGGGAGTTTGTTCGAGGTGGGCGGTAGCTGCGCGCTGCGTGTTACCACCAGCCCGGATGCGTAATTGGTATATCTACCCTGGCGTTGCCTAGTTGTGCCGTGTCACCTACCCTATCGCGCCTTGTACGAGTTTGGATTTCTTCCGTAGCCCGTGTGGTATCCTCTGGTGGCTTCCCGATCAGGAGGAACTATGATATTGGACTACTGGGACTATTATTGTGTTAAGGGGAATATTGGGTCACTCTTTAACGCTATTTAAAAGTAAGTTTATTTTACAAATAGACACTATTATAATAGCGCAATATACTACATAGTAAGTAGTTTAACGGATCCTTAGGAGATGTAAATCCCGAGCATCTCTTGAGTTACTGCACTCATATTTATTTCTGTTGATTTAACTTACATAAGATCTTTTAGTTCTGACTCGAGTGTTTTGTCTTTTCAAATTCGCTCGGGTCAGTATGAGCGTTTCAGGATTTGAAGTTTTAGCTCTGGAGGATGAAGACGAAGATTTGTGTTACTATTATCTACTATTATTCCACTACACCATTTAATTCCGTTGCATTGATATTTATTGGTATGTGAACTCTGATATTTATTGTATAAAGTAGAAGCAAATGTTTGAAACAGTTTTATGAACTATATATTGATTATTATATTTTATCCTTCCGCTGTGAGATTCTGTTTTATTTTATTTCTTCTCTGTTTTTCTTATTTACCCCATAACAATCCGCCCTTCCGTATGGTTTGAATTGGCACGTGTGTCGATTTGAAGCGTGCGAAAAGGCGGGATGTTACAATAGTATAGCCCAAGATCCAATGTATTGTCTTTATTGTTGCCTTTTCAAACATAAATGTAACCAAGACGGTGGTGAAGTATCTGTTAATGTTGGTTTTCAGAACTGGAAAAAAAGAAAAGAAACTTGATCTACATGTAGGAATACATAATAGTGCGCCCACGACTAGACCAAAAAACAATGTTTGGATCTCGTGAGTCAAAAGCCTACAGCAAGTATTTCATCTTTATTTACCACTAATAGAAGCAAATGCAAAATTGCATATAGAACTCGATTGGCTATTGCTATAGATTTTGTTCGATCTTGTTGCAACAAAGTTTGCCATTTCGTGGTCATGATTAAGCTGAATCATCAACCAATTGAGGAAATTACCTAGAGTTATTTCACTTTCTTTCCTATCATAATAAAGAAATTAAGAGTTCATCGTTTGAAAATGCTCCTCGAAACTCTAAGTTAATTTCATCAAATATTCAGAAGGACGTATGTATTGTTGTCGCTATAAAACCAACTAATGTTTTTATCATGGATATTGGCGAATCAAAAATTACTCTATTTGTTGATGAATCTCATGACATATCAATAAAGGAACAAACGGCTGTTGTTTTGAGATATGTAAACAAAAAAGAGATGATAATTAAGTGCTTCATTGGCATTGAACATGTAACTAATACAATATAGACACACACACACACACACACACACACACATATATATACATACATACATACATACATACATAAATATATATATATATATATATATATCAAGAATTCTACTAAAAATATATTATCCCGCCATAAGTTAAGCATGTCAAGTTTGTATGGTCAAGGCTATGATGGAGCAGCTTAAGAAGCTAGGTGAACTTGCAGGCTTAAAATATCTTATTTTAAATAAGAATCCTTTTGCATTTCAATCCATTGTTTTGCTCATCGACTTCAATTAGCTCTTGTTTATGTTGCAAAAATCATTCTTAAGTGGAGTTTCTTTTTGAATTAGCATCAAGAATAATGAATATTGTTGGAGCATCTTGCAAAAGAAAAGATATTCTCTTAGCTCAACAATATGAAAAGGTACTTGAAGCATTGACTAAAGGGGGAATTCTTACGGGAAATGGGTTGGATCAAGAAACAAGTTTACAATGGCTGGATGACACCTGATGGGGATCACATTATGGTACACTGATTAGACTTATTACCATGTTCTCTTCTTTGCGTGAGGTGCTAGAAATTATTATGGATGTCGGTATTAGTTCAAAACAAAAGGTTGTTGCACAGGTTTTGTTAGAGATAATAAACTCATATGATTTTGAATTTACCTCTCACTTGATGAAGAATATTCTAGGAATAACTAATGAATTGTCATTGATATTGCAAGAAAAGGTCAAGAGATTGATAACACGTTAAATTTGGTAAAAGTATCCAAAAAAGCGTACAAGAAATGAGAAGTAACAATGAGAAATGAGAATCTTTGTTTGAGGAAGTGTCTTTATTTTGTTTTTTGAATGAAATTGTTGTACCTAACATGGATGATGAGTATATAGCTCGTAAACGTTCAAGATGTAGAGTTGAAAAAAAATTAAAATTTACATCATATACGGGTTGAATTTTGTAACAGCGTTATAGATTTACAACTTTTAGAACTAAACAACCGTTTTACTGAGCAAAATAGCGAGTTGCTTTTGAGCATGGAAGTCTTAATCCAATCAACTCATATTTTTCTTTCAACATTACGAAGTTACTTAATTTTGCTCGATTTTATCCGAAAGAGTTTTCTACTCATGATATTGTAATACTTGAGAATCAATTTGAAACTTACATTATGGATATGCATACAAATGATGAGTTTTTGGTTATTAAAGACATTGCTGCTCTTGCAAAGAAAATGGTGGAAATAAAAGGATATGTAGTCTACCCATTTGTATACAAACTCGTCGTGTTGGCATTGACTTTACTAGTAGCGGTTGCAACCATTGAAAGAGCTTTTTCTACTATGAAAATTATTAAGAATCAATTGTGTAGTCGTATGGAAGATGATTGGCTTAATGTTTGTCTGGTTACATACATTGAGAAAGACATTTTCAAAGAAATTAGTCATGAAGCCACTTCAATTTATAAAATCTTGATGTATATAATACAATCGATAAAGAGTTATCCATCACTCGTAGGCCTTAAATTTTTCGATCAAACTCATGCTAAGAAGCTCAAGACGAGCGAGTTCTAACACTCACTGGAGAAATCCAAAGATTTCTAATTTCTCTTTGGGTTTTCAAGAATATAAAAATCAAGCAGGAGCCTTATTAGAAAAATGAAATGATTGCATTTGACCTTTCTAATATTATAAGAATATATTATAAAAAATTTAAATTATCCACTTTGACAAATTCGTGAAACTAATCTAATTAATAAAATTGTTTAATTGAAACATACCAATAAACTGAATTAAGATTGACAAAGAAATATAAAATATACTTAACAATAAATCTTTTAGCATGTTTTCGCTTTAAGACCCATGCAAGAACCGAACCATACATCTACAAGAAACATTCGTACTTTGTTAACCTAAGTGTTTATTTGCTAGAAACTATATATTGACTTCTGAATTTTGAATTTTGTATTCTAAAGTAATAGAAGGAAAATACGATCCATACTAGAACACATACTAAAGTTGTACAGTAAAAAGTCGCGTTCGTAACATACGAAACCTCGATGAAATTTTTCATTCAAAATGAAATGACTCAAAACTTTGGCCATTTGATTTTAAAAAATTTAATTTAAATATTAAAATATTGGTTTAAAAAGTTAAATAACTTAAAATTTCAAATATAGTGATTAAATTAAATTTAGCGTCTGGAATTCTAATATAAGGGTTATTTAAATTATTTGAATATGAGAATTTATATTTGAATACTGATTTAAAAATCAAGATTTTAGATTGAATATAAATTAAATGGATTAAAAGGCATATTTAACTCATTTTGATGTAATAAACAATAATAGCGAAATCAATTGTAAATTTATTTGCAATACTAAATGGTTAAATAAATAATAGGAAAAATAAATTATTATTTCACGACTCGATTTTTATTGACGTATTTTTAATTTAATTTATTGAGGTTTTCCATAATTTTTAATTTGAAAATTATTTAAATTATCTGTTTAACGTTTTATCGTCAAATAACAGTGCTTTTATGATTTTACATAATTCAATAAATAGTGTATATTATTATTATTTTGGAATCGAATCGTTGTTCTTAGCGTGAACATATTTTTATTTTGTCGATTGTAGTCCATACGTAAAACGGAATGTCGAAAACTAGTATTATATATATAGACACTAACAATTGAAAATATCTCAACCAACCTCATTCCTCTATTTCTTCTACTGTTCCATATCCCTTCAAATGTTATAACTAAGAGGAAGGAAAAAAAAGAAAACATAGGTTTTAAAATTTGAAATAAATTCAAATCAATTTCAAAAAAATAGGAAAGGTTATAGCTGTGAGTGTGGAATAGCTAGTCTATATTTCAACACCCAAATAAAGGGGTGCGGCATGATTTTGGGCTCTTCTGTAACATCTTTAATTTTTGATAACATTATTCAGAAGGTTTAATTAAATAAATTAAATAGAATATTATGATAAGGAAATTGAGATTTGAATGAATTATATATATAGCGCCATACTTATTAACTAAGTAAATGGGCTTTAAATTGGTTTATTGGTTAATTAAACTACACATGGGCATATTAGTAAATTAGTCAATTTATTACACACGGTTATAACTTCTCATTTTTGTCTATTCATGCTTCATTTCTCACGATCACAAATACAAATCTAAAATCTAAACCAGAGCCGGCACTACCAAGGAAGAAAGGAAGAAATTTTAATCTAAAGCTAAGGATCAAAAGCTAGGGAGGTTTAATCAACAACAAATCTCAAATTCCTTATCAAGTCTAAGGTGAATAATAACCTCATATCATCTCTATTTTCATTCTATGATTATATAATTTTGGATTTATGATTAAAATTCGTTTTTGTGACAAAATGGATGATGATATGCTTGAGTTATATTATGATGATTTGTTTTAATTCATAAGCACATGAATTTGCATGGTTTTGACATGAAAGTATGAAACCGAGAATATATAATTTCAGATTGCCATGGAAAATTTTTATGTTAAGTAAAATATGATTTTGGAGATGGATTTTAATTTTCAGAATTTTTCAAGTTATGCAAATTTTATTATGAATTTTTAATGAAAAATATGATATAATTGGGTTTATAATTTATTTCGAGAATTTTACAGATAAATTACTAAAGTTTTAATATATTTGATTAGATGATGAAATTGAATTTCCATGATATTTGGAGATTTTTCCTAATAGATTTACTAGGGAAAATAGATTATTTTAAAAGGAGGACTTTTTTTGAAATAATTGGCTTTGGTATGTGGAAGGGCTAAAACGTTGCATTTTAATGGTTTTAATCTGATTAAAATGCGGCAGTTATAAAGGTAAAGTATTTGAAATGTTTTTACGACAATAAATTAATAGTTTACAAATAGGCAAGTTGTTAGAAATTAATTACTAAAAGTTGCTATAATATTCAGTCTTTAAATTAGAAAAAGACGTTCCGCCTCTATTAATAAGGACCATTCGACTCCTTTGATTCCGTTCGTCTCAGTCGAAACCAACACAGTTGAAACCACCATATTCGAAACCAATACACAAGATATCATTTCGACGGTATGCGGATTGGAAGTTGGGCGAAAGCCTTGGTGTCGAAAGGTTAGCCTTCGATGGAGTCGAAACCATACTTTGTTCAAAAGTTAAAATCTTGCCTTGTTTTACTTAATGCTTTCGACATAGTCAAAACGTATGTTTTTCAAAGGGTTTTATAATTAGTTT
Source organism: Allium cepa (assembly GCA_030765085.1). Lineage (NCBI taxonomy): Eukaryota > Viridiplantae > Streptophyta > Magnoliopsida > Asparagales > Amaryllidaceae > Allium > Allium cepa. The sequence goes on along the minus strand of CM060944.1, from coordinate 253,902,492 downwards.
TCGAAGAAGGTTGTCTGTGTTAAAGTATTAGCTTTCGAAGGGGTATCTTTTTCCTTAAATAAGAAGCTTTCGAAAGGAATGATTCGACCGAGTCGAAATTAAGCCGCTAATTCCCCTTTTCGACTGCATTGAAGTCATATATGTTGTCGAAGGGGTTGCTTCTGTTTTAACCTAAGGCTTTTTCCTAAATGCTTTCAAAGGGGTTGAGGGTTTTGAAGGTGATAGAGTCGAAAGGAGGGTTCGACTCTATCCTTCGAAGTATTGATTTTTAAAGTCTTTTGCTTTCGACTAAGATGGTTCCGACACCATCAATTTTTCCTCAAACTAACTTTTATTAGTTTCTAAAGAGATACTTTCGTATATAACCATTTTGACCCAAATGATTTATAAAGAGCAAATCCAATGCTTTCGAAATGGGTGCTTTTATTTGTTTGGAAGCTCTATATTTTATAAAGATAATTTGATACCATCGAAAGGTATAAAAGGTTTTGAAAGAGAATGTTTACTAAGGGCTTCGAAAGGTATGTATACAATGTTTTGAAAAGAAGTCTTTGCTTTCGAAGGAGGCTATCCATATGTTTCGAAATAGATGTTTTTATGGTTTCAAAACATAAACTCAATCTCAACTTAAAGTAATAACGATGACATAAATAAAGATTTTGAAATATTATTCACATTTTTATTTACCCGTAACTGTATTTTGAGGAAAGGACAGAATAACCAGTTAGGTTGATCCAGAAGTGAACTTAAGTTAACAGATGTTTACTTGTGTTTAAAAATAAAGGTTTAGTTGAGTATCTTTTTTTTAATTATTATGTTTTTTCAATATTTCTCTTTAATGTTTTAAGTACTCTAAGTATACAGACTATTGTAGAAAAATGGGATCAATTATTTAAGTGTCAAAAACCAGTCGCAAAGTTGATGCAAAATTAAGTAAAAAAAGCAGGCCTGGAACTCTAGAGAGCATTTTTGAAATGCTATATCTGCTTTTGTAACAGTTTTTGCCTATTGCAAATTATTTCGATAACATTTCTGTGCTTTAAAACATTGTAATGTGTTTCAAGATGTTTTGCAGCACTTGATAAATGCTGCAATTCTTGATTATAACGTATTGAATACATTTTGCAACCGATTTTTTTTACAGAATTTTGGGAATCACTACACCAAATACTGAGATTTGCAACTAAACATCCACGCATTTGGCAACGGTTATTAACCGTTTCCATTTAGCAACGGTTAATCACCGTCTTGGTTTAGTTAGCAACGGTTTTTTATCGTTGCTAATTGGGAACGGTTATTAACCGTAGCTTCTTTGGAGACAAATAATGGCGGTGAATTTCATCCTTTCGAGCCATAATTTTTGGCGTGCTTCGTTCCAATTAGCAACGGTTTGTAACCGTCGTAAATATTTTAAGCAGGGCCGGCCCAGGGGCAAGCCCACCAAGCCCCTGGGATGGGGCAACCAACTGAGCCGGGCAACACCAAAAATCTGTTTTACTTCAAAGTTACAGCTCAATAGCAATCTTCATGTTGGCGATGCTCGAACCCAAAAAAAACTAGGGTTTCAAAAATCAACGCTTTCCAAATAATCATCGCTGCATACTCGGCTATTCCATCAGCCATCGTCGGCTCATGCTTGCCTCCTACGCGATATTTTCTACTGCTGATTTGAAGTCCTGCTACAGTCTCTATACTGCCACTGCTAATTAAGTAAGCGAATTTCTTGTTTTGAGTTGTCTAATTTTCTAAAATTGAGTCGCCCTTTTACTGCTTTAGATTTCATTAACCTTGAAAACGCCTGAAGCTAATAACTTATTAGTATTTAGTTATAAACAACTAGTTTTCTGTAACTAATCGTTTAGGAATCGAAATTTGAAAGCTGAAGCTAAAAAACTAATAATTATTTAGGAACTGATACATTCATTGATGTACTATTTTTCCTGCAGTGTGTGTATGTCTACCCGCAAATATTTAGGCAGAACCCAATATGATTTGCCTGTACACTTAACTAGATACACTAGTTTGTAAACATGATACATTTCGTTAAAAATTAAATACACTGTTTTGTAAACTATTTGAGACTATAAGTATTGCAGTCCACTTAATGTGGCAACTTTTGTATAAAAAGTTGGTACTTTGTTATGTTATAGTTTTATATGTGATTTTATGCTTATATATGAAAAAGAAAATAAAAAAAATTGACATGTTATATAGTAAGGGGCACAAAAATTCACATTGGGCTTGGTCAACCGATTCTTTGGGCCGCCCTTGCTTTTAGGATTGATGTTTCATTAAGTTTTTGGGGATTGATTATAGTCAATATCTACGACTCTTTAACAGTTTGCCAAAGTAGAGATGCACCTTCTAATCTGAACCATCAGAATACATATCTGATGTTTTAAGTGTACAGTGTTAGAGAACCAAGAAACAATTGGTTATGCAAGGGATGATCTTTTTACATTTATATATCATTTGTTTTACAAATTGTAATGTACTGTACTGCACTGCATACTAGTTAGACATAGCTGCTTATAGTGACTGCTAGGGTATAAGTTGATGCAATGAATTTTGTTTTACTAAATATGAGACCATATTTAGTAAGTGGATAAAATTGTTGTTGATGACGCAAGCCAAGTATCAAGAGAGGGGTAATGCATAGACATTACTCTGGTGCTACAAAGTGACGCCGTTGTAATGGCAAATTTTTTGGAAACAGTTTGATGCTAATGTTAAATTTCAAATGAAATCAGAAGAATATACATCTGTTTAGTTAATACCAGAGTTGAACTTGGTGGAAAGCCATAAGATATTGTTACCCATGATTTCTTATTAGCTCTTGTTATTTTCTTTCAGTATGTCTTTTAGTATAGAAAAACAATGGATGAATCAATCTAATCGAAGAAATACAGAATATGTGGAAGGTGTGAGAAATTTCGTTAAATTTGTTGCTGAAAATGGTGGCAATAAGGAAAAGTATTCGTGCCCTTGCACGCGGTACAAAAACGAAGATACATTCAAATTAAATGACATTCATTTTCATTTGCTTAGATATGGTATTGTTCAATCATATACCGTGTGGTGTTTTCACGGGGAAAGAATACCGGAGAAGCCAAAACAACAACCGGTTAGTCATGCCACAAATACTAATGAGTCCGAACATATTAGGATGGAGGATTTGATCAATGATGCAGATAGATTCCATCATTTTCAACCTACAAGTCAGTTGCATGATAATGCTAATATTGATGAGCAGTTTACGGATAAATCATTTTTTGATAGTGCAACAGCAACAGAGCCATTGTATCCTTCTTGTCCAAAAGAGATTACAAAGTTGTATGCCATTGTGAAACTGAATAGCTTGAAGACCCAATACGGCTTTTCAGACAATGGTGTGACTGCACTACTCGAATTCATAAAGGAGTTACTCCCCGAAGGTAACACGCTACCGTCAAAGTACCCCGACGTGAAGAAGATCATTAAGCAAGTTGGGATGAATTACATAACTTATGATGCATGCATTAATGACTGCATCTTGTACTGGAAAGATAATGCGAACAAAGTTTCATGTACAAATTGCAACGCACCAAGATATAAGACATCATTCGACGAAGAGAGAAAAGCTACCACAGTACCTCGAAAGACCTTAAGACATTTTCCTTTAATATCTAGATTGAGAAGACTGTATACTGTACCATGGATAGCAGAAACGATGACCTGGCATGGTCGTGCCAAGTCCGGTACAACCGTAATGCGTCATCCACGTGATACTTCTCAATGGAAAACTACAGATTCTTTTGATTCTTCGTTTGCTGCTGAACAACGAAATATCACGCTTGGAATAGCAACAGATGGTTTCTGTCCGAATGCTTCTTTAACTAACCCTTACAGCTGTTGGCCAGTAATTGTAGTACCATATAACCTTCCTCCGTCTTTGTGCATGAAAAGAGAGTTCTCAATGTTAACACTGTTGATTTCTGGGCCAAAACAACCGAGGAAGGATATTGATGTTTATTTAGAACCTTTGATAGACGAGTTAAAGCAGTTATGGGAAGGAGTCGTTACATTTGATTCATTTAAGAAATTTGAGTTCATAATGAGAGCTAGAGTGTTGTAGGCAATCCATGATCATCCCGCTCTTGGGACTTTATCGGGATGTACAACTCACGGCTACTTTGCATGTCCTATTTGTGGAGAAGAAACTACATCTGTTTATCTCCCTGAAAGTAAGAAGATTTGTTACATGGGACATCTTAGATTTCTTCCGTCCAGACACAAGTTTCGATAAGATAAGACAAATTTCAACAACGAGCAAGAACTTAAGCGTCCTCCAGAACCACTAACTGGTTATCAAGTTGAAAAAAAGGTAGCAAATATAAAAATGAATGTTAGTAAAAACATACCGGAAATTGGTCGAAAACGGAAAAAGACAATCGATGAAGAAGTTCCTGCATGGTATAGGAGGTCGAAGTTTTTTGATTTGCCATATTGGAAAACAAATTTGACCCGACATAATATTGATGTTATGCATACGGAGATGAATGTCACGAAACATTTGATCAACACAATTATGAACCATAAAGACATGTCAAAAGATGGGATCAATGCACGGAAGGATTTGAAAATCATGGGTATAAAATAAAAGTTGTGGGTGATAGAAGATCCTGAAACAAGTAAAGTAACCATGCCAAATGCGACTTTCACTTTGAGCAAAGAAGAAAAGATACGGTTTTGCACCGTTTTGAAAAATTTGAAAGTGCCGAGCAAATTCTCTTCGAACTTCCATAACAATGTGAGCATCAACCCTCCTGAACTAAAAAATATGAAGTCACATGATTACCACGTCATAATGCAACATTTACTTCCGGTATTGCTTCAGCATTGTTTTCCGCAACATAAGGATCTACGGAATGCTATTCACCGCATTAGTCTCTTTTATAACATTTTGTGCTCAAAGGTGATCAACAGGGAACATCTTCTAAAAGCAAAGGCTAGTTTGGTAGAAGCAATGTGTGTTATTGAAAAACATTTTCCGCCTGCATTTTTTGATATCAGTATTCACCTTATGGTTCATTTAGTCGATGAAGCATTGATTTCTGGTCCTGTTAGATATAGGTGGATGTACCCATTTGAATGGTAAATTACTAATTTTAGTTATGTACATAATTATTCGATTTAAATAGCTATTGATGTCTACATTTTACAATTATTCATCTTCATAGGTTGATGAAAACATATAAAGGATATGTGCGCAACAAAAGATATATTGAAGGGTGTATTGCAAAAGGATATATTGTACAAGAAGCTAGTCTTTACTGCGTGGAGTATATGCCAAAAGGAGGTGCTGGCACTCATAAACATACCCGTGAAGCTTTTTAGACGAGGATGATGAGTTTGCTGATGAAATAGCACTAGATAATGGTAAAGATATAACGTTAACTCAAGTGCAATTTCAACAAGTGCGTAAATGGGTCCTTGATAAGTACAACAGATTGGATGAATGGAAGAAGTAAATTCATGAATTTGTTCTGAATTCTTATTATTGTAAATCAATTCATATATATAGTATTTATTGTGTGTTTTTCGTAGGAGGTATAACTCCTATGTTCAAAGCACCAAATCTCAAACTCGAGGCGGGGGTACATTTGGGGAAGCTATTAAAAATTTCACTTTTTGGTTACGTGAGGAGGTATATGTATTAATTTAACGTATTTTCAAGTTGACCATACACCTCCTTGACAATGTTTTTTTACTTATTGTGTTTGTTGTAGTTGTTGAAAACCGTCGATGTTGACTCAACTCTTTGGCGGTTAGTTAACGGGCCGAAGTTTGATGCCCGTAGTTATATGAAGTACCAAGTGAATGGGTTTTTATTTTCTCCGAAGAGTTATGAAGAGCGAAAGCTAACACAGGATTGTGGTGTATGCATGAGAGCAATTACACAATTTAGAGCGAGTGGGAAGGATAAAAAATTTAAGGAAGCAGAAACAACTTATTACGGAGTCATTCAACAGATAATTGAGTTGGATTACATTGACTTCAAACAAACAGTTTTTTATTGTGATCGGGAAAAGGTCGAAGATAAGATCAATGGTTGTAAAATAGATTCTGTTTCAAGCTTGATCACAGCTAACTTGGGAAAATTGAAGAATACAGATAGCGTGAATGATGAGCCATTTATTCTTGCATCGGAAGCGAGTCAAGTGTTCTACTCAAAAGATTTAAAAATAACGGATGGTTTGTGGTTTTGCATACACCAAAACGGTTGACCATAAATGTGGATGACACTGAGTTTCCCACCGTTTATCAATCAGCTTTTGAAGACAATGAAAAATTAGAAGATCTTATCAAATGCATATGTTAACTTTGTATTTCATAGCAGTTATTGTACCTTAACAAAATATTTATTTAAAATGGTGTAAAATGTAGAATGGTGTGTTATATGATAGTAATAGATGCATTGTATTTTGTGTTTGTATTTCGGAGCAGTTATTGTACCTTAACAAAATAAGGATGGATATATTGCAAGTGTTGATTTTGTGTTTGTAGTTGTAGGTACTTACATATGATCACATACATACACACATGTACACATACATACATATGATAAGCTTGACTATTCTTTCTTTCTTTGTGTTTGTAGGTAGACAGGCAGTTCAAGATATTGTATTTGCACCCTTTAGTTCGGCAGTGCTAAGGTAATATATTTTTGTATTTGCGTCCTTTATTTCAGTCAGTATTTTAGATATTGTTTTGAATCTGCTTAAGTTTAAAATTCTGGAGATGCAGGAAGACTTTATCACTACCGCATAAAAGTGAATGTTCCCCTTCCCGCCCATCCCTGTGATGCCCGATTGCTGTTAAGCTGCTGTACATCTGATATAGTAAACAACGTGCCCTTCTGATTTGTCTGATCCCACCAGTTTCTCGCCTCGAAATGTGGTGAGAAGTTGGTGGGATCAGACAAATCAGAAGGGGACGTTGTTTACTATATCAGATGTACAGCAGCTTAACAGTGATCACTTGGAGCAATACAGGGATGGGCCGGAAGGGGAAGAAATGTACGTCATAATGTTGTTGGGATTATTTTAGGATTTTAGACATTGTAGGACATAATGTCACAAGATGCCACACCACCGTCAAATGATACAACTTCACAATCATCCACTTTAAAACGGGAGAAAGTTGATATAGACAACTACGGTTCTCCAGTTGGAAAAAATGGTTCAAAGGTCGCTACGAAGATTGGTAAACTAGTAAGAAATCATGTGCCAATCTCATATCCAAGTTGGAAAAAAGTTCCGCCAAATTACAAGGAAGACGTGTGGAATCAATTGGAGGTAAGTTCTCCAATCTCATAACCATTTTTATGTGATGTTTCTGTTTGTAAAATATATTCGTCTGATTGTAATATGCACCCTTTTTCATAGAGACTGATGAAACTATATACGTTGAAATGTAAAAATCCATATACTTTGAAATGTAAACTGTGTACATGAACTTAGATGGTTTAAATTCATTTATAATTCTTTCAATACATAAATAAAAAATGGTTTACATGCATTTTTTGTTATGCAGAAATATTATGAGCTCGATCCTCTATCAAAGGACCTTATTATGAAAAAAATGTCCGAGGCTTTTAGGAGACACAAGAATGATTTGCGCAAGAATCATTATGACTATTTCATCACTGACGAAGAAAGAATGAGAAATTGTCCACCGAAAATTGCTCAAGATGATTGGGATGAGTTCATAAGAAACAAATCAAAACCCGAGGCGAAAGAAAAAAGGAAGCGAGGCAAACAAAATAGATCAATGCTCGAATATGGTCATCATTCGGGACGTAAGAGTCACGCTATGATTACTCAAGAAATGGTATGTGTCATTGAATTGGTGCATCACATTGCATATACCATTAGTTCCAAATATAATTTTAGGTCATTGTATGCAGGTCGATTCAAGTAGTCCGGGAACAGAAGTATCACGTCTTCAAGTATGGGAGAAAACGCATAAGAAAAAAGATGGCAGCACGTCAGATGCGACATCTTCCTACTTTGTAAGTTAAACAAATAACAACGCCTCTAAATTAAATTTTCATTATTCATATATACGTGTTTACTTTTTAGGACAAAATTGAAAAAGAAAAGGAAACGACGAGTGGTGGTGATGAAGCCGTCTTTATATCAGTGTTTGGTAAAGATGTAAAGGGCAGGAGCCGAAGTATTGGGACCAATATAGCTCCTAGCCAAGTTAATAGTGCTGCCATTCCATGCAAACGGCTCAAACAGGCCCAAGGAGTATATGAGCAGCGACTGCAAAATGTGGAGCAAAAATTGATGAAGCTGGACAATATGGATGATAAACTGGAGCGTCTTCTCAGCATAGCCCAAGGTAATCGGCATGTAGGCAGTGAAATCGCATCTTCTCAGTTTGCCACTCCGAACAATCAGTTAATCGACCAAAGATGTGAAATCCTGAACTTCGAGGACGAAGTAATTGCAACAGGCACTATTTTATTAAAATTTGAAGAAAATAATATGTTGCAAAGTCAGTGAATGCTTAACTTCGTGAACGGGAAAGTGCGCTGCATTTTCTTGCACGTATAAGCAAATTCCCAATTTGCTCCCACATGTTTAATACAAAGTGAACCGTCACAATTTTGCTGAGTTATATCTCAACACATTTTTACATTTTTCATTTAACATAGCTGAACAATAGTGAGGCTGTTAGTCAAGAAATAAAACAAGTTTGTTATCACGTTTACAATTGCTGAGACATATTAGTAAACAATTAACTGAGAAGCAAGGCAATGGGTGAAAACATTAATTCAAAAGCAACTTGAACTTTACATTACTCTGCCACAGCTAAGGGCTAGCCGAGCAGTACTTGTGTACATGGCATTAAATGAATATGTACCCAAAACACTTCTCAGCACTCATTTCTTTGACTTAAGTAAAAAAAAAGATAACACTTCATCATCCTTTATTCCACTTCTTTCAGCATCTCAAGCGAAGCATTAATGGCTGATATTGTTTAAACTTCTGCACCCTTTTAAATTGAGTTGCTAGCTGTTGTAGAGCAAAGACAGGTGAGTTTGAAACTCATGCATTTAATATATATGTTGCCTGGTTGCCAAAAAAATTCTCTATAATTCACTTTTGGCATTAAACCTAAGTCATTATTAGGAAAATTTGGGTCTAGTTCATATGCTATGAAACTTGGGCCATCGCTGCATGTTTGTGAAATGGTTTTGGGTAGCATGAGTTTCGTTTTTTTATATATAAGTTTTCATCCTAAAAAAATCTGGTGCACTGTCCCTGATGCATGCGAGTAAATCCTTTTGTACCTGCGTATGCACTGCCCCTGAACCATGCAAGTTTATTTCTTTGTTACCTACGTGTGTTATTTTTGCAAATTACATGCTTTATACGTGTGTTTTACTTTGATTTTTGTGTGGAAATTCTTGCATGTGTGATATATATTGCATGTATAATTTTCTAAAGGCAAATGGTTCCAAGATTTAAAACTTTTATTCTTGCGTGTGTAGTGTCCCTGAAGCATGCAAATATACCACCTCTAATATATGCGTATCCTTGCATTGAAATTATTTCATGCGCACACTTATGCTTTTGTGCCCATATATACAACCTCTTAAATGTTTGGGAGATTGTTAGTTCTGTAAATGTGATTCCATATATTCACTCCAGAAATGCTTATATAACAGGTACTATATGGCGAGATTCCACAGCATCAGTAATTCATGGAAAACCAGTACCACCCACATATGATAAGGTGTTGTTGGACAAAATTTTATTGCGGAATGAGCTAACCGCCAAAATATGTCGACAATTTACCGAGACCTTTGGGGATGTTGGAGCCGGAGGTTATGTGAGCCATCAAAAGGGTTTGATACGATACATTTAGTCGGAGGTATTGATATTTCTGACTTGTTCTTTGCATATATTGCTGATTTTCTTTTGTTTGCTGTATATGAAATTTGCATATGCAAATGCATGTGTATTTTGTCATGGTCTGTCTTGTTTACAAGATAATCGACAATTTATCAAATACTAGGAAGTAAAGCTTTTACCTTCCAAAAAAAAAAGGTTGAAGCCCATTATATTCTCCTTCAATGCCTCTCAAACTAAAAAACAACCGTGTTTAAAAATTATTATAACATTATATATTTGCAACTTGAAAGAAGTGTTGCCAACTCATACAAAGCATAAAACATTATATTGACTTTGCATTTCAAAATCTGAGCTAGAAAGATAATCAAACATTCACCAATTTTATTTTGATATTCGAAATAATAGAATAGAAATAGTTCAAAGTTGGATAATGAATTGCATTCAAGATTCAATGCAACTTCTATTAGTGGTAATTAACACTTATGTCACACAGACTGAGTCAGATTACATCCAGTGTCTATTCAAGACTGACCAAAAACAAGAGGGCTGATAATCTAATTGAATTCAGCCACATCAATGAGGTTCAGATGATAACATGCACCCCAAGATCTAATGCTTTTCTTGATTAAACAAGAAGATAAGTAACAACATTAGCAGCCTGTGTACATAACTGTGATATAAGAATAGCAATGCACCTGTTTTTATCTGAAATTATTTTCATATATGAAATTACATTATTTCAAGCAATTTCCTTTTAATGATCAAAGCCTAACATTCATTCTTTTGGGTGGTATGAATTTTTAGACAGGTTTATCAAACCTGTCATGTATAAACAGAGGCATGTTGCCTGTACACAATCGTACACACAGTCATCCATACATAAATACAAGCATGCAAGCACCTTTCACAATTTACATTCAAGACTTATCACATGCAAAATAGATATATCAAGTTTTAAGAATTTATAAGGGTGGTTTGCTCACCTGGATAGTTTGACAGAGAGGAAAGAGAACCTGAAAAAGATTTCAAAATCTGGAAATTGAGGCTTGATCAAATTTTCTTTATCCTAACTGTTGTTTGCTTTGAATTGCTTTGCATTATTTGATTTTCTCTTTTCTTGGGTTCTACTTTGTTTTAAACTGTTTTAGACTTTTTGAATCAGGTAGATGCTTTTTGTTTTTGAACTGGAATATTCTTTCCAGATTTATGAAGTTGAACTGCCTCTGAATTTAATCTTCGAGTTGCACATGAACCAGGTTGAACATTGAAGTCTGAAAACTGGAATGCTTTGCCCTTTTGATTTTATTTTCCTCTCAGGTTGAAGCTGAAAACTGGATCTGTTTCTTACGAAAGTTTTGTGCTTATCTTTGTACTGGATCTGTAATTAATGAAATCTTTGTACTGTAGTGTAATAAACAATGCAGTGTAATGAGTATGATATTCCGGCACGGTAGCATTGTGTTTGCAAAACAATGAGTGTAATTATAAGTTTGATAATTTTATATGTATGGTATATGTGCGATATGTTTATAGTGCTTGTGTACCAATATTTTGATATTCTGGCATATTTTGATATATATTGATATTCTGGTATATATACTGAGATATGCGTGTAACGCAGTAGTGAGTTACAGATGTGATTTTGTAGAGGCAGGAGTAAACACTATGTGCAATGGGTGTTAACCGTTGCTTTATGTGTGACTTTGGGCATAAAGCAACGGTTTTTAACCCTTTTTTACTGCACATAAAGCAACGCTTGCACCCGTTGCTTTTTGGACAGAAAGCAACGGTTTATATCCGTTGATTTTTTGCCCATTAAGCAACGGTTTGTAACCGTTGCCTTTTGTGCATTAAGCAACGGTTTATACTCGTTGCCTATTGTCCAGTTTGCAACGGTTTCTAACCGTTGCCTTTGGCCCAATTTGCAACGGTTAATACCCGTTGCCTTTGGCCCAATTTGCAACGGTTTGTACCCGTTGCCTTTTGGAAATAAAGCAACGGTTTTCTCCCGTCGCTAAAGTCAACCACTCCTGTGTTAAAGACGGTTTTTACCCGTTGCTTTTGGACTTAACAACGGTTTTTACCCGTTGTTAATAGCTTAAAATGGTGTAGTGAATGCTGTCTTTTCTGTTTGGAACTATATGTAAAAATGATATTTAATTAAGAATTATTCTCTAATCTTTTCAGAGTTATTTTCTAACTCATACTAGAATGTTTTAAAACTGATTTCATGTTTAAATACATGTTTAATAATTAATTATAAAATTTTAAACTACAAAGGATTTTAGTACAAAATATGTTTATTTTTAGTTTTTCAATCTTTGTTTTTATTATATTCTATTATCATATATTATTAAGTAAGTTAAAGGTGTTTTAACATATTTATAAGTATTATTAAAAAAGCAGATTATATATATATATATATATATATATATATATATATATTTTAATTAGTATATTAGGCATTTTATAAACGTAGTAATGGAAGTACGGATTTTTAACATTTAAGTTAAGACAAATTATTTTAAAGAAACTAAATAAAGTGGTTAATAAGTTTATAAAATCATATTTGATCATATACATAGCTACACTAATCAAACCTTGTGGTTAGGCTAGATTAAATTTCGTAATTAATATGGTTTGTTATATAAAACACTACACGAATCAGTGATTTTGCAACAGTTTATATTTGTTAATTGCTAACACTTATAAATGCTGCAAACTCCTAACGGTAAAAAAATGTTAGGATACCGAAAAAGTGTTGGTGAAAATAAATATTTTTCTGAATAAACTTTGCAACACAAATAAGTGTTACTGTATTTGGTAAAAATGTAAATAGTTTATTAATAAGAGGAGTCTTCTGTAATTTAGACGTGCATTCTCTTCTCACGCTTACCCATCCATTTCCAAACATATTTTGGTCGCATGAAATTTAATCTAGGGTTTTCTCTTCCTCCCCAGATCAATGTCGATTCAACCGCTTCTTAAAATCAACGGACCACTTCAACGACGCTGACTTCAATTTGCTTTGCGTAGGTTCTTCTTCCTCTCAATCATATTTCAGACCCTCAAATCATATTTCTGATAAAATAAAACAAATGAATTGTAGCCTTCTATCTTATTTCCAAATAAAACTATATACGTTGATTTCCAGTTTTGCTGAAAAGAAAACACTTCCTACTCCATCTCCTTTATCTTCAGGTTTAAATCCCCAATTAAATCCCTTTATCAATCCGAGTCGGGGCGATAGACGAATCTCGAGCAAGGTAAGGCAGGACGTGATGGCAAGGGGAGTTCGAGCTGCGTGGCTGAAGGTGCGGACGTTGATGGTGGCTGCGTTCAAGTGATGGCGGGCTAGGCTAGGCATCGAGTGGTGGTGCGATCGTTTAACGCTGCAATTTTGGGATTTAAGGTGAGTTGAACCTCGCATAATCTATCTCTAGATTAATTGCATGCATTTATTTTGACATATCGCTCTGATTTGCGTTCGTCCATATCCCGATTATTCTGATTTTTCACAAGCAACACTCTGTTCAGTTATCCCAGTATCATTTATTTTTTTATAGTTATGAAAGGGCTAATTTACATAAATATACGAAGAAAGAAGGAAAAGGTAACATGTAAAATCAGTCTTGTTTTAGATAATTCTGTGCAGTCCTTCAAGATTTAGTTATACTGTTGTTTATTTTTATTGTTTGTTCATTTGTGCAGTCATAAATCCCACAACTTAAATTGATAAAGAAACAAGTACAGTTATATATTCAGTTATACTTCTCTAAACTACGACATAACACTATAAATGTTTTGAACATATGTAATGTGAGACCAGACATAGGTCCATCTATGATTTCATACAGCTGAATTTATCTAAGAGCACCAAATATTACATGTTAGCATGAATACATATTGACATCATGCAAATTAACATTTTATGGTTTATCTTATTGGCATGGTAATTTTTTAGTGCTCAGAAATCACTTGGATGTTGGTTTCGGCAAGTGAAATACGTATCTTATTGGTTTGATCACCACATACATACGAATTAGTCCATTTTGTTGAAGATCATATGTCCACCGCTATCGAAATTAAGTAAATTATGCGCAACTGTACTATACAAAGTATCGGATATGCCGTAAATATGAACAAAAAATTATGTTCACGATAATCAATGGCTATAAAAAAGAAAAAAAAGAAGGAGGAATCAATGTTAGATAATATTACATCTTGTGTCATGGGATGTGGATTGTTAGAAGGTCATAGGTATCCCGTGGTACGAACACTTGATAAGTCTTATTAAGACCGTTTCACAGGCGTTAAAAAAATATATGAGGTAAGTGTGCATGAACTAGACTTACGAAAAGTTATAGTGTATAAGTGCAAAACAACCAACAGTGGCCTAATGAATTTTTCTTCTTACTACATGCCTGTGGTTCATGTTTCTAATAAAGAACAGACAGATCAACATGTTTACTAGTCTCATCTTCTTTGGAAAAATGTATATGTAAAATTGAGTTCTACTAATTAAGATTTATGCCCGTGGTTGGTGCTATGCAACTTTACGGAGTGATACTAGATTGAAGACCGGCTCTTTCCCACAGCTACATAAAATCTGCAGGAACTTCGAAGGCAGCACAATCAAAAATACCATTCTATAATCGTGAATTCAGTGAGTTTATTTTGAGGTTTACAGCGGATAGATGCAGAAAATTCCATGACATTGTTTTTTTATTTTCGCCAATGCCTTGCTTAAAAAAAGGTCTCTATATCTTATCTAATCGTGCCCCTTAAATGTAAGTTACTTCTTTTAACTCATGTTTTATAATTATTTTTTATCAAATTTCAGTTTGATTCTTGTATTGTTTTGGTCGTGATTCAATATTTTAGCATGGACTTAACTGACTTTGCACTGCATTGAAGCGGTGCAAAGCATACTAAGTCTGCACATAATGTCAGGCCCCTAAAGAACTTACAATACGTTTAATTAATTAATGTATATATTTATGTCTCTTGGTGATTACAGGTGTAACTAATATGATAGAAGTATGGTATTGTGCTAATCAACATACTATTAGAATATCCGATCTTAATAAATGTGAACTAGCATCGGGTACAAAACTACAAATGACAATTGTCAATGGCTGCAAAATAACAATCTGGGATAAAGAATGCAACCTCGATGTCATGGGATGGGGATAGCTATAAAGTCATTGGTATTCCGTGGTACGATATATGTACGCCGAAACATTGAACATGTCATATATTAAGACCTTTTCACATGCATTAAGTATTGTTACATAATTAATTGATAAATTATGTAGATTAATGTGTAATCTTGCTTGATATTTGGTTATCCTATGTGATTGTTTACCTGTTCAAAGGCTTACACAGTTTCTCCACAAAGTTAATTATGTGCACACAATCTATGGGTTATCCCAGTATCATTTATTTTTTTCTATTCCTGTTCCCTGAGGATGTTATGGGTTTGGAACCAAAGGTTTTGCCGTTACTTTTGCTGCTCATGCCTCTGATTTAGATGTCCTTAATTCGGTAAACTTCATTTTTACTTCGAATAAAGCCTCTCTTTATTTTTGGTGTTTTTCATTATAATTATTATTTTCAATATTAACATAGGTACAAGAAAGGTTTGAGGTTGACATAAAGGAGTTACGTGAAAAAATTGATACATCAACATACAGTAAGCTCTCACTTTGCCAACTAGCAGTTAACATTCATTCATTTGCATGCTTACATATCTATGGTGAGATACAACAAACACAGAATGAATATCTTGCATTGTAATCCATATAGATATAGTCAAGTTCTAACCTCCATATTTAAGTTGCCTTGTTTTAAACTTAATAATATTTGTAGAAAATAGCACAAGACGTTAAACCAAAAAAATTGTTATACCGGGCCTCTAGCCTGACAGCAAAGCCGTAAACGTTGTATAAAAATTTATATTTTGGTAAAATTTAAATTTACAACAAAGTCAACGTAAGTGTGCATTAAAAAATATAATGCACTATTTTGTTACACCAAGTTTCTGGGGTGAAACCAAATTTATAAACGGTATATATGATAATTAATATAATATGCATTTTTTAATTTACAATGTTAAGTTAATTAGAAAAATAACATAAGGGTAATTTAGGAGCATCAGAAGATTTTTTGTCTTCTGTAAAATTGTTATACCAAGCTCCTTGTAAGTTATCAAAATAAAATTATTGATATACATTTTAGAAAGAAGATCAAAAAATAAGCACAATGACAATCTTTGAAATAAATTTGGACTGATTATAAATGTTAGTGTGACTTTAGTTCATTGCTTAATTCAAAAATGACCAATATCTTCTTAATTCATGGCCTATTATGGAATATATCAATGATGAATTTAGTAAATACCATTTAGATGTTAAGTCTAACTTTGGTTGTTGATGATGAAATTTTAGATGACTATACTCTGTGTGGATTATCGTTGTCTAAGTGCATATATGGCTGTAACTTGTCCATGTATCTAGATTGATTTTTGTTACTATAAATTTTGTCTTATTACAAGTCACACTAGAAAGGGACTTGATATTCTTTCCACGTTTACCTAAAACAAAGAGTTTTGTTTGCATCTGATATCTGAACCAAAATTTCTTCAACTCCTTGCAGTCCCGTGGTGAGTTCCAAATCAACATGTATCATCATTTCCTTACCGTCTATTTGATCATAATATTTAGATGCATACATATTAAGTATTGATCATTTTCTATAGCCAAGCCATTCTGGATCATCCACTCCAAACTTTTGGCATGTGAGTGTCAGTAATCATTTTGTTATTACACAGGAAACCTGGTTAATATATAGCGTAACACATTTTTCTGAATTGTAGCTACTGATATTAGTTTTCCATCTCTCTCCTTTTTTTTACAGATCATTTACATAAATGGTGGCAGAAAAATTTGGATATACAATACAAGTTCTGTAACTTATTTACCTCGAACGCGTCGAGAAAAAAGCCAGGTTGCTTGCTCGACTCATTTGTTACCAATCATATCAAATATGGTAAGCTTCATGTTTTACCACATACTTAAGGTATTCATATCTAATTTCTGTATTGGAGCCATAAACTTTTCAGACTAAAATTTGACGTCTTTGATGATATATTTGAAGGAAATAACTTTGTAAGTAATTGATGTAAAATTGCAACATTAGTTTAGTATGTGATCGCTAAGTAGAGAGAAATTGTGGGTAAGTTTTGAGGAGGCAGCCGAAGCTATAATGACAGTGGACTATATATATTATTTATGGATTTTTCTCCAATATAGGACTTCAAAATCCGCTAATGGCTTGTTGTGTCTATGGTGGGCCTCCAAGCGTAACAACAAAGATAGTATGACATGCTGGCAGCTGAATATCTCACATTGTCCAACAGGGTCAATGGTTTTGATCATCGCCATTCTTAATGACGGTACCATCATGACCATTTCCAAGGATCGTGTCAAGCCTTCCCCTCTTCCCGATTCATGGAAGCTCAAGTAGATCTTCTCCACCGGCATTGTTCTTGGAGCTTATCAAGCTATCCTGACTGTTATTTTCTTCTACGTTATGCATGACACCGATTTCTTCCCGGTGAGTGTTCTAAAATAATCGTAACTTCTTTACATATCACTTAGTTTTATGATGAGTACAAGGGTCAAGAAATGTTTCTGTGTAGGAGAAACTCGGAGTTAAGGAAATTAAGGGTAATGCTGATGAGCTTACTGCAGCTCTTTACCTTCAAGTTAGTATCATCAGTCAGGCGTTGATCTTCGTTACGAGCTGGTCCTTTGTTGAAAGGCCAGGTTTCTTGCTCGTCTTCGCTTTCTTGGCTGCTAAGTTGGTTAGTTTTCTCACTTGATTCTAATACATGTATATAAATAGCGAAAACTAGTGAAACCCTCCATTGATGTATATCCTATATTAATGTACATGTGCATGATATATATTATAATGTGCATGTCATATAAACATGGGCATTTTGGCATGAGGTATAACACATATGATTAAATTATGTCATACCAAAAATAAGATCACCTTTTATTGTTGCAGATTTGGAAGTGAATTTCAAGAATACGTAAGAGAACAACTTTGTTACAACCATGAGAGTATCAAAATTTGATACAGAGAATCTCAAGTTTAACATGTGTAACACTAGTCAAATTTTGATGCATGTGAGTAGCGGCTTCATGCACCAACTTTGGCATGTAATACAAATGTCAAAAGCTTTTCAGTTTGGATTGTCGCATGGACGTTGAAGAATGTGCAAACCATCATAGTTTGGAGTGGATGATCCAGAATGGTTAGGTTAACCTTAATGTAAACTTTAAGTGTATTTTGAAATTAAAATTTTCGTAGCTTATGTTGTTGTAATATCAGAATACATGACATTGTAATATTAAGATATCTTTAATAATTTTTTATGACATATTTACTCCATTTGCAGAGCATTTTAAATTTTGCAATCTATATGATGAATTGTCTGATATGGGGACCACTGTTTATGATATCTTATACTCTATTTGCTTTAAATATATTAATATTAGTATTGCAAGAAATTATGTAATAAGTTTATATTTGTAACACTTATACGTGTTGTCAGTATTTGCAAAAGCATTTTATGTCTAACAACACATATATGTGTTACTAAATAATCATTTTCCAACACCTATAAGCGTTACCGCATATTTCTGTACCAACGCTTATAAGCGTTACCGCATATTTCTGTACCAACGCTTATAAGCGTTACCGCATATTTCTGTACCAACCCTTCTAAGCGTTACCGTATATTTAGGTACCGACACTTATAAGTGTTAGTAATACGTATGTTCGTAACACTTATAAGTGTTACAAATTTGGCTGCTTCATTCCTCATGGTTCATTAATAACACTTAAACAGTGTTACTGAAATTATTTGTAACACTTATAAATGTTAGGATTTGCCTGTTTTGGTGTAGTGAATATATGAATTTATATAATAAATCTAATATACAAATTTCTTTGTAAATTTTGGATGCTTAGGTTTATGCAATAATAAAATTTATATTAAATCATGTTCCATACTCTCATAATTGAAATTTGATTATATATGTAAACACACATCAACTGGACCAACCCGAAGCTAAATTTATAGGTGAATTTCAAAAAATTTACCATATTGCATCTTTATTGGGCCTATGAAGTCTAACTGAATTAGAACATTTCTAAATTTCATTTAAATAAAATCATTTATTTTATTTAAATTCAAATATATTAAGATATGAAATTAATTTTATTTGATTTAGTTTATACATAAATGTTTCATATACATATATGTATGAGTGCATGTGTAACATAATAATTCATGAAAGGTATAATATGCCCATATGTAGATTTCGGTACTTACATCGCAACATACATATTAGCTCATTTTGTATGTCATGTACACATACACGCATATGTATATATAAATATATTATATATAATATATGAACATAAAATATTTATATATAGACAAATATATATATATATATATATAAAGAGAGAACAATTATTAAAAATTATTTATAATTTAAATTAACTTATTTTTGCAAACATAATAATTTTAGTATTTTAATTTGTATATATTATGTATAAGATAATGTTTTCATCCATAAATAATTAACATAAAATAATCTATTTATGAAAATTCAATTTGACAAATTTTAAAAATCTAGGATCATAAAATAGAGCTTATGAAAAATCTGAAGATTTTAAAAAACTTAAACATTATTTTTAAAAACAAATACATTTATTTTGAAAATAATTATTTAATATAAAATAATATATTACTAAAAATTCAAATTTTAAGATTTCAGAAATTCTAGGATCATGAATGAAAGTTTACAAAAAAGTCTGAAGAATTTTTCAATTAAATTATTATTTTTAGTAAATGATAAACATTTTTTACAAATAATATTAATTATTAAAAACAATAAACTTTATTGAAAATGTTCTAATTTTTTTTATATGTTTTCGATATGATATAATATATTTTTTAAATATAAAATTTAATTTTTAATGTA
Organism: Allium cepa; assembly: GCA_030765085.1. NCBI lineage: Eukaryota > Viridiplantae > Streptophyta > Magnoliopsida > Asparagales > Amaryllidaceae > Allium > Allium cepa. Next base: position 253,882,517 of record CM060944.1, on the reverse strand, counting down.
GTAATAATTTATATATAATAAACAATTCAAAATTCAATAAATGTTAATTTAAAATATGAATATATATGCGATAATTAATTTTTGACTTTGTAAATTCATATTATGTATAAATAAGTGTACTAAAATTTTATATCGTATATTTATCTTATATATGCATATATGCTATTATGAGAGAATATACACTAATATATATATATATAATAATTTATTAATAAATAGATATAAAATAATTATTAATGAAAAAAATTGAATTTGTACGGTTAGAAATATTTATCTATACATAGATCAAATAGTATAATAAAAAATCATGCACATAACCAAACTGATTTGTGACAACCACATCTAGCTACTTACAAAAATCTCACCTAACTAAACATATAGTAGCAATATATTTAAACAGATATGAAATTGTTCATTATAAGATCATAGAATATAATTTAATTATTGTAATATGAATTAAAATTACCAATTTAATGATGACTGACCTTTCCAAAAAAACTTTTTGGAGATTCATATAAGATCCCTCATGAATAATTATTACGTGCAATCTTTCGACTCGCACAACCTGCCAACTCCTTGGCCTAGAATATGTTGGGACTTCTTACAAACCCTTATCTTTTATGAATTTTGTAAACTGTTTTTTAGATGAAATAGTATCAACCTTATGTGCCACTCTTAAGTACATGACCTTATAGAAAGAATCTAACTCAACTTCACTCACAATTAATCGTAAATTGTCCAATAATGTCTGATTACTCCTTATCGATGCATCATTATGTATCACATGAAGGAGTGATTTGAGATTGAATCTACATTCATTTTTAGGTACATTTCGAACTCTTTCCGATATACTCACTTATTCGAACAAATCAAATCATTTTATTCTATTGCGTGTTATTTTAGTTACTTTTCTTTTATATTATATGATTTTATCATAAACTTACTACGTGTGTACCTAAAACACGTGTTCATATTGATAATAAATTATCGATGAATATAACAAAGTATGTGGAACCTTTTTGGTATTAATAGACTTCTGATTACATACATCAATATGTATTAATTCAAAGAGTTCATCAACTCTTACGTGCTCCCACTGAATGGGTGCATAGCCATTATGTTTGAGATATAATTAACATGTATCATATGATTCATAATCATATAGTAAAATTATTTCTCAAAACTATGGCTTAGTCTATAATTCCAAATTTTTACATAAATAAATATTTTCAAACATTTTGAAAATATCATTATCCTTTCAAACATTTTGAAAACTTATGTAGTATTATAATTTTTTATAATAAACATGATTTATTTTAAATTTAACTATTAAATTTAAAATATTTAACATTAATTTTCAAAATGATTTTGAAAATTAGCCAAAGGCCCAAATTAAGTTGGGCTTTTTCTATTAGGAGCAAACTTTGGGCTCACTTCACCTTTCGGGCTAGGCCAGTAACCAAGTAGGATATGGTACTTGATTACCCATTTCTAATCCTAGACATTACCTTTCGTGACACTGTACTAAGTGGGCAATCTTAATTAGTTAGCCGTAATATAACTAATTTAGACCTCATATGCTATTGGGCCCTAATACCATTGTTGGAACTGGACTAGCCCACAGCTGAAGTTATGGATGAATTTCAAAAAAATTACCCTATTGGATCTTTATTGGGACTATGAAGTCTAACTTAGTTAGAACATTTTTAAATTTCATTTAAATAAAATCATTTTCTTTATTTAAATTCAAATATATTAAGAGATGAAATTAATTTTATTTGATTTAGTTTATACATAAATGTATCACATACATATGTGTGTGAGTGCATGTGTAACATAATAATCCATGAAAAGTATAATATGCCCATATGTAGATGTTGGAATTTACATCACAATAGACATATTAGCTCATTTTGTATGTCATGTATGTTGTCTAAATATGTGCATAAATACGTGTTACAAATATACATACATACATTTGTATGTATAAATATATTATATATAATATATGAACATAAAACATTTATATATAGTTAACTATATATATATAATGAGAGAGAAAAATAATTAAAAATTATTTATAATTCAATATTAACTTATTTTTACATACATAATAATTTTAGTATTTTAATTTGTATATATTATGAATAAAATAACATTTTCATCCATAAATAATTAATAAAAAATAATACATTGATGAAAATTCAAATTTTACAATTTTAGTAAATATAAGATCATAAAATAGAGCTTAAGAAAAATCTAATGATTTTTCAAAGTTGAAATACTAATTTTAAAAATAAATACATTGATTTCATCAATAATTATTTAATATAAAATAATATAATATTAAAAATTCAAATTTTAAAATTTCAAAAATTTTAGGATCATAGTGGATGTAGTAGGATAGTCTTCAAGTAAGAAAGGGGAAAACTCTTCCCACAATTCGCGCACATGGCATGGGTCACAGTATACTAAAATTGTAACAAATAATCTTCGTAAAGTAGTAGGCATATGTGTGTTTGAAGCATCTGTCAAACAATCCTTTATACTATCATCATTTTCAAGTAAACCTCTTTGTTCAGCTGCTTCTTTAAATATGTTATATTCTATTAGATTAACTGTAAGTAAGTCAGTAAAAGATAGAGAACCTCTAACATGTGTTAATAGTATATGCAAATTGTAACGATCTCCTTCAGTGGGGGATACAGTATAAATTCTACCAATTGCCCTACGATTATTTCGCCTACGGTTCCATTGCTTACTTGTAGAATCCTACCAATATTTTTTAGGAAACTCATAGTATAAATATGGACGTGCCTGTTCTTCGAAAACATTTTTACAAAAAAATTCAGTAAGCATTGTTTTAGATTTATGTTGATCATCCAAAATAGTGTGTATGTGCTCGTCTGCATGAAATAATAATTGTTGTCTATTTGGTAAATGTATTTGTAAGCAGGTAACAGACGGAAAAATATTAATTAGAGGAAATTTAAATATTCTCCATAAAGCTTCTGGAGCACAAATCCATCTAGCATTAACAAATTTTGAAATCTCATCGTTACCATCAGATGTACTGGATAATTCTACAGATACATGGTCTGAACCTTTGTAAACATATTTGTAGAGATATTTCACAGATTTAATACTTGAACAAATATCAACATTTATATGACAATCATATTTCAAAAGTAAATAAGGATTATAAGGTACTATCCAACGATTATCGATTATGTGACTTGCAGTTTCATATTGTATTCCGTTGTCGCGTCTTTTATAAATAGGGTAAGAGTCAATTCCTTGTAAAGTACACGAAGAAAAAGCTTTTGGAAAACCCTTCTTACAGCGGTTATTTTTCATGCAGACAGCTCTTGGGTTAAAATGTTCGCATGGATAATGAATCATATGTTTCATTACAACATTGTGTAGTTCGGGTTCTAAATGTTTACATGGAATTTCAGCACGAACTAAAGCATCATAATCATCGGGATTGTTAATTTTATCGTTTTCATCTAGGATAAGTAGAATGTGAGAATGTGGTAGTCCTCTTTTTTGGAATTCAATAACGTGGACATGAGCAATGACTTTACTAAAACTCATTTGTCAAATAGGTCGGTTTTAAGTTACTCTAGTTTAGATCAAAAAATCCTAGTTGTTAAATCCGGTCTATCTTGTGGTTGTTGACCGAGGAGCAATTCTTGTGTAATTTCTACCCAGTTAGTATTACATGTCATAGTAATAAATAAGTCAGGCTTTCCATACCTTCGCACTAATGTCATTGCATCTTGGTATCTTTGATGCATATCTCGTGGACTACCATTATAGGAGGAAGGAAGAATCTTCTTGACACCAACACTTTCTAATGTGTGAAAAGTAATAGGATTGAGTAGTGGTGAAATAAGAGGTTAGTAATTACTGGGAACAACAAATGATTGATTGAAAGAGGTAAAGAAACTTACTGGCAGATGTTTCTCCAGTAGCTAAGGCATCTTGTAAACCTTGGTATAACTCTGCTCTGGTAGTAGTCTGATTGTTGCAAAGAAACGTATACGCATTGTTTCTATTTTTACATACATATCAACGACATATTGTTGGAATAGACGACCACCAAGCAGTATAAGTGATGTCTCTGTTGGTCGTATCTATATGAGTAGGTGACAGTACAAATGCAAGTGACATTAGTACTGATGTTGATATGCACGAAGTTTTGTGTTATGTACGATAAAATAATATTGAATATCAAATAGGTTATACGTACCTGTAAAATATGAGAGTATTAGGATGTACAACTTATAAGGTGTATTTCCATTTTCATGGATGCTCAAATTCCATCCATGCTGACCGTAAGGCAACAATAGTGGATACTGCAGTGGGTCGTAAAAACCTGCTGTATCTGATATTCTCTATAGATTTCCATTTATTGTCTCAACAATGATATCTCGACCTTGCAAATTGTCTGGTTCATCTCCAATTATTATACCTGCTACTTGGGATGTGGTTGGCATGTGATCTTTTTGATTTTGATCCTACATATTTGAACGTCGGGTTGTTGCCCTAACTGTCGAAGTATGGAGACATATGGGTTGTGAGTATCTAAAATTTGTTTCAAAAGCATAATTATCTCCGGTCTCATTGCTTCACTATCTTGAAGTCGATTTTCAATCTCATGGTCAGTGTCATAAACGTACAGTTGCAAATATCTTGGTCTACTTCCAACCAAGGGTAAAAGACTTCTAATACTATGATATATTGAACTTTGCGCGTGATATGTGTAAACTCCTTCTCTAGCATTGGCCAGGTTATTGTCAATTGATGCACCCATAGACGTGAATGAAAATGCATTATTATAGGATCGAATGTTACTTCGAAAATGGGTACCTACTTCACCCTGATCTTGGAATAAGCTTAGTAACTGCTGTGGTGTTGTAGTAGGACGATGAATGTCGATAGAACCTCTAGAGCAACAATTTTGTAAGCTTTCGTGGAAAAATATTTTAGCATCGCAAAAATCACAGAAAGTGGGTTGTGGAAGTTGATGTTTGTGGTATGGAATGGTTGCTCTAAAATTTCGACTACAGTTATGACTACTGCTTAATACAGTACGCAGTATCATTTCTTCGCCATCACGTGTTGTTGAAGAACCTAACAAAATAAGGTTAGTATTCAGTAGAGTAGCTATACAGTAGTAAGTAAAACATCGAAGTAATACCAATAGAGAAGTTACACAGAATACCGTACTCTATAATGGAGTGTATCCTTTTGCAAGCCGATATTGATTAAGTAAATGAAATATATATAACAGTTTTTCATAACTACATGAAATAAGTGGTCGCAGTCAGTAGTAAATTTCACCTAAGGCACAATGGCAGCTTACTTGTAGGTGTAAGAACACATCTTCCATAATGGTTAATGCATGACAATGCTAAGTTAAATTAGTATAATTGTGGATAGGACACATAATTTCAATACCAATATTACTCTCCCAATAAAAATGAGCAAAAAAACATCAGCATTAAAATATAAGAAACTGAGATTAATCACACCAGTTTGTACTGTACAACTGATCATCGATTTGATTTGTCTTTGGAGGGAAAGCGAAACAGTGGAGGACTTTTCTCTGTTAACTTTAAAATATCCAGTCCTTCACGGCCTTATTTTATTTTAGTTGAATTGAAAAAATAAATACAAATTACACTGGGACATTAGGTTTCACATTGAAGAATAAGCGCAACTCTGTACATTTGGCAACATGAGAAAGTACAAAAGCATAGGTATATAACTTTTAGTTGTTTATTATGCCGAGAACATGGGTAGATTGGAAAAAAAATAAAAAGTACGAAGCCAAAAACTGCATTGTTAATAGAGATATTTACAAACGATAAATATGTAGTCATAGGGGTAATATGTATACTATAAATAACAGGTGTGTGTTTTCAAATGTAGAAATATGTATGGCAATTAATAGCCTGAATGCATTGAATATTTATACACATTGAATAACTGCAATACATAAATATTATAACAGGTAACATATATAATATGCAAATTAAATATATAACCATAATACGTAATTATGTTTACTGATGATCATTTGTACGGTACCATTATTCTGTAGCCATAAAACCATTTAATAATCCGTAAACTAATGTATTTGTAAGCAAATGCACATTTACTATATTGGGAAAGACTGAAGCAGTTGTTCCACTTATTGTAACGGTCGTTACGCATTATAATATAAATAAGTGAACTTATAACAGGTGTGAGTTAAAACTTGGATTGAATATAATGGTAGAATATCGACGTGCGTAGGTAACCAACAGAATGAACAAATGTTGACAAAAACTGTGTTTTTTGAAATGGATAAAAGTCAAATTTTTGAGTCCAAAATCAATGATGCAGACATGAAAAGATAACAGCTGTATGCGTTGGCTGTGTTTTATAAATTACCGTGAATACTTTAGATTTGAAGCTTGTAGCACTACAGGCTTCTAGTATTACCGTGAATACTTTACATTTGAGGCTTCTAGTACTACCGTGAATACTTTAGATTTGAGGCCTAGAAAGCTATAATGTCATAGGACGTACAATATATATTTCTAAAAATTATGTGCAATATCCAACGGAAGCTGATAATTGCGTGTGAACATAAAATATGACATGACCTATATTATATTCGAAAAACCTTACGCAAGAGAAAATTCAACTTTAGGTACGCGTTTTATGAACTGAAGACTGACCGTCCTTCTATGTATATTTATAATAGTATGGATGACAAATATTGAAGATAGTTGTATCTTCGTAATCTTATCTGTTTCAAAGGATGCTTAGGACAGGGTAAAAATATTATTGTGTTTCAATTACAGCTTATATGTGTGCATCGTACTGTATTAAGGGTTTGATGTGTGATCCGTCTTTTCTGTCATATCATGAAACCCAAAAAAATAAATCATAGTACGAAAAATTAGTATGAAATATTTAAATTTGTTACACGTCAAAGTAACACATTACATGAACTGACGTGTAGAGTTCGTGTGACTTTCGTGAGCATGGAGAGGGGGAAAAAATTAATTACCTGATAAAGCTGGACCGTGGAAGCCTTCAGTCAATTGAGTTCGTCTATTTGCAATAGCTATTTCTCTTGCGAATGCACGTCTAGCACGTTGACTAATTCTATGTCTTTCTCTTTGTTGTTGTTCCATTAAATGTTGAAGATACACTGAAGAGGTAATAAATAGAAGTAAAGATAATTTTTTTATTTAGGACTGATTTGCAGAGATATATGGCAGTAGTACAAACGGTAGTACAGTAGTAAGTGAAGGACAATCTATTGGCAAGTATGCACACACACACACACACACACACACACACACATATATATATATATATGTACGTAAACTAACGGTTAATAAATGCTGAAAAAGAGTAGTAACCATTGTTGAAATGGTAAAGATTCAGATGTGAGGTGGAGATATTTAGTAACACGTTGGAAGTTTATTTTATACCATTGCGTTTAAAGAGTGGAATGAGTCTACTTTAAGTTAAGATAGAATATATAATAAATAAAATAGCAGTAGAGGACAAAATGTAGGACATCAGGAAAGTGCTTGTACGTTGGCAATAGTAACTGGATAGTCACAGGAAAATTAATGTGGTCGTATGCAATAAGTATATAATATGTAAACATTGGTACTCATAAATATGCGAAATAAGTTTCCGAACTGATTAGTTTTGTAGAAAATATGTATTCAAGGCATTATAACTGTTAGTAGCGAATATAAAAAACCTCCGAACTGATTAGTTTAAGAAAAGAATTGTGAAATAAGTTTCCGGCATCTTTTTAGTCCAGCTTCATTGTATTTTAAAATGGTCAGTTTCATTGTATTTGCTAAGAAAAGAATTGTGAAATAAGTTTCCGACATCTTTTAGTCCAATTTCATTGTATTTTAAAATGGCCAGTTTCATTGTATTTGCTCTTTGGATGTTTTAAGTGAGTAAGTCCTTGAAGTTAATGGAAGCAGACATGAACATTCGAAGGTAACTGCGTGTACTTAGAGTTGAACAAAGTCTTCGGTATTAATTTTTGCGTCGTTCTAACATATTAATTCCGCGTAAATATTTACTGATAGTTCATGTATGTATCCAAGGCAGTATCAGTGGCGAACGAATAGTACATGTATCATTATGCAATAGACACATAGGCTCAGATGGAGACAGTCAACTGTGTAGAGTTATGGTGGAGAAAGTGGTTTGATATATATACTATGCAGTTTTGAAGATATGATCTGGCGATACGCTAAAGTTATAAAATATGGGACTCCGTTGCATGAAAAATAGTACGCAAGTTTACAGTGCGATGCGGATGAAAGTATCATATCAGCTACTTCATTGTTTTCCATTTGCTGTAACAACCGGATCACACCTCTCAGCTACATGCAGTGAATGATCCAATTTAGACAACATATATATGCTAATGCCCTGTGACAATTCAACTGCCATGTGATACTGGCCTGCTTTTTTAACACTTCAGCCCTTTAACTTATTATATGTAGGAAGTATTAAAGGTCCGACGGGGATGGATTTAATAAGTATACGACATGAAAAATGAAAATATTTTTTTATACATATTTCATAGTGGCATGGGTATTTTAATAAGCTTATATCTGTGTGCGGAATATACACAGACGACATATAAATTTTTAACATAACTTGTGTGCACGTGAAAAGAACATGAAATTTATTTGGACAATGATGAAAGCATGGAGTACAGGACAAATTTAATGTGTCATCAACGAATACATCGGAAACAAATAACTTTTCGTTAACAGTGACGAAAGGAAAAAGTATGGAAGCACGGAAATGAACAATTTATTGGATGTCATAGAGTTGAAGCTATATTAAGTACGGTTCTTGAGAAAATGCTCAACAGCTGCATCACATTGGTCAATCTGTAGAAGGAATAAAAATTGACGATTAGCATGTACTATAGACACTCACACACACATATATGTGTGTGTGTGTGTCCGTGTGTCTATCAAATGAATAAATTTTGGCATACCACTTCAGGAGTAAAAAAATCGTCCCATTTGTCGTGTTGACAAATTTGTGGAAAAGACCGGAGTTCATCAGATTGTGTCGTCTGTGCTTCACAGTTGGAAGAGTTTGATAAGGTGTCGTTGGTTTCCAAAAATGTTGTCGTAACCAGAGGAAGGTGAATAGAGTTGGTTGGTTTGTTAACATTGTCTGATTCAATATGGAAAAGATTAATCTGTGAGACGTTGGATGAAGCATTAACTTTTTCTTCGGGTGGAAGATTGAAGGTGCTTTGTTAAACGTGTACTTTTACGTTTGAATTTGTGTACGGAAGGGGATAATGCAGGCTCTTTACCATGTTGTATGCATTTGTTCTGCAGTAAAAAAAATGGTAACTTGTGACAAATCTGACATAGGATAGAATAGAGTAAGTGTGTGAATAAAAGATAGCATAGGAGTACCTTTGTCATTTTGAATAAAAAGTAATGTGAAGGTTTAGGAAGCTGGAATGGAATTCACGTAGGCGGAAGAATTTATGGAGATGAGCTGTTGAGGATACACAGTGGTGTGTGGAGACTGTTAACGAAGATGTATATATAATATGTAGCAGTGGAAATGTTAAAATGTTTGGGTGGAAAAGTATGTAGCAGCCTAGTATGCAGGAAAAGTTGAAGCAATAGTAATAGGAAACATGGACAGTAAAAGCGGATCACGTGCTAAGGAAAATAAGGTAGAAATGGTAGTGAGGTGGACCATTTTTGTTTACAGTTATGTAAAAATTAAGAAATCCATGATTGATGATCTGAATTGCAGGAAGGTTGTACCATATAAAGTTTATTTCATATCAAAATTTAAAGGGTCCCACGGTGTCTGTTGAGATGGTAATGGAGGACACAGATGGACGCTTACAGAACAGTAAGAAAAAATGTTTTGTTATGCAATATTATTATTGTATGTGCACATGATCAATAGTGAGAAGAAGAAAAGAGCCAGCGCCTAATATTCCTATATTAGCTTCCCTATTATAACAGAGTCATAAAACGAAGAAAAAGGAAAGAAAATTTACAAATTCATTAAAATCGGACGTGAAAACTTCAAGCGCAAATCATCATAAGAAATCAGTATACAGCTCTTTAAACAGAATATGCAGAGGATATTATCAATTCATATTTATCCGTTAGCAAACGCATTCATATTCTCAGTTTCCATACACCAATAGCCTCATCCTCAAACCAATATTCATCTACTGGTACATGTACCATCCACTAATAATAAACAAAACATACTAAACATGCTGAAATAACTGAGAAGACCATTTATTATAATAACATTTGCATACCCTGAATCCATTAAGCTCAGTACAGTTTTAAATCACTATATCCAGATCACACAACAAATGCGTTTTTTACAACAAAGGAAAAAACATAAATTTGTTACTCATCAAGTGGTAGCCATTGCAGATAATAGAAATATATAAGGAATTATATAATTCTATTATAATTTCGAGCAATATAAACGGAACTCAAATTTCAAAGTTGGCATGCGTACAATAGTAGTAAAATATGAAAATATAAAGTAATTTATTCTTCGAAGTCACTGCTCACCTCGTTCTATCATTCTTCACATATCTTTTCTTCCTTCTTGGAATATATCATCCTTATAAAATTCCATTAGACATTCATTATCATTGTTGTCTTCTTCCCTATAACCATAGTGCACTTCTACATCCACTGGCTAATTGCTTACTGAAAGTTGAATTGATGCAAAATAATGTATGTTACAAAAAAGGCATAAATTACATGTTCATGATAGGTTAAGATTTAAATCGATATTGACTTGAATTGATGAATAAGTACAGTTAGGTATATAGTAACTTGTGTACATCTTCTCCGAGTATAGTTAGAAGGCATTTTCTGATGTATAATCATACTGCTGTGATTTAGAAATTATAGTGACTTGCTTTATGTATAATAATAAATTTATAAATTGTTCCATAATTTTCCTCTGCCTTTGCTATAGAACATAGTAAAAAATATTACCCCCTTATCAGCTAAATCAGTAATAACAGTTGGTTAACCAACTGTCTTAATACTATACATTTAAGCTTCTATTACTTCATACCATTTAAAAAGAAGTCATATTTTATTATGGATGGTGAATAGCTATTCTTTTTAATTTTTTCTATTTATAGTTCGATGCTCACATTATCTAAAATAGACAATAAGGTAACAAAGCACTAACTAAGACATTCTAATGGTTATAGAAATTAAAATGGCATGGAAGTGAAACATAGTACTCTTTGTTTAATTGATATGAAAATAGTAAGTTGATAGATCAAACTGTACCTGATCACAGCCTTATCGACGACTTGCTTGTTCTCGATACAAACTGCGTACAAATTACCCTTTTTGATAATCTTGATTGTCAAACCGAAATTGATGTTGATCATCTTCAAACATATTTCAAGTATAAATAGAATATAGAAAAGTTAAAAAAAAGTCAGAGCAATTTAGATTTTAGGTATTAAAACTAAAATGGCTAAAATATCTAGTATAAATGGAATAGTTTTTGCGGCTTGGGCATTGTTTCAAGCATGTTGTGCGAATATAGGTGACTAAAATGATCGACAACAAAGAAATAATTACATATATCAATATTGGTTGAAAAAGTGGACCTACCAAAATATAGTAAAGCTTAGCTATGAATATATCATAGACTATTAAAAAACTGAATAACAATGAACATTTCTTTAACATAGATTATAATAAAGTTTCAAACTGAACCAACAAAGTAGTAAATTGAAAAAACTAATTAGCAATTGAAAGATGAAGACATACCAAATTCAAAATAACATTTTTTCAATTTCATGAGCTTGCATGTTTGGGTGAGGCATTATGGATCTGTGATTCGGTAGGTATTTTCTTTTATTAATTGTGGTTTTGTAAAATTATTTGTAACGTCATCGGTGCATTTTCAATGAGGAACAAAGGGTGTTGGATTTGTGAATAAATAAGAGAGATAAAATGCTTGGTGATAAGTGGGGTTGGATGAAAATAGGAGAACGTGCTAACTGTTATGCAGATATACGGATATATAGGATTTTCCAGTTAAAAGACACGTTAATCCTTTCACAGCATGAAGAAGTTAATGTCATGGGAAAGGACGGTATTGGCAATTGAAAAAAGGCCTTCACTTCTCAGGTATTTGCTTTATATATAGGATTAAATTATATGAGAGTAAAGAAAAAATAAGTACACATAAAGAAATATGCAATCTGATTTACCTTTCAGACCAACGCAAGGTAAACCAGTTGGTCCGTAGATATCTGCTCTATGTCAAATGTTCAAGAGTAATCCTGGAGGAAGCAAATGATAGGAATGGGTATAGGCATTTTCAGGAAAGTGCATAGTAAGAATATATACATTTTTTTCTTCAAATTATGACTACAAATAACCAAAGCTCCAGATATTTTAATAGTAAATTTGTAGCTTATAAGCTTCTATAAGTGCATTGTAGTCTACAATGCATTGGAATTGTTATATACATGTCAGTTTTGTTAGCAGTATAACAACAAATAACCACAAAACAAAGTAGAATTAGATGCCAATAGGATTGGCGCAGTTGGTTGATGGTCCGGACTGCGTGATCGAAGGTCACGAGTTCAAACCCCGAAACTGACAACCCTGTAACAAGTACCCGAAGTATGTGTTTGGCAGACACATACTTCCCTAGAGTTTACAAGCGAAGCTTGGTTCTCTAGGTAATTCAAAAAGAAAAAGTAGAATTATATAGCATAATAAAACAACTATGGATTATCACTTGGTAACTATTAAGAGTAGCTCAAAAAGTGTAATCATTTGGGAAATTAGAATTGATGTGTGAAGGTTCAACCGGTTAAATATTTTGAAGCTCTGCATAGTCAATCAAAACTGACATAGCTAAGAAAACAAATTATAACAAATTACATATTTACCTCATAGTATGTTTCTCGTGCATCCAAATCTAACATTAAATGCAACATGCTTCCATATCTAACAGTAAACACAATGTTGACAAACATAGTCTCGGAACAAACTGAGAAGATATATAACGTTGCATTCCAACTTCGACGGAAACAAAAGAAGATTTAAGCTTGTATTATGATAAAGTAAAATCTAATATCTAGCATGTAAATATAAAAAGTTCATAATATATTACTTTTGGGTACCCTCTTGTGTGTTGTGCGATTTTCCTATGAATTCCTCATGCCGTTGCCATGTATATTAATTTCACCATATTTTCCATTATCTAATTAAAAAATAACAATGAACAGGAAACAAAATGAAAACACCCAGTTGGCTGGGTAGATAAAATGACTTGAAAGATTGGGTTTTGAAGATTGATATATGAAAGAGAAAAATAAAATGTCAACTAAAAGAGCCAGGGTGTAACAAACCTCCAGTAACAGCGTTTCTGAAGAAGTGCAGAAATTTTGGTTTGCCTTCTGTATATAATACCAGCTCGTCACTTCTATCTCTTTTGATAATAAAATTTAGATCAATTTTATTAATGTTATCTTTATATACAGATGTACAAAAAAAATTCAAAGGAAGTGGCACTCCAAAGGCATGAAGTAAAACCTGAAGAAGAAGTAGTGCAAGACTTCACTTTACTACGTCGTCCATTTTTTTTCTATGCATTTGATTTACGGAACGGAATATCAATTAACTTCGTAGATGAAAACCTAAGCAACATCACAATTTCAAGATATACATATGAAAAAACTAAATTACCTTGAAGTAACTGTTGACGTGAGAAATACTAAGTCCCCGTAGATTCACCATCTCAAGTACTGAGTTGCTCCTACATAGATTATTCATAATTTGTATCACAAATATTTGCAGTGTTCAATTTCTCATTGCAGCTACATCAAGTCAGTATGCTCAAACATATGAAAACATCTATGGATGATTAAAGGACCACGAAAAAACCGTACAAATTGATAAACATAACCCCAAAATATTGGATTCTTTATGTACTGTGGTTGTTCTTCAGTTCAATCAACACCAACAATTGGCTTTAAACTTTTGCATCCCTTCTAACTCCACAAAAACCTCTTAATTTCTCAATCTTCTCATCCATCCATCACCCATATGTTACTTCGTTAATACTCCCTAAGTCATTGCAAATAAAAACCATTTATCTCTGATATATTTTTTAACCTCGTTAATACTCCTTAAGACATCTAATCATTCATTGTAATATAATGACTGTCTAGAACTATTAGTTATTTCATCAAACATTTGGTATGCAAAAAACTAAGCATTATGTTTCATAGCTTCAGGCATGTACAATGAAACTGGTTGGTGGTCGCCATGAGAAAATAAATAAAAATAGCAAAATGAAAAAAAGAAAGATTTGTTTGAAAGCGAAAAAATGATACATCATTATTATTCATCTAACAGTTGAGTAACACATTTGGGAACGGATGGATCAAATTTCAACTTCTAAACATCAAAATGAACTGGAATCAAGACAATCATGTTCAACAGTAAGATGAAGCATAATTTACTCAATAAAAAAGATGAAGCGTGATTTGATAATAGACTTAAAGGTTACCATTTAATCATTATTGGAGCAGAAAAGAAGAAAAGGAGAGTAAAACCTTAGGGAGACCCACTGCTGTCATCATTCAAGTCCATCGTGCTGAGGAGATCCACTATGTCCGTCGTTCAAGTCCATCGTGCTGTAATCATTTATGAACCGGACGCTGGTTGAAACTGCAAACGAATAGCAAAATAACAAATGGAAGAAGTAAATTAAGATTTTTTTACCTCAGATCGAGTGTTCAGAGGCGGCCCCATAACACAGCAGGGGATGAAGGAACCGGACAGAGGTAGGGGAGGAAAGCCGCAGGAAAACAGATGGGGGGAAATGACTGGGAACAGCCGCGGGTTGAAACCAAGCCGTAGTGGTGCTCGTTTGCCTAGTCGAAGAGTAATCGGAGTCCATTGCCTCCAATTTATTTTAAGGTTGGTAAAAAAGAGCATGAGACGGAAGTAAAAGGTCTGGCATAACCCCATTGATTTTCGTGGAGAAATTGAAGGATAGAGAGAGATGAAGATAATTCATCGATCAGAGGGGAATGAATTTGTGGAATGGAACGGGGGCAGAAAACGTAGATAACTGGGTATTGCAGTTATTAGCAAACATGGTCAGGGAGTTACCACGGTATCCATGGAGTACGTGCAATAGTTTTGATGCGTTGTCATCGAATAAAGGGCAGTTTGGTCAGTTCGAAAAAGGCTTCAGCAGGGGAAGATTTGCTTTATATATAAGATAATATAAGAATTTATTAACCAATATATATAAAACAATCATTAATATAATATTTTTTATTTTGTACAGCAAACAATATTTGTCTATATATAAATCAAATAGTATAATAAAGAAATTATGCACATAACCAAATAATTTGTGACAACCACATCTACTTACAAAAATCTTACCTAACTAAACATATAATAGCAATATATTTAAACAGATATGAAATTGCTCATCATAGGATCATAGAATATAATTTAATTATTGTAATATGAATTAAAACTACCAATTTAATGATGCATTTGAATCCACGTTGAAACAATGACTTCCTTTCCTTTTATCGTTCTTGATTCGTTAGATTGCAAGTCCAAAATCACCAACCTCCAACTATCGAATAGTATGATTTTAGTTTGAAATATATTTGAGAATTTTAAAGTGGATATAAAAGCTATGTTTTAATCCAATTTATCGCCTACTCATTTTCGGTAAAAAATCCAATTTTAGTTTGATAAGTGTCACCCGGTTGTGACATTTGTTTACACCAATTCACTTCGTCAAAACTATATCACTTTGGACTTATGGAATTTGATAGTGGTCAAAATTTCAGCCTCATCCACATTCAACTTTATAGTCCAAAGACAAAGTCTTTGGTTCAATAATAACAATTATTATTAACCAAAATGCTCTAGCCGGAGACTTTGACTTTGAGTTGAGTTTGACTGTGATACTAATCGCATATAACCGAGGAGACGAATCCTCTCTTGAACAGTGCTTCACTTCCAATACTTCCACTCGACCCAACTATAGTCGCCATGCAATGATTTGGCTATAATCAAAGCGAAGCTTTCATATTCAAGATCCACAGTATTCTTAAGTTGTGAGAACTATGTAAATCAGTCACATTGATAGTTTCAGTTTGACCTTAGTTATATTAACCAATAGAAAACTATCGAGTGTAGGTGCCACCAACATTCATGAGTAATACAATGCCCAACATTTGGAGAGCGTTACGTACTTCAGTCTCAACGGATACATCGATATCCAGTCTCGATGCATCTTGACTAGGAACATTCAAAATGGGATATTTGTTTCATTGTGATAAATTAATCACGGTACAACACTTTGTAACTACTATCATAAAATATATCATTTATGCATTTTTCTATTAAATATACTTTTAATTAAGTTAATTTATTAATATAATCACATTATATCAAGTATATAATAGGAAGAAAATAATTTTTATTTTGAACAAAATTGGTCAACGAGTTAGATATATGTAACAAGTCACATAATTGGCCCTAGGGGATATCCCTAACTCTATCAATAGTATCCCACATTCATATTGATAATAATTAAATAAATAATTTAAGTTACATTTGGTTTGTTTTATTTAATGACTTTAATATCTATTATTAATCATCATTCATATGGCTAAATAAGTATTACTTAGCATTCTAATATAGTTTATTTTATCTTATTTATCATTATATATTTTAATATATGTCATAATATATCACTTATATCTCATATTAATCATCATTTATATGTCATAATTTCTCCTTATACATTACATATTACATCTTTACAATATCATATTCAATGTATCATTTATGATTTATTAGCATAGCATGTAAATCTTATTTATTAAATTTAACTCTCTAGTTTATAAGCATTTTATTTGGGGAGGCTAGATTTAGAGTTAGGGTAAGAGTTAGTGTTAGAATCATAGTTTTAGCTGGTTATTTTTGTTGATGACAAAGAAGGAAAAATACATAAAATATAGGCATAGATTAACGAGGAGTTTTGTAACCTATGGGTAGTTATACTATATTTGATATACGGAGTTGTCATCATCAAAAAATGGAGATTTTTAGTATCTTAGGTATTGGTTTTGATGATAACTATAGACATTATATAAAATATAAATATTATGCTTTATCAACATATATATATATATATATATATATATATATATAAATAGTATATATGTAGGATATTAGACAGGTGTTGATTAAGAAGACTGTATACTATCAAGAGTAGATTCAAGACGCTGATACAGAGTTTCAAGAGTTCAAGAATGAAGACTCATGAGTATTGAAGAGTTCGAGATTTCAATATATTCCAAATAAGTTATAGAGTCATAGAATTTATGTTAAAACTCTGATAGCATTTTCTTGATCTCTCTCTCTATTTCAAATAAGTTTTACATATTTTTCAATTATCCTGGTTTTCAAAATAATATTTTCAAACATCTATTCAAAATATTTCTCAAAATAAATTCTTAAACTTTTATGTTTACAAAGATATTATATTAAATTTTTATGTATTTTTTAATTTTTAATTTTTTTGGTATTTAGTTTAATTATATCTTCCTTATGTTTATTTTTTATATTTATATTTTGATTTTAGATATTTACTTATAATTTATAACTATATTGATTTTATATGATTTACATTATATTGAATACACTTATTAAATCTTTCAAAATTATTTTATAAAGTTTAATTGAATTTATATGATTAACATATGTATAAACTATGTTTAAATGTTTGTACAAAGTCTCAAAATATTTTACAAAACTTAATATTGTCAAGCTAATTTTTATTAAGTGATTTTTCAAAATACAAAGGGATATGTCGGCATTTCCTCTCCAAGTATGTCGACATATAAGCCGAAAATTTAACAACTACTTTCTTATTCTTCTCTCCTTTTTCCACTCTTTCATTTTCTAAATCAGAATGTACCTAAACTCTGCCGAAATTCAACCACAATCAATTTCAATCATCATTAGTTTGATTCTTCTTCGTCTGCTCTCTGATTTCTCTCATCACTCTCACGCAAATCAAGATCGAAGTGCTATTCAAAAGTTATAGGATCAATTGTAATCAAGATCGAAGATCTAAGTCTGTAAAACTTTATTAAATCATACTGCTATACTTGTGGGTGTGATTGTAGCATGTAAATCAATTGAGCGTGATTGTAGCTCGTAAATCAATTGGGTGTGCTCAATAAGCCGTAAATCTAGTGGGTGTGCTTGTAGCCCAAAAATCAAGTGACCCTACCCACATGTCGAGATTCTGTAGGGTGTGTCTCGTAGCCTTGAAATCAACATTGCACTTGCATTTACTAGTTGAAAAGAAATCTGTACAAGGAATTGTGCAAGATTAGACGTAGGGTAGCTTCGAACCAGTATAAAATCTTGGTGTATTCTTTTTATTTTACTTTAGTTGCATTTATTTTTATCTACACTTTGATTCTGTGATTGTTAATTACATCACTCCAAGTAGAATCTTAAAGAATTTAAAAAATATTCATATGATCTGTTACACACTATTCATCTCTCCTCTAGTATTAATTTAGCCTTGAGATCCTTATTTCGCTAACTCGCATTATTCACATCAAGCTTTATGCTTGACCTTTAGTTTATGTTTTTCTACTTAAACACTATGATAGTCATTTGAGTAGGCTGAGTGTAAAGATTTGCTATGTCAGGTTGGACAAACAAAACTTTTTAAAGATGTGCAAGAGAACAATTTATCTATCACTATTTATAAAAATTCCAACATTGTTGCTTTTGCATGTAATAGTGACCGTAATCGTCTAGTATTTATGGCTTTGATGTGTCGTACTTGCTCTTTGATCGCATTTAGGGCTCCCAAACACTCTTTCAAGGCTTGACCGAGCATTATCGTTATTTTTTGTGAACTTCTTTTTTGTTATGTTCAATGATGATATATGCATCCTTTGTATATCGTACAAAAAACCAATATGGCAACCCAAACTTTTGGATTTTCACGTTATCTTTGCTATATTGTAGTTTTATAAATGTGATCTTAGCAATGGAAGTGAAATCTGTATGGAAGAAGCGGTGAGCAAAGATATGAATTTATAGGATGAAATATAAATGAGATATTGACCTATTATGCGTATGACACAAATAGTTCTACTCTAGCAAGTGATGCGTCCAATGTCGAAACCGAGCATAGGAAAGCTACCATCCATTGTATAGCAATAATCCCATACGACCCTGACTGGGCCAAAAGTGATAATAAATGATATGCAAGTACAACACAGGCTCCTTACAGACTTGGTGCACGTCACTTGCAACGCACCAAATTTGAAATTTATTCAGTACGGTTAAGCACTACAGTTTTCATCCAACCCAGATATGAAAATTCATTTCAATAACAAAAGTACACATTTTTATACATCATCTCCATATATTTCTTTTTCACGCATCCATTTAAGTTGGCTGAGAGAAATACTGGAAGGTGCATAGTTATCCTCTCACAAAAATATTAAATAATAAACCTTAACTTACAAACTAACATTAATCAGTACGGAACATTCTAATTCCACTTAAGGCCCTACAAATTAACCTCATTTGAATCTCTACGACTCAGATTCGATCATTTTATGCAAAGCGTATAAACCTTCATGCAGATTCCAAACTTATAATTAGTAATCCGATAATTTTGCCTGACATAAAACCTTGCAATTGCTTGATTGAAGACTGGAATACTAGACCACTGGCTTCATCAGTAAAGCACTTTCCATTTACTTATTTCAACATTACCGGATTTTGCAATTTCTTCTGAAGTCTGTGATATGAAAAAAGAAAGAGATATAATATGTGTTAGTTCATGAGCATAATGTTTACTAATAAGTTGCAGACCATTATGATTACAGTCATTCTACTGACATTTGCTTCTATAGTAAGAGTTGAGAACTTGAGCTTCAAATATGATAAATAAATAAATTTGTTTCATTTAAAGATGAAGATTACCTATCCATTTTGATTGACCGGAAATTCGTTTTGATTGACCGGAAATTGTTAACAAATCATTGTACATTGTCTCGAATCTGAAAGCATAATCCTTTCAAAGAATATACACTGAGAACCTCTTCCTTTTAAAGAAATGTCACCGCTCTAAAGGCATAATCCTTGTGATTATAAAAAGGCATAAAACTATGCATTGCTGCAGCTATCAATTAGCTGTAAACCATCAAAACCAAACATTTATCCAATTTTACAATAACTGAAAATAAAACACTTGTGTTTGTGTAAAAGATGAGATTAACATAGGACATATATGAATCAATAATTTCAATATCAACCAGAAAATGGAAACTTTAATTTAAAGAAATCCAAGTGTGCATTCTCGAACAAGAGTTTGGCAAACTCTAGACATTGATAAATTTGCAATTTTGGGACGAGAGTTTGGCTTAGACTTCGGTTAGAATTTAGTTTAATGTAAGGTAATTATTGTGTATTTCTAATTTAATTAGTTATAACATTAGTTGTTAATTATTACAATTATCTGATTGATATTAATCATTAAAAAAATATTAATAATTTTTTTAATTAATTAACAGTTAATTAATTTTACTTGATAATGTTTTTATATATATTGATATATTTACATATATAATATAATAAATTTAACTAATTTTACATTTAGAAAACAAATTTCCAACTTAGAAATTGAAAAATTGCAACTAAAAACAATTTTTACAACTATTTAATTAGTAACGGCAAAGTATCTTGGTATATTTAAATATACAGTATAATATTTTTAAATTAGTTTACAATTAGAAAACAAATTTCAATCAAGATGTAGAAAATTACAATAAAAATAAATTTACAATTGATTTTTTTACAATAATTGAATTATATTTTGAGATATTTAAAAATATACAAAATAATAGAGTTAATTTAATTGTATAATTAGAAAACAAATTAAGAATCAAAAAAATTACAATTAACAAACATATTTTAACATAAATAAAAAACAAATTACAATTTATTATAACTTATGAGCCTTTAAGTCGGATGTAAGGGGTGGAGCTCTCCCATGCTCTTGAAATTTGGGAGTTCGAACGCTCTTATAAAAGACGTTGATGTCAAGTTTATGGTCGACGTAAGCTTCTTATGTCGGACGTAAAGAAATTCTAGATGCTCAAACATGAGCATTTATGTTGTCCAAAAGGACCCATATTAATTGTACAAAATTTATCGTCGTGCTACCTTAAGAAATGGAAAACTGAGTTGATGTTTGTATAGTGGATGGATATATTTGCTTTATTAATTGATTCATTCTTTTATTAAAAGAACTTATTAAGCTGATGGAAACCCAATTTGGGTAAAAGCGGAGATATGCAGCTATTGTGAAAGATGGGGTTGGAAAGTACAAAAATACCCTCTTTCATTTAACTGTTTCTTGGAAAAGATGGAAGGGCACCTTCGAAAATTTAAAAGCTTCATTTTAAGTTTTTGGCATTAAAATATAGATGATTATTGCTATATATTACATACAAACATACGTAAATACAGATATGAAATAATAGTAGTAGTAGTGAAAAATAGATAGTATTGACACATTGTTTGGGTTGAACAACGAATCTCGTGATTAACATGGTTGTTATTGTCTTCATCATTGTAATCATGCATGAGTACTCCAACTTTAACTTGTTAAAAGCTTCGTGAAAATGCCGACGGCTAACTTTTCTCTGAAAACTATAACAGCAAGGAAATTAAAACAAACAAAAAAATTACTAAGTATTGTAAATTTGAAATGAAATTTTTTGTCCCCACTGCATGTATTATGAAAAACTGAAAGATTCAGCATTTGAAAATCATTTGTGCATTAGAACAAGAAACAAATTTATGATGCGAATGTCAGAATTGAATCTCATTGAAATAAAAAATATAAATTGGATCTAAATAAACCTGTTGTACAAAAGTATAACAAATATTGAACAAATAAACTTTTGTAGTTGTACCCCCCAAAAAAAAAACAACTAGAAAAAGTTCAACAAATTATGCAAATAACATCATGAATCATGGCATCTTAAATAGAAAGCATGTTGTCTAATGCAAGGTTGATATATAAATAAAAAAAGATTATTTAGATTAGAGGAATTGACACAAAACTAAAATTTCATTGATCCTTTCTAAGTTATGATCTATTGCAATGTCAAATTTCTAGCTTGATTCGTATTCAAATTCGACTTCTCTAACATTCATTCAACAAGAACAAATCGACTGAATAGGACGATCACATGCTTTCGTATCATATACTTTGTGACGATGTAATAACCTTGTAACAATACCTCTCTCACATCTGTGAAGAATAACCATGATACTTAGACCAAGTTTTCTTGTGTTATTGTACCCAGGTGCAAGTATGATGGTATAATGTCTATATGTGTTGACCAGATACTCTGACGTAAGGTCACAAGTGGTTTAGAAACAATTTCTAAATAATAAAATGATTCTAGTCTTCAAAAATTACTGTTCAAAGCTAAAGTACTAGCATCCCTGTAAAGTAGAAGGGAAAAAAATGCTTACCAAATTTAAAGCAAGGCAGGATGGAAAAAATGCTTACCAAATTTAAAGCAAGGCAGGATGATCATAATCTCTTCTATATATGGTAGAGATTCAAAACGGCACGTTCTCACATAAAAGCCGCTTTCATTATATTTATTTTATGAAGGGTGGAGGCAGAAGCAAACTCGGTAATAATATTCATATAACATGTTGGGAATGCATACGGGATCAATTTCAATAATTGATTCGCATGCAAGTGAGTGATGAGACGTCGTTTGGGAACTTATCATCAAATATGTTGTTTTATCCGCTTTTACCATTGATGTCTGTCGGCCTCATTTGTAGGTGTACACATCTGAGCGATAGCAAAAGCAGAATTACTCATGATCTCTTCAGAGAGCAGGAAATGCGGTAGAGGCAGACTTGGTACAGCAGGATGCAATCCGAGTTTGAAACGCCCATTCGAGTCGATAGAGGATGCAGTCAACAGACTGCTGCCATACCAAGTAATCACGTTCAATGTTTCATGGCAGTAACGACATGGGCAAGTTGCAGGTTCATTGCCACGTTTAAGAAGCGGGTTCAGTGTGTCAATGCGATTTGTAAGAAGAGGTGTACGACAGAGTTTAGTGCTGATGAACGGTTGATGCTGGAGAAGGCTATGCTGGAAGAGGAGCAGGAGGAGGAGTTGGCTACACTGAAAGCTCCACCTATGAAGAATCCTTATTACAGTAAAGATAAGACCAATTCATCCAGCTGTTCAAATTGTGTGCTTTTCTATAAAGTTATCAAATTTCTGTATGCATTCTTCGTCATTTTACAAATATACCCATCTCTGTGAGAATCAAAAGTTTAAGGGTGACCATGTAATACCAAATATCAAGTTCCATTACTTAGTTTATATATACTATAGCAATATGTTTTTTTTCCTTTCAAACACGAACAAGATCTACTACCATCCATCAAATATCAAGTTTTGTTACATAGTTTGTAATTTGACCATCTAATACACTCCGCCATCTGTTAATTCTTTTCCCATAAAGTGCACATAATAGAGAAATCAAGTGTACAACAATGTAAACTTAAGCATATACACTTCATATGTAAGATAATGTTGAGACTTGAGATTAGTCCCACGTCGGACAATTTACAATATAAATCATGCATAAACACTAATAAACCTCTTTTCACATCACCAATTGGTTTTGTGATAATATGTGGTTCTCTAACATGGTATCCGAGCGGGTTTAATTGTGTCACACGTCACCCTCAATGAATGTCCACGTGTTTGGCTTATGATCCGCCACACGTGCGGGGCATGTGTTGAGATTCGTCCCACATCGGATAAAACACTTATATTTCTGTAAAAGATGAGATTAACATAGGGCATATATGAATCAATAATTTCATTATCAGCCGGAAAATGGAAACTTTAATTTAAAGAAATCTAAGTGTGCATTCTTGAACAAGAGTTTTGGCTGGAGTTTGGTGAACCCTAGAGGTTGGTGAATTTGCAATTTTGGAACAAGAGTTTGGCTTAGACTTCGGCTAGAATTTAGTTTGATATAAGGTAATTATTGTATACGAGTGTAATAGCACGCGCTTCGCGCGTGTCTTATTTTTGTTATAAATTGTATATATTAAAATCAGTCAAAAAAATAATTTTTTATTTCAAGTGATACTAAGATTTGTATATTTGTAGAGAAATATTTTGAATTTTAAAGAAAGATTAATTTTATATCATATTTTTAAAAGCGTTTTGAATTTGTAAAGTATGTTTAACTATTAGATCCTACTTTTAGGGGCGTTTGAATTTTTATTTCTATTATTAATTACTAAAGAATGGATTTAATTTTATATTGTTTTAAATTTTTATTTCTGTTATTAATTAGTAAAAAATGACTTTGAAAAAAGTTTATTCGTAAGATCCTATTTCTAAGTGATAATAAGATAACACGTTTTGAATTGTTAAAAAAAAAATTAACTGTTATATCCTATTTTTAAGCAACGGTAATATTTAATAATATTTGTAGAGGGACATTTTTGGTAGTTCACGTTAAGACCAAAAAAGTGTGACACCAAAGTTATTACAACTATTATTAAAGATTTTTAATTTAATTGGTTATAACATTATTTGTTAATTATTATAATTATCTGATCAATTTTAATCATTGAAAAAATACTGATAAATTTTGTTATTGATTAACAGTTAATAAATTTCAATCGATAACGTTTATATATTTTGATGTATTTACTTACATAATGTAATAAATTTAATTAATTTTGCATTTACAAAACAAATTTCCCAATTAGAAATTAAAAAATTGCAACTAATTTTTTTATTGCAACTATTCAATTAATAATGATAAAATATCTTGATTATTTAAATATACAATATAATAAGTTTTAATTATTTTACAGTTAGAAAACAAATTTTCAATTAAAAATTAGAAAATTACAATTAAAAATAAACGTACAATTATAGAAGATTATCGCTATATATTACATACAAAGATACGTAAATACAGATATGAAATAATAGTAGTAGCAGTAGTAAAAAATAGATAAAATTGACCCATTATTCAGGTTGAACATTGAATCTCATGATTAAATGGTTGTTATTGTCTTCATCATTGTAATCATACATAACTAATATTGAATCAGTGAACGCTAACCATGATACTTAGGTAAAGTTTTGTTGCTTTGTTGTATGCAGGTGCGAGTGTGATGGTATAATGTCTTTATCTGTTGACCACATACTATGACGTAAGGTTACAAGTGGTGTAGAAACAATTTCTACATAATAAAATGATTCCAATCTTCAAAAATTACTGTTCAAAGTAAAATACTGGCATCCCTGTAAAGTAGAAGGGAAAAAATGCTTACCAAATTTAAAGCAAGATAGGATCATCATAATCTCTTCTAGATTTGATAGAGATTCAGAACTGCATGTTCACATAAAAGCCGCTTTTATTATATTTATTTTATGAAAGCTGGAGGCAGAAGCAAACGAGGTAGTAACATTCATATAACATGTTGGGAATGCAGAAGGGATTGATGTCAATAATGGATTCGCATGCAAGTGGGTGATGAGACTTCGTTTGGGAACTTTATTATTAAATATGTCGGTTTATCCGCCTCTGCCATTGATGTCGCTAGGCCTCATTTGTAAGTGTACACATCTGAGCAATAGCAAAAGCAGAATTACTTGCGATCATGATCTCTTCAGAGAGCAGGAAATGTGGTAGAGGCAGAATTGACACAACAGGATGCAAACCGTGTGTGAAACATCCGTTCGAGTCGATAGAGGATGTGGTCAACAAACTGCTGCCGTACCATGTGGTCCCATTCAATGTTTCACGGCAGTAACGACATGGGCAAAGATGCAGGTTCATGGCCACGTTCAAGAAGCGGGTTCAGTATTTCAATGCGATTTGTAAGAAGAGGTGTACGGAAGAGTTTAGAGCCGAGGAGAGGTTGATGCTGGAGAAGGCTATGCTAGAGGAAGAGCAGGAGAAGGAGTTGGCTACACTGAAAGCAGAGAGGGATAGGATGACTCAAATGCAAGCACAATATGACTTGAACTGTATCCTTAAACTGAAGCATACCACCACATTCTCTTCCAACCAGCCATTGATGTTATTAGAATTGTGGATCCTTTATGACATTGGATCCTCTTTGAAAATACATACCTTCTCAAGAATGTTAAGAAAAGAAAAGCTGCACAGATAACTGCAGGAATGATACAGCTTCAGGGTAAATTTCGTAATTCTGGAATTTACTGTGTTTGCTGCAAAGAAGTGATCAGTCCCTCGCAGTTTGAAGATCTTGCAGTTTAGTCAAAAGCAGAAGCCACATCATCACACATATTCTTTTAGCAGTGTTAGCAGTAGCAGTTACAACTGAAGTTGCGAGCAGACTGCATGCACAAATCAAATTTAAAACGATGTTTTATTGGATATAGATGATGATGATACATATTATATCCAGCATGGTTTGCTTTGAATATGTAAGAATACAATGTCTACATACATACGCACGCACACGCGCATATATATACATACATAGAATAAACTATAAAATTAAAGACATATCGAGAGTGAAAAATTAATTTATGATCGTACCTTTACTAATAGTCGGAATAGATTCACAATTTTTTTGGTCCGACCGCAAATTTCCCAAAATACCCTTATGTATACACATGATGTCACAAGTTCGAATCCCACGTGTCTAAAATCTATCTTGATTTTATAAGTTCGGAAAAGTACTAAGGTCACAGCTTCGAATCCTAGCAAAGACGGCTTTCATGTGTTTCTTTTTCCTTTTTAAATGTCCTTTGGTCCTAAATATAAATAAATATATTCATTCTTCGTTTATTTCAGTTTTATATTGAATAACACTTCTTATTTTGATTTTAGTATTTCATTCTATTTTTTTTGTAAATGCTTCTCTAAATATTTGAAAATAAAAAACATTTTCTTCTAATCATAGATAAAATTAGCTTTTTAAATAACATTCTGCTGACATATTTTTTTTCCCTTAAGCTTGATGGCTACTTTAAAAAGAAAAAAAAAATATAGCGACTGAAAATTAAAATTATATATGTGTCTTTACATTTTTTTTCAGCACAAGAATTCAATATTTGGAAATTAATTCTAACTTAATTTTTATCAAAAAATGTTCTACTACATGCAAAAGTTTAATTGTTTCAAATAAATACGTGTTTTGAACTTCAACATTATGTCAACAATTGATACCTAAGCTTTCAAATTCGAACTGTAACATTTATCTTCCATAGACAGAGCATATATCATTTATACTAATTATCATGTCTATCACATGATAGACGCATGTAATTTGTATCAATTTTTTTTTACCTTTTATGTGTGGAATGCCAGTGATTTATTATAACCATTTTATATTGCATGTATAAAGGATGTGTTTTTATGTGTGGAATACCGGTTGTTTATATCGACATTTTATATTGCATGTATAATGGACATGCCTTGCATGCGTGGAGCACAAGCCGTTATATCTCGTAATAAAATATATCGATTTGGCAGCATGCATTTTATTTATCCATAGACAAGTAAACATGAATTTTAACACTTGATATTAGAAAGTACGATCCCCTTAAGTATGTTTGGAGTGGCATTTGGTCAAATAATTTTCATTTTATATCATAAAGTTTGTTATGACCCAATCAAAAGACCAAAGTACTTATTGTAAAAAGCTTATGCGATAATGACATTCTATGCATTCGGTTTTAACTGTTTTGCCCTAAGATTGAAATTCAGTGCTTAAATTTGTTTTAAAACCCCATAATGATGCTTCTTTTCATTCTAAATGTAGACTAGGTGACGTGATCTATGTAATGAATTCATTCTAAAATTTGCTAATATTCGATCTATAGACAACTTAAAACCAAAGAAGAATAAGAGGTTCCGCTTTTCCAATTTAAAGACAAACATCCTGCTACTAGGTTGACTGTGGGCGATATACTTCAAATTTTAGTATCACTTTTTTCCACTATGCATTTGCTTTATTGTACTAAAAACGGTTGAAAAAAAATGTTTTTTTGGTCTGCAAAAGAAAAGAAAAAGTGTTATAGACTTTGTGGTTAACTTTTTTATGATCTATTTTGTTTTTAGTGTTGTTTTTCATAAATAAAGTGTAAAACCAAAAGTCTACCATATTATATAACCATACACACACATGTATGCAAGTTGAATTTATATTTGAAGTTGAAAAACTAATGCTTAATCACATTAAGCTAGGAAAAAGACCTTATCCTCTCACTATTCAATTCTCTTAAAATAACATAGCAAGGTAGAAATGATATATTTTCACGAACCAAAATGCATTTTCCAACAGTCTAATATTATAACAAGTATGAAAGGTCAAGAAACTTAATTGACACTTTACAAAACCCATTTGCTACTCCGTTGTATGGAAATAATTCCTTTTCATGAAATTATTTAAAAGGAAAGAAATGTTTAAATAATTGTGTTATTTTTAGTTGTCGTATTACATATGTCAATCATATGTTATAAAGAAACATATTATATGCTAAACAAACACTACGTTAACAATACACTATTTAACAAATATGAGGATAAATGATAGATACTTGGTTGGTTATTCGGGTTGAACATTGCATCTCATCGTCGTCTTCGTCTTTGCAATCGTGATCGTTGTCCTCCTCCTCCTCCACGTCAAACGCAAGTAATATCTGATTTGAACCTATGAAAGGAATCATGACAATGCGATAGCCTTATTCCTCCAGAGATTCTACCTGCGTACAATTTTAAGAAAAATATTAGGAGAAAAAAATACTAAAAATAGCAAGAATATTATGTGTAAAGCCGGAGAATGATTTTAACATCACAAAACCATGTGTAAGATGCCTATTTAAGATTTGAAATAAACAATTAAAATATGCACAAAAGTGGAAATGAAAATTAAAGAATATTAAACTACATTAAGATTTATATGCCTGCATACACTCTGAAATTTAAACACCATCAAAATAGTACATAGAAGTTTAAATACAATGTAAAATAATACTATATACAGCAAGAATAAAATGCCAATATCAATCATTATTCATGATATTAGGAATTTGATGATTTAGAATTAGAAAATTATATGTAAGATGCCTACTTACAGCTTGAATTTACAAAACCTAAAATGCACAGATTTATCGAGAAAAAATTAAGGCTTTCAATAAGTAACCAAAAAATCCAAAATTTGTCCGCATCCATATCCAAAAAATGAAGAAAAAAAATCTAAAATCCATAAAGAGAAACGGATATGATAATATCCACATCCAAAAGTTATTCATCCAACTTTTATCAAGATAATAGTTGAGATCATATGTATTGATAGATGTTGTTTTATATATAGTAATAATTCATATTATACATGTACAAATAAATATTTGTAATTCAAAATTGATTATTATCATTGTATTTTTTGTATTTATGTTAGCAATTAGCATTATCACTGAAAATGATTTATGTTGGATCAAAAAAATCATTTATTTTTTTGACGTTATTAATTATGAGCGGGGTAGATAAATATCATATATTCGTCTGTATGTATGGATACAGGTATCCAAAAATGATATGACAATATGTGCATATGAAAGTATCTGTTGACCGGTCTATAAAAAAACAAGCTTGGTCAATTTGAGATAATGTTAACTCACAGCATATAAACTTCTAGAGAATAATAAATAATACATATAAATAAATACAGTGTCGTTTGTATTCAATCATAATACATGAAATGGTGTTATATGAAGATGTATTAATATGTTATGTGAAAATAAGAGAAAAATAAAGCTAAAAAGGAGTGAGGATTATACTATCTAGCTATGTTAGAATGATTGAATGAAACTGTTATGATAACGATAAATTTCCCTTTACTGTATCAATATAAGTTAATCAGTTACTAGTTTTGAATTAAGCCGGTATACCAGTATAAATTATATGATAATAGTAAATTTATCATTTTTATATGGTGAATCATTAGTAACATTTTTTTCAAAACCAACATTAATGGTAACTTACTAGACAACTTATAATATATGGAATTTTTCTTCTTCTTTCTCATTGATGTTTTTTATTGAAATACAAGGTGAAATGTATAATGAAACACCATATTATAGTGTAAAGAAATATCAAGCCTTTATTCTTTAGACAAACGGTAATTTATCATTACTAGTGCAATGACTATCAGTTTGTCAGTACATCAATCTCTGGTATACCAGTAAATCTGTAATGGTAAGATATACAAGTTCTAGTTTACAAGTAAAAACGGTACAGTAACGGTATTTGCAAAATGTTGAACCATTACCATAACAATCTTATGATTGAATATTGTTGTCTATCTTTCTCGACTTTGTTGTTCATTTGGAGAAAGTGAGTATTCGCTTTTCAAGAAAAGCGCTCATTTGTCTTTAATATCTTTATCTTTGTAATAATATACATACATATATACATGTATGTGTGTGCGTGAGCGTTACAATGACAACGTAATAAAGCTTAAGATCACCCAATTGGTTTTATTTGAACTAAGATGCAAAGTTTGTGCTATAAAATATTATTAGGGTTTATTGGACATATATTTAGTAGTTTGGATAATCAAAGTTCATGTTGTCTCTTTATTTCAATATATTTGAACAAAATTGTTCTTATTTTATATTATGATGATTGCAATTAACAATTCATCGTGTTTTAGATTTTGAATTGTGGATAAACGAATAATTTACATGTTCTTATTTTATATTATGCTAATACAAGCGCAGTCGTCAGATTTGTAGATAAACGAATAATTTAATTGTGGGAAAAATATTAACAAGGGTTTTTAATGGAACCATGAGGCTCAAAATATATATCGAACCAGAGATATGTAAATCTCAAGGTAGAGCTGGCCAAGGAAAAGACAAAAAGAAACAACTTCGAACTTGAGAAACTTACTAGTCTGGTACACTTTTTTTTTAAAACTCATTAAGCGGTTACCTTCCTTGAAACTCTAAATAGGTTATAGAGGCGAATATTCATTATATAGTTAAGGGCCTCAATTTTTACAAATTTGAACCAGGGTAAGAAAAATGATAATCGAACCCCTCTCAATTTATAGAAAGTACATTGTTCATTAGAAAAATTACAATTCCATTCTTTTTGGGACAATAGAACTGTATGTATGCATGCCTTCCTCTCTCTCTCTCTCTTATTCCAGCATACAAAAAGAATCACAACGCAAATACCCAAATACATAAACCTAGTTCTTTTTTCAAAATCATTCACTACTTTGCAAATTGCAATTCTTCTTTGGTGCTCTAGTTGTTGTTGTCGTCTAACCGTAAAATATAGTTTCGTAACATCTTTACTGCTCTATTTGTTGTTGCTAATTTTTCATGAACTTTTTTCAACGAGTTTTGAAATAAACAAATTTTGTCATAAAGTTTGACATTGTTTTTTTTTTTTGAAATGGTACTTCATATCACATGTTAATAAACGTTCGAATAACGCTATGTAAGTTTCGAACATGTAACATCTCGTACGAAAACCAAACGTTTAGCCACTGGGACAATGGTACTTGTCCCAGTGGTTTGACATTGTTACTTATAAATTACTGTAGTTTCATATAGCATTCTCAATGGACAAATTTATCACTAAAACAAAATGCACAATAAATGAATCGATTTTGCCCTTTACCGAAGATGCGCACAATAATATAGTGAAAAGGGATCATGTTGAGATCGATTACGAAAATCTTCCTTCGGATCCAGATTTACGATGTTCTATATAGAATTATAACCCAAATGATAGAGGTTGTGTTCGATGACCATACTTATAAAAAGGTCCCTGTCAATTTTTCCATCATGATTTTCCTCAAATAGTCATGATGGATGAATTGAGAATATTCAATCAGGATTAATTTGAACAATACGCTAATTGGTTGGAGTATAGTTGTAACGACCCGTAAATTTCATGGACTTAATGTGGTTAAATTAGTAAGTTCGTAATAAAATTTAGTAGAAAAAAATAAATAACTTAAAACCTATTTATAGAAATTGAATAGAATCCAAATGAATTAAGTAGAAAAAGGATTCTTACCTGGATATAAAATTTAATATGAGAATTAATGAAAATATTAAATGGATTTAATGCAATAAAATAGTGTAAACGGTAATTGGAATAAATTAAGGAATCATGTTAATGAAAGTTAATAATTTACGACTTGAATGAAATTCCAATTCATTAAAATCATCTAAATATTATGATTTGATTTTAAATGGAATATGAGAAAGACAAATGTAAGGATTTGATTAATATATATATTATTTATTCAGGGTATTGAATAAAATTGGGAATTCAATTGTAATTAATGGTAATAATGTTAGTATTAGCTAATAAATTAAATTTCAATGCAATACCCATAAATGAATGGAATGAAATGAATGTATGTAAATGTATACTAGGTTATTTATCAAATGGAAGGAAAGAAAAGTAAATATCGAATTGATCGATGAATAAATATGCATTGAATAGTAATTGAATGTAAAGGTAATGGTAATTGTATAAAATCAATATAAGATAATAAATTGCAAAAATTGTGGGTTGATAATAAGGCGTGAATGGGAAAGTGATTGTATGGTAAATGAATGAAATTCAAATTTATTGGAAAAAAGTAAATGGGTACTTAGTAATGAATTTAAACGGACTTAAAAATGGAATTTATTTAATTAATAGATATAACGGACAAGGATATACTTATAAATGTGGGATTAAGAGTTTTACCACAACTCTTATGAGTTATATACTTAGTCTGTTCAATAAAATCAGAAACCATTACAATAAATATAAATTTAATGTTATGCAATTGAGATAAACAATTGAAAACTGTTAAAGTATCTGGATATATATATTAAAATAAATGGTACACAAGATGGTAATATGATAATTAGTGAATTTAAGTATGGGAATCAGGATTTATTTATTTTTATGGAAACTTAAAGTCTAATAATTAAATTTAATTGCAATTAAATGAGATTGAATATAGTTAAATAATTCGTTATTTGAAATAAAGATAATATGAGAAATTTGCGTGATAATTTGGAATCCAATATTTAATCCATCTGTTTGATAGGAATGAATGGAATACTAATTAATTTAGTTAACTAAACAAAATTTTAGGATATTATTTATATTTGGGAATTTAATGAAATTAAGGATTTATATTGAAATTTATAAGTTTACCTTCTTTAATTTGACATTTAATTTTTTTTTAGAATCATTGTAGATGATTGAGGAATCATAAATGATAAAATTTTCCAATTCTGAAACTGAAATATAAAATTTGGATTTATTTACTAATTCTTAATTTATTTAATTAATATAAAAATGGCCATTTTTGTCTCGGACTCGGATTTCGACGAAACCAGTTTCATATTTTCCGTAACAGTGAATTATTGTAGGCTTTCAAGCTTCGTAGTGATCGAACTTGTCGTTTGATCGTACGAACGCGAAACGCCTTAAAATCGATTTAATTGAAATCAATTTGAAAATATTGATTTCAGCATAACTTCTTCATACGATCGAATTTGGACGTGAAA
The DNA here is from genome assembly GCA_030765085.1 of Allium cepa. NCBI lineage: Eukaryota > Viridiplantae > Streptophyta > Magnoliopsida > Asparagales > Amaryllidaceae > Allium > Allium cepa. The sequence continues at coordinate 253,848,728 of CM060944.1, read as the reverse complement.
CTTTTTCCATCGCGTTCAGAATATTTTAAAACACCTATTTGGATATATAGGTTTACCCAATTTCGTTCCGGGTCAGAACGGGCTTTTTGGGCCACGTTAGCGTTAGCACGTTTGTTTATCGGATCCATCTACTCTATTTCTAAACTACCTATATAAACCTAGTTATAAACCCTAGCCTTCATCTATTCTCATTTGTTTGTGTGTTCATTTCTTCAACTCTTTCTCTTCCCCATGGCTGCAAAACATAGATCCAAATTCAAATTTCAAAAATTAAATCAAAAGTCAAAAATTTAAAGTCCTCAGAAAAATTCCAAAAAAATATATGTTGTAGATTTCATCGATACGAATCTGCACGTAGTTTCTGTTTTTGCAATCGACGCACGATTCATCTGGAAAACTCGGTCAAAGGTCAAAATTCGCGAACCCTACGCGACGATTTGAGGTTTTTGATTTCGGCCTCAAGCAGAGAAATTAGGATATGGGTTTTGGAGAGGGAGGCTTATGGAGTTGAGTGATGGTGGTCGCATCGCCTATAGGGGCTTGTGGTGGCCGGAATCTCGCGGTTAGGGTTTGATAACCGGTGGCTCATGGAGGCGGCGTAGCACGTGGGCGGCGAGCTCGTTTGGGAGCGGGGGTGCCTGGAGGCGCAAGAAGCAGAAGCGGTCGCGGCGTCGTGATCGAGGCGGCGTGCGAGTGGTGCATGGGTTTGACTGGGTCGGGATGCGTGAGCAAACGTATGGGAGGAGAAGAATCTGTTGCGTGTGTTATGAGTGCTGACGTGGCAAGGGTATTATTGTTTATTTTATTTTGATTTCAAATCTTCTAACTTCAATATCTTTCACATACGAACTTCGTTTCACGCGAATTTTTTTTTGTTAGGATCGTAATTAAATTCCAGATCTTTTGACACTTGTTTGGACAGATTTGGAGACCGTCGAATTTTTGGGTTTAAATCGGATTTAAGTCGATTTAAATTCAAAAGGTGAGTGTTTTAACCCACTCACAACTTCTAAAATTTCTTATGTTTGTTGAATTGATTTTGATATGAGTAAAAATTTATTTATGACTGTTTGGCATGTTTTATTCATTATCTCAGTTAAATCGCAATTGTTTAATTTAACTGACAATTAATTTTATTATTGCATATAAATTGACGGTTAAAATTTATTTATTTGCATACAAACTGCTAGTTAAACGGTTATTAAATTTATTACTGAACATAAACTGCTAGTTAAACAGTTATTAAATTTATTACTGAATATAAACTGTTAGTTGATACCTGTTATTTATTTCCTATTATATTTATATGCTCTATATTGATGTTGTAAAATTGGATGATGATTATAATTAATGGTTGATGTTTGATGTTTGGTGAATGGATGATGTGTACTATAATTAAAAATCTGTCAGTTATCATGCATTCCATTTTATTCGGGATTGCGGTTTGAAATGATATACAACCGCATTTTTATTTTTATTTTTTAAAATGCGGGTTGAAATGATAAATATCCGTATCACTTGACCATAGGGTAGAAAATTTTATACAGGCACCGCGGTATATGTATAAAATTATTTTGAAATGATTTTTGGTTTGGATATGATACGGTTTAATAAATATTAAATTTGGATATTTTATAGTTAAATTTAGAATTTAAGCTACGTATAAATCTGTTGAATAAAAATAAATAAGTTGAATAGTGAAGTTTGACAATTTATATCATACGATTAAGTACAGGTTTAAGATATTTTATATATAGAGTTTAATGATTCCAATCAATTAAGATTTGAAGATGAGTTGGAAATTTATTTGGAATTGGGTTTATTTAAAAAATTTAACTCCGTAAGTTGATGCAAACTTATTAAGATTTGGAAAATTTAAAGGTATGATAGTCATAACTGGATTCTTTATTCAAGATAAATTTAATGAATATTTGTAGTATAAATAAAGTGAAGGAAATAAATAATTGTTAAAAATTTGAGTTTTATTTTATGGATTTGTTATGTGAATATTTCAAAACTAAATAATAGGACAATAGATTTGCTGAATAGAAATTTCCAACCTTAGTTTTGAAATTGTTAAATACGCAAAGTTTGAAATATTTTGAAATCGAAGTATTTTTGTTGAAACTGAAAGTGAATCTAAATTTATGGGTTTAGACTAAATTTAAAGTGAATAAATGGTAAAGGCGTGGCAATTATTTACTTTATAAAGTAATTTAAAATCAGCTATTTTACATACTGTTGAATATCCAAACCATTTAAGTTTTGGAAGTTATGGTTTTAAAAACTATGGATTTCGAAGTTTTTGTTTTGAAAGTTATAATTCAAATGTCCAGTTTCCAGATATTAAATTTTTTAAAGCAGTATGATTTTGGAAAAGAAATATATTTGAAATAAAATGATATTATTGATTTGGGTTTTATAAAAATAATATCAAAATGAGTTGTTTTGGAAAGGAAATGATATCGTATTTATGGGTTTTGAAATGGATAATTTTATTCTGGTTTTGAAAGTATAATTATTTTTAAATGACCGCGGTGTTATAATAACGTTTGGTTGTTGAAGAGACCGGGATCGGAAGTTGTCATACTCTCTGCCAACTCCGAAAACCACTTTAACAACCGTGTACGCGGTAGAGATTCCAGAATGAAGTAGGATGGTGGCGGCGTTTCCTTTGAGGTAAATACGTGGACCCGACTCCCGTGAGTTGGCATAAGGTGGCTAAACAGGAGCGATTCTCGGGCCAATGAGGTCATTCCTCTGATCGGACACTCCTCTTCGATATTATACTTTGACTTTGGATTGATTCGGTGGGCACCTTTATTTTGATTTTGGGGGAGTTTGTTCGAGGCGGGCGGTAGCTGCGCGCTGCGCGTTACCACCAGCCCGGATGCGTAATTGGTATATCTACCCTGGCGTTGCCTAGTTGTGCCGTGTCACCTACCCTATCGCGCCTTGTACGAGTTTGGATTTCTTCCGTAGCCCGTCTGTTATCCTCTGGTGGCTTCCCGATCAGGAGGGACTATGATATTGGATGGACTACTGGGACTATTATTGTGCTAAGGGGAATATTGGGTCACTCCTTAACACTATTTAAAAGTAAGTTTATTTTACAAATAGACACTATTATAATAGCGCAATATACTACATAGTAAGTAGTTTAACGGATCCTTAGGAGATGTAAATCCCGAGCATCTCTTGAGTTACTGCACTCATATTTATTTATGTTGATTTAACTTACATAAGATCTTTTAGTTCTGACTCGAGTGTTTTGTCTTTTCAAATTCGCTCGGGTCAGTCCGAGCGTTTCAGGATTTGAAGTTTTAGCTCTGGAGGACGAAGACGAAGATTTGTGTTACTATTATCTACTATTATTCCACTACACCATTTAATTCCGCTGCATTGATATTTATTGGTATGTGAACTCTGATATTTATTGTATAAAGTAGAAGCAAATGTTTGAAACAGTTTTATGAACTATATATTGATTATTATATTTTATCCTTCCGCTGTGAGATTCTATTTTATTTTATTTCTTCTCTGTTTTTCTTATTTACCTCATAACAATCCGCCCTTCCGTATGGTTTGAATTGGCACGTGTGTCGATTTGAAGTGTGCGAAAAGGCGGGATGTTACAATAGTATAGCCCAAGATCCAATGTATTGTCTTTATTGTTGCCTTTTCAAACATAAATGTAACCAAGACGGTGGTGAAGTATCTGTTAATGTTGGTTTTCAGAACTGGAAAAAAAGAAAAGAAACTTGATCTACATGTAGGAATACATAATAATGCGCCCACGACCAGACCAAAAAACAATGTTTGGATCTCGTGAGTCAAAAGCTTACAGCAAGTATTTCATCTTTATTTACCACTAATAGAAGCAAATGCAAAATTGCATATAGAACTCAATTGGCTATTGCTATAGATTTTGTTCGATCTTGTTGCAACAAAGTTTGCCATTTCGTGGTCATGATTAAGCTCAATCATCAACCAATTGAGGAAATTACCTAGAGTTATTTCACTTTCTTTTCATCGTTTGAAAATGCTCCTCGAAACTCTAAGTTAATTTCATCAAATATTCAGAAGGACGTATGTATTGTTGCCGCTATAGAACCAACTAATGTTTTTATCATGGATATTGGCGAATCAAAAATTACTCTATTAGTTGATGAATCTCATGACATATCAATAAAGGAACAAACGGCTGTTGTTTTGAGATATGTAAACAAAAAAGAGATGATAATTAAGTGCTTCATTGGCATTGAACATGTAACTAATACAATATAGACACACACACACACATATACATACATACATACATACATACATAAATATATATATATATATCAAGAATTCTACTAAAAATATATTATCCCGCCATAAGTTAAGCATGTCAAGTTTGTATGGTCAAGGCTATGATGGAGCAGCTTAAGATGCTAGGTGAACTTGCAGGCTTAAAATATCTTATTTTAAATAAGGATCCTTTTGCATTTCAATCCATTGTTTTGCTCATCGACTTCAATTAGCTCTTGTTTATGTTGCAAAAATCATTCTTAAGTGGAGTTTCTTTTTGAATTAACTTCAAGAATAATGAATATTGTTGGAGCATCTTGCAAAAGAAAAGATATTCTCTTAGCTAAACAATATGAAAAGGTACTTGAAGCATTGACTAAAGGGGGAATTTTTACGGGAAATGGGTTGGATCAAGAAACAAGTTTACAATGGCTGGGTGACACCTGATGGGGATCACATTATGGTACACTGATTAGACTTATTACCATGTTCTCTTCTTTGCGTGAGGTGCTAGAAATTATTATGGATGACGGTATTAGTTCAAAACAAAAGGTTGTTGCACAGGTTTTGCTAGAGATAATAAACTCATATGATTTTGAATTTACCTCTCACTTGATGAAGAATATTCTAGGAATAACTAATGAATTGTCATTGATATTGCAAGAAAAGGTCAAGAGATTGATAACACGTTAAATTTGGTAAAAGTATCAAAAAAAGCGTACAAGAAATGAGAAGTAACAATGAGAAATGAGAATCTTTGTTTGAGGAAGTGTCTTTATTTTGTTTTTTGAATGAAATTGTTGTACCTAACATGGATGATGAGTATATAGCTCGTAAACGTTCAAGATGTAGAGTTGAAAAAATTAAAATTTACATCATATACGGGTTGAATTTTGTAACAGCGTTATAGATTTACAACTTTTAGAACTAAACAACCGTTTTACTGAGCAAAATAGCGAGTTGCTTTTGAGCATGGAAGTCTTAATCCAATCAACTCATATTTTTCTTTCAACATTACGAAGTTACTTAATTTTGCTCGATTTTATCCGAAAGAGTTTTCTACTCATGATATTGTAATACTTGAGAATCAATTTGAAACTTACATTATGGATATGCATACAAATGATGAGTTTTTGGTTATTAAAGACATTGCTGCTCTTGCAAAGAAAATGGTGGAAATAAAAGGATATGTAGTCTACCCACTCGTCGTGTTGGCATTGACTTTACTAGTAGCGGTTGCAACCATTGAAAGAGCTTTTTCTACTATGAAAATTATTAAGAATCAATTGTGTAGTCGTATGGAAGATGATTGGCTTAATGCTTGTCTGGTTACATACATTGAGAAAGACATTTTCAAAGAAATTAGTCATGAAGCCACTTCAATCTATAAAATCTTGATGTATATAATACAATCGATAAAGAGTTATCCATCACTCGTAGGCCTTAAATTTTTCGATCAAACTCATGCTAAGAAGCTCAAGACGAACGAGTTCTAACACTCACTGGAGAAATCCAAAGAGTTCTAATTTCTCTTTCGGTTTTCAAGAATATAAAAATCAAGCAGGAGCCTTATTAGAAAAATGAAATGATTGCATTTGACCTTTCCAATATTATAAGAATATATTATAAAAAATTAAAATTATCCACTTTGACAAATTCGTGAAACTAATCTAATTAATAAAACTGTTTAATTGAAACATACCAATAAACTGAATTAAGATTGACAAAGAAATATAAAATATACTTAACAATAAATCTTTTAGCATGTTTTCGCTTTAAGACCCATGCAAGAACCGAACCATACATCTACAAGAAACATTCATACTTTGTTAACCTAAGTGTTTATTTGCTAGAAACTATATATTGACTTCTAAATTTTGAATTTTGTATTCTAAAGTAATAGAAGGAAAATACGATCCATACTAGAACACATACTAAAGTTGTACAGTGAAAAGTCGCGTTCGTAACATACGAAACCTCGATGAAATTTTTCATTCAAAATGAAACGACTCAAAACTTTGGCCATTTGATTTTAAAAAATTTAATTTAAATATTAAAATATTGGTTTAAAAGGTTAAATAACTTAAAATTTCAAATATAGTGATTAAATTAAATTTATCATCTGGAATTCTAATATAAGGGTTATTTAAATTATTTGAATATGAGAATTTATATTTGAATACTGATTTAAAAATCAAGATTTTAGATTGAATATAAATTAAATGGATTAAAAGGCATATTTAACTCATTTTGATGTAATAAACAATAATAGCGAAATCAATTGTAAATTTATTTGCAATACTAAATGGTTAAATAAATTATTATTTCACGACTCGATTTTTATTGACGTATTTTTAATTTAATTTATTGAGTTTTTCCATAATTTTTAATTTGAAAATTATTTAAATTATCTGTTTAACATTTTATCGTCAAATAACAGTGCTTTTATGATTTTACATAATTCAATAAATAGTGTATATTATTATTATTTTGGAATCGAATCGTTGTTCTTAGCGCGAACATATTTTTATTTGTCGATTGTAGTCCATACGTAAAACGAAATGTCGAAAACTAGTATTATATATATAGACACTAACAATTGAAAATATCTCAACCAACCTCATTCCTCTATTTCTTCTACTGTTCCATATCCCTTCAAATGTTATAACTAAGAGGAAGGAAAAAAAAGAAAACATAGGTTTTAAAATTTGAAATAAATTCAAATCAATTTCAAAAAAATAGGAAAGGTTATAGCTGTGAGTGTGGAATAGCTAGTCTATATTTCAACACCCAAATAAAGGGGTGCAGCATGATTTTGGGCTCTTCTGTAACATCTTTAATTTTTGATAACGTTATTCAGAAGGTTTAATTAAATAAATTAAATAGAATATTATGATAAGGAAATTGAGATTTGAATGAATTATATATATAGCGCCATACTTATTAACTAAGTAAATGGGCTTTAAATTGGTTTATTGGTTAATTAAACTACACATGGGCATATTAGTAAATTAGTCAATTTATTACACATGGTTATAACTTCTCATTTTTGTCTATTCATGCTTCATTTCTCACGATCACAAATACAAATCTAAAATCTAAACCAGAGCCGGCACTACCAAGGAAGAAAGGAAGAAATTTTAATCTAAAGCTAAGGATCAAAAGCTAGGGAGGTTTAATCAACAACAAATCTCAAATTCCTTATCAAGTCTAAGGTGAATAATAACCTCATATCATCTCTATTTTCATTCTATGATTATATAATTTTGGATTTATGATTTAAATTCGTTTTTGTGACAAAATGGATGATGATATGCTTGAGTTATATTATGATGATTTGTTTTAATTCATAAGCACATGAATTTGCATGGTTTTGACATGAAAGTATGAAACCGAGAATATATAATTTCAGATTGCCATGGAAAATTTTTATGTTAAGTAAAATATGATTTTGGAGATGGATTTTAATTTTCAAAATTTTTCAAGTTATGCAAATTTTATTATGAATTTTTAATGAAAAATATGATATAATTGGGTTTATAATTTATTTCGAGAATTTTACAAATAAATTACTAAAGTTTTAATATATTTGATTAGATGATGAAATTGAATTTCCATGATATTTGGAGATTTTTCCTAATAGATTTACTAGGGAAAATAGATTATTTTAAAAGGAGGACTTTGTTTGAAATAATTGGCTTTGGTATATGAAAGGGCTAAAACGTTGCATTTTAATGGTTTTAATCTGATTAAAATGCGGCACTTATAAAGGTAAAGTATTTGAAATGTTTTTACGACAATCAATTAATAGTTTACAAATAGGCAAGTTGTTAGAAATTAATTACTAAAAGTTGCTATAATATTCAGTCTTTAAATTAGAAAAAGACGTTCCGCCTCTATTAATAAGGACCATTCGACTCCTTTGATTCCGTTCGTCTCAGTCGAAACCAACACAGTTGAAACCACCATATTCGAAACCAATACACAAGATATCATTTCGACGGTATGCGGATTGGAAGTTGGGCGAAAGCCTTGGTGTCGAAAGGTTAGCCTTCGATGGAGTCGAAACCATACTTTGTTCAAAAGTTAAAATCTTGCCTTGTTTTACTTAATGCTTTCGACATAGTCGAAACGTATGTTTTTCAAAGGGTTTTATAATTAGTTTTCGAAGAAGGTTGTCTGTGTTAAAGTATTAGCTTTCGAAGGGGTATCTTTTTCCTTAAATAAGAAGCTTTCGAAAGGAATGATTCGACCGAGTCGAAATTAAGCCGCTAATTCCCCTTTTCGACTGCATTGAAGTCATATATGTTGTCGAAGGGGCTGCTTCTGTTTTAACCTAAGGCTTTTTCCTAAATGCTTTCAAAGGGGTTGAGGGTTTTGAAGGTGATAGAGTCGAAAGGAGGGTTCGACTCTATCCTTCGAAGTATTGATTTTTAAAGTCTTTTGCTTTCGACTAAGATGGTTCCGACACCATCAATTTTTCCTCAAACTAACTTTTATTAGTTTCTAAAGAGATACTTTCGTATATAACCGTTTTGACCCAAATGATTTATAAAGAGCAAACCCAATGCTTTCGAAATGGGTGCTTTTATTTGTTTGGAAGCTCTATATTTTATAAAGATAATTTGATACCATCGAAAGGTATAAAAGGTTTCGAAAGAGAATGTTTACTAAAGGCTTCGAAAGGTATGTATACAATGTTTTGAAAAGAAGTCTTTGCTTTTGAAGGAGGCTATCCATATGTTTCGAAATAGATGTTTTTATGGTTTCAAAACATAAACTCAATCTCAACTTAAAGTAATAACGATGGCATAAATAAAGATTTTGAAATATTATTCACATTTTTATTTACCCGTAACTGTATTTTGAGGAAAGGACAGAATAACCAGTTAGGTTGATCCAGAAGTGAACTTAAGTTAACAGATGTTTACTTGTGTTTAAAAATAAAGATTTAGTTGAGTATCTTTTTTTTAATTATTATGTTTTTTCAATATTTCTCTTTAATGTTTTAAGTACTCTAAGTATACAGACTATTGTAGAAAAATGGGATCAATTATTTAAGTGTCAAAAACCAGTCGCAAAGTTGATGCAAAATTAAGTAAAAAAAGCAGGCCTGGAACTCTAGAGAGCATTTTTGAAATGCTATATCTGCTTTTGTAACAGTTTTTGCCTATTGCAAATTATTTCGATAACATTTCTGTGCTTTAAAACATTGTAATGTGTTTCAAGATGTTTTGCAGCACTTGATAAATGCTGCAGTTCTTGATTATAACGTATTGGATACATTTTGCAACCGAATTTTTTTACAGAATTTTGGGAATCACTACACCAAATACTGAGATTTGCAACTAAACATCCACGCATTTGGCAACGGTTATTAACCGTTTCCATTTAGCAACGGTTAATCACCGTCTTGGTTTAGTTAGCAACGGTTTTTTATCGTTGCTAATTGGGAACGGTTATTAACCGTAGCTTCTTTGGAGACAAATAATGGCGGTGAATTTCATCCTTTCGAGCCATAATTTTTGGCGTGCTTCGTTCCAATTAGCAACGGTTTTCAACCGTGGCTAATTAGCAACGGTTTGTAACCGTCGTAAATATTTTAAGCAGGGCCGGCCCAGGGGCAAGCCCACCAAGCCCCTGGGATGGGGCAACCAACTGAGCCGGGCAACACCAAAAATCTGTTTTACTTCAAAGTTACAGCTCAATAGCAATCTTCATGTTGGCGATGCTCGAACCCAAAAAAACTAGGGTTTCAAAAATCAACGCTTTCCAAATAATCATCGCTGCATACTCGGCTATTCCATCAGCCATCGTCGGCTCATGCTTGCCTCCTACGCGATATTTTCTACTGCTGATTTGAAGTCCTGCTACAGTCTCTATACTGCCACTACTAATTAAGTAAGCGAATTTCTTGTTTTGAGTTGTCTAATTTTCTAAAATTGAGTCGCCCTTTTATTGCTTTAGATTTCATTAACCTTGAAAACGCCTGAAGCTAATAACTTATTAGTATTTAGTTATAAACAACTAGTTTTCTGTAACTAATCGTTTAGGAATCGAAATTTGAAAGCTGAAGCTAAAAAACTAATAATTATTTAGGAACTGATACTTTCATTGATGTACTATTTTTCCTGCAGTGTGTGTATGTCTACCCGCAAACATTTAGGCAGAACCCAATATGATTTGCCTGTACACTTAACTAGATACACTAGTTTGTAAACTTGATACATTTCGTTAAAAATTAAATACACTGTTTTGTAAACTATTTGAGACTATAAGTATTGCAGTCCACTTAATGTGGCAACTTTTGTATAAAAAGTTGGTACTTTGTTATGTTATAGTTTTATATGTGATTTTATGCTTATATATGAAAAAGAAAATAAAAAAAATTGACATGTTATATAGTAAGGGGCACAAAAATTCACATTGGGCTTGGTCAACCGATTCTTTGGGCCGCCCTTGCTTTTAGGATTGATGTTTCATTAAGTTTTTGGGGATTGATTATAGTCAATATCTACTACTCTTTAACAGTTTGCCAAAGTAGAGATGCACCTTCTAATCTGAACCATCAGAATACATATCTGATGTTTTTAGTGTACAGTGTTAGAGAACCAAGAAACAATTGGTTATGCAAGGGATGATCTTTTTACATTTATATATCATTTGTTTTACAAATTGTAATGTACTGTACTGCACTGCATACTAGTTAGACATAGCTGCTTATAGTGACTGCTAGGGTATAAGTTGATGCAATGAATTTTGTTTTACTAAATATGAGACCATATTTAGTAAGTGGATAAAATTGTTGTTAATGACGCAAGCCAAGTATCAAGAGAGGGGTAATGCATAGACATTACTCTGGTGCTACAAAGTGACGCCGTTGTAATGGCAAATTTTTTGGAAACAGTTTGATGCTAATGTTAAATTTCAAATGAAATCTGAAGAATATACATCTGTTTAGTTAATATCAGAGTTGAACTTGGTGGAAAGCCATAAGATATTGTTACCCATGATTTCTTATTAGCTCTTGTTATTTTCTTTCAGTATGTCTTTTAGTATAGAAAAACAATGGATGAATCAATCTAATCGAAGAAATACAGAATATGTGGAAGGTGTGAGAAATTTCGTTAAATTTGTTGCTGAAAACGGTGGCAATAAGGAAAAGTATTCGTACCCTTGCACGTGGTACAAAAACGAAGATACATTCAAATTAAATGACATTCATTTTCATTTGCTTAGATATGGTATTGTTCAATCATATACCGTGTGGTGTTTTCACGGGGAAAGAATACCGGAGAAGCCAAAACAACAACCGGTTAGTCATGCCACAAATACTAATGAGTCCGAACATATTAGGATGGAGGATTTGATCAATGATGCAGATAGATTCCATCATTTTCAACCTACAAGTCAGTTGCATGATAATGCTAATATTGATGAGCAGTTTACGGATAAATCATTTTTTGATAGTGCAACTACAACAGAGCCATTGTATCCTTCTTGTCCAAAAGAGATTACAAAGTTGTATGCCATTGTGAAACTGAATAGCTTGAAGACCCAATACGGCTTTTCAGACAATGGTGTGACTGCACTACTCGAATTCATAAAGGAGTTACTCCCCGAAGGTAACACGCTACCGCCAAAGTACCCCGACGTGAAGAAGATCATTAAGCAAGTTGGGATGAATTACATAACTTATGATGCATGCATTAATGACTGCATCTTGTACTGGAAAGATAATGCGAACAAAGTTTCATGTACAAATTGCAACGCACCAAGATATAAGACATCATTCGACGAAGAGAGAAAAGCTACCACAATACCTCGAAAGACCTTAAGACATTTTCCTTTAATATCTAAATTGAGAAGACTGTATACTGTACCATGGATAGCAGAAACGATGACCTGGCATGGTCGTGCCAAGTCCGGTACAATCGTAATGCATCATCCGCGTGATACTTCTCAATGGAAAACTACAGATTCTTTTGATTCTTCGTTTGCTGCTGAACAACGAAATATCACGCTTGGAATAGCAACAGATGGTTTCTGCCCGAATGCTTCTTTAACTAACCCTTACAGCTGTTGGCCAGTAATTGTAGTACCATATAACCTTCCTCCGTCTTTGTGCATGAAAAGTGAGTTCTCAATGTTAACACTGTTGATTTATGGGCCAAAACAACCGAGGAAGGATATTGATGTTTATTTAGAACCTTTGATAGACGAGTTAAATCAGTTATGGGAAGGAGTCGTTACATTTGATTCATTTAAGAAATCTGAGTTCATAATGAGAGCTAGAGTGTTGTAGGCAATCCATGATCATCTCGCTCTTGGGACTTTATCGGGATGTACAACTCACGGCTACTTTGCATGTCCTATTTGTGGAGAAGAAACTACATCTGTTTATCTCCCTGAAAGTAAGAAGATTTGTTACATGGGACATCTTAGATTTCTTCCGTCCGGACACAAGTTTCGATACGATAAGACAAATTTCAACAACGAGCAAGAACTTAAGCGTCCTTCAAAACCACTAACTGGTTATCAAGTTGAAAAAAAGGTAGCAAATATAAAAATGAATGTTGGTAAAAACATACCGGAAATTGGTCGAAAACGGAAAAAGACAATCGACGAAGAAGTTCCTGCATGGTATAGGAGGTCGAAGTTCTTTGATTTGCCATATTGGAAAACAAATTTGACCCGACATAATATTGATGTTATGCATACGGAGATGAATGTCACGAAACATTTGATCAACACAATTATGAACCATAAAGACATGTCAAAAGATGGGATCAATGCACGGAAGGATTTGAAAATCATGGGTATAAAATAAAAGTTGTGGGTGATAGAAGATCCTGAAACAAGTAAAGTAACCATGCCAAATGCGACTTTCACTTTGAGCAAAGAAGAAAAGATACGGTTTTGCACCGTTTTGAAAAATTTGAAAGTGCCGAGCAAATTCTCTTCGAACTTCCATAACAATGTGAGCATCAACCCTCCTGAACTAAAAAATATGAAGTCACATGATTACCACGTTATAATGCAACATTTACTTCCGGTATTGCTTCAGCATTGTTTTTCGCAACATAAGGATCTACGGAATGCTATTCACCGCATTAGTCTCTTTTATAACATTTTGTGCTCAAAGGTGATCAACAGGGAACATCTTCTAAAAGCAAAGGCTAGTTTGGTAGAAGCAATGTGTGTTATTGTAAAACATTTTCCGCTTGCATTTTTTGATATCAGTATTCACCTTATGGTTCATTTAGCCGACGAAGCATTGATTTCTGGTCCTGTTAGATATAGGTGGATGTACCCATTTGAATGGTAAATTACTAATTTTAGTTATGTACATAATTATTCGATTTAAATAGCTATTGATGTCTACATTTTACAATTATTCATCTTCATAGGTTGATGAAAACATATAAAGGATATGTGCGCAACAAAAGATATATTGAAGGGTGTATTGCAAAAGGATATATTGTACAAGAAGCTAGTCTTTACTGCGTGGAGTATATGCCAAAAGGAGGTGCTGGCACTCATAAACATACCCGTGAAGCTTTTTAGACGAGGATGATGAGTTTGCTGATGAAATAGCATTAGATAATGGTAAAGATATAACGTTAACTCAAGTGCAATTTCAACAAGTGCGTAAATGGGTCCTTGATAAGTACGACAGATTGGATGAATGGAAGAAGTAAATTCATGAATTTGTTCTGAATTCTTATTATTGTAAATCAATTCATATATATAGTATTTATTGTGTGTTTTTCGTAGGAGGTATAACTCCTATGTTCAAAGCACCAAATCTCAAACTCGAGGCGGGGGTACATCTGGGGAAGCTATTAAAAATTTCACTTTTTGGTTACGTGAGGAGGTATATGTATTAAATATTTAACGTACTTTCAAGTTGACCATACACCTCCTTGACAATGTTTTTTTACTTATTGTGTTTGTTGTAGTTGTTGAAAACCGTCGATGTTGACTCAACTCTTTGGCGGTTAGTTAACGGGCCGAAGTTTGATGCCCGTAGTTATATGAAGTACCAAGTGAATGGGTTTTTATTTTCTCCGAAGAGTTATGAAGAGCGAAAGCTAACACAGGATAGTGGTGTATGCATGAGAGCAATTACACAATTTAGAGCGAGTGGGAAGGATAAAAAATTTAAGGAAGTAGAAACAACTTATTACGGAGTCATTCAACAGATAATTGAGTTGGATTACATTGACTTCAAACAAATAGTTTTTTATTGTGATTGGGAAAAGGTCGAAGATAAGATCAATGGTTGTAAAATAGATTCTGTTTCAAGCTTGATCACAGTTAACTTGGGAAAATTGAAGAATACAGATAGCGTGAATGATGAGCCATTTATTCTTGCATCGGAAGCGAGTCAAGTGTTCTACTCAAAAGATTTAAAAATAACGGATGGTTTGTGGTTTTGCATACACCAAAACGGTTGACCATAAATGTGGATGACACTGAGTTTTCCACCGTTTATCAATCAGCTTTTGAAGACAATGAAAAATTAAAAGATCTTATCAAATGCATATGTTAACTTTGTATTTCATAGCAGTTATTGTACCTTAACAAAATATTTATTTAAAATGGTGTAAAATGTTGAATGGTGTGTTATATGATAGTAATAGATACATTATATTTTGTGTTTGTATTTCGGAGCAGTTATTGTACCTTAACAAAATAAGGATGGATATATTGCAAGTGTTCATTTTGTGTTTGTAGTTGTAGGTACTTACATATGATCACATACATACACACATGTACACATACATACATATGATCAGCTTGACTATTCTTTCTTTCTTTGTGTTTGTAGGTAGACAGGCAGTTCAAGATATTGTATTTGCACCCTTTAGTTCAGCAATGCTAAGGTAATATATTTTTTTATTTGCGTCCTTTATTTCAGTCAGTATTTTAGATATTGTTTTGAATCCGCTTAAGTTTAAAATTCTGGTGATGCAGGAAGACTTTATCACTGCTGCATAAAAGTGAATGTTCCCCTTCCCGCCCATCCCTGTGATGCCCGATTGCTGTTAAGTTGCTGTACATCTGATATAGTAAACAACGTGCCCTTCTGATTTGTCTGATCCCACCAGTTTCTCGCCTCGAAATGTGGTGAGAAGTTGGTGGGATCAGACAAATCAGAAGGGGACGTTGTTTACTATATCAGATGTACAGCAGCTTAACAGTGATCGCTTGGAGCAATACAGGGATGGGCCGGAAGGGGAAGAAATGTACGTCATAATGTTGTTGGGATTATTTTAGGATTTTAGACTTTGTAGGACATAATGTCACAAGATGCCACACCGCCGTCAAATGATACAACTTCACAATCATCCACTTTAAAACGGGAGAAAGTTGATATAGACAACTACGGTTCTCCAGTTGGAAAAAATGGTTCAAAGTCGCTACGAAGATTGGTAAACTAGTAAGAAATCATGTGCCAATCTCATATCCAAGTTGGAAAAAAGTTCCGCCAAATTACAAGGAAGACGTGTGGAATCAATTGGAGGTAAGTTCTCCAATCTCATAACCATTTTTATGTGTTGTTTCTGTTTGTAAATTATAGTCGTCTGATTGTAATATGCACCCTTTTTCATAGAGACTGATGAAATTATATACGTTGAAATGTAAAAATCCATATACTTTGAAATGTAAACTGTGTACATGAACTTAGATGGTTTAAATTCATTTATAATTCTTTCAATACATAAATAAAAAATGGTTTACATGCATTTTTTGTTATGCAGAAATATTATGAGCTCGATCCTCTATCAAAGGACCTTATTATGAAAAAAATGTCCGAGGCTTTTAGGAGACACAAGAATGATTTGCGCAAGAATCATTATGACTATTTCATCACTGACGAAGAAAGAATGAGAAATTGTCCACCGAAAATTGCTCAAGATGATTGGGATGAGTTCATAAGAAACGAATCAAAACCCGAGGCGAAAGAAAAAAGGAAGCGAGGCAAACAAAATAGATCAATGCTCGAATATGGTCATCATTCGGGACGTAAGAGTCACGCTATGATTACTCAAGAAATGGTATGTGTCATTGAATTGGTGCATCACATTGCATATACCATTAGTTCCAAATATAATTTTAGGTCATTGTATGCAGGTCGATTCAAGTAGTCCGGGAACAGAAGTATCACGTCTTCAAGTATAGGAGAAAACGCATAAGAAAAAAGATGGCAGCACGTCAGATGCGACATCTTCCTACTTTGTAAGTTAAACAAATAACAACGCCTCTAAATTAAATTTTCATTATTCATATATACGTATTTACTTTTTAGGACAAAATTGAAAAAGAAAAGGAAACGATGAGTGGTGGTGATGAAGCCATCTTTATATCAGTGTTTGGTAAAGATGTAAAGGGCAGGAGCCGAAGTATTGGGACCAATATAGCTCCTAGCCAAGTTAATAGTGCTGCCATTCCATGCAAACGGCTCAAACAGGACCAAGGAGTATATGAGTAGCGAATGCAAAATGTGGAGCAAAAATTGATGAAGCTGGACAATATGGATGATAAACTGGAGCGTCTTCTCAGCATAGCCCAAGGTAATCGTCAAGTAGGCAGTGAAATCGCATCTTCTCAGTTTGCCACTCCGAACAATCAGTTAATCGACCAAAGATGTGAAATCCTGAACTTCGAGGACAAAGTAATTGCAACAGGTACTATTTTATTAAAATTTGAAGAAAATAATATGTTGCAAAGTCAGTGAATGCTTAACTTCGTGAACGGGAAAGTGCGCTGCATTTTCTTGCACGTATAAGCAAATTCCCAATTTGCTCCCACATGTTTAATACAAAGTGAACCGTCACAATTTTGCTGAGTTATATCTCAACACATTTTTACATTTTTCATTTAACATAGCTGAACAATAGTGAGGCTGTTAGTCAAGAAATAAAACAAGTTTGTTATCACGTTTACAATTGCTGAGACATATTAGTAAACAATTAACAGAGAAGCAAGGCAATGGGTGAAAACATTAATTCAAAAGCAACTTGAACTTTACATTACTCTGCCACAGCTAAGGGCTAGCCGAGCAGTACTTGTGTACATGGCATTAAATGAATATGTACCCAAAACACTTCTCAGCACTCATTTCTTTGACTTAAGTAAAAAAAAAAGATAACACTTCATCATCCTTTATTCCACTTCTTTCAGCATCTCAAGCGAAGCATTAATGGTTGATATTGTTTAAACTTCTGCACCCTTTTAAATTGAGTTGCTAGCTGTTGTAGAGCAAAGACAGGTGAGTTTGAAACTCACGCATTTAATATATATGTTGCCTGGTTGCCAAAAAAATTCTCTATAATTCACTTCTGGCATTAAACCTAAGTCATTATTAGGCAAATTTGGGTCTAGTTCATATGCTATGAAACTTGGGCCATCGCTGCATGTTTGTGAAATGGTTTTGGGTAGCATGAGTTTCGTTTTTTTATATATAAGTTTTCATCCTAAAAAAATCTGGTGCACTGTCCCTGATGCATGCGAGTAAATCCTTTTGTACCTGCGTATGCACTGCCCCTGAACCATGCAAGTTTATTTCTTTGTTACGTGCGTGTGTTATTTTTGCAAATTACATGCTTTATACGTGTGTTTTGCTTTGATTTTTGTGTGGAAATTCTTGCATGTGTGATATATATTGCATGTATAATTTTCTAAAGGCAAATGGTTCCAAGATTTAAAACTTTTATTCTCGCGTGTGTAGTGTCCCTGAAGCATGCAAATATACCACCTCTAATATATGCGTATCCTTGCATTGAAATTATTTCATGCGCACACTTATGCTTTTGTGCCCATATATACAACCTCTTAAATGTTTGGGAGCTTGATAGTTCTGTAAATGTGATTCCATATATTCACTCCAGAAATGCTTATATAACAGTTACTATATGGCGAGATTCCACAGCATCAGTAATTCATGGAAAACCAGTACCACCCACATATGATAAGGTGTTGTTGGACAAAATTTTATTGCCGAATGAGCTAACCGCCAAAATATGTCGACAATTTACCGAGACCTTTGGGGATGTTGGAGCCGGAGGTTATGTGAGCCATCAAAAGGGTTTGATACGATACATTTAGTCGGAGGTATTGATATTTCTGACTTGTTCTTTGCATATATTGCTGATTTTCTTTTGTTTGCTGTATATGAAATTTGCATATGCAAATGCATGTGTATTTTGTCATGGTCTGTCTTGTTTACAAGATAGTCGACAATTTATCAAATACTAGGAAGTAAAGCTTTTACCTTCCAAAAAAAAAGGTTGAAGCCCATTATATTCTCCTTCAATGCCTCTCAAACTAAAAAACAACCGTGTTTAAAAATTATTATAACATTATATATTTGCAACTTGAAAGAAGTGTTGCCAACTCATACAAAGCATAAAACATTATATTGACTTTGCATTTCAAAGTCTGAGCTAGAAAGATAATCAAACATTCACCAATTTTATTTTGATATTCGAAATAATAGAATAGAAATAGTTCAAAGTTGGATAATGAATTGCATTCAAGATTCAATGCAACTTCTATTAGTGGTAATTAATACTTATGTCACACAGACTGAGTCAGATTACATCCAGTGTCTATTCAAGACTGACCAAAAACAAGAGGGCTGATAATCTAATTGAATTCAGCCACATCAATGAGGTTCAGATGATAACATGCACCCCAAGATCTAATGCTTTTCTTGATTAAACAAGAAGATAAGTAACAACATTAGCAGCCTGTGTACATAACTGTGATATAAGAATAGCAATGCACCTGTTTTTATCTGAAATTATTTTCATATATGAAATTACATTATTTCAAGCAATTTCCTTTTAATGATCAAAGCCTAACATTCATTCTTTTGGGTGGTATGAATTTTTAGACAGGTTTATCAAACCTGTCATGTATAAACAGAGGCATGTTGCCTGTACACAATCGTACACACAGTCATCCATACATAAATACAAGCATGCAAGCACCTTTCACAATTTACATTCAAGACTTATCACATGCAAAATAGATATATCAAGTTTTAAGAATTTATAAGGGTGGTTTGCTCACCTGGATAGTTTGACAGAGAGGAAAGAGAACCTGAAAAAGATTTCAAAATCTGGAAATTGAGGCTTGATCAAATTTGCTTTATCCTAACTGTTGTTTGCTTTGAATTGCTTTGCATTATTTGATTTTCTCTTTTCTTGGGTTCTACTTTGTTTTAAACTGTTTTAGACTTTTTGAATCAGGTAGATGCTTTTTGTTTTTGAACTGGAATATTCTTTCCAGATTTATGAAGTTGAACTGCCTCTGAATTTAATCTTCGAGTTGCACATGAACCAGGTTGAACATTGAAGTCTGAAAACTGGAATGCTTTGCCCTTTTGATTTTATTTTCCTCTCAGGTTGAAGCTGAAAACTGGATCTGTTTCTTACGAAAGTTTTGTACTTATCTTTGTACTGGATCTGTAATTAATGAAATCTTTGTACTGTAGTGTAATAAACAATGCAGTGTAATGAGTATGATATTCCGGCACGGTAGCATTGTGTTTGCAAAACAATGAGTGTAATTATAAGTTTGATAATTTTATATGTACGGTATATGTGCGATATGTTTATAGTGCTTGTGTACCAATATTTTGATATTCTGGCATATTTTGATATATATTGATATTCTGGTATATATACTGAGATATGCGTGTAACGCAGTAGTGAGTTATAGATGTGATTTTGTAGGGGCAGGAGCAAACACTATGTGCAACGGGTGTTAACCGTTGCTTTGTGTGTGACTTTGGGCATAAAGCAACGGTTTTTAACCGTTTTTTACTGCACATAAAGCAACGCTTGCACCCGTTGCTTTTTGGACAGAAAGCAACGGTTTATATCCGTTGATTTTTTGCCCATTAAGCAACGGTTTGTAACCGTTGCCTTTTGTGCATTAAGCAACGGTTTATACTCGTTGCCTATTATCCAGTTTGCAACGGTTTCTAACCGTTGACTTTGGCCCAATTTGCAACGGTTAATACCCGTTGCCTTTGGCCCAATTTGCAACGGTTTGTACCCTTTGCCTTTTGGAAATAAAGCAACGGTTTCCTCCCGTCGCTAAAGTCAACCACTCCTGTGTTAAAGACGGTTTTTACCCGTTGCTTTTGGACTTAACAACGGTTTTTACCCGTTGTTAATAGCTTAAAATGGTGTAGTGAATGCTGTTTTTTCTGTTTGGAACTATATGTAAAAATGATATTTAATTAAGAATTATTCTCTAATCTTTTCAGAGTTATTTTCTAACTTATACTAGAATGTTTTAAAACTGATTTCATGTTTAAATACATGTTTAATAATTAATTATAAAATTTTAAACTACAAAGGATTTTAGTACAAAATATGTTTATTTTTAGTTTTTCAATCTTTGTTTTTATTATATTCTATTATCATATATTAATAAGTAAGTTAAAGGTGTTTTAACATATTTATAAGTATTAT
This sequence comes from Allium cepa, assembly GCA_030765085.1. Classification (NCBI taxonomy): domain Eukaryota; kingdom Viridiplantae; phylum Streptophyta; class Magnoliopsida; order Asparagales; family Amaryllidaceae; genus Allium; species Allium cepa. The sequence continues at coordinate 253,827,939 of CM060944.1, read as the reverse complement.
TAAAAAAGCAGATTATATATATTATTTTTTTAATTAGTATATTAGGTATTTTATAAACGTAGTAATGGAAGTACGAATTTTTAACATTTAAGTTAAGACAAATTATTTTAAAGAAACTAAATAAAGTGGTTAATAAGTTTATAAAATCATATTTGATCATATACATAGCTACATTTATCAAACCTTGTGGTTAGGCTAGATTAAATTTCGTAATTAATATGGTTTGTTATATAAAACACTACACCAAATCAGTGATTTTGCAACAGTTTATATTTGTTAATTGCTAACACTTATAAATGCTGCAAACTCCTAACGGTAAAAAAATGTAAGGATACCGAAAAAGTGTTGGTGAAAATAAATACTTTTTTGAATAAACTTTGCAACACAAATAAGTGTTACCGTATTTGGTAAAAATGTAAATAGTTTATTAATAAGAGGAGTCTTCTATAATTTAGACGTGAATTCTCTTCTCACGCTTACCCATCCATTTCCAAACATATTTTGGTCGCATGAAATTTGATCTAGGGTTTTCTCTTCCTCCCCAGATCAATGTCGATTCAACCGCTTCTTAAAATCAACGGACCACTTCAACGACGCTGACTTCAATTTGCTTTGCGTAGGTTCTTCTTCCTCTCAATCATATTTCAGACCCTCAAATCATATTTCTGATAAAATAAAACAAATGAATTATAGCCTTCTATCTTATTTCCAAATAAAACTATATACGTTGATTTCCAGTTTTGCTGAAAAGAAAACACTTCCTACTCCATCTCCTTTATCTTCAGGTTTAAATCCCCAATTAAATCCCTTTATCAATCCGAGTTGGGGCGATAGACGAATCTCGAGAAAGGTAAGGCAGGACGTGATGGCAAGGGGAGTTCGAGCTGCGTGGCTGAAGGTGCGGACGTTGATGGTGGCTGCGTTCAAGTGATGGCGGGCTAGGCTAGGCATCGAGTGGTGGTGCGATCGTTTAACGCTGCAATTTTGGGATTTAAGGTGAGTTGAACCTCGCACAATCTATCTCTAGATTAATTGCATGCATTTATTTTGACCTATCGCTCTGATTTGCGTTCGTCCATATCCCTATTATTCTGATTTTGCACAAGCAACACTCTGTTCAGTTATCCCAGTATCATTTATTTTTTTATAGTTATGAAAGGGCTAATTTACATAAATATACGAAGAAAGAAGGAAAAGGTAACATGTAAAATCAGTCTTGTTTTAGATAATTCTGTGCAGTCCTTCAAGATTTAGTTATACTGTTGTTTATTTTTATTGTTTGTTCATTTGTGCAGTCATAAATCCCACAACTTAAATTGATAAAGAAACAAGTACAGTTATATATTCAGTTATACTTCTCTAAACTACGACATAACACTATAAATGTTTTGAACATATGTAACGTGAGACCAGACATAGGTCCATCTATGATTTCATACAGCTGAATTTATCTAAAAGCACCAAATATTACATGTTAGTATGAATACATATTGACATCATGCAAATCAACATTTTATAGTTTATCTTATTGGCATGGTAATTTTTTAGTGCTCAGAAATCACTTGGATGTTGGTTTCGGCAAGTGAAATACGTATCTTATTGGTTTGATCACCACATACATACGAATTAGTCCATTTTGTTGAAGATCATATGTCCACCGCTATCGAAATTAAGTAAATTATGCGCAACTGTACTATACAAAGTATCTGATATGCCGTAAATATGAACAAAAAATTATGTTCACGATAATCAATGGCTATAAAAAAGAAAAAAAAGAAGAAGGAGGAATCAATGTTAGATAATATTACATCTTGTGTCATGGGATGTGGATTGTTAGAAGGTCATAGGTATCCAGTGGTACGAACACTTGATAAGTCTTATTAAGACCGTTTCACAGGCGTTAAAAAAATATATGAGGTAAGTGTGCATGAACTAGACTTACGAAAAGTTATAGTGTATAAGAGCAAAACAACCAACAGTGGCCTAATGAATTTTTCTTCTTACTACATGCATGTGGTTCATGTATCTAATAAAGAACAGACAGATCAACATGTTTACTAGTCTCATCTTCTTTGGAAAAATGTATATGTAAAATTGAGTTCTACTAATTAAGATTTATGCCCGTGGTTGGTGCTATGCAACTTTACGGAGTGATACTAGATTGAAGACCGGCTCTTTCCCACAGCTACATAAAATCTGCAGGAACTTCGAAGGCAGCACAATCAAAAATACCATTCTATAATCGTGAATTCAGTGAGTTTATTTTGAGGTTTATAGCGGATAGATGCAGAAAATTCCATGACATTGTTTTTTTATTTTCGCCAATGCCTTGCTTAAAAAAAGGTCTCTATATCTTATCTAATCATGCCCCTTAAATGTAAGTTACTTCTTTTAACTCATGTTTTATAATTATTTTTTATCAAATTTCAGTTTGATTCTTGTATTGTTTTGGTCGTGATTCAATATTTTAGCATGGAGTTAACTGACTTTGCACTGCATTGAAGCGGTGCAAAGCATACTAAGTCTGCACATAATGTCAGGCCCCTAAAGAACTTACAATACGTTTAATTAATTAATGTATATATTTATGTCTCTTAGTGATTACAGGTGTAACTAATACGATAGAAGTATGGTATTGTGCTAATCAACATACTGTTAGAATATCCGATCTTAATAAATGTGAACTAGCATCGGGTACAAAACTACAAATGACAATTGTCAATGGCTGCAAAATAACAATCTGGGATAAAGAATGCAACCTCGATGTCATGGGATGGGGATAGCTATAAAGTCATTGGTATTCCGTGGTACGATATATGTACGCCGAAACATTAAACATGTCATATATTAAGACCTTTTCACATGCATTAAGTATTGTTACATAATTAATTGATAAATTATGTAGATTAATGTGTAATCTTGCTTGATATTTGGTTATCCTATGTGATTGTTTACCTGTTCAAAGGCTTACACAGTTTCTCCACATAGTTAATTATGTGCACACAATCTATGGGTTATCCCAGTATCATTTATTTTTTTCTATTCTTGTTCCCTGAGGATGTTATGGGTTTGGAACCAAAGGTTTTGCCGTTACTTTTGCTGCTCATGCCTCTGATTTAGATGTCCTTAATTCGGTAAACTTCATTTTTACTTCGAATAAGCCTCTCTTTATTTTTGGTGTTTTTCATTATAATTATTATTTTCAATATTAACATAGGTACAAGAAAGGTTTGAGGTTGACATAAAGGAGTTAGGTGAAAAAATTGATACATCAACATACAGTAAGCTCTCACTTTGCCAACTAGCAGTTAACATTCATTCATTTGCATGCTTACATATCTATGGTGAGATACAACAAACACAGAATGAGTATCTTGCATTGTAATCCATATAGATATAGTCAAGTTCTAACCTCTATATTTAAGTTGCCTTGTTTTAAACTTAATAATATTTGTAGAAAATAGCACAAGACGTTAAACCAAAAAAATTGTTATACCAGGCCTCTAGCCTGACAGCAAAGCCGTAAACGTTGTATAAAAATTTATATTTTGGTAAAAATTTAAATTTACAACAAAGTCAACGTAAGTGTGCATTAAAAAATATAATGCACTATTTTGTTACACCAAGTTTCTGGGGTGAAACCAAATTTATAAACGGTATATATGATAATTAATATAATATGCATTTTTTAATTTACAATGTTAAGTTAATTAGAAAAATAACATAAGGGTAATTTAGGAGCATCGGAAGATTTTTTGTCTTCTGCAAAATTGTTATACCAAGCTCCTTGTAAGTTATCAAAATAAAATTATTGATATACATTTTAGAAAGAAGATCAAAAAAATAAGCACAATGACAATCTTTGAAATAAATTTGGACTGATTATAAATGTTAGTGTGACTTTAGTTCATTGCTTAATTCAAAAATGACCAATATCTTCTTAATTCATGGCCTATTATGGAATATATCAATGATGAATTTAGTAAATACCATGTAGATGTTAAGTCTAACTTTGGTTGTTGATGATGAAATTTTAGATGACTATACTCTGTGTGGATTATCGTTGTCTAAGTGCATATATGGCTGTAACCTATCCATGTATCTAGATTGATTTTTGTTACTATAAATTTTGTCTTATTACAAGTCACACTAGAAAGGGACTTGATATTCTTTCCACGTTTACCTAAAACAAAGAGTTTTGTTTGCATCTGATATCTGAACCAAAATTTCTTCAACTCCTTGCAGTCCCGTGGTGAGTTCCAAATCAACATGTATCATCATTTCCTTACCGTCTATTTGATCATAATATTTAGATGCATACATATTAAGTATTGATCATTTTCTATAGCCAAGCCATTCTGGATCATCCACTCCAAACTTTTGGCATGTGAGTGTCAGTAATCATTTTGTTATTACACAGGAAACATGGTTAATATATAGCGTAACACATTTTTCTGAATTGTAGCTACTGATATTAGTTTTCCATCTCTCTCCTTTTTTTTACAGATCATTTACATAAATGGTGGCAGAAAAATTTGGATATACAATACAAGTTCTGTAACTTATTTACCTCAAACGCGTCGAGAAAAAAGCCAGGTTGCTTGCTCGACTCATTTGTTACCAATCATATCAAATATGGTAAGCTTCATGTTTTACCACATACTTAAGGTATTCATATCTAATTTCTGTATTGGAGCCAGAAACTTTTCAGACTAAAATTTGACGTCTTTGATGATATATTTGAAGGAAATAACTTTGTAATTAATTGATGTAAAATTGCAACATTAGTTTAGTATGTGACCGCTAAGTAGAGAGAAATTGTGGGTAAGTTTTGAGGAGGCAGCCGAAGCTATAATGACAGTGGACTATATATATTATTTATGGATTTTTCTCCAATATAGGACTTCAAAATCCGCTAATGGCTTGTTGTGTCTATGGTGGGCCTCCAAGCGTAACAACAAAGATAGTATGACATGCTGGCAGCTGAATATCTAACATTGTCCAACAGGGTCAATGGTCTTGATCATCGCCATTCTTAATGACGGTACCATCATGACCATTTCCAAGGATCGTGTCAAGCCTTCCCCTCTTCCCGATTCATGGAAGCTCAAGTAGATCTTCTCCACCGGCATTGTTCTTGGAGCTTATCAAGCTATCCTGACTGTTATTTTCTTCTACGTTATGCATGACACCGATTTCTTCCCGGTGAGTGTTCTAAAATAATCGTAACTTCTTTACATATCACTTAGTTTTATGATGAGTACAAGGGTCAAGAAATGTTTCTGTGTAGGAGAAATTCGGAGTTAAGGAAATTAAGGGTAATGCTGATGAGCTTACTGCAGCTCTTTACCTTCAAGTTAGTATCATCAGTCAGGCGTTGATCTTCGTTACGAGCTGGTCCTTTGTTGAAAGGCCAGGTTTCTTGCTCGTCTTCGCTTTCTTGGCTGCTAAGTTGGTTAGTTTTCTCACTTGATTCTAATACATGTATATAAATAGCGAAAACTAGTGAAACCCTCCATTGATGTATATCCTATATTAATGTACATGTGCATGATATATATTATAATGTGCATGTCATATAAACATGGGCATTTTGGCATGAGGTATAACACATATGATTAAATTATGTCATACCAAAAATAAGATCACCTTTTATTGTTGCAGATTAGGAAGTGAATTTCAAGAATACGTAAGAGAACAACTTTGTTACAACCATGAGAGTATCAAAATTTGATACAGAGAATCTCAAGTTTAACATGCGTAACACAAGTCAAATTTTGATGCATGTGAGTAGCGGCTTCATGCACCAACTTTTGGCATGTAATACAAATGTCAAAAGCTTTTCAGTTTGGATTGTCGCATGGACGTTGAAGAATGTGCAAACCATCATAGTTTGGAGTGGATGATCCAGAATGGTTAGGTTAACCTTAATGTAAACTTTAAGTGTATTTTGAAATTAAAATTTTCGTAGCTTATGTTGTTGTAATATCAGAATACATGACATTGTAATATTAAGATATCTTTAATAATTTTTTATGACATATTTACTCCATTTGCAGAGCATTTTAAATTTTGCAATCTATATGATGAATTGTCTGATATGGGGACCACTGTTTATGATATCTTATACTCTATTTGCTTTAAATATATTAATATTAGTATTGCAAGAAATTATGTAATAAGTTTATATTTGTAACACTTATACGTGTTGTCAGTATTTGCAAAAGCATTTTATGTCTAACAACACATATATGTGTTACTAAATAATCATTTTCCAACACTTATAAGCGTTACCACATATTTCTGTACCAACACTTATAAGCGTTACCGCATATTTCTGTACCAACGCTTATAAGCGTTACCGCATATTTCTGTACCAACCCTTCTAAGCGTTACCGTATATTTAGGTACCAACACTTATAAGTGTTAGTAATACGTATGTTCGTAACACTTATAAGTGTTACAAATTTGGCTGCTTCATTCCTCATGGTTCATTAATAACACTTAAACAGTGTTACTGAAATTATTTGTAACACTTATAAATGTTAGGATTTGCCTGTTTTGGTGTAGTGAATATATGAATTTATATAATAAATCTAATACACAAATTTCTTTGTAAATTTTGGATGCTTAGGTTTATGCAATAATAACATTTATATTAAATCATGTTCCATACTCTCATAATTTAAATTTGATTATATATGTAAACACACATCAACTGGACCAACCCGAACGAAATTTATAGGTGAATTTCAAAAAATTTACCATATTGGATCTTTATTGGGCCTATGAAGTCTAACTGAATTAGAACATTTCTAAATTTCATTTAAATAAAATCATTTATTTTATTTAAATTCAAATATATTAAGATATGAAATTAATTTTATTTGATTTAGTTTATACATAAATGTTACATATACATATATGTATGAGTGCATGTGTAACATAATAATTCATGAAAGGTATAATATGCCCATATGTAGATTTCGGTATTTACATCGCAACATACATATTAGCTCATTTTGTATGTCATGTACACATACACGCATATGTATATATAAATATATTATATATAATATATGAACATAAAATATTTATATATAGACAAATATATATATATATATATATATATATATAGAAAGAGAGAGAACAATTATTAAAAATTATTTATAATTTAAATTAACTTATTTTTGCAAACATAATAATTTTAGTATTTTAATTTGTATATATTATGTATAAGATAATGTTTTCATCCATAAATAATTAACATAAAATAATCTATTTATGAAAATTCAAATTTGACAAATTTTAAAAATCTAGGATCATAAAATAGAGCTTATGAAAAATCTGAAGATTTTTAAAAACTTAAACATTATTTTTAAAAACAAATACATTTATTTTGAAAATAATTATTTAATATAAAATAATATATTACTAAAAATTCAAATTTTAAGATTTCAGAAATTCTAGGATCATGAATGAAAGTTTACAAAAAAGTCTGAAGAATTTTTCAATTAAATTATTATTTTTAGTAAATGATAAACATTTTTTACAAATAATATTAATTATTAAAAACAATAAACTTTATTGAAAATGTTCTAATTTTTTTATATGTTTTCGATATGATATAATATATTTTTTAAATATAAAATTTAATTTTTAATGTAATAATAATTTATATATAATAAACAATTCAAAATTCAATAAATGTTAATTTAAAATAGGAATATATATGTGATAATTAATTTTTGACTTTGTAAATTCATATTATGTATAAATAAGTGTACTAAAATTTTATATCGTATATTTATCTTATATATGCATATATGCTATTATGAGAGAATATACACTAATATATATATATATATAAATATATATATATATATAATAATTTATTAATAAATAGATATAAAATAATTATTAATGAAAAAAATTGAATTTTTACGGTTAGAAATATTTATCTATACACAGATCAAATAGTATAATAAAAAATTATGCACATAACCAAACTGATTTGTGACAACCACATCTAGCTACTTACAAAAATCTCACCTAACTAAACATATAGTAGCAATATATTTAAACAGATATGAAATTTTTCATTATAAGATCATAGAATATAATTTAATTATTGTAATATGAATTAAAATTACCAATTTAATGATGACTGACCTTTCCAAAAAAACTTTTTGGAGATTGATATAAGATCCCTCATGAATAATTATTACGTGCAATCTTTCGACTCGCACAACCTGCCAACTCCTTGGCCTAGAATATGTTGGGACTTCTTACAAACCCTTATCTTTTATGAATTTTGTAAACTGTTTTTTAGATGAAATAGTATCAAGCTTATGTGCCACTCTTAAGTACATGACCTTATAGAAAGAATCTAACTCAACTTCACTCACAATTAATCGTAAATTGTCCAATAATGTCTGATTACTCCTTATCGATGCATCATTATGTATCACATGAAGAAGTGATTTGAGATTGAATCTACATTAATTTTTAGGTACATTTCGAACTCTTTCCGATATACTCACTTATTCGAACAAATCAAATCATTTTATTCTATTGCGTGTTATTTTAGTTACTTTTCTTTTATATTATATTATTTTATCATAAACTTACTACGTGTGTACCTAAAACACGTGTTCATATTGGTAATAAATCAACGATGAATATAACAAAGTATGTGGAACCTTTTTGGTATTAATAGACTTCTGATTACATACATGTATTAATTCAAAGAGTTCATCAACTCTTATGTGCTCCCACTGAATGAGTGCACAGCCATTATGTTTGAGATATAATTAACATGTATCATATGATTCATAATCATATAGTAAAATTATTTCTCAAAACTATGGCTTAGTCTATAATTCCAAAATAATTGTAAATAATATTAGATTCATATGTATTTTTGTTGCATCACTTTTACTATGAAAATAAATTCCATAATATAATTCTATTTCATAATGAATATTCATAATACTCATATTGAAATATAGTTATATCTATTTTTCAATCAATACAAAAAATAAAAATTATTTCACAAATAATGTTCGGTGCATTTTACAAAAACAATTCTCGTAATTTGATGCAATCATTAGGTGCTATATGACGTGCTCCCACTATTTTCGCCATTACAATACTAGAGTGCTAAATTTAGTGGTCCATCATTCACTTAATATTGTTAATATTGTTTACTTATTTCATATGTTGCAACTAGTTTACAGTTGAGAGTTCTTTGAGAAACTATCTTGAACTCAAAGAAATAAATGTTATGGAAAACAATTTTCTATAAGAAAATACATTTCGGAATAAAAATCATATTTCATATTCCAATATTAAGTATCAATAAGTATTACGATTCTTGTTTTCAATGTTTCTTAATGAAGCAGAAGTGACTATTCAATCTCTTCATTCCAACTTTACCTTAAATTACATCTATTTTTATACATTCGTTTTTCTTTCAAATGATCAAACTATTCAAAAGAAAACCTTACTACAATATCATGACAAACCTTTTACAAAAACACATTCGATTATTCTTAACACTTAAGACATCAAACATGTTGTACAGATTTATGTAAACTGTTCAAAATGACATTTCAACGATCAAGTTCTTAGATGTATCTCGTAGTTTATGGTCTTGTGTTATATTAACACAATGTGATCCTTTTTAAATCATTCAAGTTGAATACATGATCTTAAAATACTGTTTGTTGGCTTACTTCGAATGAACTAACTTTATCGAAATATTATACTAACTATGACACCATATAAATTTATATATGAAAGTACATGGATCAAATATCCATAGACTTGAATTGTATTTAGAGTTCAAAAACTCATGAAACGCAATACATGGTCTAAACCAAATAAACATATAAGTGACCGACTTACGAATGTATAAGTAGTTGAACCTAGGCACTTGCATGGGTATAGAAATATTATATAACATGCAATTAGAATTATTAATAAGTATATATTATATTTCAATTTGTCAACTTTCGATTCGTTTTGTTTATATATGTTAATTGACTGATGTTTTATCAATCGTATTAAATGCATAAATTTATCATTGTAGATAATTATAACATTATATAGCATATGTTCTTACAATATTAGAAAGGTTAAATTTTACCATTTCATTTTTCTAATTAGGCTTCCACTAGTCTATTATGTTTCTTCAAACTCTAAGATTAAATATAGAAGTCTTACAACTTCACTAGTAGGTGTTAAGACTCGTTTCTTTTGGTATTCTGACCTTGAGTTTGCTCAACAAATCATAGTCCCACAAACGATGGATAACTCCTTATCAGTTGTATCACATACAACTCCTAACCCATTTTTCATTGTTCTAATCTCATTTGGACCTTGAGTTTGCTCAACAAATCGAAAGAGATTATTCAGTCATACCTACCATATCGTGATGGCCTAAGTATAATATATGTATCTTGAGTTTGCTCAACAAATACATATAGTTATCTTACCTCATCTGTTCAATATATTAATAATACTACTCATAACATCCCTAGCTTGAGTTTTCTCAACAACTAAGGAGTATGTAAGCAATTTATTAATATATAATTATATTGTAAAGGATGATTTTATATTGAAGATTCATAATCTTCAATATATATATATATTGAGTGATATTGACTTATAGAATAATATATTTCTTATGAAATGCCCAACGATTCAAGTGTCGGACGCATCAGAAATCAAGGTATATGTACATTTACATATGTATTTATTTCTCAAGTTTGTTTGGGTTTCTTTAATGTTTCACATTTAGTCTATACACATATTATATAAGTTTTATTGCATATAACTTTTATATTTTATATTACTTATACGATAGTCTTATGTATAATATATCATTAATTAAATCTTATCTAATTAATTTTAATTAATTAGCTCTTAATTATAATTAATTAACTCTTAATTAATTTTAAATTAGTATTCCAATATAACTTTTATATTGGACAATCTACTATAACTAGGCCTGTCAAATGGGTTGAGTTGGGTCAAAATGGGTTGGGTCGAGTTTGACCCAACCCATTTATGACCCATTCTTTTTTACCCACTTATGACCCTAGCCATATATGACCCAACCCGTTTAATAAGTGGGTTACCCATTTAACCCATTTAAAGATTTAGGGGCCGTTTGGATTACAATAAATAAGTTGTTTTTTGCTTATAAAATGAAAAAATTAAAAAATCAATATGGATAAACAAAATCTACCGACTTTTAAAAGTCATTTTTCAACTTATTGCAAAAGCAATTTTTTTTTGCTTTTCGACTCACATAAGTCGATTTTTTATATGAAAAAATTCTAAAAAAATGTATTTTCAAATTTCAAAATTTCACATTTCAAAATTCAAATTTAAAATTTTCAAATTTCGAAAATTCAAAATTTAAAAATTTCACAGTACAAAATTCAAAATTTTAAAATTCAAATTTCAAATATCAAATTTTCAAAATTCAAATTTCAAAATTTCAAATTTCAAAATTTTGAATTTTGAATTTTAAAATTTGAAATTTCAAAATTTTGAACTTTAAAAATTCAAATTCCAATTTTCAAATTTAAATTTTAAAATTTCAAATTTCAAAATTCGAATTTTGAAATTTGTTAAAATTTTGAATTTTGAATTTTGAAAATTTGAATTTTAAAATTCAAAATTTTAAATTTCAATTTTGAATTTAGAAATTGAAAAATTTTAAATTTAAATTTTGAAATTTCGAAATTTAAATTTGGGAATTTCGAATTTTGAAATTTTTGGAAATTTCGAATTTTGAAATTCGAAAATTTTAAATTTGAAATTTAAATTTTGAAATTTTTGGAAATTTCGGATTTTGAAATTTTTAATTTTGAAATTTTTGGAAATTTTGAAATTTAAATTTTCAAATTTTTGGAAATATCGAATTTGAAATTTGGAATATGAAAATTTGAAATTTGAAATTTAAATTTTGAAATTTTTGGAAATTTCGAATTTATAATTTGGAATTAGAAATTTTAATTGCAGTCTGAACAGAAAAAATAGCGGCTTCTACAGTAGGTGAAGTTCAAATATGAAGATGCAGTGGCCTGTTATTTTGTAAGTACAACTGTCAATTTTCATGAAAACTATATTGTATGTTTAAAATTCTTATTTTTCAAATTTATATTAAAATTTAATGTTAATAAATGGGTAAATGGGTTACCCACTTATAACCCTTTTAAAAATGGGTCAACCCAACCCATAACCCATTTAATAAAATTCATAAATGGGTTGACCCAACCCACTTAAAAGTAGGGTAAATGGGTTGGGTTAATGGGTTGGGTCATATTTTGACAGGTCTAACTATAACAATTATAGTGTATACTATAACTTTTATAGTGTAACACACATATATCATATATATGTGTATTTTATTTATTTAATCAACCTTTAATTAACTTATTCAATTAAACAATTTTTATTAAAATTTAATAATTTCAAACTTTATCTTTTATGCATACATGTATACTTATGTTATCTTAAACATTTTACAATAACATAACATATATCGACATATATAATACATGCATATATGCATTAATTAATTAACATATTTAATTTATTAATCTTATTAATAAATTTTAAATTATTACATAAATAAATATTTTCAAACATTTTGAAAATATCATTATCCTTTCAAACATTTTGAAAACTTATGTAGTATTATAATTTTTTATAATAAACATGATTTATTTTAAATTTAACTATTAAATTTAAAATATTTAACATTAATTTTCAAAATGATTTTGAAAATTAGCCAAAGGCCCAAATTAAGTTGGGCTTTTTCTATTAGGAGCAAACTTTGGGCTCACTTCACCTTTCGGGCTAGGCCAGTAACCAAGTAGGATATGGTACTTGATTACCCATTTCTAATCCTAGACATTACCTTTCGTGACACTGTACTAAGTGGGCAATCTTAATTAGTTAGCCATAATATAACTAATTTAGACCTCATATGTTATTGGGCCCTAATACCATTGTTGGAACTGGACTAGCCCACAGCTGAAGTTATGGATGAATTTCAAAAAAATTACCCTATTGGATCTTTATTGGGACTATGAAGTCTAACTTAGTTAGAACATTTTTAAATTTCATTTAAATAAAATCATTTTCTTTATTTAAATTCAAATATATTAAGAGATGAAATTAATTTTATTTGATTTAGTTTATACATAAATGTATCATATACATATGTGTGTGAGTGCATGTGTAACATAATAATCCATGAAAAGTATAATATGCCCATATGTAGATGTTGGAATTTACATCACAATAGACATATTAGCTCATTTTGTATGTCATGTATGTTGTCTAAATATGTGCATAAATACGTGTTACAAATATACATACATACATTTGTATGTATAAATATATTATATATAATATATGAACATAAAACATTTATATATAGTTAACTATATATATATATATAAAGAGAGAGAAAAATAATTAAAAATTATTTATAATTCAATATTAACTTGTTTTTGCATACATAATAATTTTAGTATTTTAATTTGTATATATTATGAATAAAATAACATTTTCATCCATAAATAATTAATAAAAAATAATACATTGATGAAAATTCAAATTTTACAATTTTAGTAAATATAAGATCATAAAATAGAGCTTAAGAAAAATCTAATGATTTTTCAAAGTTGAAATACTAATTTTAAAAATAAATACATTGATTTCAGGATTATTTAATATAAAATAATATAATATTAAAAATTCAAATTTTAAAATTTCAAAAATTTTAGGATCGTAGTGGATGTAGTTGGATAGTCTTCAAGTAAGAAAGGGGAAAACTCTTCCCACAATTCACGCACATGGCATGGGTCACAGTATACTAAAATTGTAACAAATAATCTTCGTAAAGTAGCAGGCATATGTGTGTTTGAAGCATCTGTCAAACAATCCTTTATACTATCATCATTTTCAAGTAAACCTCTATGTTCAGCTGCTTCTTTAAATATGTTATATTCTATTTGATTAACTGTAAGTAAGTCAGTAAAAGATAGAGGACCTCTAACATGTGTTAATAGTAGATGCAAATTGTAACGATCTCCTTCAGTGGGGGATACAGTATAAATTCTACCAATTTCCCTACGATTATTTCGCCTACGGTTCCATTGCTTACTTGTAGAATCCTACCAATATTTTTTAGGAAACTCATAGTATAAATATGGACGTGCCTGTTCTTCGAAAACATTTTTACAAAAAAATTCAGTAAGCATTGTTTTAGATTTATGTTGATCATCCAAAATAGTGTGTATGTGCTCGTCTGCACGAAATAATAATTGTTGTCTATTTGGTAAATGTATTTGTAAGCAGGTAACAGACGGAAAAATATTAATTAGAGGAAATTTAAATATTCTCCATAAAGCTTCTGGAGCACAAATCCATCTAGCATTAACAAATTTTGAAATCTCATCGTTACCATCAGATGTACTGGATAATTCTACAGATACATGGTCTGAACCTTTGTAAACATATTTGTAGAGATATTTCACAGATTTAATACTTGAACAAATATCAACATTTATATGACAATCATATTTCAAAAGTAAATAAGGATTATAAGGTACTATCCAACGATTATCGATTATGTGACTTGCAGTTTCATATTGTATTCCGTTGTCGCGTCTTTTATAAATAGGGTAAGAGTCAATTCCTTGTAAAGTACACGAAGAAAAAGCTTTTGGAAAACCCTTCTTACAGCGGTTATTTTTCATGCAGACAGCTCTTGGGTTAAAATGTTCGCATGGATAATGAATCATATGTTTCATTACAACATTGTGTAGTTCGGGTTCTAAATGTTTACATGGAATTTCAGCACGAACTAAAGCATCATAATCATCGGGATTGTTAATTTTATCGTTTTCATCTAGGATAAGTAGAATGTGAGAATGTGGTAGTCCTCTTTTTTGGAATTCAATAACGTGGACATGAGCAATGACTTTACTAAAACTCATTTGTCAAATAGGTCGGTTTTAAGTTACTCTAGTTTAGATCAAAAAATCCTAGTTGTTAAATCCGGTCTATCTTGTGGTTGTTGACCGAGGAGCAATTCTTGTGTAATTTCTACCCAGTTAGTATTACATGTCATAGTAATAAATAAGTCAGGCTTTCCATACCTTCGCACTAATGTCATTGCATCTTGGTATCTTTGATGCATATCTCGTGGACTACCAATATAGGAGGAAGGAAGAATCTTCTTGACACCAACACTTCCTAATGTGTGAAAAGTAATAGGATTGAGTAGTGGTGAAATAAGAGGTTAGTAATTACTGGGAACAACAAATGATTGATTGAAAGAGGTAAAGAAACTTACTGGCAGATGTTTCTCCAGTAGCTAAGGCATCTTGTAAACCTAGGTATAACTCTGCTCTGGTAGTAGTCTGATTGTTGCAAAGAAACCGTATACGCATTGTTTCTATTTTTACATACATATCAACGACATATTGTTGGAATAGACGACCACCAAGCAGTATAAGTGATGTCTCTGTTGGTCGTATCTATATGAGTAGGTGACAGTACAAATGCAAGTGACATTAGTACTGATGTTGATATGCACGAAGTTTTGTGTTATGTACGATAAAATAATATTGAATATCAAATAGGTTATACGTACCTGTAAAATATGAGAGTAGTAGGATGTACAACTTATAAGGTGTATTTCCATTTTCATGGATGCTCAAATTCCATCCATGCCGACCGTAAGGCAACAATAGTGGATACTGCAGTGGGTCGTAAAAACCTGCTGTATCTGATATTCTCTGTAGATTTCCATTTATTGTCTCAACAATGATATCTCGACCTTGCAAATTGTCTGGTTCATCTCCAATTATTATACCTGCTACTTGGGATGTGGTTGGCATGTGATCTCTTTGATTTTGATCCTACATATTTGAACGTCGGGTTGTTGCCCTAACTGTCGAAGTATGGAGACATATGGGTTATGAGTATCTAAAATTTGTTTCAAAAGCATAATTATCTCCGGTCTCATTGCTTCACTATCTTGAAGTCGATTTTCAATCTCATGGTCAGTGTCATAAACGTACAGTTGCAAATATCTTGGTCTACTTCCAACCAAGGGTAAAAGACTTCTAATACTATGATATATTGAACCTTGCGCGTGATATGTGTAAACTCCTTCTCTAGCATTGGCCAGGTTATTGTCAATTGATGCACCCATAGACGTGAATGAAAATGCATTATTATAGGATCAAATGTTACTTCGAAAATGGGTACCTACTTCACCCTGATCTTGGAATAAGCTTAGTAACTGCTGTGGTGTTGTAATAGGACGATGAATGTCGATAGAACCTCCAGAGCAACAATTTTGTAAGCTTTCGTGGAAAAATATTTTAGCATCGCAAAAATCATAGAAAGTGGGTTGTGGAAGTTGATGTTTGTGGTATGGAATGGTTGCTCTAAAATTTTGACTACAGTTATGACTACTGCTTAATACAGTACGCAGTATCATTTCTTCGCCATCACGTGTTGTTGAAGAACCTAACAAAATAAGGTTAGTATTCAGTAGAGTAGTTATACAGTAGTAAGTAAAACATCGAAGTAATACCAATAGAGAAGTTACACAGAATACCGTACTCTATAATGGAGTGTATCCTTTTGCAAGCCGATATTGATTAAGTAAATGAAATATATATAACGGTTTTTCATAACTACATGAAATAAGTGGTCGCAGTCAGTTGTAAATTTCACCTAAGGCACAATAGCAGCTTACTTGTAGGTGTAAGAACACATCTTCCATAATGGTTAATGCATGACAATGCTAAGTTAAATTAGTATAATTGTGGATAGGACACATAATTTCAATACCAATATTACTCTCCCAATAAAAATGAGCAAAAAAACATCAGCATTAAAATATAAGAAACTGAGATTAACCACACTAGTTTGTACTGTACAACTGATCATCGATTTGATTTGTCTTTGGAGGGAAAGCGAAACAGTGGAGGACTTTTCTCTGTTAACTTTAGAATATCCAGTCCATCACGGTCCTATTTTATTTTAGTTGAATTGAAAAAATAAATACAAATTACACTGGGACATTAGGTTTCAAATTGAAGAATAAGCGCAACTCTGTACATTTGGCAACATGAGAAAGTACAAAAGCATAGGTATATAACTTTTAGTTGTTTATTATGCCAAGAACATGGGTAGATTGGAAAAAAAATAAAAAGTACGAAGCCAAAAACTGCATTGTTAATAGAGATATTTACAAACGATAAATATGTAGTCATAGGGGTAATATGTATACTATAAATAACAGGTGTGTGTTTACAAATGTAGAAATAGGTATGGAAATTAATAGCCCGAATGCATTGAATATTTATACACATTGAATAACTGCAATACATAAATATTATAACAGGTAACATATATAATATGCAAATTAAATATATAACCATAATAAGTAATTATGTTTACTGATGATCATTTGTACAATACCATGTTTATGTAGCCATAAAAACATATAATAATCCGGAAACTAATATATTTGTTAGCAAATGCACATTTACTATATTGGGAAAGACTGAAGCGGTTGTTCCACTTATTGTAACGGTCGTTACGTATTATAATATAAATAAGTGAACTTATAACAGGTGTGAGTTAAAACTTGGATTGAATATAATGGTAGCATATCGACGTGCGTAGGTAACCAACAGAATGAACAAATGTTGACAAAAACTGTGTTTTTTGAAATGGATAAAAGTCTAATTTTTGAGTCCAAAATCAATGATGCAGACATGAAAAGATAACAGCTGTATGCGTTGGCTGTGTTTTATAAACTAACGTGAATACTTTAGATTTGAAGCTTGTAGCACTACAGGCTTCTAGTACTACCGTGAATACTTTACATTTGAGGCTTCTAGTACTACCATGAATACTTTAGATTTGAGGCCCAGAAAGCTATAATGTCATAGGACGTACAATATATATTTCTGAAAATTATGTGCAATATCCAACGGAAGCTGATAATTGCGTGTGAACATAACATATGACATGACCTATATTATATTCGAAAAACCTTACGCAAGGGAAAATTCAACTTTAGATACGCGTTTTATGAACTGAAGACTGACCGTCCTTCTATGTATATTTATAATAGTATGGATGACAAATATTGAAGATAGTTGTATCTTCGTAATCTTATCTGTTTCAAAGGATGCTTAGGACAGGGTAAAAATATTATTGTGTTTCAATTACAGCCTATATGTGTGCATCGTACTGTATTAAGGGTTTGATGTGTGATCCGTCTTTTCTGTCATATCATGAAACCCAAAAAAATAAATCATAGTACGAAAAATTAGTATGAAATATTTAAATTTGTTACACGTCAAAGTAACACATTACATGAACTGACGTGTAGAGTTGGTGTGACTTTCGTGAGCATGGAGAGGGGGAAAAATTAATTACCTGATAAAGCTGGACTGTGGAAGCCTTCAGTCAATTGAGTTCGTCTATTTGCAATAGCTATTTCACTTGCGAATGCACGTCTAGCACGTTGACTAATTCTACGTCTTTCTCTTTGTTGTTATTCCATTAAATGTTGAAGATACACTGAAGAGGTAATAAATAGAAGTAAAGATAATTTTTTTATTTAGGACTGATTTGCAGAGATATATGGCAGTAGTACAAACGGTAGTACAGTAGTAAGTGAAGGACAATCTATTGGCAAGTATGCACACACACACACACACACACACACACACACACATATATATATATATGTACGTAAACTAACGGTTAATAAATGCTGAAAAAGAGTAGTAACCATTGTTGAAATGGTAAAGATTCAGATGTGAGGTGGAGATATTTAGTAACACGTTGGAAGTTTATTTTATACCATTGCGTTTAAAGAGTGGAACGAGTCTACTTTAAGTTAAGATAGAATATATAGTAAATAAAATAGCAGTAGAGGACAAAATGTAGGACATCAGGAAAGTGCTTGTACGTTGGCAATAGTAACTGGATAGTCACAGGAAAATTAATGTGGTCGTATGCAATAAGTATATAATATGTAAACATTGGTACTCATAAATATGCGAAATAAGTTTCCGAACTGATTAGTTTTGTAGAAAATATGTATTCAAGGCATTATAACTGTTAGTAGCGAATATAAAAAACCTCCGAACTGATTAGTTTAAGAAAAGAATTGTGAAATAAGTTTCCGGCATCTTTTTAGTCCAGTTTCATTGTATTTTAAAATGGCCAGTTTCATTGTATTTGCTAAGAAAAGAATTGTGAAATAAGTTTCCGGCATCTTTTAGTCCAATTTCATTGTATTTTAAAATGGCCAGTTTCATTGTATTTGCTCTTTGGATGTTTTAAGTGAGTAAGTCCTTGAAGTTAATGGAAGTAGACATGAACATTCGAAGGTAACTGCGTGTACTTAGAGTTGAACAAAGTCTTCGGTATTAATTTTTGCGTCGTTCTAACATATTAATTCCGCGTAAATATTTACTGATAGTTCATGTATGTATCCAAGGCAGTATCAGTGGCGAACGAATAGTACATGTATCATTACGCAATAGACACATAGGCTCAGATGGAGACAGTCAACTGCGTAGAGTTATGGTGGAGAAATTGGTTTGATATATATACTATGCAGTTTTGAAGATATGATCTGGCGATACGCTAAAGTTATAAAATATGGGACTCCGTTGCATGAAAAATAGTACGCAAGTTTACAGTGCGATGCGGATGAAAGTGTGACGCCCCACCTCTATACCCACGCTAGCCAAGAACACTCCGGAGTAGTGCTGTCAACTAGCACGGAGAATAAGGCTGTTGAGGAGCGACCATCCATGTAATTGCTTATCACACGGTGGCTATAAATAATCTTCGGAAACAAACATAGAAATAATCATATCACAAATCAGTCACAGATATCCATATCACAAAGGCGGAAGAAGATATGAATATATAACTAACACATGAAAGTGTACATCAGAGTAGTGGTCAGTAAGATCCACGATAATACAAAAGAATAGCAACACGTGCTATACAAAAGAATACAACTATGAGTCTATCTCTCAAGTGTATACAACAAAAACTGCTAATCTAAACAGTTAGCCAAAAGTCAGAGTGATGAATCCCTGGGAAGAAGTCAAGCAGAAGCACCTGTAACATCTCGGTCTGACCCGAGTATTATTTAAGAAAATTATAAACGGGTCAGTCTAGCTATAAATATCAGATGACATGATATAACATAAAAGATATGGCATAAACATAAACATCCATAATGACATACCACTATAAGTATGTAAATAATGATCAACAGAAGATCAATCAATAAGAGATAATCAATATCACAAGAATCTTCTCAAAGATTCGGAAAGGGCATCATACCCCAAACTTGTACTCATAACAAGTCAATGACATAAATTCTAGAAATCAATGCAAGAAGTCCAGAAATCATAGAAAAGAGAAAGAGGCCTATCACATGACGGTCCGAAGACCATGGGGAGCTACCCCGCATGTGTGAATGAAATCACACAGATTGAGGTCAAGACTAACCAAAAAGCAGAAAGGTATGTGTGAATGGAATCACACAAGTGGTGTCTAGTCTAACCTTGCAATGAAAGAGACATCGCGCAATTGCTAGTCTAATTCATAAAGCGATCATCAAGATCAACGAGAAGTGTCAATTACACTAAGCTAGTAAATATAGAAGTTTAGCTTCATGTCCCATAACCACTTGCTTAACTTAAATATTTACGAACAAACTGTAAATCTTCACTAATAAAATTGTCACAAGAGGTTCAATCGAACAAGTCCAAGAATTAACCGACGAAGTGAACGCAAGCGTTTCATACCACTTGTTTTACTAAGTCGTTTAATTAGATTTCTCATCCGAGTGAGGTAAAGGCTTGTATATACTAATAGATTGGCAAACGGTTTAAGAAAAGAGCTTTGTTATTAAAAATAGAGTTGAAATTGTTTGTTAAATGAGTTTTGATATTTACTACTAGTATTGAAACCTTTATATTTTAAAGTGACAAAACACAGAAGCAATTGTAGAAACAATCAGTCACAAAAATCGCATACGGAGATGTGAATAAAATCCAAGGAAATCAGCTCAATGTTTTTCAGATAAGATCCCCTACGGAGGGGGGTCCAGGGGTCTAAGGGGCACGACCTAGTGGTCCAGCGACCAGAAGGGTAAAGGTCATGCGACCTAAAATGGGTTCGCGACCTAACGGAGACGAGGTCATGCGACCTAAAGTGGTTCGCGACCTAAAGGTGTTCGCGACCTAACAAGGTTCACGACCTAACGGAGACGAGGTCACGCGACCTAAAGTGGTTCGCGACCTAAAGGTGTTCGCGACCTAATAGGGTTCGCGACCTAAAGGTGCACGACCTAAGGTCTTTCGACCTAGGGGTATATAGGTAACACGACCTAAAAATGTCGCGACCTAAGGGGCCAAGCGACCTAGTGGGTCATACGACCTAAAGGAAACAGGGTCCAACGACCTAAGGAAAACAAGGTCCAATGACCTAAAGGGATGGAAGTCATGCGACCTAAAGGAGTATGCGACCTAAAGAAGTGCGCGAGCTAAATGAAGGCGGAACAACTCAAGGTCTAACGACCTAGGGGGGGCGACCTAAGGTCTAACGACCTAAGACCGAGGAGACGTTTCCAACAGAGGGAACGACTTAACGACCTAAGCCTAACGACCTACGACCTAAGGTCCCACGACCTATACGCGAACGACCTAAAGTCCAACGACCTACGACCTAAATCCGAGGCGACCTAAATCTGAGGCGAACGAAATATGCAGGCCTTGACTTTTCCACACGCGCGAGCTAATGATTCCGAGCGACCTATACCTGGGCAGAGCGACCTAAGCTCAGGAAGTTCACCAAACAACTAAAAATTGGAGTTTTTCGCCAATCCAATCCAAACCAAATGCAAATATACATGCTAAAGTGATGGGGAATCATTCCCAACAGTCCAATATAGTTATAGACTAGAATTGTGAGATAAAAATCTCACCTTTGCACCAAATATCAATGAAAATGAAGTTTTAAGCAAGCAAGAATAAATCCTTCTTCTATCTAAGCACAAGAAGCTTGAATCCAATGTCTTCTTCTTGAATTTGGAGTAGAAAGATGGATTGCAATTGAATTTGAGTTTTGAAATTTTAATTTCTCATTCCCTCCACCATTAATGCCAAAGCTTGATTAGTTAGGAAATTTATGAAGAGTGAGGAGAAGAGGGTTGGAACTTGGGCTTAATAGGCTAAACTAACCCAAAGTCCAAAGCGGGAAAAGTTAGTGAAATTTCAC
This sequence comes from Allium cepa, assembly GCA_030765085.1. Lineage (NCBI taxonomy): Eukaryota > Viridiplantae > Streptophyta > Magnoliopsida > Asparagales > Amaryllidaceae > Allium > Allium cepa. The sequence goes on along the minus strand of CM060944.1, from coordinate 253,805,565 downwards.
TAACTCCAAACCTATCGATGTTTATACTTAAAAAAGTTGTAAACGACATTTCGAACTCAATGGAAGTGGTCTCGAGTCCTAATTTGACCGTTTGCAAAAAGTAGCTTTTCGGACCAAAATCCGATTAACGAGTTAATATTTAAATAAAATATTTAAATACAAACTCGATAAATATGCGGGTTGTTACAGAAAGTATCATATCAGCTACTTCATTGTTTTCCATTTGCTGTAACAACCGGATCGCACCTCTCAGCTACATGCAGTGAATGATCCAATTTAGACAACATATATATGCTAATGCCCTGTGACAATTCAACTGCCATGTGATACTGGCCTGCTTTTTTAACACTTCAGCCCTTTAACTTATTATATGTAGGAAGTATTAAAGGTCCGACGGGGATGGATTTAATAAGTATACGACATGAAAAATGAAAATATTTTTTTTATACATATTTCATAGTGGCATGGGTCTTTTAATAAGCTTATATCTGTGTGCGGAATATACACAGACGACATATAAATTTTTAACATAACTTGTGTGCACGTGAAAAGAACATGAAATTTATTTGGACAATGACGAAAGCATGGAGTACAGGACAAATTTAATGTGTCATCAACGAATACATCGAAAACAAATAACTTTTCGTTAACAGTGACGAAAGGAAAAAGTATGGAAGCACGGAAATGAACAATTTATTGGATGTCATAGAGTTGAAGCTATATTAAGTACGGTTCTTGAGAAAATTCTCAACAGCTGCATCACATTGGTCAATCTGTAGAAGGAATAAAAATTGATGATTAGCATGTACTGTAGACACTCACACACACACATATGTGTGTGTGTGTGTGTCCGTGTGTCTATCAAATGAATAAATTTTGGCATACCACTTCAGGAGTAAAAAAATCGTCCCATTTGTCGTGTTGACAAATTTGTGGAAAAGACTGGAGTTCATCAGATTGTGTCGTCTGTGCTTTACAGTTGGAAGAGTTTGATAAGGTGTCGTTGGTTTCCAAAAATGTTGTCGTAACCAGAGGAAGGTGAATAGAGTTGGTTGGTTTGTCAACATTGTCTGATTCAATATGGAAAAGACTAATCTGTGAGACGTTGGATGAAGCATTAACTTTTTCTTCGGGTGGAAGATTGAAGGTGCTTTGTTAAACGTGTACTTTTACGTTTGAATTTGTCTACGGATGGGGATAATGCAGGCTCTTTACCATGTTGTATGCATTTGTTCTGCAGTAAAAAAAAGGGTAACTTGTGACAAATCTGACATAGGATAGAATAGAGTAAGTGTGTGAATAAAAGATAGCATAGGAGTACCTTTGTCATTTTGAATAAAAAGTAATGTGAAGGTTTAGGAAGCTGGAATGGAATTCACGTAGGCGGAAGAATTTATGGAGATGAGCTGTTGAGGATACACAGTGGTGTGTGGAGACTGTTAACGAAGATGTATATATAATATGTAGCAGTGGAAATGTTAAAATGTTTGGGTGGAAAAGTATGTAGCAGCCTAGTATGCAGGAAAAGTTGAAGCAGTAGTAATAGGAAACATGGACAGTAAAAGCGGATCATGTGCTAAGGAAAATAAGGTAGAAATGGCAGTGAGGTGGACCATTTTTGTTTACAGTTATGTAAAAATTAAGAAATCCATGATTGATGATCTGAATTGCAGGAAGGTTGTACCATATAAAGTTTATTTCATATCAAAATTTAAAGGGTCCCACAGTGTCTGTTGAGATGGTAATGGAGGACACAGATGGACGCTTACAGAACAGTAAGAAAAAATGTTTCGCTATGCAATATTATTATTATATGTGCACATGATCAATAGTGAGAAGAAGAAAAGAGCCAGCGCCTAATATTCCTATATTAGCTTCCCTATTATAACAGAGTCATAAAACGAAGAAAAAGGAAAGAAAGTTTACAAATTCATTAAAATCGGACGTGAAAACTTCAAGCGCAAATCATCATAAGAAATCAGTATACAGCTCTTTAAACAGAATATGCAGAGGATATTATCAATTCATATTTATCCGTTAGCAAACGCATTCATATTCTCAGTTTCCATACACCAATAGCCTCATCCTCAAACCAATATTCATCTACTGGTACATGTACCATCCACTAATAATAAACAAAACATACTAAACATGCTGAAATAACTGAGAAGACCATTTATTATAATAACATTTGCATACCCTGAATCCATTAAGCTCAGTACAGTTTTAAATCACTATATCCAGATCACACAACAAATGCGTTTTTTACAACAAAGGAAAAAACATAAATTTGTTACTCATCAAGTGGTAGCCATTGCAGATAATAGAAATATATAAGGAATTATATAATTCTATTATAATTTCGAGCAATATAAACGGAACTCAAATTTCAAAGTTGGCATGCGTACAATAGTAGTAAAATATGAAAATATAAAGTAATTTATTCTTCGAAGTCACTGCTCACCTCGTTCTATCATTCTTCACATATCTTTTCTTCCTTCTTGGAATATCTCATCCTTATAAAATTCCATCAGACATTCATTATCATTGTTGTCTTCTTCCCTATAACCATAGTGCACTTCTACATCCACTGGCTAATTGCTTACTGAAAGTTGAATTGATGCAAAATAATGTATGTTACAAAAAAGGCATAAATTACATGTTCATGATAGGTTAAGATTTAAATCGATATTGACTTGAATTGATGAATTAGTACAGTTAGGTATATAGTAACTTGTGTACATCTTCTCCGAGTATAGTTAGAAGGCATTTTCTGATGTATAATCATACTGCTGTGATTTAGAAATTATAGTGACTTGCTTTATGTATAATAATAAATTTATAAATTGTTCCATAATTTTCCTCTGCCTTTGCTATAGAACATAGTAAAAAATATTACCCCCTTATCAGCTAAATCAGTAATAACAGTTGGTTAACCAACTGTCTTCATACTATACATTTAAGCTTCTATTACTTCATACCATTTTAAAAGAAGTCATATTTTATTATGGATGGTGAATAGCTATTATTTTTAATTTTTTCTATTTATAGTTCGATGCTCACATTATCTAAAATAGACAATAAGGTAATAAAGCACTAACTAAGACATTCTAATGGTTATAGAAATTAAAATGGCATGGAAGTGAAACATAGTACTCTTTGTTTAATTGATATGAAAATAGTAAGTTGATAGATCAAACTGTACCTGATCACAGCCTTATCGACGACTTGCTTGTTCTCGATACAAACTGCGTACAAATTGCCCTTTTTGATAATCTTGATTGTCAAACCAAAATTGATGTTGATCATCTTCAAACATATTTCAAGTATAAATAGAATATAGAAAAGTTAAAAAAAAGTCAGAGCAATTTAGATTTTAGGTATTAAAACTAAAATGACTAAAAAATCTAGTATAAATGGAATAGTTTTTGCGGCTTGGGCATTGTTTCAAGCATGTTGTGCGAATATAGGTGACTAAAATGATCAACAACAAAGAAATAATTACATATATCAATATTGGTTGAAAAGTGGACCTACCAAAATATAGTAAAGCTTGGCTATGAATATATCATAGACTATTAAAAAACTGAATAACAACGAGCATTTCTTTAACATAGATTATAATAAAGTTTCAAACTGAACCAACAAAGTAGTAAATTGAAAAAACTAATTAGCAATTGAAAGATGAAGACATACCAAATTCAAAATAACATTTTTTCAATTTCATGAGCTTGCATGTTTGGGTGAGGCATTATGGATCTGTGATTCGGTAGGTATTTTCTTTTATTAATTGTGGTTTTGTAAAATTATTTGTAACGTCATCGGTGCATTTTCAATGAGGAACAAAGGGTGTTGGATTTGTGAATAAATAAGAGAGATAAAATGCTTGGTGATAAGTGGGGTTGGATGAAAATAGGAGAACGTGCTAACTGTTATGCAGATATACGGATATATAGGATTTTCCAGTTAAAAGACACGTTAATCCTTTCACAGCATGAAGAAGTTAATGTCATGGGAAAGGACGGTATTGGCAATTGAAAAAAGGCCTTCACTTCTCAGGTATTTGCTTTATATATAGGATTAAATTATATGAGAGTAAAGAAAAAATAAGTACACATAAAGAAATATGCAACCTGATTTACCTTTCAGACCAACGCAAGGTAAACCAGTTGGTCCGTAGATATCTGCTCTAAGTCAAATGTTCAAGAGTAATCCTGGAGGAAGCAAATGATAGGAATGGGTATAGGCATTTTCAGGAAAGTGCATAGTAAGAATATATACTTTTTTTTCTTCAAATTATGACTACAAATAACCAAAGCTCCAGATATTTTAATAGTAAATTTGTAGCTTATAAGCTTCTATAAGTGCATTGTAGTCTACAATGCATTGGAATTGTTATATACATGTCAGTTTTGTTAGCAGTATAACAACAAATAACCACAAAACAAAGTAGAATTAGATGCCAATAGGGTTGGCGCAGTTGGTTGATGGTCCGGACTGCGTGATCGAAGGTCACGAGTTCAAACCCCGAAACTGACAACCCAGTAACAAGTACCCGAAGTATGTGTTTGGCAGACACATACTTTCCTAGAGTTTACAAGCGAAGCTTGGTTCTCTAGGTAATTCAAAAAAAAAGTAGAATTATATAGCATAATAAAACAACTATGGATTATCACTTGGTAACTATTATGAGTAGCTCAAAAAGTGTAATCATTTGGGAAATTAGAATTGATGTGTGAAGGTTCAACCGGTTAAATATTTTGAAGCTCTGCATAGTCAATCAAAACCGACATAGCTATAAAAACAAATTATAACAAATTACATATTTACCTCATAGTATGTTTCTCGTGCATCCAAATCTAACATTAAATGCAGCATGCTTCCATATCTAACAGTAAACACAATGTAGACAAACATAGTCTCGGAATAAAATGAGAAGATATATAACGTTGCACTCCAGCTTCGACGGAAACAAAAGAAGATTTAAGCTTGTATTATGATAAAGTAAAATCTAATATCTAGCATGTAAATATAAAAAGTTCATAATATATTACTTTTGGGTACCCTCTTGTGTGTTATGCGATTTTCCTGTGAATTCCTCATGTCGTTGCCATGTATATTAATTTCACCATATTTTCCATTATCTAATTAAAAAAATAACAATGAACAGTAAACAAAATGAAAACACCCAGTTGGCTGGGTAGATAAAATGACTTGAACGATTGGGTTTTGCAGATTGATATATGAAAGAGAAAATAAAATGTCAACTAAAAGAGCCAGGGTGTAACAAACCTCCAGTAACAGCGTTTCCGAAGAAGTGCAGAAATTTTGGTTTGCCTTCTGTATATAATACCAGCTCGTCACTTCTATCTCTTTTGATAATAAAATTTAGATCAATTTTATTAATGTTATCTTTATATACAGATGTACAAAAAAAATTCAAAGGAAGTGGCACTCCAAAGGCATGAAGTAAAACCTGAAGAAGAAGTAGTGCAAGACTCCACTTTACTACGTCGTCCATTTTTTTTTTCTATGCATTTGATTTACGGAACAGAATATCAATTAATTTCATAGATAAAAACCTAAGCAACATCACAATTTCAAGATATACATATGAAAAAACTAAATTACCTTGAAGTAACTGTTGACGTGAGAAATACTAAGTCCCCGTAGATTCACCATCTCAAGTACTGAGTTGCTCCTACATAGATTATTCATAATTTGTATCACAAATATTCGCAGTGTTTAATTTCTCATTGCAGCTACATCAAGTCAGTATGCTCAAACATATGAAAACATCTATGGATGATTAAAGGACCACGAAAAAACCGTACAAATTGATAAACATAACCCCAAAATATTGGATTCTTTATGTACTGTGGTTGTTCTTCAGTTCAATCAACACCAACAATTGGCTTTAAACTTTTGCATCCCTTCTAACTCCACAAAAACCTCTTAATTTCTCAATCTTCTCATCCATCCATCACCCATATGTTACTTCGTTAATACTCCCTAAGTCATTGCAAATAAAAACCATTTATCTCTGATATATTTTTTAACCTCGTTAATACTCCTTAAGACATCTAATCATTCATTGTAATATAATGACTGTCTAGAACTATTAGTTATTTCATCAAACATTTGGTCTGCAAAAAACTAAACATTATGTTTCATAGCTTCAGGCATGTACAATGAAACTGGTTGGTGGTCGCCACGAGAAAATAAATAAAAATAGCAAAATGAAAAAAAGAAAGATTTGTTTGAAAGCGAAAAAATGATACATCATTATTATTCATCTAACAGTTGAGTAACACATTTGGGAACGGATGGATCAAATTTCAACTCCTAAACATCAAAATGAACTGGAATCAAGACAATCATGTTCAACAGTAAGATGAAGCATAATTTACTCAATAAAAAAGATGAAGCGTGATTTGATAATAGACTTAATGGTTACCATTTAATCATTATTGGAGCAGAAAAGAAGAAAAGGAGAGTAAAACCTTAGGGAGACCCACTGCTGTCATCATTCAAGTCCATCGTGCTGAGGAGATCCACTATGTCCGTCGTTCAAGTCCATCGTGCTGTAATCATTTATGAACTGGACGCTGGTTGAAACTGCAAACGAATAGCAAAATAACAAACGGAAGAAGTAAATTAAGATTTTTTTACCTCAGATCGAGTGTTCAGAGGCGGCCCCATAACACAGCAGGGGATGAAGGAACCGGACAGAGGTAGGGGAGGAAAGCCGCAGGAAAACAGATGGGGGGAAATGACTGGGAACAGCCGCGGGTTGAAACCAAGCCGTAGTGGTGCTCGTTTGCCTAGTCGAAGAGTAATCGGAGTCCATTGCCTCCAATTTATTTTAAGGTTGGTAAAAAAGAGCATGAGACGGAAGTAAAAGGTCTGGCATAACCCCATTGATTTTCATGGAGAAATTGAAGGAAAGAGAGAGATGAAGAGAATTCATCGATAAGAGGGGAATGAATTTGTGGAATGGAACGGGGGCAGAAAACGTAGATAACTGGGTATTGCAGTTATTAGCAAACATAGTCAGGGAGTTACCACGGTATCCATGGAGTACGTGCAATAGTTTTGATGAGTTGTCATCGAATAAAGGGCAGTTTAGTCAGTTCGAAAAAGGCTTCAGCAGGGGAAGTATTTGCTTTATATATAAGATAATATAAGAATTTATTAACCAATATATATAAAACAATCATTAATATAATATTTTTTATTTTGTACAGCAAACAATATTTGTCTATATATAAATCAAATAGTATAATAAAGAAATTATGCACATAACCAGATAATTTGTGACAACCACATCTACTTACAAAAATCTTACCCAACTAAACATATAGTAGCAATATATTTAAACAGATATGAAATTGCTCATTATAGGATCATAGAATATAATTTAATTACTGTAATATGAATTAAAACTACCAATTTAATGATGCATTTGAATCCACGTTGAAACAATGACTTCCTTTCCTTTTATCGTTCTTGATTCGTTAGATTGCAAGTCCAAAATCACCAACCTCCAACTATCGAATAGTATAATTTTAGTTTGAAATATATTTGAGAATTTTAAAGTGGATATAAAAGCTATGTTTTAATCCAATTTATCGCCTACTCATTTTCGGTAAAAAATCCAATTTTAGGTTGATAAGTGTCATCCGGTTGTGACATTTGTTTACACCAATTCACTTCGTCAAAACTATATCACTTTGGACTTATGGAATTTGATAGTGGTCAAAATTTCAGCCTCATCCACATTCAACTTTATAGTCCAAAGACAAAGTCTTTGGTTCAATAATAACAATTATTATTAACCAAAATGCTCTAGCCGGAGACTTTGACTTTGAGTTGAGTTTGACTGTGATACTAATCGCATATAACCGAGCAGACGAATCCTCTCTTGAACAGTGCTTCACTTCCAATACTTCCACTCGACCCAACTATAGTCGCCATGCAATGATTTGGCTATAATCAAAGCGGAGCTTTCATATTCAAGATCCACAGTATTCTCAAGTTGTGAGAACTATGTAAATCAGTCACATTGATAGTTTCAGTTTGACCTTAGTTATATTAACCAATAGAAAACTATCGAGTGTAGGTGCCACCAACATTCATGAGTAATACAATGCCCAACATTTGGAGAGCGTTACGTACTTCAGTCTCAACGGATACATCGATATCCAGTCTCGATGCATCTTGACTAGGAACATTCAAAATGGGATATTTGTTTCATTGTGATAAATTAATCACGGTACAACACTTTGTAACTACTATCGTAAAATATATCATTTATGCATTTTTCTATTAAATATACTTTTAATTAAGTTCATTTATTAATATAATCGCATTATATCAAGTATATAATAGGAAGAAAATAATTTTTATTTTGAACAAAATTGGTCAACGAGTTAGATATATGTAACAAGTTACATAATTGGCCCTAGGGGATATCCCTAACTCTATCAATAGTATCCCACATTCATATTGATAATAATTAAATAAATAATTTAAGTTACATTTGGTTTGTTTTATTTAATGACTTTAATATCTATTATTAATCATCATTCATATGGCTAAATAAGTATTACTTAGCATTCTAATATAGTTTATTTTATCTTATTTATCATTATATATTTTAATATATGTCATAATATATCACTTATATCTCATATTAATCATCATTTATATGTCATAATTTCTCCTTATACATTACATATTACATCTTTACAATATCATATTCAATGTATCATTTATGATTTATTAGCATAGCATGTAAATCTTATTTATTAAATTTAACTCTCTAGTTTATAAGCATTTTATTTGGGGAGGTTAGATTTAGAGTTAGGGTAAGAGTTAGTGTTAGAATCATAGTTTTAGCTGGTTATTTTTGTTGATGACAAAGAAGGAAAAATACATAAAATCTAGGCATAGATTAATGAGGAGTTTTGTAACCTATGGGTAGTTATACTATATTTGATATACAGAGTTGTCATCATCAAAAAAGAGAGATTTTTAGTATCTTAGGTATTGGTTTTGATGATAACTATAGACATTATATAAAATATAAATATTATGCTTTATCAACATATATATATATATATATATATATATATAAATAGTATATATGTAGGATATTAGACAGGTGTTGATTAAGAAGACTGTATACTATCAAGAGTAGATTCAAGATGCTGATACAGAGTTTCAAGAGTTCAAGAATGAAGACTCATGAGTATTGAAGAGTTTGAGATTTCAATATATTCCAAATACATTATAGAGTCATATAATTTATGTTAAAACTCTGATAGCACTTTCTTGATCTCTCTCTCTATTTCAAATAAGTTTTACATATTTTTCAATTATCCTGGTTTTCAAAATAATATTTTCAAACATCTATTCAAAATATTTCTCAAAATAAATTCTTAAACTTTTATATTTACAAAGATATTATATTAAATTTTTATGTATTTTTTAATTTATTATATTTTTTTTTGGTATTTAGTTTAATTATATCTTCCTTATGTTTATTTTTTATATTTATATTTTGATTTTAGATATTTACTTATAATTTATAACTATATTGATTTTATATGATTTACATTATATTGAATACACTTATTAAATCTTTCAAAATTATTTTATAAAGTGTAATTGAATTTATATGATTAACATATGTATAAACTATGTTTAAATGTTTGTACAAAGTCTCAAAATATTTTACAAAACTTAATATTTTCAAACTAATTTTTATTAAGTGATTTTTCAAAATGCAAAGGGATATGTCGGCATTTCCTCTCCAAGTATGTCGACATATAAGCCGAAAATTTAACAACTACTTTCTTATTCTTCTCTCCTTTTTCCACTCTTTCATTTTCTAAATCAAAATGTACCTAAACTCTGCCGAAATTCAACCACAATCAATTTCAATCATCATTAGTTTGATTCTCCTTCGTCTGCTCTCTGATTTCTCTCATCACTCTCACGCAAATCAAGATCGAAGTGCTATTCAAAAGTTATATGATCAATTGTAATCAAGATCGAAGATCTAAGTCTGTAAAACTTTATTAAATCATACTGCTATACTTGTGGGTGTGATTGTAGCATGTAAATCAATTGAGCGTGATTGTAGCTCGTAAATCAATTGGGTGTGCTCAGTAAGCCGTAAATCTAGTGGGTGTGCTTGTAGCCCAAAAATCAAGTGACCCTACCCAAAGGTCGAGATTCTGTAGGGTGTGTCTCGTAGCCTTGAAATCAACATTGCACTTGCATTTACTAGTTGAAAAGAAATCTGTACAAGGAATTGTGGAAGATTAGACGTAGGGTAGCTTCGAATCAGTATAAAATCTTGGTGTATTCTTTTTATTTTACTTTAGTTGCATTTATTTTTATCTACACTTTGATTCTGTGATTGTTAATTACATCACTCCAAGTAGAATCTTAAAGAATTTAAAAAATATTCATATGATCTGTTACACACTATTCATCTCTCCTCTAGTATTAATTTAGCCTTGAGATCCTTATTTCGCTAACTCGCATTATTCACATCAAGCTTTATGTTTGACCTTTAGTTTATGTTTTTCTACTTAAACTCTATGATAGTCATTTGAGTAGGCTGAGTGTAAAGATTTGCTATATCAGGTTGGACAAACAAAACTTTTTAAAGATGTGCAAGAGAACAATTTATCTATCACTATTTATAAAAATTCCAACATTGTTACTTTTGCATGTAATAGTGACCGTAATCGTCTAGTATTTATGGCTTTGATGTGTCGTACTTGCTCTTTGATCGCATTTAGGGCTCCCAAACACTCTTTCAAGGCTTGACCGAGCATTATCGTTATTTTTTGTGAACTTCTTTTTTGTTATGTTCAATGATGATATATGCATCCTTTGTATATCGTACAAAAAACCAATATGGCAACCCAAACTTTTGGATTTTCACGTTATCTTTGCTATATTGTAGTTTTATAAATGTGATCTTAGCAATGGAAGTGAAATCTGTATGGAAGAAGCGGTGAGCAAAGATATGAATTTATAGGATGAAATATAAATGAGATATTGACCTATTATGCGTATGACACAAATAGTTCTACTCTAGCAAGTGATGCGTCCAATGTCGAAACCGAGCATAGGAAAGCTACCATCCATTGTATAGCAATAATCCCATACGACCCTGACTGGGCCAAAAGTGATAATAAATGATATGCAAGTACAACACAGGCTCCTTACAGACTTGGTGCACGTCACTTGCAACGCACCAAATTTGAAATTTATTCAGTACGGTTAAGCACTACAGTTTTCATCCAACCCAGATATGAAAATTCATTTCAATAACAAAAGTACACATTTTTATACATCATCTCCATATATTTCTTTTTCACGCATCCATTTATGTTGGTTGAGGGAAATACGGGAAGGTGCATGGTTATCCTCTCACAAAAATATTAAATAATAAAACCTTAACTTACAAACTAACATTAATCAGTACGGAACATTCTAATTCCACTTAAGGCCCTACAAATTAACCTCATTTGAACCTCTACGACTCAGATTCGATCATTTTATGCAAAGCGTATAAACCTTCATGCAGATTCCAAACTTATAATTAGTAATCCGATAATTTTGCCTGACATAAAACCTTGCAATTGTTTGATTGAAGACTGGAATACTAGACCACTGGCTTCATCAGTAAAGCACTTTCCATTTACTTATTTCAACATTACTGGATTTTGTAATTTCTTCTGAAGTCTGTGATATGAAAAAAGAAAGATATAATATGTGTTAATTCATGAGCATAGTGTTTACTAACAAGTTGCAGACCATTATGATTACAGTCATTCTACTGACAATTGCTTCTATAGTAAGAGTTGAGAACTTGAGCTTCAAATATGATAAATAAATAAATTTGTTTCATTTAAAGATGAAGATTACCTATTCATTTTGATTGACCGGAAATTCGTTTTGATTGACCAGAAATTGTTAACAAATCATCGTAGATTGTCTCGAATCTGAAAGCATAATCCTTTCAAAGAATATACACTGAGAACCTCTTCCTTTTAAAGAAATGTCACCGCCCTAAAGGCATAATCCTTGTGATTATAAAAAAGGCATAAAACTATGCATTGCTGCAGCTATCAATTAGCTGTAAACCATCAAAACCAAACATTTATCCAATTTTACAATAACTGAAAATAAAACACTTGTGTTTGTGTAAAAGATGAGATTGACATAGGACATATATGAATCAATAATTTCAATATCAACCAGAAAATGGAAACTTTAATTTAAAGAAATCCAAGTGTGCATTCTCGAACAAGAGTTTGGCTAGAGTTTGGCGAACTCTAGACGTTGATAAATTTGCAATTTTGGGACGAGAGTTTGGCTTAGAGTTAGAATTTAGTCTAATGTAAGGCAATTATTGTGTATTTCTAATTTAATTAGTTATAACATTAGTTGTTAATTATTACAATTATCTGATTAATATTAATCATTAAAAAAATATTAATAATTTTTTTAATTAATTAACAGTTAATTAATTTTACTTGATAATGTTTTTATATATATTGATATATTTACATATATAATATAATAAATTTAACTAATTTTACATTTAGAAAACAAATTTCCAACTTAGAAATTGAAAAATTGCAACTAAAAACAATTTTTACAACTATTTAATTAGTAACGGCAAAGTATCTTGGTATATTTAAATACACAGTACAATATTTTTAAATTAGTTTACAATTAGAAAACAAATTTCAATCAAGATGTAGAAAATTACAATAAAAATAAATTTACAATTGATTTTTTTACAATAATTGAATTATATTTTGAGATAATTAAAAATATACAAAATAATAGAGTTAATTTAATTGTATAATTAGAAAACAAATTAAGAATCAAAAAAATTACAATTAACAAACATATTTTAACATAAATAAAAAACAAATTACAATTTATTATAACTTATGAGCCTTTAAGTCGGATGTAAGGGGTGGAGCTCTCCCATGCTCTTGAAATTTGGGAGTTCGAACGCTCTTATAAAAGACGTTGATGTCAAGTTTATGGTCGACGTAAGCTTCTTATGTCGGACGTAAAGAAATTCTAGATGCTCAAACATGAGCATTTATGTTGTCCAAAAGGACCCATATTAATTGTACAAAATTTATCGTCGTGCTACCTTAAGAAATGGAAAACTGAGTTGATGTTTGTATAGTGGATGGATATATTTGCTTTATTAATTGATTCATTCTTTTATTAAAAGAACTTATTAAGCTGATGGAAACCCATTTTGGGTAAAAGCGGAGATGTGCAGCTTTTGTGAAAGATGGGGTTGGAAAGTACAAAAATACCCTCTTTCATTTAACTGTTTCTTGGAAAAGATGGAAAGGCACCTTCGAAAATTTAAAAGCTTCATTTTAAGTTTTTGGCATTAAAATATAGATGATTATTGCTATATATTACATACAAACATACGTAAATACAGATATGAAATAATAGTAGTAGTAGTGAAAAATAGATAGTATTGACACATTGTTTGGGTTGAACAACGAATCTCGTGATTAACATGGTTGTTATTGTCTTCATCATTGTAATCATGCATGAGTACTCCAACTTTAACTTGTTAAAAGCTTCGTGAAAATGCCGACGGGTAACTTTTCTCTGAAAACTATAACAGCAAGGAAATTAAAACAAACAAAAAAATTACTAAGTATTGTAAATTTGAAATGAAATTTTTTGTCCCCACTGCATGTATTATGAAAAACTGAAAGATTCAGCGTTTGAAAATCATTTGTGCATTAGAACAAGAAACAAATTTATGATGCGAATGTCAGAATTGAATCTCATTGAAATAAAAAATATAAATTGGATCTAAATAAACCTGTTGTACAAAAGTATAACAAATATTGAACAAATAAACTTTTGTAGTTGTACCCCCAAAAAAAAAAACAACTAGAAAAAGTTCAACAAATTATGCAAATAACATCATGAATCATGGCATCTTAAATAGAAAGCATGTTGTCTAATGCAAGGTTGATATATAAATAAAAAAAGATTATTTAGATTAGAGGAATTGACACAAAACTAAAATTTCATTGATCCTTTCTAAGTTATGATCTATTGCAATGTCAAATTTCTAGCTTGATTCGTATTCAAATTCGACTTCTCTAACATTCATTCAACAAGAACAAATCGACTGAATAGGACGATCACATGCTTTCGTATCATATACTTTGTGACGATGTAATAACCTTGTAACAATACCTCTCTCACATCTGTGAAGAATAACCATGATACTTAGACCAAGTTTTCTTGTGTTATTGTACCCAGGTGCAAGTATGATGGTATAATGTCTATATGTGTTGACCAGATACTCTGACGTAAGGTCACAAGTGGTTTAGAAACAATTTCTAAATAATAAAATGATTCTAGTCTTCAAAAATTACTGTTCAAAGCTAAAGTACTAGCATCCCTGTAAAGTAGAAGGGAAAAAAATGCTTACCAAATTTAAAGCAAGGCAGGATGGAAAAAATGCTTACCAAATTTAAAGCAAGGCAGGATGATCATAATCTCTTCTATATATGGTAGAGATTCAAAACGGCACGTTCTCACATAAAAGCCGCTTTCATTATATTTATTTTATGAAGGGTGGAGGCAGAAGCAAACTCGGTAATAATATTCATATAACATGTTGGGAATGCATACGGGATCAATTTCAATAATTGATTCGCATGCAAGTGAGTGATGAGACGTCGTTTGGGAACTTATCATCAAATATGTTGTTTTATCCGCTTTTACCATTGATGTCTGTCGGCCTCATTTGTAGGTGTACACATCTGAGCGATAGCAAAAGCAGAATTACTCATGATCTCTTCAGAGAGCAGGAAATGCGGTAGAGGCAGACTTGGTACAGCAGGATGCAATCCGAGTTTGAAACGCCCATTCGAGTCGATAGAGGATGCAGTCAACAGACTGCTGCCATACCAAGTAATCACGTTCAATGTTTCATGGCAGTAACGACATGGGCAAGTTGCAGGTTCATTGCCACGTTTAAGAAGCGGGTTCAGTGTGTCAATGCGATTTGTAAGAAGAGGTGTACGACAGAGTTTAGTGCTGATGAACGGTTGATGCTGGAGAAGGCTATGCTGGAAGAGGAGCAGGAGGAGGAGTTGGCTACACTGAAAGCTCCACCTATGAAGAATCCTTATTACAGTAAAGATAAGACCAATTCATCCAGCTGTTCAAATTGTGTGCTTTTCTATAAAGTTATCAAATTTCTGTATGCATTCTTCGTCATTTTACAAATATACCCATCTCTGTGAGAATCAAAAGTTTAAGGGTGACCATGTAATACCAAATATCAAGTTCCATTACTTAGTTTATATATACTATAGCAATATGTTTCTTTTCCTTTCAAACACGAACAAGTCTACTACCATCCATCAAATATCAAGTTTTGTTACATAGTTTGTAATTTGACCATCTAATACACTCCGCCATCTGTTAATTCTTTTCCCATAAAGTGCACATAATAGAGAAATCAAGTGTACAACAATGTATACTTAAGCATATACACTTCATATGTAAGATAAATGTTGAGACTTGAGATTAGACCTGTCGGGTCATAAATGGATCGGGTAGAATTTTACCCGATCAATTCAAGTCATAAATAAACCCAACCCTCTTAACCCTTTTAATAAACGGATTGTCCTAACCCGATACGTTTATTAAAATGGTCAACCCGACCCAACCCGTTTAACAAAAACTGTAACAAAACAATGACAAAAACTGCAGGAAAACTGAAAATTACTCCAACATACCATTAATACTGCATCAATTATGAAAGATTCAAAAAATTACATCATAAGATAACACAACAACTGGAAAATATTAGAAGATCCTACGCGGTATAATTACAAATTACAACATTTAAAAAATAAAAGATTCAGCATAGTATAATTTAGTCGACAAACTTCACAGTTGAATACAAAATCTGCATCAAATAACTGAATAAACTGCAGCAAATACTACAAAAGCAGCAACATGCCAAATAAAGTAATAAAACTACAAAATATTTGGAAGTTTTGCATCATAGAAACAGTCTTGTAGGTTTGAAGCCCTTATGCACAGCCTTGTAACCTGAAGCATACAACACAAATTATCAGTTCACGGATAACAAATTGAGGGGCTTCAATTATATACTGAAGATAGATGTAAACCATTTTCATTTTATTAAAAAAAAAAATTCAGCAAACTATTAGCATATGCTGTTAAACTAAAGATACAACACAAATTATCAGTTCACGGATAACAAATTGAGGGGCTTCAATTATATACTGAAGATAGATGTAAACCATTTTCATTTTATTAAAAAAAAAAATTCAGCAAACTATTAGCATATGCTGTTAAACTAAAGATATATATAAACCAAAAACTTAGCATCAATGGTCAATATTCTAAGATCCCTCGTAAATCATGATTGTTAGTGATTCATATGATATACCCAAGGATTATGGAGAATCAGGATTGTTGAATAGAATCATGATTGGTGAATCATATGTAGATGTAATTTACTTATATTACACATCTTTTATGCAAAAACATACCATTTTTGGATGCTTTTAGCTCAACAAAAATAGTTACGCAATATGCTACACGTTGAAAAACTATTTTAAGCATTAATTCAGTAGTATTAATCGTTAGTTGGCAAGTGTTATCCAAGTAAGGTACACAGCTGTGATGGTATTGAACATAGGTGGATTACACAAAATTATATATAAAATCTCGACAACCGCATATATAAAAGGTGATCTGGACATAAATTAAGTGCACAAAAATATATATACATGCGTATGCGTTTTAAACTGATAGCTGATTCCAAGGTATAAAAGGTGATCTGGACCCAATTTCCTACCTGTTTCCAAACCGTGGAACAATAAGCATGAGATAAATTGATTTGGAACAATATCTATAAGAATAAAAAAGATCATGCATATACAATCCCGTATGCAACTTACTTAGAAAATATTGACATACATAGATTTCAGCCTCACATGTGGTTGTGACTGAATCAAATGCGAACAGATAGAAATATGAAAAAAAAAACACATGGATATTCTGCAAAATATAATTTTCATTGAGCTGAGCATGGTGCAGTAGATTTCAGGGTTTCAAATTATTATGGATAACTCGTACAGTGCATCATATAAATCGATATTGCAGGTAAATGGCAAGTAATTCTTTGCTGCAGTGAAGCCAGTAAATTTTGCAAGCAAGTTCTCGAAAAATACCAATCTTGTAAGAAATCGAAGTATTGCTAACAATGCACTCCTGATGAATCAGGTATTAGTGTTCATGCAATCTTTTCTAATGGGGTTCCAGTTTAAGAATAATTCTCTGCAAGGGTTTTACCCGAAGATGCAAACAATCTGATCCAACATACCTCCCCCTTTTAATTTTTTGCCTTTTTTTGTTTTTTGTTTTTTTTCCTTTCCTTCTTCCTTGATACTTTTTTAAACTTAGTAACTTTCAAGTAAATTTGTACCGAATTATTTGTGTTTCTAATTAATATTTTTTACGTTATTGTTCTTCATTTCTATATTAATTATTTTTGTTTATTCATAGAAAATTACGGGGACCATTCAACTGCACTAACCCAGAAAAATAATATGGGGCTTCAATAGGTATAACACTTCATACATATCATTCAACTTACTCAGTAACTGAACGGTACAAATTGTTTCCATATAATGACACCATTTATTTAATTACCCCAAAACATTATTATCAATATCATATTGTTATTATTATTATAAATAGGTGCATGAAAGGCTATACAGTTGGTCAAGCGTAAGCTTCTTAGCGTAAAACCAATTTCATCAAAGTGTATTAAACAGGTCATAATTTGTGGATTAAACACATGCATATCTTTGGACATAATTGCATATCTTTAGACATGGCAGAAGATTATCAAATAAGTTCTGGCAAGAACAGTAAATAAATATATTAAAAAAAAAGTGTTGGTTTTACATTTGCAAAACATTTAACCAATAAACAGTAAGCATATAATGATATCAGAATGACAAACTTTTTGCTGCCAAGTGAATTTGATGACAGTATGCTGATTTGAAATCAAAATACAGCTATCACCCATTTCTATATAAATAAATAAAAACCATTTGACACAGAAAATCTTCTATTTTCAGGAATAAAAAGGTCCAAAATTATAACTTTGTCGGTTGAAACATGAATGGTGGAATTAAATACGAGAATTAGTATCAAAGTGAGCTAATTACGTTGTCTTTTTACTGTAAATTAATTAATGTGGGGAAAGCAAAAATAAAGACAATTACAAAACAAACAAATCGGCAGATTACTGTTTGTTTACAAAACAAAAGCAGATTTACTGATATTACAGACAATTACAGACGTTGAAGGTTTACAAATCCTTGACATGAAAATTAGACAAAATCGCAAGAACTTAATTACCTAGGGTTTACAAATCTGAACAACGATGAAGCTCGCACTCTTTGGTCACTCGAATTCGAAGTTCGGGTTGTCGAACGTAGCGTTTTTTCTCTTCGACTGATTAAAGTTAGAATTTAGGGTTGTAGAACGAAAGGAGAGAGATCGCCTCTCTTTTTTCTCAGCAGAAATTAGGGTTGGATGGGTAAGCGTAATTGGGTTGGTACGGGAGATTTTAGTTGGCAGCTGTAAACGGGTTGGATGAAGGAAAAAAAAATAAACGGGCTGGACCCAACCCTTTTAATTTTAGGGTAAATGGGTCAGTTTTGACGGGCATACTTAAGATTAGTCCCATATCGGACAATTTACAATATAAATCATGCATAAATACTAAGAGACATCCTTTCACATCACCAATTGGTTTTGTGATAATATGTGGTTCTCTAACATCGTATCAGAGCGGGTTTAATTGTGCCACACGTCACCCTCAATTAATGTCCATGTGTTTGGCTGATGATCCGCCACACAGTACCTAATATTATAAGTTAGAGCAATTTTCCACACAATAACTATTGTATAACAAAAAAAATATTTGCCATTAACAATGGTAATTAATTCGCAAAATATCATTAAGCAGTGGTGATAGTTTCCAAACAAAGGATGAATATATGAAGCAAGAAAACAGTACAAAGGTAAATAAAAAAATTACCTTAAGCTTTGTCTTGAACTTCTCAGCATTTCTGTCCAAGGTACACTCTAACATAAACTGCTTCCTGCATTAAAAGCAATATAAAACCTACTTATTTTCAACAATTGCATGCAAGAGAAAGATGGGTCCAAACCAAGCAATTTCAGCATGTAATGGAAAATGTGTAGACAACATAAAAACATACATCCAAAAATTTATATGAAAACAATGATTACAAATTATTTCATTCAAATGCGAAACTACAATGAAACAAATATAGTTAAATGCAAAGAGGAATCAGAATTCTTTTGAAACGACCATTAAATTAAATAAAAAATATATATACACTGAGAACCTCTTCTATTTCAAGAAATGTCACCGCTCTAAAAGCATAATCCTTGTGCTTATAAAAAAGCACAAAACTTTGAGTTGCTGTGGTTACCACATAGCAGTAAACCATCAAAACCAAACATTTACCCAATCGAAAATAAAACACTTATATTTCTGTAAAAGATGAGATTAACATAGGGCATATATGAATCAATAATTTCATTATCAGCCAGAAAATGGAAACTTTAATTTAAAGAAATCTAAGTGTGCATTCTTGAACAAGAGTTTTGGCTAGAGTTTGGTGAACCCTAGAGGTTGGTGAATTTGCAATTTTGGAACAAGAGTTTGGCTTAGACTTCGGCTAGAATTTAGTTTGATATAAGGTAATTATTGTATACGAGTGTAATGGCACGCGCTTTGCGCGTGAATTATTTTTGTTATAAATTGTATATATTAAAATCAGTCAAAAAAATAATTATTTATTTCAAGTGATACTAAGATTTGTATATTTGTAGAGAAATATTATGAATTTTAAAGAAAGATTAATTTTATATCATATTTTTAAAAGCGTTTTGAATTTGTAAAGTATGTTTAACTATTAGATCCTACTTTTAGGGGCGTTGGAATTTTTATTTCTATTATTAATTACTAAAGAATGGATTTAATTTTATATTAGTTTAAATTTTTATTTTTGTTATTAATTAGTAAAAAATGTCTTTGAAAAAAGTTTATTCGTAAGATCCTATTTCTAAGTGATAATAAGATAACACGTTTTGAATTGTTAAAAAAAATTAACTGTTACATCCTATTTTTAAGCAATGGTAATGTTTAATAATATTTGTAGAGAGGCATTTTTGGTAGTTCACGTTAATACCAAAAAAGTGTGACACCAATGGTATTACAACTATTATTAAAGATTTTTAATTTAATTGGTTCTAACATTATTTGTTAATTATTATAATTATCTGATCAATATTAATCATTGGAAAAATACTAATAAATTTTGTTATTGATTAACAGTTAATAAATTTCAATTGATAACGTTTATATATTTTGATGTATTTACTTACATAATGTAATAAATTTAATTAATTTTACATTTACAAAACAAATTTCCCACTTAGAAATTAAAAAATTGCAGCTAATTTTTTTTTTTTTTTTTTTTGCAACTATTCAATTAATAATGATAAAATATCTTGATTATTTAAATATACAATATAATAATTTTTAATTAGTTTACAGTTAGAAAACAAATTTTCAATTAAAAATTAGAAAATTACAATTAAAATAAACGTACAATTATAGAAGATTATCGCTATATATTACATACAAAGATACGTAAATACAGATATGAAATAATAGTAGTAGCAGTAGTAAAAAATAGATAAAATTGACCCATTATTCAGGTTGAACATTGAATCTCATGATTAACATGGTTGTTATTGTCTTCATCATTGTAATCATACATAACTAACATTGAATCCGTGAACGCTAACCATGATACTTAGACCAAGTTTAGTTGCTTTGTTGTATGCAGGTGCGAGTGTGATGGTATAATGTCTTTATCTGTTGACCACATACTATGACGTAAGGTTACAAGTGGCGTAGAAACAATTTCTACATAATAAAATGATTCCAATCTTCAAAAATTACTGTTCAAAGCTAAAATACTAGCATCCCTGTAAAGTAGAAGGGAAAAAATGCTTACCAAATTTAAAGCAAGATAGGATCATCATAATCTCTTCTAGATTTGATAGAGATTCAGAACTGCATGTTCACATATAAGCCGCTTTTATTATATTTATTTTATGAAAGGTGGAGGCAGAAGCAAACTCGGTAGTAACATTCATATAACATGTTGGGAATGCAGAAGGGATTGATGTCAATAATGGATTCGCATGCAAGTGGGTGATGAGACTTCATTTGGGAACTTTATTATTAAATATGTTGGTTTATCCGCCTCTGCCATTGATGTCGCTAGGCCTCATTTGTAAGTGTACACATCTGAGCAATAGCAAAAGCAGAATTACTTGTGATCATGATCTCTTCAGAGAGCAGGAAATGCGGTAGAGGCAGAATTGACACAACAGGATGCAAACCGTGTGTGAAACATCCGTTCGAGTCGATAGAGGATGTGGTCAACAAACTGCTGCCGTACCATGTGGTCCCATTCAATGTTTCACGGCAGTAACGACATGGGCAAAGATGCAGGTTCATGGCCACGTTCAAGAAGCGGGTTCAGTATTTCAATGCGATTTGTAAGAAGAGGTGTACGGAAGAGTTTAGAGCCGAGGAGAGGTTGATGCTGGAGAAGGCTACGCTGGAGGAAGAGCAGGAGGAGTTGGCTACACTGAAAGCAGAGAGGGATAGGATGACTCAAATGCAAGCACAATATGACTTGAACTGTATCCTTAAACTGAAGCATACCACCACATTCTCTTCCAACCAGCCATTGATGTTATTAGAATTGTGGATCCTTTATGACAATGGATCCTCTTTGAAAATACATACCTTCTCAAGAATGTTAAGAAAAGAAAAGCTGCACAGATAACTGCAGGAATGATACAGCTTCAGGGTAAATTTTGTAATTCTGGAATTTACTGTGTTTGCTGCAAAGAAGTGATCAGTCCCTCGCAGTTTGAAGATCATGCAGTTCAGTCAAAAGCAGAAGCCACATCATCCCACATATTCTTTTAGCAGTGTTAGCAGTAGCAGTTACAACTGAAGTTGCGAGCAGACTGCATGCACAAATCAAATTTAAAACGATGTTTTATTGGATATAGATGACGATGATACATATTATATCCAGCATGGTTTGGTTTGAATATGTAAGCATACAATGTCTACATACATACGCACGCACGCGCGCACATATATACATACATAGAATAAACTATAAAATTAAAGACATATCGAAAGTGAAAATTTAATTTATGATCGTACCTTTACTAATAGTCGGAATAGATTCACAATTTTTTGGTCCGACCGCAAATTTCCCGAAATACCCTTATGTATACACTTGATGTCACAAGTTCGGATCCCACGTGTCTAAAATCTATCTTGATTTTATAAGTTCGGAAAAATACTAAGGTCACAGCTTCGAATCCTAGCAAAGACGGCTTTCATGTGTTTCTTTTTCCTTTTTAAATGTCCTTTGGTCCTAAATATAAATAAATATATTCATTCTTCGTTTATTTCAGTTTTATATTGAATAACACTTCTTATTTGGATTTTAGTATTTCATTCTATTTTTTTGTAAATGCTTCTCTAAATATTTGAAAATAAAAAACATTTTGTTCAAATCATAGATAAAATTAGCTTTTTAAATAACATTCTGCTGACATAATTTTTTTTCCTTAAGCTTGATGGCTACTTTAAAAAGAAAAAATAATATAGCAGCTGAAAATTAAAATTACATATGTGTCTTTACATTTTTTTTCAGCACAAGAATTCAATATTTGGAAATTAATTCTAACTTAATTTTTATCAAAAAATGTTCTACCACATGCAAAAGTTTCATTGTTTCAAATAAATATGTATTTAGTTCACTTTTACCAAAGCGCTCGCCTAGACACCCCTAGGCTCGAAAAAAACCCTAAGCGCCAGCCTAGGGCTTTTCTGCTCCTCCAGGCATCAACGATGCACAAAGCGGACAAAAAGCGCCTCAGCGCTGAAGCGTCGAAAAAAATCAAAGTGCTTGAAAAAGTGTGCCTTATTCTTAAATCGTTTTTGATATAAAAAATTAAGAGCTTCAGCCCACAATCGAGTTCAGTTAAGGCTTATTTGGCAAATATCGATCAAATTAGGTATACGGCAGATAGATGTCGACTGTTTAGGACATAAAAATGTCTCCACTCTTAAATTTACATATGTCGACGCATCCATCTCCACCCCTACCAAAATAGTGATGCTCAAGGCATCTAAAACCTAAGCGCAAATAAAGGCAAGCGCCGGTCTAGGGCTTTTTCGCCTTGACCACTATGATTTAGTTTAAAGGTTTTTTTTTATATACACGTACATTGTACCTAATAAATAATAGTGACATATATTTCAATTTCGTTTACAGATAATTTTTATTTAAATTAGTTTATGTTTTAACAACTATTAAAAGACGATAAACTATGAAGCTAAGTCTAAATAATAAACAGTAATCATTATTCTTTATAGTTTGATAAGCATTTTGAGTTACGTCAAAATACTCATAATACATGTTTCTAGTTTCGTCATATATAATCTATTTGCTATTGACGCTAGGTGATTAAAAAATAATATAAAACACAATTATTGTAACGATATTACATATGTGTTGAATCGCTATATACACCAATGTAAAAATCTATGTAGGTTTTACGTGTTTTGAACTTCAACATTATGTCAACAATTGATACCTAAGCTTTCAAATTCGAACTATAACATTTATCTTCCATAGATAGAGCATATATCATTTATATTAATTATTATGTCTATCACGTGATAGACGCATGTAATTTATATCAATTTTTTTACCATTTATGTGTGGAATGCCAGTGATTTATTATAACCATTTTATATTGCATGTATAAAGGATGTGTTTTTATGTGTGGAATATCGGTTGTTTATATCAACATTTTATATTGCATGTATAATGGACATGCCTTGCATGCGTGGAGCACAAGTCGTTAGATCTCGTAATAAAATATATCGATTTGGCAGCATGCATTTTATTTATCCATAGACAACTAAACATGAATTTTAACACTTGATATTAGAAAGTACGATCCCCTTAAGTATGTTTGGAGTGACATTTAGTCAAATAATTTTCATTTTATATCATAAAGTTTGTTATGACCCAATAAAAAGACCAAAGTACTTATTGTAAAAAGCTTATGCGATAATGACATTCTATGCATTCGGTTTTAACTGTTTTGCCCTAAGATTGAAATTCAGTGCTTAAATTTGTTTTAAAACCCCATAATGATGCTTCTTTTCATTCTAAATGTAGACTAGGTGACGTGATCTATGTAATGAATTTCATTCTAAAATTTGCTAATATTCAATCTATAGACAACTTAAAACCAAAGAAGAATAAGAGGTTCCGCTTTTCCAATTTAAAGACAAACATCCTGCCACTAGGTTGACAGTCGCTGATATACTTCAAATTTTAGTATCACTTTTTTTCACTATGCATTTGCTTTATTGTACTAAAGACGGTTGGAAAAAAATGTTTTTTTTTGTCTGCAAAAGAAAAGAAAAAGTGTTATAGACTTTGTGGTTAACTTTTTTATGATCTATTTTGTTTTTAATGTTGTTTTTTCATAAATAAAGTGTAAAACCAAAAGTCTACCATATTATATAACCATACACACACATGTATGCAAGTTGAATTTATATTTGAAGTTGAAAAACTAACGCTTAATCACATTAAGCTAGGAAAAAGACCTTATCCTCTCACTATTCAATTCTCTTAAAATAACATAGCAAGGTAGAAATGATATATTTTCACGAACCAAAATGCATTTTCCAACAGTCTAATATTATAACAAGTATGAAAGGTCAAGAAACTTAATTGACACTTTACAAAACCCATTTGCTACTCCGTTGTATGGAAATAATTCCTTTTCATGAAATTATTTAAAAGGAAAGAAATGTTTAAATAATTGTGTTATTTTTAGTTGTCGTATTACATATGTCAATCATATGTTATAAAGAAACATATTATATGCTAAACAAACACTACGTTAACAATACACTATTTAACAAATATGAGGATAAATGATAGATACTTGGTTGGTTATTCGGGTTGAACATTGCATCTCATCGTCATCTTCGTCTTTGCAATCGTGATCGTTGTCCTCCTCCTCCTCCTCGTCAAACGCAAGTAATATCTGATTTGAACCTATGAAAGGAATCATGACAATGTGATAGCCTTACTCCTCCAGAGATTCTACCTGCGTACAATTTTAAGAAAAATATTAGGAGAAAAAAATACTAAAAAAAACAAGAATATTATGTGTAAAGCCGGAGAATGATTTTAACATCACAAAACCATGTGTAAGATGCCTATTTAAGATTTGAAATAAACAATTAAAATATGCACAAAAGTGGAAATGAAAATTAAAAATATTAGACTACATTAAGATTTATATGCCTACATACACTCTGAAATTTAAACACCATCAAAATAGTACTTAGAAGTTTAAATACAATGTAAAATAATACTATATACAGCAATAATAAAATGCCAATATCAATCATTATTCATGATATTGAATTAGAAAATTATATGTAAGATGCCTACTTACAGCTTGAATTTACAAAACCTAAAATGCACGGATTTATCGAGAAAAAATTAAGGCTTTCAATAAGTAACCGAAAAATCCAAAATTTGTACGCATCCATATCCAAAAAATGAAAAAAAAAAATCTAAAATCCATAAAGAGAAACGGATATGATAATATCCACATCCAAAAGTTATTCATCCAATTTTTATCAAGATAATAGTTGAGATCATATGTAAATGTTGTTTTATATATAGTAATAATTCATATTATACATGTACAAATAAATATTTGTAATTCAAAATTGATTATTATCATTGTATTTTTTGTATTTATGTTAGCAATTAGCATTATCACTGAAAATGATTTATGTTGGATCAAAAAAATCATTTATTTTTTTGACCTTATTAATTATGAGCGGGGTAGATAAATATCATATATTCGTCCGAATGTATGGATACAGGTATCCAAAAATGACACGACAATATCTGCATCTGAAAGTATCTGTTGACAGGTCTAAAAAAAACAAGCTTGGTCAATTTGAGATAATGTTAACTCACTGCATATAAACTTCTAGAGAATAATAAATAATACATATAACTAAATACAGTGTCGTTTGTATTCAATCATAATACATGAAATAGTGTTATTGAAGATGTATTAATATGTTATGTGAAAATAAGAGAAAAATAGAGCTAAAAAGGAGTGAGGATTATACTATCTAGCTATGTTAGAATGATTGAATGAAACTGTTATGGTAACGATAAATTTCCCTTTACTGTATCAATATAAGTTAATCAGTTACTAGTTTTGAATTAAGCCGGTATACCAATATAAATGGTATGATAATAGTAAATTTACCATTTATATATGGTGAATCATTAGTAACATTTTTTTCAAAACCAACATTAATGGTAACTTACTAGACAACTTATAATATATGGAATTTTTCTTCTTCTTTCTCATTGATGTTTTTTATTGAAATACAAGGTGAAATGTATAATGAAACACCATATTATAATGTAAAGAAACATCAAGCCTTTATTCTTTAGACAAACAGTAATTTATCATCACTAGTGCAATGACTATCAATTTGTCAGTATATAAATCTCTGGTATACCAGTAAATCGGTAATGGTAAGATATACAAGTTTTAGTTTACAAGTAAAAAGGGTACAGTAACGGTATTTGCAAAATGGTGAACCATTACCATAACAATCTTATGATTGAATATTGTTGTCTATCTTTCTCGAATTTGTTGTTCATTTGGAGAAAGTGAGTATTCGCTTTTCAAGAAAAGCGCTCATTTGTCTTTAATATCTTTATCTTTGTAATAATATGCATACATATATACATGTATGTGTGTGCGTGAGCGTTACAATGACAACATAATAAAGCTTAAGAGCACCCAATTGATTTTATTTGAACTAAGATGCAAAGTGTGTGCTATAAAATATTATTAGGATTTATTGGACATATATTTAGTAGTTTGGATAATCAAAGTTCATGTTGTCTCTCCATTTCAATATATTTAAACAAAATTGTTCTTATTTTATATTATGATGATTGCAATTAACAATTCATCGTGTTTTAAATTTTGAATTTCAAAAGAAATACATTTTTCCGTATTTTAGTTTCACGTAAAATTGAGTTTTAAAAACATTAGGCTATAATTTCTAGTTTTTCGATATTTTTTTTATAAAATCCTAAATTAATTTAACAAAAATGATTCTTAATAAAAAAGGGTATTTTGAATTCTCATTAGTTATCGCATTTTATCAAATATTCATTATGTAGCATTATCCAATCAATTCATCATACAAATTAAGGTATTTATTGTATTAAATAAATTTTTTATTTAAGAACTATTTGCGCATATTCCCCAAAGTATCGGTATTGATTATTCGTTATAATTTCTAAAAAGGACGGATCAAGTTCGTTTTGACAAAGCAATCACATGTTTAAATTAGTGTACAAATACAAAATTACATTAATCTAAAAGCTACAATAAAAAAGTTTCAAAAAAGTACAAGAATGAAACCATCAATATTTACAAAACACTCTGAATTGACAAAAGAGATGCAAATCATCCATATAAACTAAGATGATAACATCAACAAGTTCAAATAAGACATATTTATATACGTACATATAACAATTGGAACAGAAATATTGACCATGATACATAACCTTAAAATAAAGCGGTTCAAGTAAAATATATTCGAATATCAGGACAAAGCATTATTATTCATTTATTTTGTTTCGGTATGTAGTGCACATTCGTGTACTTGTGACAGACTTTGAACATTACCATGTACTTTCCATCTTTCAATGGTCATACTCATCGATCCATTTGATTGAGTATTATTCAAGAATGATGCAACTAGTTTCTAAGATATCAAATTGGTATCATCCTCCTTAATTTTGGAGAATTATTTAATATTACATTTGAACAAGAAATAGCTTTGTGGTTCCTCCACATTGAATCATAGAAATAGTTGACATGCTCATTGAAATATATCCATATTACATTTGCCAAGGCATACAAAAATTTGAGCTATTACCGTGTTTTAAGTAGATTAATAGAGTTGCATGAAATCACTTATTTGTTATTCCTTTGTTCAATTTTTTTATACGGACACAAGTCTATTTCCTTATTAGTTTAATAGTTAACTCCATTGGGAGTTAAATATCTATAGATGTTCATTTACAATTATTGGTCAAGGTCATCAATTTAAGATGTACAGTTGTTTAAGATGCTTATTTCATTGCACATCTTCTGTTCATTCTTTTTCATTCGTGTAGCCTTTTTTTATCGCTCACAAAAGTAATACGCACCATTTTTTAATATTATTTAATTGACGTGTAAAGAAAGAAATAGCTTTTTTTACTCTTCTTTGACGTCTCTTGCAATTTTATACGATTATGCATACCTATGTGTCAGGAAGTTTTATCTGGATTTTGTTGGCATCATCTGAGCTTAAATTTTTAGCTTGATGTCCGACCTAACAAAGTAATAATGTCAAGTCTCGTCTTTGATGGTTTTCTTTAATGTCATCCGGTAATTTAATATACTTAGTGCAATACATGTGACATCACATCATATAATATCATAAAGACTAATAGATGTTAGGCATTGCACGAAAGAAGATATTATTATTATTATTTAACTAATAATATATTCTTCAACTGCAATTTATGCTATAAAATTCCAGTCTTAATAAAACTAATGCAACATGGTGTATGCTTCCTTCAAAATGAATTTCAAATGTGCCCCATTACACAGACCATATCTCAAAATCTTGTTACAAATGAAAACTCGGAAACCGTATTAGTTAACACTTGCATGTGTATTTGGTCATTCCAAACATGTTTGCATCTTTTGTCAAATATAGATCAATATTTATTTACCATATTAGTCACTATTTATCTACGATGTTCTGACTGAAGCAAAACACTAGGCGCTAAGTCTAATGAAAGTGAAATGAACCCATAAATATTATAATTTTCAACGAAAGAGAGAAATACAATGAACTTCAAAAATTCAATCAAGCATCTTTTTTGACACACGAGCTAACCATATTATATTCATTATCATGAGTCATTAAATGTGAAAGTCATGCAAAGAAAAAGAAGAAAAGAAAACACACGAGCTAACCATATATCCAATTAAAAAACATTTCAAAAAACTTGAATAATGAACATCTTTTTGACATAGCATAACTGATATGTTTTACAATATATGCAGGTTTTTTCCCCGAATCAACTATAAGTTATAACGACTTATTTTAAATCCATTTTCAAAATAATACATGAAACTATTTTACATAAAAATTATTTTTAAACTCGGCTAACTGTTACAAAGACTGCAAATCACACCTACATAAAAAGGTGAAAAGAATAACAAAAATAATAATTAAAAGCCACTAGATTAATCTTTCAGATACAAATCTACGCCAATAAATCGTGATTTGAATTAATAACAATAATTCATCTGACAGATAGAAAACAAAAGGAA
This sequence comes from Allium cepa, assembly GCA_030765085.1. Taxonomy (NCBI): domain Eukaryota; kingdom Viridiplantae; phylum Streptophyta; class Magnoliopsida; order Asparagales; family Amaryllidaceae; genus Allium; species Allium cepa. Next base: position 253,775,787 of record CM060944.1, on the reverse strand, counting down.
AATGAAAAAACTATCCGTCTTATACTACAGAGCCAATGGAAGAAGAAAAAAAAGGTAAATTACCTATGGTAAGGGGACGAAATCGTCTGAAGCGCTAATACAAGCGCAGTCGTCAGATTTGTAGATAAACGAATAATTTAATTGTGGGAAAAATATTAACAAGGGTTTTTAATGGAACCATGAGGCTCAAAATATATACGGAACCAGAGATATGTAAATCTCAAGGTTGAGCTGGCCAAGGAAAAGACAAAAAAAACAACTTCGAACTTGAGAAACTTGCCAGTCTGGTACACTTTTTTCTTTAAAACTCATTAAGCGGTTACCTTCCTTGAAACTCTAAAAAGGTTTTAGAGGCGAATATTCCTGTATTTGGGTTGTTAGATACAGAGAAAAAGTTGCGAAAAAAGTTAATCTCAGAGATAACAAGTTTGTTTTTTAGTGTGAAAGATACTCTGTAGTGTAAAAGATGTAGCTATCATTTTCTGTTTACGCTACAGAGTGTCCTTCACACTAAAAAACAAACTTACCGTCCCTTAGACTAATTTTTTTTATATTTTTTCCTCGTGCCTATTTTCCTGTATTCTCATTATGTAGTCAAGGGCCTCAATTTTTACAAATTTGAACCAGGTTAAGAAAAATGATAATTGAACCCCTCTCAATTTATAGAAAGTAAATTATTCATTAGAAAAATTACAATTCCATTCTTTTTGGGACAACGGAACTATATGTATGCATGCCTCCTCTCTCTCTCTCTCATTCCAGCATTCAAAAAGAATCAAAACCCAAATACCCAAATACATAAACCTAGTTCTTTTTTCAAAATCATTCACTGCTTTGCAAATTGCAATTCTTCTTTGATGCTCTAGTTGTTGTTGTCTAACCGCAAAATATAGTTTCGTAAAATCTTTAATGCTCTATTAGTTGTTCCTAATTTTTCATGAACTTTTTTCAACGAGTTTTGAAATGAACAAATTTTGTCATAAAGTTTGACATTGTTTTTTTTTTTTTTGAAATGGTACTTTATATCACATGTTAATAAACGTTCGAATAACGCTATGCAAGTTTCGAACATGTACTCGCACGAAAACCAAATCGCTTAACCACTGAGACAATGGTACTTGTCACAGTGGTTTGACATTGTTACTTATAAATTACTGTAGTTTCATATAGCATTCTCAATGGACAAATTTATCACTAAAACAAAATGCACAATAAATGAATCGATTTTGTCCTTTACCGAAGATGCGCACAATAATATAGTGAAAAGGGATCATGTTGAGATCGATTACGAAAATCTTCCTTCGGATCCAGATTTACGATGTTCTATATAGAATTATAACCCAAATGATAGAGGTTGTGTTCGATGATCATACTTATAAAAAGGTCCCTGTCAACTTTTTCATCATGATTTTCCTCAAATAGTCATGATGGACGAATTGAGAATATTCAATCAGGATCGATTTGAACAATATGCTAATTGGTTGGAGTATAGTATAGCCCAAGATTCAATGTATTGTCTCTATTGTTGTCTTTTCAAACATAAATGTAACCAAGACGGTGGTGAAGTATCTGTTAATGTTGGTTTTCAGAACTGGAAAAAAAGAAAAGAAACTTGATCTACATGTAGGAATACATAATAATGCCCCCACAACCAGGCCAGAAAACAATGTTTGGATCTCGTGAGTCAAAAGCTTACAGCAAGTATTTCATCTTTATTTACCACTAATAGAAGCAAATGCAAAATTGCATATAGAACTCGATTGGCTATTGCTATAGATTGTGTTCGATCTTGTTGCAACAAAGTTTGCCATTTCGTGGTCATGATTAAGCTGAATCATCAACCAATTGAGGAAATTACCTAGAGTTATTTCACTTTCTTTCCGATCATAATAAAGAAATTAAGAGTTCATCGTTTGAAAATGCTTCTCAAAACTCTAAGTTAATTTCATCAAATATTCAGAAGGACCCATGCATTGTTGCCGCTATAGAAACAACTAATGTTGTTATCATGGATATTGGCGAATCAAAAATTACTCTATTTGTTGATGAATCTCATGACATATCAATAAAGGAACAAACGGCTATAGTTTTGAGATATGTAAACAAAAAAGAGATGATAATTGAGCGCTTCACTGGCATTGAACATGTAGCTAATACAATATATATATATATATATGTATGTATATATATATATATATATATATATATCAAGAATTCTACTGAAAATATATTATCCCGCCATAAGTTAAGCATGTCAAGTTTGTATGGTCAAGGCTATGATGGAGCAGCTTAAGATGCTAGGTGAACTTGCAGGTTTAAAATATCTTATTTTAAATAAGAATCCTTTTGCATTTCATATCCATTGTTTTGCTCATCAACTTCAATTAGCTCTTGTTTATGTTGCAAAAAATCATTCTTAAGTGGAGTTTCTTTTTGAATTAACTTCAAGAATAATGAATATTGTTGGGGCATCTTGCAAAAGAAAAGATATTCTCTTAGCTACACAATATGAAAAGGTACTTGAAGCATTGACTAAAGGGGAAATTCTTACGAGAAATGGGTTGAATCAAGAAACAAGTTTACAATGGCTGGGTGACACCTGATGGGTATCACATAATGGTACACTGATTAGACTTATTACCATGTTCTCTTCTTTGCGTGAGGTGCTAGAAATTATTATGGATGACGGTATTAGTTCAGAACAAAAGGTTGTTGCACAGGTTTTGCTAGAGATAATATACTCATATGATTTTGAATTTACCTCTCACTTGATGAAGAATATTCTAGGAATAACTAATGAATTGTCATTGATATTGCAAGAAAAGGTCAAGAGATTGATAACACGTTAAATTTGGTAAAAGTATCAAAAAAAAGCGTACAAGAAATGAGAAGTAACAATGAGAAATGAGAATCTTTGTTAGAGGAAGTGTCTTTATTTTGTTTTTTGAATGAAATTTTTGTACCTAACATGGATGATGAGTATATAGCTCGTAAACGTTCAAGATGTAGTGTTGAAAAAATTAAAATTTACATCATATACGGGTTGAAGTTTGTAATAACGTTATAGATTTACAACTTTTAGAACTAAACAACCGTTTTATTGAGCAAAATAGTGAGTTGCTTTTGTGCATGGAAGTCTTAATCCAATCAACTCATATTTTGCTTTCAACATTACGAAGTTACTTAATTTTGCTCGATTTTAACCGAAAGAGTTTTCTACTCATGATATTGTAATACTTGAGAATCAATTTGAAACTTACATTATGGATATGCATACAAATGATGAGTTTTTGGTTACTAAAGACATTGATGCTCTTGCAAAGAAAATGGTGGAAATAAAAGGATATGTAGTCTACACGTTTGTATACAAACTCGTCGTGTTGGCATTGACTTTACTGGTAGCGGTTGCAACCATTGAAAGAGATTTTTCTACTATGAAAATTATTAAGAATCGATTGTGTAGTTGTACGGAAGATGATTGGCTTAATGCTTGTCTGGTTACATACATTGAGAAAGACATTTTCAAAGAAATTAGTAATGAAGCCACTTCAATCTATAAAATCTTGATGTGAACAATTGTAATCAAAAATTTATAGTCGATGTAACCATTTGTTTGTTTATGGAAAAATGGAACAAAAACTTTGGTATATCAATATAATTTTTGTTGTTGTTATTTATATTATGACCCCTCTCGAAATTAATTCTAAATTCAACCCTGACCACCGGACCAAGATTTTTGAACATATATGAACTTAAATAACTAAATTTAATACTAATCCAAAAAAATATCATAGGATGTTGTGCCTGAAATGCAACTAAAATTCAAGAGAAGCGATAATGAAATCGAGCTTAACCGAATGAACTACCATTGTTTCCATTTATTTCTATTGTATGTGCATTTGATTTGTTAGGTTTTTTCTTTCTAATTTTCTGTTTGGGATTATACTTATCTACATATGTATTTTTTTTCTTATTTTCAAGAAAATTATGTTTGCATCTATCTATCAAACTTTCCGTTTTTAGTACGTACATTTCATCTTCAGTCTATGATTTAATGCATTTTTCTTAGTAAGAAAAGGTACATGTACATGTTCAACACATTAGATATGCTTAACTTAACGTGAATTTATAATGCACCATTAGTTTGAACAATTAACATTTTGGTGCAACAAATAAATTTTATGATATGTCAAAGGTGATAGAATAAGTGTTACCCATGAATTATTATTATTCTCAATAATTTTTACAAAAAATGGATAGAATAAACTAATTAAAAATCCATTTCAAACTCATTTAAGTTATACTCATGTACTTTACTGCCATTTCTATAGCATTATCATTAAAAATCGAGAATTTTACAAATAAATTACTGAAGTTTTAATATATTTGATTACATGATGAAATTGAATTTCTATGATATTTGGGGATTTTTCCTAATAGGTTTACTAGGGAACGTAATCATAGATTATTTTAAAGGAGGACTTTTTTGAAATAATTGGCTTTGGTATATGGAAGGGCTAAAACATTGCATTTTAATGGTTTTAATCTGATTAAAATGCGGCAGTTATAAAGGTAAAGTATTTGAAATGTTTTTATGACAATCAATTAATAGTTTACAAATAGGCAAGTTGTTAGAAATTAATTACTAAAAGTTGCTATAATATTCAGTCTTTAAATTAGGAAAAGACGTTCCGCCTCTATTAATAAGGACCATTCGACTCCTTTGATTCCGTCTCGTCTCAATCGAAACCAACACAGTTGAAACCACCATATTCGAAACCAATACACAAGATATCATTTAGACGGTATGCAGATTTGAAGATGGGCGAAAGCCTTGGTGTCGAAAGGTTAGCCTTCGATGGAGTCGAAACCATACTTTGTTCGAAAGTTAAAATCTTGCCTTGTTTTACTTAATGCTTTCGACATAGTCGAAACATATGTTTTTCAAAGGGTTTTATAATTAGTTTTCGAAGAAGGTTGTCTGTGTTAAAGTATTAGCTTTCGAAGGGGTATCTTTTTCCTTAAATAAGAAGCTTTCGAAAGGAATGATTCGACCGAGTCGAAACCAAGCCGCTAATTCCCCTTTTCGACTGCATTGAAGTCATCTATGTTGTCGAAGGGGTTGCTTCTGTTTTAACCTAAGGCTTTTTCCTGAATGCTTTAAAAGGGTTGAGGGTTTTGAAGGTGATAGAGTCGAAAGGAGGTTTCGACTCTATCCCTCGAAGTATTGATTTTTAAAGTCTTTTGCTTTCGACTAAGATGGTTCCAACACCATCAATTTTTCCTCAAACTAACTTTTATTAGTTTCTAAAGAGATATTTTCGTATATAACCATTTTGACCCAAATGATTTATAAAGAGCAAACCCAATGCTTTCAAAATGGGTACTTTTATTTGTTTGGAAGCTCTATATTTTATAAAGATAATTTGATACCATCGAAAGGTATAAAAGGTTTCGAAAGGGAATGTTTAGTAAGGGCTTCGAAAGGTATGTATACAATGTTTTGAAAAGAAGTCTTTGCTTTCGAAGGAGGTTATCCATAGGTTTCGAAATAGATGTTTTTATGGTTTCAAAACATAAACTCAATCTCAACTTAAAGTAATAACCATGACATAAATAAAGATTTTGAAATGTTATTCACATTTTTATTAACCCGTAACTGTATTTTGAGGAAAGGACGGAATAACCAGTTAGGTTGATCCAGTAGTGAACTTAAGTTAACAGATGTTTACTTGTGTTTAAAAATAAAGGTTTAGTTGAGTATCTTTTTTTTTAAATTATTATGTTTTTTCAATATTTCTCTTTAATGTTTTAAGTACTCTAAGTATACAGACTATTGTAGAAAAATGGGATCAATTATTTAAGTGTCAAAAACCAGTCGCAAAGTTGATACAAAATTAAGTAAAAAAGCACGCCTGGAACTCTAGAGAGCATTTTTGAAATGATGTATCTGCTTTTGTAACACTTTTTGCCTATTGCAAATTATTTCGATAACATTTCTGTGCTTTCAAACATTGTGAGGTGTTTCAAGATGTTTTGAGCACTTGATTATAACGTATTGAATACATTTTACAACCGAATTTTTTTACAGCATTTTGGGAATGCTGTCTTTTCTGTTTGGAACTTTATGTAAAAATGATATTTAATTAAGAATTATTCTCTAATCTTTTCAGAGTTATTTTCTAGCTTATACTAGAATGTTTTAAAACTGATTTCATGTTTAAATACATGTTTAATAATTAATTATAAAATTTTAAACTAAAAAGGATTTTAGTAAAAAATATGTTTATTTTTAGTTTTTCAATCTTTGTTTTTTTTTATATTCTATTATCATATATTATTGAGTAAGTTAAAGGCGTTTTAACATATTTATAAGTATTATTAAAAATGCAGATTATATATATATATATATATATATATATATCTGTGTGTGTGTGTGTTTTAATTAGTATATTAGGTATTTTATAAACGTAGTTATGGAAGTACGGATTTTTAACATTTAAGTTAAGGCAAATTATTTTAAAGAAACTAAATAAAGTGGTTAATAAGTTTATAAAATCATATTTGATCATATACATAGCTACACTTATTAAATCTTGTGGTTAGGCTAGATTAAATTTCGTAATTAATATGGTTTGTTATATAAATATATGAATTTATATAATAAAACTAATATACAAATTTTTTTGTAAAATTTAGATGCTTAGGTTTATACAATAATAATATTTATATTAAATCACGTTCCATACTCTCACAATTGAAATTTGATTATATATGTAAACACGCATCAACTAGTTTATATTACTTTACATTAGGTTTTGATTTTGATATATTTATCATCTTACTTGGGAGTTTATTCCCATTATATTTTTTATAATGATTATAGTTGTTGGAACTGGACCAACCCAAAGCGAAATTTATAGGTGAATTTCAAAAAATTTACCATATTGGATCTTTATAGGGCCTATGAAATCTAACTGAATTAGAACATTTCTAAATTTCATTTAAATAAAATCATTTATTTTATTTAAATTCAAATATATTAAGATATGAAATTAATTTTATTTGATTTAGTTTATACATAAATGTATCATATACACATATGTATGAGTGCATGTGTAACATAATAATTCGTGAAAGGTATAATATGCTCATATGTAGATTTCGGTATTTACATCGCAACATACATATTAGCTCATTTTGCATGTCATGTACACATACACGCATATGTATATATAAATATATTATATATAATACATGAACATAAAACATTTATATATAGACAAATATATATATAGAAAGAGATGGAACAATTATTAAAAATTATTTATAATTTAAAATTAACTTAGTTTTGCAAACATAATAATTTTAGTGTTTTAATTTGTATATATTATGTATAAGATAATGTTTTCATCCATAAATAATTAACATAAAATAATCTATTTATGAAAATTCAAATTTGACCAATTTTAAAAATCTAGGATCATAAAATAGAGCTTATGAAAAATCGAAAGACTTTTAAAAATTGAAACATTTTTTTAAAAACAAATACATTGATTTTGAAAATAATTATTTAATATAAAATAATATATTATTAAAAATTCAAATATTAAGATTTTAGAAGTTCTAGGATCATGAATGAAAGTTTACAAAAAAGTTTGAAGAATTTTTCAATTAAATTATTATTTTTAGTAAATGATAAACATTTTTTACAAATAATATTAATTATTAAAAACAATAAACTTTATTGAAAATTTTCTATTTTTTTTTATATGTTTTCGATATGATATAATATATTTATTAAATATAAAATTTAATTTTTAATGTAATAATAATTTGTATACAATAAACAATTCAAAATTCAATAAATGTTAATTTAAAATATGAATATATATGTGATAGTTAATTTTTGACTTTGTAAATTCATATTATGTATAAATAAGTGTACTAAAATTTTATATCGTATATTTATCTTATATATGCATATATGCTATTATGAGAGAAATATACACTAATGTGTGTATATATATATATAAGAATTTATTAATAAATAGATATAAAATAATTATTAATGAAAAAAATTGAATTTGTACAGTAAGAAATATTTGTCTATACATAGATCAAATAGTATAATAAAAATTTATGCACATAACCAAACTGATTTGTGACAACCACATCTAGCTACTTACAAAAATCTCACATAACTAAACATATAGTAGCAATATATTTAAACAGATATGAAATTGAATATTATAAGATCATAGAATATAATTTAATTACTGTAATATGAATTAAAATTACCAATTTAATGATGACAGACCTTTCCAAAAAAACTTTTTGGAGATTCGTATAAGATCCCTCATGAATAATTATTACGTGCAATCTTTCGACTCGCACAACCTGCCAACTCCTTGGCCTAGAATATGTTGGGATTTCTTACAAACCCTTATCTTTTATGATTTTGTAAACTATTGTTTAGATGAAATGGTATCAAGCTTATGTGCTACTCTTAAGTACATGACCTTACAGAAAGAATCTAACTCAACTTCACTCATAATTAATCGTAAATTGTCCAACAATGTCTGATTACTCCTTATCGATGCATCATTATATATCACATGAAGGAGTGATTTGAGATTGAATCTACATTCATTTTTAGGTACATTTAGAACTCTTTCCGATATACTCACTTATTCGACCAAATCAAATCATTTTATTCTATTGCGTGTTATTTTATTTGCTTTCTTTTATATTATATGATTTTATCATAAACTTACTACATGTGTACCTAAAACACGTGTTCATATTAGTAACAAATCATCGATGAATATAACAAAGTATGTGGAACCTTTATGGTATTAATAGACTTCTGATTACATACATCAATATGTATTAATTCAAAGAGTTCATCAACTCTTATGTGCTCCCACTGAATGGGTACATAGCCATTATGTTTGAGATATAATTAACATGTATCATATGATTCATAATCATATAGTAAAATTATTTCTCAAAACTATGGCTTAGTCTATAATTCCAAAACAATTGTAAATAATATTAGATGCATATGTATTTTTGTTGCATCACTTTTACTATGAAAACAAATTCCATAATATAATTCTATTTCATAATGAATATACATAATACTTATATTGAAATATAGTTATATTTATTTTTCAATCAATACAAAAAATAAACATTATTTCACAAATAATGTTCGGTGCATTTTACAAAAACAATTCTCGTAATTTGATGTAATCATTAGGTGCTATATGACATGCTTCCACTATTTTCGCCATTACAATATTAGCATACTAAATTTAGTGGTCCACCATTCACTTAATATTGTTAATATTGTTTATTTATTTCATATGTTGCAACTAGTTTACAGTTGAGAGTTCTTTGAGCAAATATCTTGAACTCAAAGAAATAAATGTTATGGAAAACAATTTTCTATATGAAAATACATTTCGGAATAAAAATCATATTTCATATTCCAATATTAAGTATCAACTAGTATTACAATTCTTGTTTTCAATGTTTCTCAATGAAGCAGAAGTGACTATTCAATCTCTTCATTTCAACTTTACCTTAAATTACATCTATTCTTATACATTCGTTTTTCTTTCAAATGATCAAACTATTCAAAAGAAAACCTTACTACAATATCGTGACAAACCTTTTACAAAAGCGCATTCGATTATTCTTAACACTTAAGACATCAAATATGTTGCACAGATTTATGTAAACCGTTCAAAATGACATTTCAACGATCAAGTTCTTAGATGTATCTTATAGTTTATGGTCTTGTGTTACATTAACACAACGTGATCCTTTTTAAATCATTCAAATTGAATACATGATCTTAAAATACCGTTTGTTGGCTTACTTCGAATGAACTAACTTTATCGAAATATTGTACTCCATAAACTATGACTGTTCACCATATAACATTTATATATGAAAGTAAATGGATCAAATATCCATAGTCTTGAATTGCATTTAGAGTTCAAAAACGCATGAAATATCCATATGTTAATTGACTGATGTTTTATCAGTCGTATTAAATGCATAAATTTATCGTTGTAGATAATTATAACATTATATAGCATACGTTCTTACAATATTAGAAAGGTTAAATGTTACCATTTTATTTTTCTAATTAGGCTTCCACTAGTCTATTGTGTTTCTCCAAACTATAAGATGAAATATAGAAGTCTTACAACTTTCCTAGTAGGTGTTAGGACTCGTTTGTTTTGGTATTCTGACCTTGAGTTTGCTCAACAAATCATAGCCCCACAAACGATAACTCCTTATCAGTGGTATCACATACAACTCCTAACCCATTTTTCCTTGTTCTAATCTCATTTGGACCTTGAGTTTGCTCAACAATTGAAAGAGATTATTCAGTCATACCTACCATATCGTGATGGCCTAAGTATAATATATGTACCTTGAGTTTGCTCAACAAATACATATAGTTATCTTACCTCATCTGTTCAATATATTAATAATACTACTCATAACCTCCCTAGCTTGAGTTTTCTCAACAACTAAGGAGTATGTAAGTAATTTATTAATATATAATTATATCGTAGAGGATAATTTTATATTAAAGATTCATAATCTTCAATATATATATATATATATTGAGTGATATTGACTTATAGAATAATATATTTCTTATGAAATACCCAACGATTCAAGTGTCAGACGCATTAGAAATCAAGGTATATGTACATTTACATATGTATTTATTTCTCAAGTTTGTTTGGGTTTCTTTAGTGTTTCACATTTAGTTTATACATATGTCATATAAGTTTTATTGCATATAACTTTTATATTTTATATTACTTATATGATAGTCTTACGTATAATATATCATTAATTAAATCTTATCTAATTAATTTTAGTTAATTAACTCTTAATTAATTTTAAATTAGTATTCCAATGTAACTTTTATATTGGACAATCTACTATAACAATTATAGTGTATACTATAACCTTTATAGTGTAACACACATTATCATATATATGTGTATTTTATTTATTTAATCAACCTTTAATTAACTTATTCAATTAAACAATTTTTATTAAAATTTAATAATTTCAAACTTTATCTTTTATGCATACACGTATACTTATGTTATCTTAAACATTTTAAAATAACATAAAATATATCGACATATATAATACATGCATATATGCATTAATTAATTAACGTATTTAATTTATTTATTTTATTAATCTTATTAATTAATTTTAAATTTTAAATTATTACATAAATAAATATTTTCAAACATTTTGAAAATATCGTTATCCTTTCAAACATTTTGGAAACTTATGTAGTATTATAATTTTTTATAATAAACATGATTTATTTTAAATTTAACTATTAAATTTAAAATATTTAACATTAATTTTCAAAATGATTTTGAAAATTAGCTAAATCCCCAAATTAAGTTGGGCTTTTTCTATTAGGAGCAACCTTTGGGCTCACTTCACCTTTCGGACTAGGCCAGTAATCAAGTAGGACAGGGTACTTGATTACCCATTTCTAATCCTAGACACTACCTTTCATGACACTGTACTAAGTGGACAGGTTTAACTAGTTAGCCGTAATATAACTAATTTAGACCGCATATGTTATTGGGCCCTAATACCATTGTTGGAACTAAACTAGCCCACAGCTGAAGTTACGGGTGAATTTCAAAAAAATTACCCTATTGGATCTTTATTAGGCCTATGAAGTCTAACTTAATTAGAACATTTTTAAATTTCATTTAAATAAAATCATTTGTTTTATTTAAATTCAAATATATTAAGAGATGAAATTAATTTTATTTGATTTAGTTTATATATAAATGTATTATATACATACGTGTGTGGGTGTATGTGTAACATAATAATCCGTGAAAGATATAATATGCCCATATGTAGATGCTGGAATTTACATCGCAATAGACATATTAGCTCATTTTGTACGTCATGTATGTTGTCTAAATATGTGCATAAATATGTGTTGCAAATATACATACACACATTTATATGTATAAATATGTTATATATAATATATGAACATAAAACATTATATATAGTTAACTATATATATATATATATAAAGAGAGAGAAATAAGTAAAAATTATTAATAATTCAGTATTAACTTAATTTTGCATACATAATAATTTTAGTATTTTAATTTGTATATATTATGAATAAAATAATATTTTCATCCATAAATAATTAACAAAAAATATTACATTGATGAAAATTCAAATTTTACAATTTTAGAAAATATAGGATCATAAAATAGAGCTTAAGAAAAATCTGAAGATTTTTCAAAGTTGAAATATTATTTTTAAAAATAAATACATTGATTTCAGCAATAATCATTTAATATAAAATAATATAATATTAAAAATTCAAAATTTAAAATTTTTAGGATCATGAGTGAAAGGTTAAGAAAAATTTTGAAGAAATTTTCAATTAAATTATTATTTTTAATAAATCATAAACAGTTTTTCGAAATAATATTAATTATTAAAAATAATAAATTAATTGACAAATTTCTATTTTTTTTATATGTTTCCGAAATTATATAATATATTTTAAAAATATATAATTGAATTTTTAATGTAATAATTATTTTATATATAATAAACAATTCAAAATACAATAAATGTCAATTTAAAAGTAAGAATATATATGTGATAATTAATTTTCGAATTTATAAATTCATATTGTATATAAATAAGTGTACAAATTTTAATAATATATATATATATATATCTTAAATATGTGTATATGCTATTATGAGAAAGAAATATAAACTAATATATATATATATATATATTATATATATATACATACACGAGTACATTGGCATGTGCGATGCACGTGCGCAAGAGGAACTGGTATTAAGAAATGGTGGATGTAAGGTTTTTTGAATTTTATGAAATGACTTTGACGTGTACGTAATGTTGTGAGTAGTTTGGCACGTGCGATGCACGTGCGTAGAAGGAAATGGTGTGAAGAAACATTGTTTGTGAGGGTTGTTGAATGCGATAAATTGAGTGTGACGTACATGTATTGTTGAACATTTTGGATAGTGACATGCAGAAAGAATGTACAGTCGATGGACGCGGACATAGAAAATTTGTGTTGAACATGGGAAGAAGGGTTATAGCAGAATGACATTGTGTGGACAGAATGAAAAGTAATATACATATGGTGGAACGAATTACCAACAAATGTTAATGCAAACTGAAGAGAATAATTTTGATTTGTAACGGGAATAGAATATGTTGTTCGTTATATATAGTAGGTGATCAGAAATAGATTCGATTGCATTTTGTGAGGAGAGGGAAACATGATGGCTTATTGTAAATAAAAAACTATTTGATAGTAAATTGTAGGTTGTAAGTGTAGTTGTCGTAACCGTTTTCTCTCCTTCTTGTTCCGGGCTTGAGACCAGCATCAGCAGTAAGTTGACGGCGGAGTTAAAAACTTTTTATAAGGGAATTTTTGTTAACCCAGTTTTGTATTTTGTAGAAGTTGTAGCTGAATATATGACCGAAAAACAGTAAAATGGAGAAAAATATTATAAGTGAAGATATTACTCCTATATGGCAGTAAAATACCGTATTTATTTAAATAGAGTAATAAAACAATTGTGAAGAACTTATATTTGGACCCTTTAGTTTAGAGTAGTAATTATAGTAAAAGTATGGCATGTGAAGCGGAAAAATGAAGTATTGTTAATTAAGTTCGTGAGTGCATTGTAACAACACATCCTTATACACAACATTTCTAGTATGTGTGCCAGTCCTATTCGGAATCTTTCCATTTTTCACCAAAACTTTTGTTGTTTTTCTTGAAACTCCTCTTGATAAAGCAACATATAGTTGTCCAAGACTGAAAACATGTTCGGGAAGATAAATACCAACCCGAGGGATGATTTGTCCTTGTGATTTATTAATCGTTAAGGAAAATGCTAATTTAATTGAAAATTGTTTACGTATTAGGTTGAAAGGCATGTTAGCATTCTCAGAAGGCTTTAGTAGTATACGCGGAATAAATACTCTTGTTCCACGAAAATGTCCAACAGTTATTTCTACATCTATGAGATTTCTATGAAAGTCATGACATAATAATCTGGTTCCATTACATAACCCAATTCGTGGATCAATATTCCTAAGCAACATGATCGGTGGTCCTACTTTCAGTGTTAGTTTATGTGGTGGAAGACCTCCCGGAGCAAGTGAGTTTAAGAATTCATATTGATATAGATTATGTGTATCTTCTTCGACTTTGTCAAAGGAGTAGTAAATGTGCTCGCTACCTGGAAACAGTTCTATAACTTTGTTATTAATGTTATCTACTGTTTCGTTTGTAGGGGCTAATATTGCTCTATCCATTATAAAATTAGGATCACCTAATTTATCATGGACTTCAGCGAACACTTCATTAATCAAAGCATAGACTGAAGAAGTAGTGGTCCAAGGTTGAACGATATCATTTGGGAGTAGTATAATATCCTCTTGAACATAGGCTTCATCTCCATTTCCAATACGTAAAAGAAACTGTGCATATGATTGATCGTCTCTTGCGCGCATATTTTGTGTTAAATGAATTACCTGAACATTTTCCCATAAATATGATCGTACTATACATGCATCGACGGTTTGAGCTCTAGTACCGTTTACGACTATTGGTAGAACTTGATGAAAATCACCGCCTAGAATAACAATCTTTCCTCCAAATGGTGCGTCTCATTAGTTAAATCTAGTAATGTTTTGTCTACGGCCTCAAATGCATGGCGGTGAGCCATGGTAGCCTCGTCCCATGGGAAAACGGTAGTAGTCAGTAAAAGTTTTGCGAGTTTAGATTGTTTGGGAATGTGACATGTAGAGGAAGAGTCTAAATTAATTGGTATTTTAAATCGAGAATGTGCAGTTCGACCTTCTGGAAGAGCAAGAGAAGCAATTCCAGAAGAAGCGATTGCAATTGCAATATGACCTTGAATTCGTAACTGTGCTAAGATTGCTCTATATAAATATGTTTTTCCTGTACCTCCAGGGCCATCTATGAAATATATAGCAGTAGCTCTACTTTCAATAGAAGACATTATCGTGTCAAATGCCTTTTTTTGCTCGGAGTTCAACTTATCTACAGAATTGATATCATTATTGGGTATTTCTATGCATTGTTCTATTGAAAGAAGAGTGGATGTATTTGTATGAGTAAAGTTGGTGAAATTAGTATGTGAAATGTCATAGTCAAAAATTGATTTGTTATATTGTTTTAGAAGGTTGTCGAGGTCAGACAGACATTGAAGTACTGAAAATGAATTGGTCACAGTAGTAGTGGATGTAGTAGGATAGTCTTTAAGTAAGAAAGGGGAAAACTCTTCCCACAATTCATGCACATGGCATGGGTCACAGTATACTAAAATTGTAACAAATAATCTTCGTAAAGCAGCAGGCATATGTGTGTTTGAAGCATCTGTCAAACAATCCTTTATAATATCATCATTTTCAAGTAAACCTCTATGTCCAGCTGCTTCTTTAAATGTGTTATATTCTATTTGATTAACTGTAAGTAGGTCGGTAAAAGACAGAGGACCACTAACATGTGTTAATAGTAGACGCAAATAGTAACGATCTCCTTCAATGGGGGATACAGTATAAATTCTACTAATTGCCCTACGGTTATTTCGCCTACGGTTCCATTGCTTACTTATAGAATCCCACCAATATTTTTCAGAAAACTCGTAGTATAAATATTGACGTGCTTGTTCATCGAAAACATTTTTACAAAAAAATTCAGCAAGCATTGTTTTAGATTTATGTTGATCATCCAAAATAGTGTGTATGTGCTCGTCTGCACGAAATAATAATTGTTGTCTATTTGGTAAATGTATTTGTAAGCAGGTAACAGACGGAAAAATATTACTTAGAGGAAATTTAAATATTCTTCATAAAGCTTCTGGAGCACAAATCCATCTAGCATTAACAAATTTTGAAATCTCATCGTTATCGTCAGATGTACTGGATAATCCTACAGACACACGGTCTGAACCTTTGTAAACATATTTGTAGAGATATTTCACAGATTTAATACTTGAAAAAATCTCAACATTTATATGACAATCATATTTCAAAAGTAAATAAGGATTATAAGGTACTATCCAACGATTATCGATTATGTGCAAGTTTGATATTGTATTCCATTGTCGCGTCTTTTATAAATAGGGTAAGAGTCAATTCCTTGCAAAGTACATGAAGAAAAAGCTTTTGAAAAACCCTTCTTACAACGGTTATTTTTCATGTAGACAGCTCTTGGGTTAAAATGTCCGCATGGATAATGAATCATATGTTTCATTACAGCATTGTGTAGTTCGGGTTCTAAATGTTTACATGGAATTTCAGTGCGAACTAAAGCATCATAATCATCGAGATTATTAATTTTATCGTTTTCATTTAGGATAAGTAGAATGTGAGAATGTGGTAGTCCTCTTTTTTGGAATTCAATAACGTGGACATGGGCAATGACTTTACCTAAAACACATTTGTCAAATAGGTCAGTTTTAAGTTGCTCTAGTTTAGATCGAAAAATCTTAGTTATTAAATCTGGTCTATCTTGTGGTCGTTGACCGGGAAGCAATTCTTGTGTAATTTCTACCCAGTTAGTATTACATGTCATAGTAATAAATAAGTCATGCTTTCCATACCTTCGCACTAATGTCATTGTATCTTGGTATCTTTGATGCATATCTTGTGGACTACCAATATAGGAGGAAGGAAGAATCTTCTTGACACCAACACTTCCTAATGTGTGAAAAGTAACAGGATTGAGTAGCGGTGAAATAAGAGGTTAGTAATTACTGGGAACAACAAATGATTGATTGAAAGAGGTAAAGAAACTTACTGGAAGATGTTTCTCCAGTAGCTAAGGCATCTTGTAAACCTTGGTATAACTCTGCTCTGATAGTAGTTTGATTGTTGCAAAGAAACCGTAGACGCATTGTTTCTATTTTTACATACATATCAACGACATATTGTTGGAATAGACGACCACCAAGAAGTATAAGTGATGCCTCTGTTGTCGTATCTATGTGAGTAGGTGACAGTACAAATGCAAGTGACATTAGTACTGATGTTGATATGGACGAGGTTTTGTGTTATGTACGATAAAATAATATTGAATATCAAATAGGTTATACGTACCTGTAAAATATGAGAGTAGTAGGATGTACACCTTCTAGGTGCATTTCCATTTTCGTGGATGCTCAAATCCCATCCATGCTGACCGTAAGGCAACAATAGTGGATATTGTACGTAAAAACTTGCTGTATCCGATATTCTCTGTAGATTTCCACTTATTGTCTCAACAATGATATCTCGACCTTGCAAATTGTCTGGTTCATCTCTAATTATTATACCTGCTACTTGGGATGTGGTTGGCAGCTCATGAAGATGTCGATCTATTGTGATCTCTTTGGTTTTGATCCTACATATTTGAACGTCGGATTGTTGCCCCAACTGTCGAAGTATGGAGACATATGGGTTATGAGTATCTAAAATTTGTTTCAGAAGCATAATTATCTCCGGTCTCATTGCTTCACTATCTTGAAGTCGATTTTCAATCTCATAGTCAGTGTCATATATGTACAGTTGCAAATATCTTGGTCTGCTTCCAACAAGGGTAAAAGACTTCCAATACTATGATATATTGAACCTTGCGCGCGATATGTGTAAACTCCTTCTCTAGCGTTGGCCAGGTTATTGTCAATTGATGCACCCATAGACGTGAATTAAAATGCCTTATTATAGGTTCGAATGTTTCTTCGAAAATGGGTACCTACTTCACCCTGATCTTGGAATAAGCTTAGTAACTGCCGTGGTGTTGTGGTAGGACGATGAATGTCGATAGAACCTCCAGAGCAACAATGTCGTAAGCTTTCGTGGAAAAATATTTTAGCATGGCAAAAATCACAATAAGTGGGTTGTGGAAGTTGATGTTTGTGGTATGGAATGGTTGCTCTAAAATTTCGACCACAGTTATGACTACTGCTTAATACAGTCCGCAGTATCGTTTCTTCGCCATCACGTGTTGTTGAAGAACCTAAAAGATTAGGTTAGTATTCAGTAGAGTAGTTATACAGTAGTGAATAAAACATCGAAGTAATACCAATAGAGAAGTTACACAAAATATCATACTCTAAAATGGAGTGTATCCTTTTGCAAGAAGATATTGATTAAGTAAATGAAATATATATAACGGTTTTTCATAACTACATGAAATAAGTGGTCGTAGTTAGTAGTAAATTTCACCTAAGGCGCAATGGCAGCTTACTTGTAGGTGTAAGAACACGTCTTCCATAATGGTTAATGCATGACAATGCTAAGTTAAATTAGTATAATTGTAGACAGGACACATAATTTCAATACCAATATTACTCTCCCAATAAAAATGAGCAAAAAAACATTAGCATTAAAATATAAGAAACTGAGATTAATCACATCAGTTTGTATTGTACAACTGATCATCGATTTGATTTGTCTTTGGAGGGAAAGCGAAATAGTGGAGGACTTTTCTCTGTTAACTTTAAAATATCCAGTCCTTCACAGCCTTATTTTATTTTAGTTGAATTGAAAAAATAAATACAAATTACACTGGGACATTAGGTTTCGAATTGAAGAATAAGCGCAACTCTGTACATTTGGCAACATGAGAAAGTACAAAAGCATAGGTATATAACTTTTAGTTGTTTATTATGCCGAGAACATGGGTAGATTGGAAACAAACAAAAAGTACGAAGCCAAAAACTGCATTGTTAAAAGAAGTATTTACAAACAGTAAATATGTAGTCATAGGGGTAATATGTATACTATAAATAACAGGTGTGTGTTTACAAATGTAGAAATAGGTATGGCAATTAATAGCCCGAATGCATTGAATATTTATACGCATTGAATAATTGCAATACATAAATATAATAACAGGTAACATATATAATTATGCAAATTAAATATATAACCATAATAAGTAATTATGTTTACTGATGATCATTTGTACAATACCATGTTTATGTAGCCATAAAAACATTTAATAATCCGGAAACTAATATATTTGTTAGCAAATGCACATTTACTATATTGGGAAAGACTGAAGCGGTTGTTCCACTTATTGTAACGGTCGTTACGTATTATAATATAAATAAGTGAACTTATAACAGGTGTGAGTTAAAACTTGGATTGAATATAATGGTAGCATATCGACGTGCGTAGGTAACCAACAGAATGAACAAATGTTGACAAAAACTGTGTTTTTTGAAATGGATAAAAGTCTAATTTTGAGTCCAAAATCAATGATGCAGACATGAAAAGATAACAGCTGTATGCGTTGGCTGTGTTTTATAAACTAACGTGAATACTTTAGATTTGAAGCTTGTAGCACTACAGGCTTCTAGTACTACCGTGAATACTTTACATTTGAGGCTTCTAGTACTACCATGAATACTTTAGATTTGAGGCCCAGAAAGCTATAATGTCAGAGGACGTACAATATATATTTTTAAAAATTATGTGCAGTATCCAACGGAAGCTGATAATTGCGTGTGAACATAACATATAACATGACCTATATTATATTCGAAAAACCTTACGCAAGAGAAAATTCAACTTTAGGTACATGTTTTATGAACTGAAGACTGACCGTCCTTCTATGTATATGTATAATAGTATGGATGACAAATATTGAAGATAGTTGTATCTTCTTAATCTTATCTGTTTCAAAGGATGCTTAGGACAGGGTAAAAATATTATTGTGTTTCAATTACAACCCATATGTGTGCACCGTACTGTATTAAGGGTTTGACGTGTGATCCATCTTTTCTGTCATATCGTGAAACCCAAAAAAAAATCATAGTATGAAAAATAAGTATGAAATATTTAAATTTGTTACACGTCAAAGTAACACATTACATGAACTGACATGTAGAGTTGGTGTGACTTTAGTGAGCATGGAGAGGGGAAAAAAATTAATTACTGATAAAGCTGGACTGTGGAAGCCTTCAGTCGTTCGTCTATTTGCAATAGCCATTTCTCTTGCGAATGCACGTCTAGCACGTTGACTAATTCTACGTCTTTCTCTTTGTTGCTGTTCCATTAAATGTTGAAGATACACTGAAGAGGTAATAAATAGAAGTAAAGATAAGTTTTTTATTTAGGACCGATTTGCAGAGATATATGGCAGTAGTAGAAACGGTAGTACAGTAGTAAGTGAAGGACAATCTATTGGCAAGTATGTATATATGTATGTACGTAAACTAACGGTTAATAGATGCTGAAAAAGAGTAGTAACCATTGTTGAAATGGTAATCCGGATGTGAGGTGGAGATATTTAGTAACATATTGGAAGTTTATTTTATACCGTTGCATTTAAAGAGTGCAATGAGTCTACTTTAAGTTAAGATAGAATATATAGTAAATAAAATAGTAATAGAGGACAAAATGTAGGACATCAGGAAAGTGCTTGTACGTTGGCAATAGTAACAGGATAGTCACAGGAAAATTAATGTGGTCGTATGCAATAAGTATAAAATATGTAAACGTTGGTACTCATAAATATCGAAATAAGTTTCCGAACTGATTAGTTTTGTAGAAAATATGTATTCAAGGCATTATAACTGTTAGTAGCGAATATAAAAAACCTCCGAACTGATTAGTTTAAGAAAAGGATTGTGAAATAAGTTTCCGGCATCTTTTTAGTCCAGTTTCATTGTATTTTAAAATGGTCAGTTTCATTGTATTTGCTAAGAAAAGATTGTGAAATAAGTATCCGGCATCTTTTAGTCCAGTTTCATTGTATTTTAAAATGGTCGGTTTCATTGTATTTGCTCTGTGGATGTTTTAAGTGAGTAAGTCCTTGAAGTTAATGGAAGCAGACATGAACATTCGGTTGTAAGGTAACTGCGTGTACTTAGAGTTGAACAAAGTCTTCGGTATTGATTTTTGCGTCGTTTTAACATATTAATTCCACATAAATATTTACTGATAGTTCACGTATGTATCCAAGGCAGTATCAGTGGCGAACGAATAGTACATGTATCATTACGCAATAGACACATAGGCTCAGATGGAGACAGTCAACTGTGTAGAGTTATGGTGGAGAAATTAGTTTGATATATATACTATGCAGTTTTGAAGATATGATCTGGTGATACGCTAAAGTTATAAAATATGGGACTCCGTTGCATGAAAAATAGTACGCAAGTTTACAGTGCGATGAGGATGAAAGTATCATATCAGCTACTTCATTGTTTTCCATTTGCTGTAACAACCGGATCGCACCTCTCAGCTACATGCAGTGAATGATCCAATTTAGACAACATATATATGCTAATGCCCTTTGACAATTCAACTGCCATGTGATACTGGCCTGCTTTTTTAACACTTCAGCTCTTTAACTTATTATATGTAGGAAGTATTAAAGTGTCAGACGGGGAAGTATTAAGTACGGTTCTTGAGAAAATGCTCAACAGCTGCATCACATTGGTCAATCTGTAGAAGGAATAAAAATTGATGATTAGAATGTACTGTAGACACTCACACACACACACACATATGTGTGCGTGTGTCCGTGTGTCTATCAAATGAATAAATTTTGGCATACCACTTCAGGAGTAAAAAAATCGTCCCATTTGTCGTGTTGACAAATTTGTGGAAAAGACTGGAGTTCATCAGATTGTGTAGTCTGTGCTTCACAGTTGGAAGAGTTTGATAAGGTGTCGTTGGTTTCCAAAAATGTTGTCGTAACCGGAGGAAGTTGAACAGAGTTGGTTGGTTTGTTAACATTGTCTGATTCAATATGGGAAAGATTAATCTGTGAGACGTTGGATGAAGCATTAAATTTTTCTTCGGTAGCAGATTGAAGGTGCTTTGTTAAACATGTACTTTTACGTTTGAATTTGTCTACGGAAGGGGATAATGCAGGCTCTTTACCTTGTTGTATGCATTTGTTCTGCAGTAAAAAAAATGGTAACTTGTGACAAATCCGATATAGGATAGAATAGAGTAAGTGTGTGAATAAAAGATAGCATAGGAGTACCTTTGTCATTTTGAATAAAAAGTAATGTGAAGGTTTAGGAAGCTGGAATGGAATTCACGTAGGCGGAAGAATTTATGAAGATGAGCGGTTGAGGATACACAGTGGTGTGTGGAGTCTGTTAACGAAGATGTATATATAATATGTAGCGGTGGAAGTGTTAAAATGTTTGGGTGGAAAAGTATGTAGCAGCCTAGTATGCAGGAAAAGTTGTAGCATAGTAATAGGAAACATGGATAGCAAAAGCGGATCACGTGCTAAGGAAAATAAGGTAGAAATGGCAGTGAGGTGGACCATTTTTGTTTACAGTTATGTAAATATTAAGAAATCCACGGTTGATGATCTGAACTGCAGGAAGGTTGTACCATATAAAGTTTATTTCATATCAAAATTTGAAGGGTCCCACAACGTCTGTTGAGATGGTAATGGAGAACACAGATGGACGCTTGTAGAATAGTAAGAAAAAATATTTTGTTATGCAATATTATTATTGTATGTACACATGATCAATAGTGAGAAGAAGAAAAGAGCCAGCGCCTAATATTCCTATATTAGCTTCCCTATTATAACAGAGTCATAAAATGAAGAAAAAGGAAAGAAAGTTTACAAATTCATTAAAATCGGACGTGAAAACTTCAAGTGCAAATCATCATAAGAAATCAGTATACAGCTCTTTAAACAGAATATGCAGAGGATATTATCAATTCATATTTATCCATTAGCAAACGCATTCATATTCTCAGTTTCCATACACCAATAGCCTCATCCTCAAACCAATATTCATCTACTGGTAGATGTACCATCCATTAATAATAAACAAAACATACTAAACATGCTGAAATAACTGAGAAAACCATTTATTATAATAACATTTGCATACCCTGAATCCATTAAGCTCAGTACAGTTTTAAATCACTATATCCAGATCACACAACAAATGCGTTTTTTACAACAAAGGAAAAAACATAAATTTGTTACTCATCAAGTGGTAGACATTACAAATAATAGAAATATATAAGGAATTATATAATTCTATTATAATTTCAAGCAATATAAACAGAACTCAAATTTCAAAGTTCGCATGCGTACAATAGTAGTAAAACATGAAAATATAAAGTAATTTATTCTTCGAAGTCACTGCTCACCTCGTTCTATCATTCTTCACATATCTTTTCTTCCTCCTTGGAATATCTCATCCTTATAAAATTCCATCAGACATTCATTATCATTGTTGTCTTCTTCCCTATAACCATAGTGCACTTCTATATCCACTGGCTAATTGCTTACTGAAAGTTGAATTGATGCAAAATAATGTATGTTACAAAAAAGGCATAAATTACATGTTCAGGATAGGTTAATATTTAAATCGATATTGACTTGAATTGATGAACAAGTACAGTTAGGTATATAGTAACTTGTGTACATCTTCTCCGAGTATAGTTAGAAGTCATTTCCTGATGTATAATCATACTGCTGTGATTTAGAAATTATAGTGGCTTGCTTTATGTATAATAATAAATTTATAAATTGTTCCATAATTTTCCTTTGCCTTTGCTATAGAACATAGTAAAAAATATTACCCCCTTATCAGCTAAATCAGTAATAACAGTTGGTTAACCAACTGTCTTCATACTATACATTTGAGCTTCTATTACTTCATACCATTTAAAAAGAAGTTATATTTTATTATGGATGGTGAATAGCTATTCTTTTTAATTTTTTCTATTTTACAGTTCGATGGACACATTACCAAAAATAGACAATAAGGTAACAAAGCACTAACTAAGACATTCTAATGGTTATAGAAATTAAAATGGCATGGAAGTGAAACATAGTACTCTATGTTTAATTGATATGAAAATAGTAAGCTGATAAATCAAAATGTACCTGATCACAGCCTTATCGACGACTTGCTTGTTCTCGATATAAACCGCATACAAATTACCCTTTTTGATAATCTTGATTGTTAAACCGAAATTGATGTTGATCATCTTCAAACATATTTCAAGTATAAATAGAATGTAGAAAAGTTAAAAAAAAAAATCAGAGCAATTTAGATTTTAGGTATTAAAACTAAGATGACTAAAAAATCTAGTATAAATGGAATAGTTTTTGCGGCTTGGGCATTGTTTCAAGCATGTTGTGCGAATATAGGTGACTAAAATGATTAACAACAATGAAATAATTACATATATCAATATTGGTTGAAAAAGTGGACCTACCAAAATATAGTAAAGCTTAGCTATGAATATATCATAGACTATTAAAAAACTGAATAACAATGAATATTTCTTTAACATAGATTATACTAAAGCTTCAAACTGAACTAACAAAGTAGTAAATTGAAAAAACTCATTAGCAATTGAAAGATGAAGACATACCAAATTCAAAATAACATTTTTTCAATTTCATGAGCTTGCATGTTTGGGTGAGGCATTATGGATCTGTGATTCGGTAGGTATTTTCTCTTATTAATTATGGTTTTGTAAAATTATTCGTAACGTCATCGGTGCATTTTCAATGAGGAACAAAGGGTGTTGGATTTGTGAATAAATAAGAGAGATAAAATGCTTGGTGATAAGTGGGGTTAGATGAAAATAGGAGAACGTGCTAACTGTTATGCAGATATATGGATATATAGGATTTTCCAGTTAAAAGACATGTTAATCCTTTCACAGCATGAAGAAGTTAATGTCATGGGAAAGGACGGTATTGGCAATTGAAAAAAGGCCTTCATTTCTCAGGTATTTGCTTTATATATAGGATTAAATTATATGGAAGTAAAGAAAAAATAAGTACACATAAAGAAATATGCAATCTGATTTACCTTTCAGACCAACGCAAGGTAAATCAATTGGTCCGTAGATATCTGCTCTATGTCAAATGTTCAAGAGTAATCCTGGAGGAAGCAAATGATAGGAATGAGTATAGGCATTTTCAGGAAAGTGCATATTAAGAATATATACATTTTTTTCTTCAAATTATGACTACAAATAACAAAAGCTCCAGATATTTTAATAGTAAATTTGTAGCTTATAAGCTTCTATAACTGCATTGTAGTCTACAATGCATTGGAATTGTTATATACATGTCAGTTTTGTTAGAGCAGTATAACAACAAATAACCACAAAACAAAGTAGAATTAGATAGCAAAATAAAACAACTATGGATTATCACTTGGTAACTATTAAGAGTAGCTCAAAAAGTGTAATCATTTGGGAAATTAGAATTGATGTGTGAAGGTTCAACGGTTAAATATTTTGAAGCTCTGCATAGTCAATCAAAACTGACATAGCTATAAAAACAAATTATAACAAATTACATATTTACCTCATAGTATGTTTCTCGTGCATCCAAATCTAACATTAAATGCAGCATGCTTCCATATCTAACAGCAAACACAATGTAGACAAACATAGTCTCGGAACAAATTGAGAAGATATATAACGTTGCACTCCAACTTCGACGGAAACAAAAGAAGATTTAAGCTTGTATTATGATAAAGTAAAATCTAATATCTAGCATGTAAATATAAAAAGTTCATAATATATTACTTTTGGGTACCCTCTTGTGTGTTATGCGATTTTCCTGTGAATTCCTCATGTCGTTGCCATGTATATTAATTTCACCATATTTTCCATTATCTAATTAAAAAAATAACAATGAACAGTAAACAAAATGAAAACACCCAGTTGGCTGGGTGGATAAAATGACTTGAACGATTGGGTTTTGCAGATTGATATATGAAAGAGAAAAATAAAATGTCAACTAAAAGAGGCAGGGTGTAACAAACCTCCAATAACAGCGTTTCTGAAGAAGTGCAGAAATTTTGGTTTGCCTTCTGTATATAATACCAGCTCGTCACTTCTATCTCTTTTGATAATAAAATTTAGATCAATTTTATTAATGTTATCTTTATATACAGACATACAAAAAAATTCAAAGGAAGTGGCACTCCAAAGGCATGAAGTAAAACCTGAAGAAGAAGTAGTGCAAGATTTTACTTAACTACGTCGTCCATTTTTTTATTTCTATGCACTTGATTTACGGAACAGAATATCAATTAACGTCGTAGATAAAAACCTTAGCAACATCACAATTTCAAGATATACATATGAAAAAACTAAATTACCTTGAAGTAACTGTTGACGTGAGAAATACTAAGTCCCCGTAGATTCACCATCTCAAGTACTGAGTTGCTCCTACATAGATTATTCATTATTTGTATCACAAATATTAGCAGTGTTCAATTTCTCATTGCAGCAACATCAAGTCAGTATGCTCAAACATATGAAAACATCTATAGATGATTAAAGGACCATGAAAAAAAACCGTACAAATTGATAAACATAACCCCAAAATATTAGATTCTTTATGTAATGTGGTTGTTCTTCAGTTCAATCAACACCAACAATTGGCTTTAAACTTTTGCATCCCTTCTAACTCCACAAAAACCTCTCAATTTCTCAATCTTCTCATCCATACATCACCCATATGTTACTTCGTTAATACTCCCTAAGTCATTGCAAATAAAAACCATTTATCTCTGATATATTTTTTAACCTCGTTAATACTCCTTAAAACATCTAATCATTCATTGTAATATAATGACTGCCTAGAACTATTAGTTATTTCATCAAACATTTGGTCTGCAAAAAACTAAGCATTATGTTTCATAGCTTCAGGCATGTACAATGAAACTGGTTGGTGGTCGCCATGATAAAATAAATAAAAATAGCAAAATGCACAAAAGAAAGATTTGTTTGAAAGCGAAAAAATGATACATCATTATTATTCATCTAACAGTTGAGTAACACATTTGGGAACGGATGGATCAAATTTCAACTCCTAAACATCAAAATGAACTGGAATCAAGACAATCATGTTCAACAGTAAGATGAAGCATAATTTACTCAATAAAAAAGATGAAGCGTGATTTGATAATAGACTTAAAGGTTACCATTTAATCATTATTGGAGCAGAAAAGAAGAAAAGGAGAGTAAAACCTTAGGGAGACCCACTGCTGTCATCATTCAAGTCCATCGTGCTGAGGAGATCCACTATGTTCGTCGTTCAAGTCCATCGTGCTGTAATCATTTATGAACCGGACGTTGGTTGAAACTGCAAACGAATAGCAAAATAACGAATGGAAGAAGTAAATTAAGATTTTTTACCTCAGATCGAGTGTTTAGAGGCGGCCCCATAACACAGCAGGGGATGAAGGAACCGGACAGAGGTAAGGGAGGAAAGCCGCAGGAAAACAGATGGGGGGAAATGACTGGGAACAGCCGCGAGTTGAAACCAAGCCATAGTGGTGCTCGTTTGCCTAGTCGAAGAGTAATCGGAGTCCATTGCCTCCAATTTATTTTAGGGTTGGTAAAAAAAGAGCATGAGACGGAAGTAAAAGATCTGGCATAACCCTATTGATTTTCGTGGAGAAATTGAAGGAAAGAGAGAGATGAAGAGAATTCATCGATCAGAGGGGAATGAATTTGTGGAATGGAACGGGGGCAGAAAACGTAGATAACTGGGTATTGCAGTTATTAGCGAACATGGTCAGGGAGTTACCACGGTATCCACGGAGTACGTGCAACAGTTTTGATGCGTTGTCATTGAATAAAGGGCAGTTTGGTCAGTTCGAAAAAGGCTTCAGCAGGGGAAGTATTTGCTTTATATATAAGATAATATAAGAATTTATTAATCAATATATATAAAACAATCATTAATATTATTTTTTTATTTTTTACAGTAAACAATATTTGTCTATATATTAATCAAATAGTATAATAAACAAATTATGCACATAACCAAATAATTTGTGACAACTACATCTACTTACAAAAATCTTACCTAACTAAACATATAGTAGCAATATATTTAAATAGATATGAAATTGCTCATTATAGGATCATAGAATATAATTTAATTACTGTAATATGAATTAAAACTACCAATTTAATGATGCATTTGAATTCACGTTGAAACAATGACTTCCTTTCCTTCTATCGTTCTTGATTCGTTAGATTGCAAGTCTAAAATCACCAACCTCCAACTATCGAATGATATAATTTTAATTTGAAATATATTTGAGAATTTTAAAGTGGATATGGAAGCTATGTTTTAATCCAATTTATCGCCTACTCATTTTCGGTAAAAAAAAATCCAATTTTAGTTTAATAAGTGTTACCCGGTTGTGACATTTGTTTACAACAATTCACTTCGTCAAAACTATATCACTTTGGACTTATGGAATTTGATAGTGGTCAAAATTTCAACCTCATCCACATTCAACTTTATAGTCCAAAGGCAAAGTCTTTGGTTCAATAATAACAATTATTATTAACCAAAATGCTCTAGTCGGAGACTTTGACTTTGAGTTGAGTTTGACTGTGATACTAACCGCATATAACTAAGAAGACGAATCCTCTCTTGAACAATGCTTCACTTCCAATACTTCCACTCGACCCAACTATAGTCACTCGATGAATACCATGCAATGATTTGGCTATAATCAAAGCGGAGCTTTCATATTCAAGATCCACAGTATTATAAAGTCGAGAGAACTATGTATATCAGTCATATTGATATTTTCAGTTTGACCTTAGTTATATTAATCAACAGAAAACTATCGAGTGTAGGTGTCACCAGCATTCATGAGTAATACAATGCCCAACATTTGGAGAGCGTTACGTACTTCAGTCTCAACGGATACATCGATATCCAGTCTCGATGCATCTTAACTAGGAACATCCAAAATGGTATATTTGTTTCATTGTGATAAATTAATCACGGTACAACACTTTGTAACTACTATCATAAAATATATCATTATGCATTTTTCTATTAAATATACTTTTAATTAAGTTAATTTATTAATATAATCATATTATATCAAGTATATAATAGGAAGAAAATAATTTTTATTTTGAACAAAATTGGTCAACGAGTTAGATGTATGTAACAAATTACATAATTGGCCCTAGAGGATATCCCTAACTCTATCAATAGTATCCCACATTCATATTTGATAATAATTAAATAAATAATTTAAGTTATATTTGGTTTGTCTTATGAATGACTTTAATATCTATTATTAATCATCATTCATATGGCTAAATAAGTATTACTTAGCATTCTAATATAGTTTATTTTATCTTATTTATCATTATATATTTTAATATATGTCATAATATATCTCATATTAATCATCATTTATATGTCATAATTTCTCCTTATACATCACATATTACATCTTTACAATATCATATTCAACGTATCATTTATGATTTATCAACATAGCATGTAAATCTTATTTACTAAATTTAACTCTCTAGTTTATAAGCATTTTATTTGGGGTGGTTAGATTTAGAGTTAGAGTAAGAGTTAGTGTTAGAATCATAGTTTTAGGTGGTTATTTTTGTTGATGACAAAGAAGGAAAAATACATAAAATCTAGGCATAGATTAATGAGAAGTTTTGTAACCCAGGGGTAGTTATATTATATTTGATATACAGAGTTGTCATCGTAAAAAAAAAAAGAATTTTAGTATCTTAGGTATTGGTTTTGATGATAACTATAGACATTATATAAAATATAAATACTACGCTTTATCAAGATATATATGTGTGTGTGTGTGTGCGTGTGTGTGTAGGATATCAGACAGGTGTTGATTAAGAAGACTGTGTACTATCAAGAGTAGATTCAAGTAGATTCAAGATGCTGATATAGAGTTTCAAGAGTTGAAGAATGAAGACTCATGAGTATTGAAGAGTTCGAGATTTCAATATATTTCAAATAAGTTATAGAGTCATAGAATTTATGTTAAAACTCTGATAGCACTTTCTTGATCTCTCTCTATTTCAAATAAGTTTTACATATTTTTCAATTATCCTGGTTTTCAAAATAATATTTTCAAACATCTATTCAAAATATTTCTCAAAATAAATTCTTAATCTTTTATATTTACAAATA
This sequence comes from Allium cepa, assembly GCA_030765085.1. Lineage (NCBI taxonomy): Eukaryota > Viridiplantae > Streptophyta > Magnoliopsida > Asparagales > Amaryllidaceae > Allium > Allium cepa. The sequence continues at coordinate 253,745,705 of CM060944.1, read as the reverse complement.
TATTATATTAAAATTTTAAGTATTTTTTAATCTGTTATATATTTTTTTGGTATTTAGTTTAATTATATCTTCCTTATGTTTATTTTCGATATTTATATTTTGATTTTAGATATTTACTTATAATTTATAACTATATTGATTTTATATTATTTACATTATATTGAATACTCGTATTAAATCTTTCAAAATTATTTTATAAAGTTTTATTAAATTTTATATGATTAAAATATATATAAACTATGTTTAAATGTTTGTACAAAGTTTCAAAATATTTTACAAAACTTAATATTTTCAAGCTAATTTTATTAAGTGAGTTTTCAAAATACAAAGGGATATGTTGGCATTTCCTCTCCATGTATGTCGACATATAAGCTGGAAATTTTTAAATTCAAATTTGAATAGAAGTGTCTTTTCGTCGTATCTCTTTGCGAATGGACATGACCGTTATTTCTTTATATATACCAGTTATTTCTTTATATATACCAGACTTCCAAAAAAAATTTAACAACTACTTTCTTATTCTTCTCTCCTCTTTCCACTCTCCCATTTTCTAAATCAAAATGTACCTAAAATCTGGTGAAATTCAACCACAATCAAATTCAATCATCATTAGTTTGATTCTCCTTCGTCTGCTCTCTGATTTCTCTCATCACTCTCACTCAAATCAAGATCGAAGTGCTATTCAAGAGTTATAGGATCAATTGTAATCAAGATCGAAGATATTAGTCTGTAAAACTTTATCAAATCATACTGTTATACTTGTGGATGTGATTGTAGCATGTAAATCAATTGAGCATGATTGTAGCGCATTAAATCAATTGGGTGTGCTCAGTAACCCGTAAATCTAATGGGTATGCTTGTAGCCCAAAAATCAAGTGACTCTATCCAAAGGTCGAGATTCTGTAGGGTGTGTCTCGTAGCCTTGAAATCAACATTGCACTTGCATTTACTAGTTGAAAAGAAATCTGTACAAGGAATTGTGCAAGACTAGATGTCTGTGATTGTTAATTACATCACTCCAAGTAGAATCTTAAAGAATTTGAAAAATATTCATATGATCTGTTACACACTATTCATCTCTCCTCTAGTATTAATGTAGCTCTCCTTTAGTATTAATTTAGCCATGAGATCCCTATTTCGCTAACTCGCATTATTCACATTAGCTTTATGCTTGACCTTTAGTTTATGTTTTTCTACTTAAACTCTATGATAGTCATTTGAATAGGCTGAGTGTAAAGATTTGCTATATCAGGTTGGACAAACAAAACATTTTAAAGATGTGCAAGAGAACAATTTATCTATCACTATTTATAAAAATTCCAACTTTGTTGCTTTTGCATGTAATAGTGACCGTAATCGTCTAGTATTTATGGCTTTGATGTGTCGTACTTGCTCGTTGATCGCATTTGGGGCTCCCAAACAATCTTTCAAGGCTTGACCGAGCATTATCATTATTTTTTGGGAACTTCTTTTTTGTTATTTTCAATGATGGTATATGCATCCTTTGTGTATCGTACAAAAAACCGATATAGCAACCCAAACTTTTGGATTTTCACGTTATCTTTGCTATATTGTAGTTTTATAAATGTGGTCTTAGCAGCGGAAGTGAAATCTGTATGGAAGAAGTGGTGAGCAAAGATACGAATTTATAGGCTGAAATATAAATGAGAAATTGACTAATGATGCGTATGACACATATAGTTCTACTCTAGCAAGTGATGCGTCCAATGTCGAAATCGAGCATAGGAAAGCTACCATCCATTATATAGCAATAACCCCATATGACCCCGACTGGGCCAAAAGTGATAATAAATGATATGCAAATACAACACAGGCTCCTTACAGACTTGGAGCACCTCACTTGCAACTTCACTTGCAACGCACCAAATTTGAAATTTATTCGGTACGGTTAAGCACTACAGTTTTCATCCAACCCAGATATGAAAATTCATTTCAATAACAAAAGTACATATTTTTATACATCATCTCCATATATTTCTTTTTCACGCATCCATTTAAGTTGGTTGAGGGAAATACTGGAAGGTGCATAGTTATCCTCTCACAAAAATATTAAATAATAAACCTTAACTTACAAACTAACATTAATCAGTACGGAACATTCTAATTCCACTTAAGGCCTTACAAATTAACCTCATTTGAATCTCTACGACTCAGATTCGATCATTTTATGCAAAGCGTATAAACCTTCATGCAGATTCCAAACTTATAATTAGTAATCCGATAATTTTGCCTGACATAAAACCTTGCAATTGCTTGATTGAAGACTGGAATATTAGACCACTGGCTTCATCAGTAAAGCACTTTCCATTTACTTATTTCAACATTACTGGATTTTGTAATTTCTTCTCTAGTCTGTGATATGAAAAAAGAAAGAAATATAATATGTGTTAGTTCATGAGCATAATGTTTACTAATAGGTTGCAGACCATTATGATTACAGTCATTCTACTAACATTTGCTTCTATAGTAACAGTTGAGAACTTGAGCTTCAAATATGATAAATAAATAAATTTGTTTCATTTAAAGATGAAGATAACCTATTCATTTTGATTGACTAGAAATTCATTTCGATTGACCGGAAATTGTTAACAAATCATCGCACATTGTCTCGAATATGAAAGCATAATCCTTTTAACGAATATACACTGAGAACCTCTTCCTTTTAAAGAAATGTCACCGCTCTAAAAGCATAATCCTTGTGATTATAAAATGGCACAAAACTATGCATTGTTGTAGTTATCAATTAGCAGTAACCATCAAAACCAAACATTCATCCAATTTTACAATAACTGAAAATAAAACACTTATGTTTGTACGAAAGATGAGATTAACATAAGACATATATGAATCAATAATTTAAATATCAACCAGAAAATGGAAACTTTAATCTAAAGAAATCCAAGTGTGCATTCTCGAATAAGAGTTTGGCGAACTCTAGACGTTGATAAATTTGCAATTTTGGGACGAGAGTTTGGCTTAGACTTCGGTTAGAATTTAGTTTAATGTAAGGTAATTATTGTGTATTTCTAATTTAATTAGTTATAACATTAGTTGTTAATTATTACAATTATCTGATTAATATTAATCATTAAAAAAAATATTAATAATATTTTATTAATTAACAGCTAATTAATTTTACTTGATAATGTTTTTATATATATTGATATATTTACATATATAATATAATAAATTTAACTAATTTTGCATTTAGAAAACAACTTTCCAACTTAGAAATTGAAAAATTGCAACTAAAAACAATTTTTACAACTATTTAATTAGTAACGGCAAAATATCTTGCTATATTTAAATATACAGTATAATATTTTTAAATTAGTTTACAATTAGAAAACAAATTTCAATCAAGAAGTAGAAAATTACAATAAAAATAAATTTACAATTGATTCTTTTTACAATAATTGAATTATATTTTGAGGTATTTAAAAATATACAAAATAATAGAGTTAGTTTAATTGTATAATTAGAAAACAAATTAAGAATTAAAAAAATTACAATTAACAAACATATTTTAACATAAATAAAAAACAAGTTACAATTTATTATATCTTATGAGCCTTAAGTCGGATGTATGGGGTGGAACTCTCCCATGCTCTTGAAATTTGGAAGTTCGAACGCTCTTATAAAAGACGTTGATGTCAAGTTTATGGTCGACGTAAGCTTCTTATGTCGGACGTAAAGAAATTCTAGATGCTCAAAGATGAGCATTTATGATGTCCAAAAGGACCCATATTAATTGTACAAAATTTATAGTCACGCTACCTTAAGAAATGGAAAATTGAGTTGAAGTTTGAATAGTGGATGGATATATTTGCTTTATTAATTGATTCATTCTTTTATCAAAAGAACTTATTAAGCTGATGGAAACCCCATTTGGGTAAAAGCGGAGATGTGCAGCTATTGTGAAAGATGGGGTTGGAAAGCACAAAAATACCCTCTTTCATTTAACTGTTTCTTGGAAAAGATGGAAGGGTACCTTCGAAAATTTAAAAGCTTCATTTTAAGTTTTTGGCATTAAAATATAGATGATTATTGCTATATATTACATACAGAGATACGTAAATACAGATATGAAATAGTAGTAGCAGTGAAAAATAGATAATATTGACACATTGTTTGGGTTGAAAAAGAATCTCGTGATTAACATAGTTGTTATTGTCTTCACCATTGTAATCATGCATGAGTACTCCAACTTTAACTTATGAAAAGCTTCGTGAAAATGCCGACGGGCAAATTTTCTCTGAAAACTATAACAAGGAAATTAAAACAAAAATTTTTTTACGAAGTATTGCAAATTTGAAACGAAATTTTTTGTCCCCACTGCATGTATTATGAAAAAATGAAAGATTCAGCATTTGAAAATCATTTATGCATTAGAACAGGAAACAAATTTATGATGCGAATGTCAGAATTGAATGTCATTGAAATAAAAAATATACATTGGGTCTGAATAAACCTGTTGTACAAAAGTATAACAAATGTTGAACAAATAAATTGTTGTAGTTGTACCCTAAATAAAAAACAACTAGAAAAAGTTCAACAAATTATGCAAATAACATCATGAATCATGGCATCTTAAATAGAAAGTATGTTGTCTAATGCAAGGTTGAAATATAAATACACAAAGATTATTTAGATTAGAGGAATTGACACAAAACTTAAATTTTATTGATCCTTTCTAAGTTATGATCTATTGCAATGTCAAATTTCTAGCTTGATTCGTATTCAAATTCGACTTCTCAAACATTCATTCATCAAGAACCAATCGACTGAATAGGATGATCACATGCTTTCATATCTTATACTTTGTGACGATGTAATAACCTTGTAACAATACCTCTCTCACATCTATGAAGAATAACCATGATACTTAGACCAAGTTTTCTTGCGTTATTGTACGCGGGTGCGAGTACGATGGTATAATGTCTTTATGTGTTGACCAGATACTATGACGTACGGTCACAAGTGGTGTAGAAACAATTTCTAAATAATAAAATGATTCTAGTCTTCAAAAATTTCTGTTCAAAGCGAAAGTACTAGCATCCCTGTTCAAGTAGAAGGGAAAAAATGCTTACCAAATTTAAAGCAAGGTAGGATGGAAAAATGCTTACCAAATTTAAAGCAAGGCAGGATGATCATAATCTCTTCTATATATGGTAGAGATTCAAAACTGCATGTTCTCACAAAAAAGCCGCTTTCATTATATTTATTTTATGAAGGATGGAGGCAGAAGCAAACTCGGTAATAATATTCATATAACATGTTGGGAATGCATAAGGGATCGATGTCAATAATTGATTCGCATGCAAGTGGGTGATGAGGCGTCGTTTGGGAACTTATCATCAAATATGTTGGTTTATCCGCCTTTACCATTGATGTCGGTCGGCCTCATTTGTAGGTGTACACATCTGAGCAATAGCAAAAGCAGAATTACTTGTGATCATGATCTCTTCAGAGAGCAGGAAATGCGGTAGAGGCAGACTTGGCACGGCACAAGCCGAGTGTGAAACGCCCATTCGAGTCGATAGAGGATGCAGTCAACAGACTGCTGCCATACCACGTAATCACGTTCAATGTTTCACGGCAGTAACGACATGGGCAAGATGCAGGTTCATAGCCACGTTTAAGAAGCGGGTTCAGTGTTTCAATGTGATTTGTAAGAAGAGGTGTACGAGAGAGTTTAGAGATGATGAGAGGCTGATGCTGGAGAAGGCTATGCTGGAAGAGGAGCAGGAGGAATTGGCTACACTGAAAGCTCCACCTATGAAGAATCCTTATTACAGTAAGATAAGATCTATTCATCCAGCTGTTCAAATTGTGTGCTTTTCAATAAAGTTATCAAATTTCTGTATGCATTCTTCGTCATTTTACCAATATACCCATCTCTATGAGAATCAAAAGTTTAAGGGTGACCATGTAATACCAAATATCAAGTTCCATTACTTAGTTTATATATACTATAGCAATATGTTTTTTTCCTTTCAAACAGTACGAACAAGATCTACTACCATCCATCAAATATCAAGTTTTGTTACATAGTTTGTAATTTGACCATCTAATACACTCTGCCATCTGTTAATTCTTTTCCCACAAAGTGCACATAATAGAGAAATCAAGTGTACAACAATGTAAACTTAAGCATATACACTTCATAGGTAAGATAACATGAATTAAAAAAAAAACGATGCACTACCTAATATTGTAAGTTAGAGCAATTTTCCACACAATAACTATTGTATATAAAAAAAAATATTTTCCATTAACTATGGTAATTAATTCGCAAAATATCATTAAGCAGTGGTGACCGTTTCCAAACAAAGGATGAATATATGAAGCAAGAAAACAGTACAAAGGTAAATAAAAAAATTACCACAAGCTTTGTCTTGAACTTCTCAGCATTTCTGTCCAAGGTACACTCTAACATAAACTGCTTCCTGCATTAAAAGCAATATAAAATCTACTTATTTTCGACAATTGCATGCAAGAGAAAGATGGGTCCAAACCAAGCAATTTCAGCATGTAATGGAAAATGTGTAGACAACATAAAAACATACATCCAAAAATTTATACGAAAACAATGATTACAAATTATTTCATTCAAATGCGAAACTACAATGAAACAAATATAGTTAAATGCAAGGAGGAATCAGAATTCTTTCGAACCGACCATTAAATTAAATAAAAAATATATATACACTGAGAACCTCTTCTATTTAAAAAAATGTCACCGCTCTAAAAGCATAATCCTTGTGCTTATAAAAAAGCACAAAACTTTGAGCTGCTGTGGTTACCACTTAGCAGTGAACCATCAAAACCAAACATTTACCCAATCGAAAATAAAACACTTATATTTCTGTAAAAGATGAGATTAACATAGGGCATATATGAATCAATGATTTCATTATCAGCCAGAAAATGGAAACTTTAATTTAAAGAAATCTAAGTGTGCATTCTTGAACAAGAGTTTGGCTAGAGTTTGGTGAACCCTAGAGATTGGTGAATTTGCAATTTTGGAACAAGAGTTTGGCTTAAACTTCGGCTAGAATTTAGTTTGATGTAAGGTAATTATTGTATATTTTTAATTTAATTGGCTATAACATTATTTGTTAATTAATATAATTATCTGATCAATTTTAATCATTGAAAAAATATTAATAAATTTTGTTATTAATTAATAGTTAATAAATTTCAAATTGATAATGTTTATATATTTTGATGTATTTACTTAAATAATATAATAAATTTAATTAATTTTACATTTACAAAACAAATTTCCCACTTAGAAATTAAAAAATTGCAAATATTTTTTTTTTTGCAACTATTTAATTAGTAATGATAAACTATCTTGATTATTTAAATATACAAAATAATAACTTTCAATTAGTTTACAGTTAGAAAACAAATTTTCAATTAAAAATTAGAAAATTACAATTAAAAATAAACGTACAATTATAGAAGATTATCGCTATATATTACATACAAAGATACGTAAATACAGATATGAAATAATAGTAGTAGCATAGTAAAAAATACATAAAATTGACACATTATTCAGGTTGAACCTTGCATCTCTTGATTAACATGGTTGTTATTGTCTTCATCATTGTAATCGTACATAACTAACATTGAATCCGTGAACGCTAACCACGATACTTAGACCAAGTTTTGTTGCGCTGTTGTATGCAGGTGCGAGTGTGACGGTATAATGTCTTTATCTGTTGACCACATACTATGACGTAAGGTTACAAGTGGCGTAGAAACAATTTCTACATAATAAAATGATTCCAATCCTCAAAAATTACTGTTCAAAGCTAAAATACTAGCATCCCTGTATAGTAGAAGGGAAAAAATGCTTACCAAATTTAAAGCAAGGTAGGATCATCATAATCTCTTCTAGATTTGATAGAGATTCAGAACTGCATGTTCACATAAAAGCCGCTTTTATTATATTTATTTTATGAAAGGTGGAGGCAGAAGCAAACTCGGTAGTAATATTCATATAACATGTTGGGAATGCAGAAGGGATTGATGTCAATAATTGATTCGCATGCAATTAGTGGGTGATGAGACTTCGTTTGGGAACTTTATTATTAAATATGTTGGTTTATCCACCTCTGCCATTGTTGTCGCTCGGCTTCATTTGTAGGTGTACACATCTGAGCAATAGCAAAAGCAGAATTACTTGCGATCATGATCTCTTCAGAGAGCAGGAAATGCAGTAGAGGCAGAATTGACACAACAGGATGTAAACCGTCTGTGAAACGTCCGTTCGAGTCGATAGAGGATGTGGTCAACAAACTGCTGCCGTACCATGTGGTCCCATTCAATGTTTCACGGCAGTAACGACATGGGCAAAAGATGCAGGTTCATGGCCACGTTCAAGAAGCGGGTTCAGTATTTCAATGCGATTTGTAAGAAGAGGTGTACGGAAGAGTTTAGAGCCGAGGAGAGGTTGATGCTGGAGAAGGCTATGCTGGAGGAGGAGCAGGAGAAGTTGGCTACACTGAAAGCAGAGGGGGACTGGATGACTCAAATGCAAGCACAAGCCAAAATCGATGTCCAATATGACTTGAACTGTATCCTTAAACTGAAGCATACCACCACATTCTCTTACAACCAGCCATTGATGTTATCAGAATTGTGGATCCTTTATGACATTGGATCCTCTTGAAAATACATACCTTCTCAAGAATGTTAAGAACAAAAAAGCTGCACAGATAACTGCAGGAATGATACAGCTTCAGGGTAAATTTCGTAATTCTGGAATTTACTGTGTTTGCTGCAAAGAAGTGATCAGTCCCTGCAGTTTGAAGATCATGCAGTTCAGTCAAAAGCAGAAGCCACATCATCCCACATATTCTTTTAGCAGTGTTAGCAGTAGCAGTTACAACTGAAGTTGCGAGCAGACTGCATGCACAAATCAAATTTAAAACGATGTTTTATGGATATAGATGATGATGATACATATTATATCCAGCATGGTTTGCTTTGAATATGTAAGCATACAATGTCTACATACATAACGCACACACGCACGCGCACACATATATACATAGAATAAACTATAAAATTAAAGACATATCGGGAGTGAAAATTTAATTTATGATCGTACCTTTATTAATAGTCGGAATAGATTCACAATTTTTTGGTCCGACCTCAAATTTTCCAAAATACCCTTACGTATACACATGATGTCACAAGTTCGAATCCCACGTGTCTAAAATCTATCTTGATTTGAAAAGTTCGAAAAAATACTAAGGTCACAGCTTCTAACCCTAGCAAAGACGGCTTTCACGTATTTCTTTTTCCTTTTTAAATGTCCTTTGGTCCTATATATAAATAAATGTATTCGTTCTTCGTTTATTTCAGTTTTATATTAAATAACACTTTTTATTTTGATTTTAGTATTTCATTCTTTTTTTTTTTAAATGCTTCACTAAATATTTGAAAATAAAAAACATTTTGTTCTAATTGTAAATAAAATTAGCTTTTTGAATAACATTCTGCTAACATAATTATTTTTTCTTAAGCTTGATGGCTATTTTAAAAAGAAAAAAAAAATATAGCAACTGAAAATTAAAATTACATATGTGTCTTTACATTTTCTATCAGCACAAGAATTCAATATTTTGAAATTAATTCTAACTTAGTTCACTTTTACCAAAGCGCTCGCCTAGGCTCGAAAAAACCCCTAAGCGCCAGCCTAGGGCTTTTCTGCTCCTCTACGCATCAACGATGCATAAAGCGGACAAAAAGCGCCTCAGCGCTGAAGCGTCGAAAAAATCAAAGCGCTTGAAAAGGTGTGCCTTAATGTTAGATCGTTTTTTATATAAAAAATCAAGAGCTTCGGCCCACAATCGTGCTCAGTTAAGGCTTATATGGCAAATATCGATCAAATTAGGTATACGACATATAGATATCGACTGTTTAGGACATAAAAATGTCTCCACTCTTAAATTTACATATGTCACCGCCATCATTGACAAACTCGACCTACTGCCAGCTACTGCCCGTCCCTTCACCTGCTTACATCGATGCATCCATCTCCACCCCTACCATAGTGATGCTCAAGGCGTCTAAAAAAAACCCTAAGTGCAAATAAAGGTAGGCGCCAGCCTAGGGCTTTTTCGCCTTGACAACTATGATTTAGTTTAAAGGTTTTTTATATATACACGTACATTGTACCTAATAACCAATAGTGACATATATTTCAATTTCGTTTACAAATAATTTTTATTTAAATTAGTTTATGTTTTAACAACTAATAAACGAGGATAAACTATGAAGCTAAGTCTAATTAATAAACAGTAATCATTATTTTTTATAGTTTGATTAGCATTTTGAGTTACGTCAAAATATTCATAATATATGTTTCTAGTTTCGTCATATATAATCTATTTGCTATTATATATTTGCTATTGACGCTAGATGATAAAAAATAAATAGAAAACACAATTATTGTAACGATATTAAATATGTGTTGAATCGCTATACACACCAATGTAAAAATTTATGTAGGCTTTACGTGTTTTGAACTTCAACATTATGTCAACAATTGATATCTAAGCTTTCAAATTCGAACTATAACATTTATCTTCCATAGATAAAACATATCATTTATACTAATTATTATGTCTATCACATGAAGGACACATGTAATTTGTATCAATTTTTTTACCTTTTATGTGTGGAATGCCAATGATTTATTATAACCATTTTATATTGCATGTATAAAGGAGGTGTTTTTATGTGTTGAATATCGGTTGTTTATATTAACATTTTATATTGCCCGTATAATGGACATGCCTTGCATGCATGAAGCACAAGCCGTTAGATCTCGTAATAAAATATATCGATTTGGCAACATGCATTTTATTTATCCATAGACAAGTAATCATGAATTTCAACACTTGATATTAGAAAGTAAGATCCCCCTAAGTACGTTTGGAGTGACATTTAGTCAAATAATTTTCGTTTTATATCATAAAGTTTGTTATGACCCAATCAAAAGACCAAAGTGCTTATTGTAAAAAGCTTATGCCATAATGACATTCTATGCATTCGGTTTTAACTGTTTTGCCCTAAGATTGAAATTCGGTGCTTAAATTTGTTTTAAAAACCCTATAATGATGCTTCTTTTCATCCTAAATGCAGAGTAGGTGACGTGATATAGTAATGAATTCATTCTAAAATTTGCTAATATTCAATCTATAAACAACTTAGAACCAAAGAAGAATAAGAGGTTCCGCTTTTCCAATTTAAAGACAAACATCCTGCTACTAGGTTTACTGTGGGCGATATACGTGGGCGATATACGTCAAATTTTAGTATCACTTTTTTCCACTATGCATTTGCTTTATTGTACTAAAAAACGGTTGAAAAGAAAATGTATTTTTTGCCCGCAAAAGAAAAAAAAAGTGTTAGACTTTGTGATTAACTCTTTTATGATCTATTTTGTTTTTAATGTTGTTTTTCATATATAAAATGTAAAACCAAAAGTCTACCATATTATATAACCATACACACACATGTATGCAAGTTGAATTTATATTTGAAGTTGAAAAACTAACGCTTAATCACATTAAGCTAGAAAAAAGACCTTATCCTCTCACTGTTCAATTCTCTTAAAATAACATAGCAAGGTAGAAATGATACATTTTCACGAACCAAAATGCATTTTCCAACATTCTAATATTATAACAAGTATGAAAGGTCAAGAAACTTAATTGACACTTTACAAAAACCCATTTGCTACTCCATTGTATGGAAAAAATTCCTTTTCATGAAATTATTTAAAAGGAAAGAAATATTTAAATTATTGTGTTATTTTTAGTTGTCGTATTACATATGTCAATCATATGTTATAAAGTAACATATTATATGCTAAACAAACACTACGTTAACAATACACTATTTAACAAATATGCGGATAAATGATAGATACTTGGTTGGTTAATCGGGTTGAACATTGCATCTCATCGTCGTCTTCGTCTTTTGCAATAGTGATCCTCCTCCTCCTCGACGTCAAACGCAAGTAACATCTGACTTGAACCTATGAAAGGAATCATGACAATGTGATAGCCTTGTTCCTTCAAAGATTCTACCCGCGTACAATTTTAAGAAAAATATTAGGAGAAAAAAAATGCTAAAAATAGCAAAAATAATATGTGTAAAGCCGGAGAATGATTTTAGCATCACAAAACCATGTGTAAGATGCCTATTTAAGATTTGAAATAAGCAATCTAAATATGCACAGAAGTGGAAATGGAAATTAAAAAATATTAAACTACGTTAAGATTTATATGCCTACTTACACTCTGAAATTTAAACACCATCAAAATAGTACTTAGAAGTTTAAATACAATATAAAATAATACTACATACAGCAAGAATAAAATGCCAATATCAATCATTATTCATGATATTAGGAATGTGATGATTTAGAATTAGAAAATTATATGTAAGATGCCTACTTAATTTGAATTTACAAAACCTAAAATGCACAAATTTATGGAGAAAAAATTAAGGCTGTCAATAAGTAACCGAAAAATCTAAAATTTGTCCGCATCCATATCCAAAAAATGAAAAGAAAAAAAATCTAAAATCCATAAAGAGAAACGGACATGATAATATACACATCCAAAACTTATTCATCCAACTTTTATCAAGATAATAGTTGAGATTATATGTATTGATATATGTTGTTTTATATATAGTAATAATTCATATTATACATGTACAAATAAATATTTGTAATTCAAAATTGATTATTATCATTATATTTTTGTATTTATGTCAGCAATTAGCATTATCACTGAAAATGATTTATGTTGGATCAAAAAGATCATTTATTTTTTTGACCTTATTAATTATGAGCGGAGTAGATAAATATCATATATTCGTCTGTATGTATGGATACAGGTATCCAAAAATGATATGACAATATCTGCATCTGAAAGTATCCGTTGACGGGTCTATAAAAAAACAAGCTTGGTCAATTTGAGATAATGTTAACTCACTGCATATAAACTTCTAGAGAATAAACAAATAATACAGATAACTAAATACAGTGTCGTTTGTATTCAATCATAATACATGAAATGGTGTTATATGAAGATGTACTAATATGTTATGTGAAATTAAGAGAAAAATAGAGCTAAAAAGGAGTGAGGATTATATTGTCTAACTATGTTAGAATGATTGAATGAAACTGTTATGGTAACGATAAATTTCCCTTTACTGTATCAACATAAGTTAATCAGTTGCCAGTTTTGAATTAAGTCGGTATACCAGTATAAATGGTATGATAGTAGTAAATTTATCATTTTTATATGGTGAATCATCAATAACATTTTTTTCAAAACCAACATTAATGGTAACTTACTAGACAACTTATAATATATGGAATTTTTCTTCTTCTTTCTCATTGATGTTTTTTATTGAAATTCAAGGTGAAATGTATAATGAAACACCATATTACAGTGTAAAGAAATATCAAGCTTTTATTCTTTAGACAAACGGTAGTTTATCATTACTAGTGAAATGACTATCAGTTTGTCCGTATATCAATCTATGGTATACCAGTACATCGGTAACGGTAAAGATATACAAGTTTTAGTTTACAAGTAAAAACAGTACAGTAACGGTATTTGCAAAATGGTGAACCATTACCATAACAATCTTACGATTGAATATTGTTGTCTATCTTTCTCGACTTTGTTGTTCATTGGGAGAAAGTGAGTATTCGCTTTTCGAGAAAAGCGCTCATTTGTCTTTAATATGTTTATCTTTATAATAATATACATACATATATACATGTATGTGTGTGCGCGAGCGTTACAATGACAACGTAATAAAGCTTAATATGCGTTCCAATATTTCATTAAGTCAAACATGATAGAAAGCTTTAGCAAATCAATACCTCAAACTATGACTTAGCTACATGATTGGTGTTGAGAAATAAAATTGCATTGTGGGAGGTATTATATAGCTTATTATTCAAACGATATATTTTCAACCATTTTCTATGTCAAATTGATTCAAAATTTGATTCAATTGATATAAGCATAAAATTTCAAGATATAATGTGTTTAATATGAAATTGATTTCAAATTGGACGAGCATGTGAAATACCCAACACAACCCTATCCAATGCTGCTACCCTATTGTGTTAGACTGGATATAACTAGTTCATTTTAAATATTCTATACAAATATCTTTCCTATAAAACTAATAAGCCCTACAAAGAGTTGTTGCACATGATTTACATTGTCATTGTTTTTTGGTCAATTAATTTATAGTTACAGTAAATTCATACCACCTTGGAAAGAGTATCTCTGTGTTTCTTAAATTCAACTCATATATGCTTGGATTTAATCGAAGCTTTCATATCCAAATGTAGATTGAATACAATTTATAATAAATAAATACAATCGACTTTTGCTACAAACGACAAGTAGAATCTGCAAACATTTAGGCTCCACATGCTAGCACCAAATTTTTATATGTAAATACATTTCTCAAATTATAATGTAATTATTTACCTACTTCATATTTTCAAACGTTCTATCATACAAAATCTTATCATGATTGAAATAAAAATTGACCAACAACGAAAAAGAAATTACGCTAACAGTTGGATGAAGTTGTATCACAATTCGAATATCGGATACTTTAGTGGATAAAATAAAATTATCTTTATTAAGAATATGAATATGAATTTAACATATGGAATGTTAAGAACACCCAATTGGTTTTATTTGAACTAAGATGCAAAGCGTGTGCTATAAAATATTATTAGCAATTATTGGACATATATTTAGTAGTTTGGATAATCAAAGTTCATGTTGTCTCATCATTTCAATATTTTTAAACAAAATTGTTCTTATTTTATATTATGATGATTGCAATTAACAATTCATCGTGTTTTAAATTTTGAATTTCAAAAGAAATACATTTTTCCATATTTTAGTTTCACGTAAAATTGAGTTTTAAAAACAATAAGCTATAATTTCTAGTTTTTCAATAATTTTTTTTATAAAATCCTAAATTAATTTAACAAAAATGATTCTTAATAAATAAGGGGATTTTGAGTTCTCATTAGTTATCGCATTTTATCAAATATTCATTATGTAGCATTATCCAATCAATTCATCATACAAATTAAGGTATTTATTGTATTAAATAAATTTTTTATTTAAGAACTATTTGCGCATATTCCCCAAAGTATCGGTATTGATTATTCGTTATAATTTCTAAAAAGGACGGATCAAGTTCGTTTTGACAAAGCAATCACATGTTTAAATTAGTGTACAAATACAAAATTACATTAATCTAAAAGCTACAATAAAAAAGTTTCAAAAAAGTACAAGAATGAAACCATCAATATTTACAAAACACTCTGAATTGACAAAAGAGATGCAAATCATCCATATAAACTAAGATGATAACATCAACAAGTTCAAATAAGACATATTTATATACGTACATATAACAATTGGAACAGAAATATTGACCATGATACATAACCTTAAAATAAAGCGGTTCAAGTAAAATATATTCGAATATCAGGACAAAGCATTATTATTCATTTATTTTGTTTCGGTATGTAGTGCACATTCGTGTACTTGTGACAGACTTTGAACATTACCATGTACTTTCCATCTTTCAATGGTCATACTCATCGATCCATTTGATTGAGTATTATTCAAGAATGATGCAACTAGTTTCTAAGATATCAAATTGGTATCATCCTCCTTAATTTTGGAGAATTATTTAATATTACATTTGAACAAGAAATAGCTTTGTGGTTCCTCCACATTGAATCATAGAAATAGTTGACATGCTCATTGAAATATATCCATATTACATTTGCCAAGGCATACAAAAATTTGAGCTATTACCGTGTTTTAAGTAGATTAATAGAGTTGCATGAAATCACTTATTTGTTATTCCTTTGTTCAATTTTTTTATACGGACACAAGTCTATTTCCTTATTAGTTTAATAGTTAACTCCATTGGGAGTTAAATATCTATAGATGTTCATTTACAATTATTGGTCAAGGTCATCAATTTAAGATGTACAGTTGTTTAAGATGCTTATTTCATTGCACATCTTCTGTTCATTCTTTTTCATTCGTGTAGCCTTTTTTTATCGCTCACAAAAGTAATACGCACCATTTTTTAATATTATTTAATTGACGTGTAAAGAAAGAAATAGCTTTTTTTACTCTTCTTTGACGTCTCTTGCAATTTTATACGATTATGCATACCTATGTGTCAGGAAGTTTTATCTGGATTTTGTTGGCATCATCTGAGCTTAAATTTTTAGCTTGATGTCCGACCTAACAAAGTAATAATGTCAAGTCTCGTCTTTGATGGTTTTCTTTAATGTCATCCGGTAATTTAATATACTTAGTGCAATACATGTGACATCACATCATATAATATCATAAAGACTAATAGATGTTAGGCATTGCACGAAAGAAGATATTATTATTATTATTTAACTAATAATATATTCTTCAACTGCAATTTATGCTATAAAATTCCAGTCTTAATAAAACTAATGCAACATGGTGTATGCTTCCTTCAAAATGAATTTCAAATGTGCCCCATTACACAGACCATATCTCAAAATCTTGTTACAAATGAAAACTCGGAAACCGTATTAGTTAACACTTGCATGTGTATTTGGTCATTCCAAACATGTTTGCATCTTTTGTCAAATATAGATCAATATTTATTTACCATATTAGTCACTATTTATCTACGATGTTCTGACTGAAGCAAAACACTAGGCGCTAAGTCTAATGAAAGTGAAATGAACCCATAAATATTATAATTTTCAACGAAAGAGAGAAATACAATGAACTTCAAAAATTCAATCAAGCATCTTTTTTGACACACGAGCTAACCATATTATATTCATTATCATGAGTCATTAAATGTGAAAGTCATGCAAAGAAAAAGAAGAAAAGAAAACACACGAGCTAACCATATATCCAATTAAAAAACATTTCAAAAAACTTGAATAATGAACATCTTTTTGACATAGCATAACTGATATGTTTTACAATATATGCAGGTTTTTTCCCCGAATCAACTATAAGTTATAACGACTTATTTTAAATCCATTTTCAAAATAATACATGAAACTATTTTACATAAAAATTATTTTTAAACTCGGCTAACTGTTACAAAGACTGCAAATCACACCTACATAAAAAGGTGAAAAGAATAACAAAAATAATAATTAAAAGCCACTAGATTAATCTTTCAGATACAAATCTACGCCAATAAATCGTGATTTGAATTAATAACAATAATTCATCTGACAGATAGAAAACAAAAGGAAAATGAAAAAACTATCCGTCTTATACTACAGAGCCAATGGAAGAAGAAAAAAAAGGTAAATTACCTATGGTAAGGGGACGAAATCGTCTGAAGCGCTAATACAAGCGCAGTCGTCAGATTTGTAGATAAACGAATAATTTAATTGTGGGAAAAATATTAACAAGGGTTTTTAATGGAACCATGAGGCTCAAAATATATACGGAACCAGAGATATGTAAATCTCAAGGTTGAGCTGGCCAAGGAAAAGACAAAAAAAACAACTTCGAACTTGAGAAACTTGCCAGTCTGGTACACTTTTTTCTTTAAAACTCATTAAGCGGTTACCTTCCTTGAAACTCTAAAAAGGTTTTAGAGGCGAATATTCCTGTATTTGGGTTGTTAGATACAGAGAAAAAGTTGCGAAAAAAGTTAATCTCAGGGATAACAAGTTTGTTTTTTAGTGTGAAAGATACTCTGTAGTGTAAAAGATGTAGCTATCATTTTCTGTTTACGCTACAGAGTGTCCTTCACACTAAAAAACAAACTTACCGTCCCTTAGACTAATTTTTTTTATATTTTTTCCTCGTGCCTATTTTCCTGTATTCTCATTATGTAGTCAAGGGCCTCAATTTTTACAAATTTGAACCAGGTTAAGAAAAATGATAATTGAACCCCTCTCAATTTATAGAAAGTAAATTATTCATTAGAAAAATTACAATTCCATTCTTTTTGGGACAACGGAACTATATGTATGCATGCCTCCTCTCTCTCTCTCTCATTCCAGCATTCAAAAAGAATCAAAACCCAAATACCCAAATACATAAACCTAGTTCTTTTTTCAAAATCATTCACTGCTTTGCAAATTGCAATTCTTCTTTGATGCTCTAGTTGTTGTTGTCTAACCGCAAAATATAGTTTCGTAAAATCTTTAATGCTCTATTAGTTGTTCCTAATTTTTCATGAACTTTTTTCAACGAGTTTTGAAATGAACAAATTTTGTCATAAAGTTTGACATTGTTTTTTTTTTTTTTGAAATGGTACTTTATATCACATGTTAATAAACGTTCGAATAACGCTATGCAAGTTTCGAACATGTACTCGCACGAAAACCAAATCGCTTAACCACTGAGACAATGGTACTTGTCACAGTGGTTTGACATTGTTACTTATAAATTACTGTAGTTTCATATAGCATTCTCAATGGACAAATTTATCACTAAAACAAAATGCACAATAAATGAATCGATTTTGTCCTTTACCGAAGATGCGCACAATAATATAGTGAAAAGGGATCATGTTGAGATCGATTACGAAAATCTTCCTTCGGATCCAGATTTACGATGTTCTATATAGAATTATAACCCAAATGATAGAGGTTGTGTTCGATGATCATACTTATAAAAAGGTCCCTGTCAACTTTTTCATCATGATTTTCCTCAAATAGTCATGATGGACGAATTGAGAATATTCAATCAGGATCGATTTGAACAATATGCTAATTGGTTGGAGTATAGTATAGCCCAAGATTCAATGTATTGTCTCTATTGTTGTCTTTTCAAACATAAATGTAACCAAGACGGTGGTGAAGTATCTGTTAATGTTGGTTTTCAGAACTGGAAAAAAAGAAAAGAAACTTGATCTACATGTAGGAATACATAATAATGCCCCCACAACCAGGCCAGAAAACAATGTTTGGATCTCGTGAGTCAAAAGCTTACAGCAAGTATTTCATCTTTATTTACCACTAATAGAAGCAAATGCAAAATTGCATATAGAACTCGATTGGCTATTGCTATAGATTGTGTTCGATCTTGTTGCAACAAAGTTTGCCATTTCGTGGTCATGATTAAGCTGAATCATCAACCAATTGAGGAAATTACCTAGAGTTATTTCACTTTCTTTCCGATCATAATAAAGAAATTAAGAGTTCATCGTTTGAAAATGCTTCTCAAAACTCTAAGTTAATTTCATCAAATATTCAGAAGGACCCATGCATTGTTGCCGCTATAGAAACAACTAATGTTGTTATCATGGATATTGGCGAATCAAAAATTACTCTATTTGTTGATGAATCTCATGACATATCAATAAAGGAACAAACGGCTATAGTTTTGAGATATGTAAACAAAAAAGAGATGATAATTGAGCGCTTCACTGGCATTGAACATGTAGCTAATACAATATATATATATATATATGTATGTATATATATATATATATCAAGAATTCTACTGAAAATATATTATCCCGCCATAAGTTAAGCATGTCAAGTTTGTATGGTCAAGGCTATGATGGAGCAGCTTAAGATGCTAGGTGAACTTGCAGGTTTAAAATATCTTATTTTAAATAAGAATCCTTTTGCATTTCATATCCATTGTTTTGCTCATCAACTTCAATTAGCTCTTGTTTATGTTGCAAAAAATCATTCTTAAGTGGAGTTTCTTTTTGAATTAACTTCAAGAATAATGAATATTGTTGGGGCATCTTGCAAAAGAAAAGATATTCTCTTAGCTACACAATATGAAAAGGTACTTGAAGCATTGACTAAAGGGGAAATTCTTACGAGAAATGGGTTGAATCAAGAAACAAGTTTACAATGGCTGGGTGACACCTGATGGGTATCACATAATGGTACACTGATTAGACTTATTACCATGTTCTCTTCTTTGCGTGAGGTGCTAGAAATTATTATGGATGACGGTATTAGTTCAGAACAAAAGGTTGTTGCACAGGTTTTGCTAGAGATAATATACTCATATGATTTTGAATTTACCTCTCACTTGATGAAGAATATTCTAGGAATAACTAATGAATTGTCATTGATATTGCAAGAAAAGGTCAAGAGATTGATAACACGTTAAATTTGGTAAAAGTATCAAAAAAAAGCGTACAAGAAATGAGAAGTAACAATGAGAAATGAGAATCTTTGTTAGAGGAAGTGTCTTTATTTTGTTTTTTGAATGAAATTTTTGTACCTAACATGGATGATGAGTATATAGCTCGTAAACGTTCAAGATGTAGTGTTGAAAAAATTAAAATTTACATCATATACGGGTTGAAGTTTGTAATAACGTTATAGATTTACAACTTTTAGAACTAAACAACCGTTTTATTGAGCAAAATAGTGAGTTGCTTTTGTGCATGGAAGTCTTAATCCAATCAACTCATATTTTGCTTTCAACATTACGAAGTTACTTAATTTTGCTCGATTTTAACCGAAAGAGTTTTCTACTCATGATATTGTAATACTTGAGAATCAATTTGAAACTTACATTATGGATATGCATACAAATGATGAGTTTTTGGTTACTAAAGACATTGATGCTCTTGCAAAGAAAATGGTGGAAATAAAAGGATATGTAGTCTACACGTTTGTATACAAACTCGTCGTGTTGGCATTGACTTTACTGGTAGCGGTTGCAACCATTGAAAGAGATTTTTCTACTATGAAAATTATTAAGAATCGATTGTGTAGTTGTACGGAAGATGATTGGCTTAATGCTTGTCTGGTTACATACATTGAGAAAGACATTTTCAAAGAAATTAGTAATGAAGCCACTTCAATCTATAAAATCTTGATGTGAACAATTGTAATCAAAAATTTATAGTCGATGTAACCATTTGTTTGTTTATGGAAAAATGGAACAAAAACTTTGGTATATCAATATAATTTTTGTTGTTGTTATTTATATTATGACCCCTCTCGAAATTAATTCTAAATTCAACCCTGACCACCGGACCAAGATTTTTGAACATATATGAACTTAAATAACTAAATTTAATACTAATCCAAAAAAATATCATAGGATGTTGTGCCTGAAATGCAACTAAAATTCAAGAGAAGCGATAATGAAATCGAGCTTAACCGAATGAACTACCATTGTTTCCATTTATTTCTATTGTATGTGCATTTGATTTGTTAGGTTTTTTCTTTCTAATTTTCTGTTTGGGATTATACTTATCTACATATGTATTTTTTTTCTTATTTTCAAGAAAATTTTTTTTGAAACTGGGTACTTATATTTACAAAGTAGGCAGCACACAAGTCTGCAAGAATCATCATGGCGCACAGTTTAATATGCCAGAGGCAGGGATCGAACTGCCGACCTTGTCGTCAACAGCCTGGCGTTTTACCACTGTACCAAGGCCTCGGACATTTTCAAGAAAATTATGTTTGCATCTATCTATCAAACTTTCCGTTTTTAGTACGTACATTTCATCTTCAGTCTATGATTTAATGCATTTTTCTTAGTAAGAAAAGGTACATGTACATGTTCAACACATTAGATATGCTTAACTTAACGTGAATTTATAATGCACCATTAGTTTGAACAATTAACATTTTGGTGCAACAAATAAATTTTATGATATGTCAAAGGTGATAGAATAAGTGTTACCCATGAATTATTATTATTCTCAATAATTTTTACAAAAAATGGATAGAATAAACTAATTAAAAATCCATTTCAAACTCATTTAAGTTATACTCATGTACTTTACTGCCATTTCTATAGCATTATCATTAAAAATCGAGAATTTTACAAATAAATTACTGAAGTTTTAATATATTTGATTACATGATGAAATTGAATTTCTATGATATTTGGGGATTTTTCCTAATAGGTTTACTAGGGAACGTAATCATAGATTATTTTAAAGGAGGACTTTTTTGAAATAATTGGCTTTGGTATATGGAAGGGCTAAAACATTGCATTTTAATGGTTTTAATCTGATTAAAATGCGGCAGTTATAAAGGTAAAGTATTTGAAATGTTTTTATGACAATCAATTAATAGTTTACAAATAGGCAAGTTGTTAGAAATTAATTACTAAAAGTTGCTATAATATTCAGTCTTTAAATTAGGAAAAGACGTTCCGCCTCTATTAATAAGGACCATTCGACTCCTTTGATTCCGTCTCGTCTCAATCGAAACCAACACAGTTGAAACCACCATATTCGAAACCAATACACAAGATATCATTTAGACGGTATGCAGATTTGAAGATGGGCGAAAGCCTTGGTGTCGAAAGGTTAGCCTTCGATGGAGTCGAAACCATACTTTGTTCGAAAGTTAAAATCTTGCCTTGTTTTACTTAATGCTTTCGACATAGTCGAAACATATGTTTTTCAAAGGGTTTTATAATTAGTTTTCGAAGAAGGTTGTCTGTGTTAAAGTATTAGCTTTCGAAGGGGTATCTTTTTCCTTAAATAAGAAGCTTTCGAAAGGAATGATTCGACCGAGTCGAAACCAAGCCGCTAATTCCCCTTTTCGACTGCATTGAAGTCATCTATGTTGTCGAAGGGGTTGCTTCTGTTTTAACCTAAGGCTTTTTCCTGAATGCTTTAAAAGGGTTGAGGGTTTTGAAGGTGATAGAGTCGAAAGGAGGTTTCGACTCTATCCCTCGAAGTATTGATTTTTAAAGTCTTTTGCTTTCGACTAAGATGGTTCCAACACCATCAATTTTTCCTCAAACTAACTTTTATTAGTTTCTAAAGAGATATTTTCGTATATAACCATTTTGACCCAAATGATTTATAAAGAGCAAACCCAATGCTTTCAAAATGGGTACTTTTATTTGTTTGGAAGCTCTATATTTTATAAAGATAATTTGATACCATCGAAAGGTATAAAAGGTTTCGAAAGGGAATGTTTAGTAAGGGCTTCGAAAGGTATGTATACAATGTTTTGAAAAGAAGTCTTTGCTTTCGAAGGAGGTTATCCATAGGTTTCGAAATAGATGTTTTTATGGTTTCAAAACATAAACTCAATCTCAACTTAAAGTAATAACCATGACATAAATAAAGATTTTGAAATGTTATTCACATTTTTATTAACCCGTAACTGTATTTTGAGGAAAGGACGGAATAACCAGTTAGGTTGATCCAGTAGTGAACTTAAGTTAACAGATGTTTACTTGTGTTTAAAAATAAAGGTTTAGTTGAGTATCTTTTTTTTTAAATTATTATGTTTTTTCAATATTTCTCTTTAATGTTTTAAGTACTCTAAGTATACAGACTATTGTAGAAAAATGGGATCAATTATTTAAGTGTCAAAAACCAGTCGCAAAGTTGATACAAAATTAAGTAAAAAAGCACGCCTGGAACTCTAGAGAGCATTTTTGAAATGATGTATCTGCTTTTGTAACACTTTTTGCCTATTGCAAATTATTTCGATAACATTTCTGTGCTTTCAAACATTGTGAGGTGTTTCAAGATGTTTTGAGCACTTGATTATAACGTATTGAATACATTTTACAACCGAATTTTTTTACAGCATTTTGGGAATGCTGTCTTTTCTGTTTGGAACTTTATGTAAAAATGATATTTAATTAAGAATTATTCTCTAATCTTTTCAGAGTTATTTTCTAGCTTATACTAGAATGTTTTAAAACTGATTTCATGTTTAAATACATGTTTAATAATTAATTATAAAATTTTAAACTAAAAAGGATTTTAGTAAAAAATATGTTTATTTTTAGTTTTTCAATCTTTGTTTTTTTTTATATTCTATTATCATATATTATTGAGTAAGTTAAAGGCGTTTTAACATATTTATAAGTATTATTAAAAATGCAGATTATATATATATATATATATATATATATATATATATCTGTGTGTGTGTGTGTTTTAATTAGTATATTAGGTATTTTATAAACGTAGTTATGGAAGTACGGATTTTTAACATTTAAGTTAAGGCAAATTATTTTAAAGAAACTAAATAAAGTGGTTAATAAGTTTATAAAATCATATTTGATCATATACATAGCTACACTTATTAAATCTTGTGGTTAGGCTAGATTAAATTTCGTAATTAATATGGTTTGTTATATAAATATATGAATTTATATAATAAAACTAATATACAAATTTTTTTGTAAAATTTAGATGCTTAGGTTTATACAATAATAATATTTATATTAAATCACGTTCCATACTCTCACAATTGAAATTTGATTATATATGTAAACACGCATCAACTAGTTTATATTACTTTACATTAGGTTTTGATTTTGATATATTTATCATCTTACTTGGGAGTTTATTCCCATTATATTTTTTATAATGATTATAGTTGTTGGAACTGGACCAACCCAAAGCGAAATTTATAGGTGAATTTCAAAAAATTTACCATATTGGATCTTTATAGGGCCTATGAAATCTAACTGAATTAGAACATTTCTAAATTTCATTTAAATAAAATCATTTATTTTATTTAAATTCAAATATATTAAGATATGAAATTAATTTTATTTGATTTAGTTTATACATAAATGTATCATATACACATATGTATGAGTGCATGTGTAACATAATAATTCGTGAAAGGTATAATATGCTCATATGTAGATTTCGGTATTTACATCGCAACATACATATTAGCTCATTTTGCATGTCATGTACACATACACGCATATGTATATATAAATATATTATATATAATACATGAACATAAAACATTTATATATAGACAAATATATATATAGAAAGAGATGGAACAATTATTAAAAATTATTTATAATTTAAAATTAACTTAGTTTTGCAAACATAATAATTTTAGTGTTTTAATTTGTATATATTATGTATAAGATAATGTTTTCATCCATAAATAATTAACATAAAATAATCTATTTATGAAAATTCAAATTTGACCAATTTTAAAAATCTAGGATCATAAAATAGAGCTTATGAAAAATCGAAAGACTTTTAAAAATTGAAACATTTTTTTAAAAACAAATACATTGATTTTGAAAATAATTATTTAATATAAAATAATATATTATTAAAAATTCAAATATTAAGATTTTAGAAGTTCTAGGATCATGAATGAAAGTTTACAAAAAAGTTTGAAGAATTTTTCAATTAAATTATTATTTTTAGTAAATGATAAACATTTTTTACAAATAATATTAATTATTAAAAACAATAAACTTTATTGAAAATTTTCTATTTTTTTTTATATGTTTTCGATATGATATAATATATTTATTAAATATAAAATTTAATTTTTAATGTAATAATAATTTGTATACAATAAACAATTCAAAATTCAATAAATGTTAATTTAAAATATGAATATATATGTGATAGTTAATTTTTGACTTTGTAAATTCATATTATGTATAAATAAGTGTACTAAAATTTTATATCGTATATTTATCTTATATATGCATATATGCTATTATGAGAGAAATATACACTAATGTGTGTATATATATATATATATAAGAATTTATTAATAAATAGATATAAAATAATTATTAATGAAAAAAATTGAATTTGTACAGTAAGAAATATTTGTCTATACATAGATCAAATAGTATAATAAAAATTTATGCACATAACCAAACTGATTTGTGACAACCACATCTAGCTACTTACAAAAATCTCACATAACTAAACATATAGTAGCAATATATTTAAACAGATATGAAATTGAATATTATAAGATCATAGAATATAATTTAATTACTGTAATATGAATTAAAATTACCAATTTAATGATGACAGACCTTTCCAAAAAAACTTTTTGGAGATTCGTATAAGATCCCTCATGAATAATTATTACGTGCAATCTTTCGACTCGCACAACCTGCCAACTCCTTGGCCTAGAATATGTTGGGATTTCTTACAAACCCTTATCTTTTATGATTTTGTAAACTATTGTTTAGATGAAATGGTATCAAGCTTATGTGCTACTCTTAAGTACATGACCTTACAGAAAGAATCTAACTCAACTTCACTCATAATTAATCGTAAATTGTCCAACAATGTCTGATTACTCCTTATCGATGCATCATTATATATCACATGAAGGAGTGATTTGAGATTGAATCTACATTCATTTTTAGGTACATTTAGAACTCTTTCCGATATACTCACTTATTCGACCAAATCAAATCATTTTATTCTATTGCGTGTTATTTTATTTGCTTTCTTTTATATTATATGATTTTATCATAAACTTACTACATGTGTACCTAAAACACGTGTTCATATTAGTAACAAATCATCGATGAATATAACAAAGTATGTGGAACCTTTATGGTATTAATAGACTTCTGATTACATACATCAATATGTATTAATTCAAAGAGTTCATCAACTCTTATGTGCTCCCACTGAATGGGTACATAGCCATTATGTTTGAGATATAATTAACATGTATCATATGATTCATAATCATATAGTAAAATTATTTCTCAAAACTATGGCTTAGTCTATAATTCCAAAACAATTGTAAATAATATTAGATGCATATGTATTTTTGTTGCATCACTTTTACTATGAAAACAAATTCCATAATATAATTCTATTTCATAATGAATATACATAATACTTATATTGAAATATAGTTATATCTATTTTTCAATCAATACAAAAAATAAACATTATTTCACAAATAATGTTCGGTGCATTTTACAAAAACAATTCTCGTAATTTGATGTAATCATTAGGTGCTATATGACATGCTTCCACTATTTTCGCCATTACAATATTAGCATACTAAATTTAGTGGTCCACCATTCACTTAATATTGTTAATATTGTTTATTTATTTCATATGTTGCAACTAATTTACAGTTGAGAGTTCTTTGAGCAAATATCTTGAACTCAAAGAAATAAATGTTATGGAAAACAATTTTCTATATGAAAATACATTTCGGAATAAAAATCATATTTCATATTCCAATATTAAGTATCAACTAGTATTACAATTCTTGTTTTCAATGTTTCTCAATGAAGCAGAAGTGACTATTCAATCTCTTCATTTCAACTTTACCTTAAATTACATCTATTCTTATACATTCGTTTTTCTTTCAAATGATCAAACTATTCAAAAGAAAACCTTACTACAATATCGTGACAAACCTTTTACAAAAGCGCATTCGATTATTCTTAACACTTAAGACATCAAATATGTTGCACAGATTTATGTAAACCGTTCAAAATGACATTTCAACGATCAAGTTCTTAGATGTATCTTATAGTTTATGGTCTTGTGTTACATTAACACAACGTGATCCTTTTTAAATCATTCAAATTGAATACATGATCTTAAAATACCGTTTGTTGGCTTACTTCGAATGAACTAACTTTATCGAAATATTGTACTCCATAAACTATGACTGTTCACCATATAACATTTATATATGAAAGTAAATGGATCAAATATCCATAGTCTTGAATTGCATTTAGAGTTCAAAAACGCATGAAATATCCATATGTTAATTGACTGATGTTTTATCAGTCGTATTAAATGCATAAATTTATCATTGTAGATAATTATAACATTATATAGCATACGTTCTTACAATATTAGAAAGGTTAAATGTTACCATTTTATTTTTCTAATTAGGCTTCCACTAGTCTATTGTGTTTCTCCAAACTATAAGATGAAATATAGAAGTCTTACAACTTTCCTAGTAGGTGTTAGGACTCGTTTGTTTTGGTATTCTGACCTTGAGTTTGCTCAACAAATCATAGCCCCACAAACGATAACTCCTTATCAGTGGTATCACATACAACTCCTAACCCATTTTTCCTTGTTCTAATCTCATTTGGACCTTGAGTTTGCTCAACAATTGAAAGAGATTATTCAGTCATACCTACCATATCGTGATGGCCTAAGTATAATATATGTACCTTGAGTTTGCTCAACAAATACATATAGTTATCTTACCTCATCTGTTCAATATATTAATAATACTACTCATAACCTCCCTAGCTTGAGTTTTCTCAACAACTAAGGAGTATGTAAGTAATTTATTAATATATAATTATATCGTAGAGGATAATTTTATATTAAAGATTCATAATCTTCAATATATATATATATATTGAGTGATATTGACTTATAGAATAATATATTTCTTATGAAATACCCAACGATTCAAGTGTCAGACGCATTAGAAATCAAGGTATATGTACATTTACATATGTATTTATTTCTCAAGTTTGTTTGGGTTTCTTTAGTGTTTCACATTTAGTTTATACATATGTCATATAAGTTTTATTGCATATAACTTTTATATTTTATATTACTTATATGATAGTCTTACGTATAATATATCATTAATTAAATCTTATCTAATTAATTTTAGTTAATTAACTCTTAATTAATTTTAAATTAGTATTCCAATGTAACTTTTATATTGGACAATCTACTATAACAATTATAGTGTATACTATAACCTTTATAGTGTAACACACATTATCATATATATGTGTATTTTATTTATTTAATCAACCTTTAATTAACTTATTCAATTAAACAATTTTTATTAAAATTTAATAATTTCAAACTTTATCTTTTATGCATACACGTATACTTATGTTATCTTAAACATTTTAAAATAACATAAAATATATCGACATATATAATACATGCATATATGCATTAATTAATTAACGTATTTAATTTATTTATTTTATTAATCTTATTAATTAATTTTAAATTTTAAATTATTACATAAATAAATATTTTCAAACATTTTGAAAATATCGTTATCCTTTCAAACATTTTGGAAACTTATGTAGTATTATAATTTTTTATAATAAACATGATTTATTTTAAATTTAACTATTAAATTTAAAATATTTAACATTAATTTTCAAAATGATTTTGAAAATTAGCTAAATCCCCAAATTAAGTTGGGCTTTTTCTATTAGGAGCAACCTTTGGGCTCACTTCACCTTTCGGACTAGGCCAGTAATCAAGTAGGACAGGGTACTTGATTACCCATTTCTAATCCTAGACACTACCTTTCATGACACTGTACTAAGTGGACAGGTTTAACTAGTTAGCCGTAATATAACTAATTTAGACCGCATATGTTATTGG
The DNA here is from genome assembly GCA_030765085.1 of Allium cepa. NCBI lineage: Eukaryota > Viridiplantae > Streptophyta > Magnoliopsida > Asparagales > Amaryllidaceae > Allium > Allium cepa. The sequence continues at coordinate 253,716,491 of CM060944.1, read as the reverse complement.
GCCCTAATACCATTGTTGGAACTAAACTAGCCCACAGCTGAAGTTACGGGTGAATTTCAAAAAAAATACCCTATTGGATCTTTATTAGGCCTATGAAGTCTAACTTAATTAGAACATTTTTAAATTTCATTTAAATAAAATCATTTGTTTTATTTAAATTCAAATATATTAAGAGATGAAATTAATTTTATTTGATTTAGTTTATATATAAATGTATTATATACATACGTGTGTGGGTGTATGTGTAACATAATAATCCGTGAAAGATATAATATGCCCATATGTAGATGCTGGAATTTACATCGCAATAGACATATTAGCTCATTTTGTACGTCATGTATGTTGTCTAAATATGTGCATAAATATGTGTTGCAAATATACATACACACATTTATATGTATAAATATGTTATATATAATATATGAACATAAAACATTATATATAGTTAACTATATATATATATATATATATATAAAGAGAGAGAAATAAGTAAAAATTATTAATAATTCAGTATTAACTTAATTTTGCATACATAATAATTTTAGTATTTTAATTTGTATATATTATGAATAAAATAATATTTTCATCCATAAATAATTAACAAAAAATATTACATTGATGAAAATTCAAATTTTACAATTTTAGAAAATATAGGATCATAAAATAGAGCTTAAGAAAAATCTGAAGATTTTTCAAAGTTGAAATATTATTTTTAAAAATAAATACATTGATTTCAGCAATAATCATTTAATATAAAATAATATAATATTAAAAATTCAAAATTTAAAATTTTTAGGATCATGACTGAAAGGTTAAGAAAAATTTTGAAGAAATTTTCAATTAAATTATTATTTTTAATAAATCATAAACAGTTTTTCGAAATAATATTAATTATTAAAAATAATAAATTAATTGACAAATTTCTATTTTTTTTATATGTTTCCGAAATTATATAATATATTTTAAAAATATATAATTGAATTTTTAATGTAATAATTATTTTATATATAATAAACAATTCAAAATACAATAAATGTCAATTTAAAAGTAAGAATATATATGTGATAATTAATTTTCGAATTTATAAATTCATATTGTATATAAATAAGTGTACAAATTTTAATAATATATATATATATATATCTTAAATATGTGTATATGCTATTATGAGAAAGAAATATAAACTAATATATATATATATATATTATATATATATACATACACGAGTACATTGGCATGTGCGATGCACGTGCGCAAGAGGAACTGGTATTAAGAAATGGTGGATGTAAGGTTTTTTGAATTTTATGAAATGACTTTGACGTGTACGTAATGTTGTGAGTAGTTTGGCACGTGCGATGCACGTGCGTAGAAGGAAATGGTGTGAAGAAACATTGTTTGTGAGGGTTGTTGAATGCGATAAATTGAGTGTGACGTACATGTATTGTTGAACATTTTGGATAGTGACATGCAGAAAGAATGTACAGTCGATGGACGCGGACATAGAAAATTTGTGTTGAACATGGGAAGAAGGGTTATAGCAGAATGACATTGTGTGGACAGAATGAAAAGTAATATACATATGGTGGAACGAATTACCAACAAATGTTAATGCAAACTGAAGAGAATAATTTTGATTTGTAACGGGAATAGAATATGTTGTTCGTTATATATAGTAGGTGATCAGAAATAGATTCGATTGCATTTTGTGAGGAGAGGGAAACATGATGGCTTATTGTAAATAAAAAACTATTTGATAGTAAATTGTAGGTTGTAAGTGTAGTTGTCGTAACCGTTTTCTCTCCTTCTTGTTCCGGGCTTGAGACCAGCATCAGCAGTAAGTTGACGGCGGAGTTAAAAACTTTTTATAAGGGAATTTTTGTTAACCCAGTTTTGTATTTTGTAGAAGTTGTAGCTGAATATATGACCGAAAAACAGTAAAATGGAGAAAAATATTATAAGTGAAGATATTACTCCTATATGGCAGTAAAATACCGTATTTATTTAAATAGAGTAATAAAACAATTGTGAAGAACTTATATTTGGACCCTTTAGTTTAGAGTAGTAATTATAGTAAAAGTATGGCATGTGAAGCGGAAAAATGAAGTATTGTTAATTAAGTTCGTGAGTGCATTGTAACAACACATCCTTATACACAACATTTCTAGTATGTGTGCCAGTCCTATTCGGAATCTTTCCATTTTTCACCAAAACTTTTGTTGTTTTTCTTGAAACTCCTCTTGATAAAGCAACATATAGTTGTCCAAGACTGAAAACATGTTCGGGAAGATAAATACCAACCCGAGGGATGATTTGTCCTTGTGATTTATTAATCGTTAAGGAAAATGCTAATTTAATTGAAAATTGTTTACGTATTAGGTTGAAAGGCATGTTAGCATTCTCAGAAGGCTTTAGTAGTATACGCGGAATAAATACTCTTGTTCCACGAAAATGTCCAACAGTTATTTCTACATCTATGAGATTTCTATGAAAGTCATGACATAATAATCTGGTTCCATTACATAACCCAATTCGTGGATCAATATTCCTAAGCAACATGATCGGTGGTCCTACTTTCAGTGTTAGTTTATGTGGTGGAAGACCTCCCGGAGCAAGTGAGTTTAAGAATTCATATTGATATAGATTATGTGTATCTTCTTCGACTTTGTCAAAGGAGTAGTAAATGTGCTCGCTACCTGGAAACAGTTCTATAACTTTGTTATTAATGTTATCTACTGTTTCGTTTGTAGGGGCTAATATTGCTCTATCCATTATAAAATTAGGATCACCTAATTTATCATGGACTTCAGCGAACACTTCATTAATCAAAGCATAGACTGAAGAAGTAGTGGTCCAAGGTTGAACGATATCATTTGGGAGTAGTATAATATCCTCTTGAACATAGGCTTCATCTCCATTTCCAATACGTAAAAGAAACTGTGCATATGATTGATCGTCTCTTGCGCGCATATTTTGTGTTAAATGAATTACCTGAACATTTTCCCATAAATATGATCGTACTATACATGCATCGACGGTTTGAGCTCTAGTACCGTTTACGACTATTGGTAGAACTTGATGAAAATCACCGCCTAGAATAACAATCTTTCCTCCAAATGGTGCGTCTCATTAGTTAAATCTAGTAATGTTTTGTCTACGGCCTCAAATGCATGGCGGTGAGCCATGGTAGCCTCGTCCCATGGGAAAACGGTAGTAGTCAGTAAAAGTTTTGCGAGTTTAGATTGTTTGGGAATGTGACATGTAGAGGAAGAGTCTAAATTAATTGGTATTTTAAATCGAGAATGTGCAGTTCGACCTTCTGGAAGAGCAAGAGAAGCAATTCCAGAAGAAGCGATTGCAATTGCAATATGACCTTGAATTCGTAACTGTGCTAAGATTGCTCTATATAAATATGTTTTTCCTGTACCTCCAGGGCCATCTATGAAATATATAGCAGTAGCTCTACTTTCAATAGAAGACATTATCGTGTCAAATGCCTTTTTTTGCTCGGAGTTCAACTTATCTACAGAATTGATATCATTATTGGGTATTTCTATGCATTGTTCTATTGAAAGAAGAGTGGATGTATTTGTATGAGTAAAGTTGGTGAAATTAGTATGTGAAATGTCATAGTCAAAAATTGATTTGTTATATTGTTTTAGAAGGTTGTCGAGGTCAGACAGACATTGAAGTACTGAAAATGAATTGGTCACAGTAGTAGTGGATGTAGTAGGATAGTCTTTAAGTAAGAAAGGGGAAAACTCTTCCCACAATTCATGCACATGGCATGGGTCACAGTATACTAAAATTGTAACAAATAATCTTCGTAAAGCAGCAGGCATATGTGTGTTTGAAGCATCTGTCAAACAATCCTTTATAATATCATCATTTTCAAGTAAACCTCTATGTCCAGCTGCTTCTTTAAATGTGTTATATTCTATTTGATTAACTGTAAGTAGGTCGGTAAAAGACAGAGGACCACTAACATGTGTTAATAGTAGACGCAAATAGTAACGATCTCCTTCAATGGGGGATACAGTATAAATTCTACTAATTGCCCTACGGTTATTTCGCCTACGGTTCCATTGCTTACTTATAGAATCCCACCAATATTTTTCAGAAAACTCGTAGTATAAATATTGACGTGCTTGTTCATCGAAAACATTTTTACAAAAAAATTCAGCAAGCATTGTTTTAGATTTATGTTGATCATCCAAAATAGTGTGTATGTGCTCGTCTGCACGAAATAATAATTGTTGTCTATTTGGTAAATGTATTTGTAAGCAGGTAACAGACGGAAAAATATTACTTAGAGGAAATTTAAATATTCTTCATAAAGCTTCTGGAGCACAAATCCATCTAGCATTAACAAATTTTGAAATCTCATCGTTATCGTCAGATGTACTGGATAATCCTACAGACACACGGTCTGAACCTTTGTAAACATATTTGTAGAGATATTTCACAGATTTAATACTTGAAAAAATCTCAACATTTATATGACAATCATATTTCAAAAGTAAATAAGGATTATAAGGTACTATCCAACGATTATCGATTATGTGCAAGTTTGATATTGTATTCCATTGTCGCGTCTTTTATAAATAGGGTAAGAGTCAATTCCTTGCAAAGTACATGAAGAAAAAGCTTTTGAAAAACCCTTCTTACAACGGTTATTTTTCATGTAGACAGCTCTTGGGTTAAAATGTCCGCATGGATAATGAATCATATGTTTCATTACAGCATTGTGTAGTTCGGGTTCTAAATGTTTACATGGAATTTCAGTGCGAACTAAAGCATCATAATCATCGAGATTATTAATTTTATCGTTTTCATTTAGGATAAGTAGAATGTGAGAATGTGGTAGTCCTCTTTTTTGGAATTCAATAACGTGGACATGGGCAATGACTTTACCTAAAACACATTTGTCAAATAGGTCAGTTTTAAGTTGCTCTAGTTTAGATCGAAAAATCTTAGTTATTAAATCTGGTCTATCTTGTGGTCGTTGACCGGGAAGCAATTCTTGTGTAATTTCTACCCAGTTAGTATTACATGTCATAGTAATAAATAAGTCATGCTTTCCATACCTTCGCACTAATGTCATTGTATCTTGGTATCTTTGATGCATATCTTGTGGACTACCAATATAGGAGGAAGGAAGAATCTTCTTGACACCAACACTTCCTAATGTGTGAAAAGTAACAGGATTGAGTAGCGGTGAAATAAGAGGTTAGTAATTACTGGGAACAACAAATGATTGATTGAAAGAGGTAAAGAAACTTACTGGAAGATGTTTCTCCAGTAGCTAAGGCATCTTGTAAACCTTGGTATAACTCTGCTCTGATAGTAGTTTGATTGTTGCAAAGAAACCGTAGACGCATTGTTTCTATTTTTACATACATATCAACGACATATTGTTGGAATAGACGACCACCAAGAAGTATAAGTGATGCCTCTGTTGTCGTATCTATGTGAGTAGGTGACAGTACAAATGCAAGTGACATTAGTACTGATGTTGATATGGACGAGGTTTTGTGTTATGTACGATAAAATTAATTTAACAAAAATGATTCTTAATAAATAAGGGGATTTTGAGTTCTCATTAGTTATCGCATTTTATCAAATATTCATTATGTAGCATTATCCAATCAATTCATCATACAAATTAAGGTATTTATTGTATTGAATAATTTTTTTTATTTAAGAACTTTTTGCGCATATGCCCCCAAAGTATCGGTATTGATTATTCGTTATAATTTCTAAAAAGGACGGATCAAGTTCGTTTTGACCTAAGCAATCACATGTTTAAATTAGTGTACAAATAAAAATATTACGATAATCCAAAAGCTACAATAAAAAAGTTTCAAAAAAGTACAAGAATGAAACCAGCAATATTTACAAAACACTATCTGAATTGACAAAAAAGATGCAAATCATCCATATAAACTAAGATGATATCATCAACAAGTTCAAATAAGACATATTTATATACGTACATATAACAATTGGAACAGAAATATTGACCATGATACAAAACCTTAAAATAAAGCGGTTCAAGTAAAATATATTCGAATATCATGACAAAGCATTATTATTCATTTATTTTGTTTCGGTATGTAGTGCACATTCGTGTACTTGTGACAGACTTTGAACATTACCATGAACTTTCCATCTTTCAATGGTTATATTCATCGATCCATTTGATGCAACTAGTTTCTAAGATATCAAATTGATATCATCCTCCTTAATTTTGGAGAATTATTCGATATTACATTTGAACAAGAAATAGCTTTTGTGGTTCCTCCACATTGAATCATAGAAATAGTTGACATGCTCATTGAAATATATCCATATTACATTTGCCAAGGCATACAAAAATTTGAGCTATTTCCATATTTTAAGTAGATTAATAGGTTGCATGGAATCACTTATTTGTTATTCCTTTGTTTAATTTTTTTATACGGACACAAGTCTAATTTCCTTATTAGTTTAATAGTTAACTCCATTGGGAGTTAAATATCTATAGATGTTCATTTACAATTATTGGTCAAGGTCATCAATTTAAGATGTACAGTTGTTTAAGATGCATATTTCATTGCACATCTTCTGTTCATTCTATTTCATTCATGTAGCCTTTTTTTTTATTGCTCACAAAAGTAATACGTACCATTTTTTAATATTAGTTAATTGACGTCTAAAGAAAGAAATAACTTTTTACTCTTCTTTGATGTCTCTTGCAATTTTATATGATTATGCATACCTATGTGTCAGAAAATTTTATCTCGATTTCGTTGGCATCATCTGAGCTTAAATTTTTAACTTGATGTCCGACCTAACATAAGTGCAATACATGTGACATCACATCATATAATATCACAAAGACTAATAGATGTTAGGCATTGCATGAAATTTTGTAAAAGAAGATATTATTATTATTTAACTAATAATATATTCTTCAACTGCAATTTATGCTATAAAAATTCCAGTCTTGATAAAAACTAATGTAACATGGTGTATGCTTCCTTCAAAAATTTCAAACGCGCCCCATTACACAGACCATAGGTTACACATCTCAAAATCTTGTTACAAATGAAAACTCGGAAACCGTATTAGTCAACACTCAACATGTGTATTTGGTCATTCCAAAAAGGTTTGCATCTTTTGTCAAATATAGATCAATATTTATTTACCATATTAGTCACTATTTATCTATGATGTTCTGTCTGAAGCAAAACACCAGGCGCCAAGTCTAATGAAAGTGAAATGAACCCATAAATATTATAATTTTCAACGAAAGAGAGAAATACAATGAACTTCAAAAACTCAATCAAGCATCTTGTTTGGCATAACGTTTCTACAAATAATAACCACCTCCACGACACCTTGCAACATTATATGCCGTCCAATAAGCAGGTATGACAAGGTAGATATTCATTATCATGAGTCATTAAATGTGAAAGTAATGCAAAGAAAAAGAAGAAAAGAAAACACACGAGCTAACCATGTATCCAATTAAAAAACATTTCAAAATACTTGAGTAATGAACATCTTTTTGACATAGCATAACTGATATGTTTTACAATATATGCAGGTTTTTTCTCCGAATCAACTATAAGTTATAACGACTTATTTTTAATCCATTTTCATAATGTATGAAACCATTTTACATAAAATTTATTTTTAAACTCGGCTAACTGTTACAAAGATTGCAAATCACACCTACATAAAAAGGTAGAGTAAAAGCCACTAGATTAATCTTACAGATACAGATCTACGCCAATAAATCGTGATTTGAATTAATAACAATAATTCATCTGACAAATAGAAAACAAAAGGAAAATGAAAAAACTATCCGTCTTATACTACAAATCCAATGGAAGAAGAAAAAAGGTAAATTACCTATGGTAAGGGGACGAAATCGTCTGAAGCGCTAATACAATCACAGTCGTCAGATTTGTAGATAAACGAATAATTTAATCGTGGGAAAAATATTAACAAGGGTTTTTAATGGAACCATGAGGCTCAAAATATATATGGAACCAGAGATGTCTAAATCTCAAGGTAGAGCTTACATGGGTTTTTAACTCATTAAGCGGTTAACCTTCCTTGAAACTCTGGAAAAGGTATGTTCAGAGACGAATATATATAGTTAAGGGTCTCAATTTTTACAAATTTGAACCAGGATAACAAAAATGATAATTGAACCCCTCTCAATTTATAGAAAGTACATTATTCATTAGAAAAATTACAATTCCATGCCTTTTGGTACAACAGAACAGTACGTATGCATGTCTTCCTCTCTCTTTTATTCCAGCATTCAAAAAGAATCAAAACACAAATACCCAAATACATAAACCTAGTTCTTCTTCAAAATCATTCACTACTTTGCAAATTGCAATTCTTCTTTGGTGCTTTAGTTGTTGTTGTCGTCTAATCGTAAAATATAGTTTTGTAAAATCTTTACTGCTCTGTTTGTTGTTGCTAATTTTTCATGAACCTTTTTCAACGAGTTTTGAAATGAAAATTTTTTGCCATAAAGTTTGAAATTGTTACTTATAAATTATTGTAGTTTCATATAGCATTCTCAAGGGATAAATTTATCAGTAGAACAAAATGCACAATAAATGAATCGATTTTGTCATTGACCGAAGATGCGCGCAATAATATAGTGAAAAGGGAGCATGTTGAGATCGATTACGAAAATCTTCCTTCAGATCCAGATTTATGATGTTCTATATGGAATTATAACCCAAATGATAGAGATTTTGTTCGACGATCATACTTATAAAAAGGTCCCTGTCAACTTTTCCATCATGATTTTCCTTAAATAATCATGATGGATGAATTGAGAATATTCAATCAGGATCGGTTTGAACAATATGCTAATTGGTTGGAGTATAATATAGTCAAAGATTCAGTGTATTGTCTTTGTTGTTATCTTTTCAAGCCTAAACATAACCAAGACGGTGGTGAAGTATATGTTAATGTTGGTTTTCAAAACTAGAATGAAAGAAGAGAAACTTGATCTACATGTTGGAAAACATAATAGTGCCCACAACCAGGCGAAAAAACAATGTTTGGATCTTATGAGTCAAAAGCTTACAGCGAGTATTTCATCTTTATTTACTAGTAATGGAAGCAAATGCAAAATTGCAAGAACTCGATTGGCTATTGCTATAGATTGTGTTCGATCCTGTTGCAACAAAGTTTGCCATTTCGTGGTCATGATGAATCTGAATCATCAACCAATTGAGGAAATTACCTAGAGTTATCTCACTTTCTTGCCGATCATAATAAAGAAATTAAGAGTTCGTCGTTTTAAAATGCTCTTGGAAACTCTAAGTTAATTTCATCAAATATTTAGAAGGACCTATGTATTGTTGCCGCTATAGAAACAACTAATGCTATTATCATGGATATTGACGAATCAAAAATTACTCTATTTGTTGATGAATCTCGTGACATGACAATAAAGGAACAAACGACTGTTGTTTTGACATATGTAAACAAAAAAGAGACGATAATTGAGCGCTTCATTGGCATTGAACGTGTAGCTAATATGTGTGTGTGTGTGTGTATGTATGTATGTATGTATATGTCTATATATATATATATATATATCAAGAATTCTACTGAAAATATATTATCCCGCCATAAGTTAAGCATGTCAAGTTTGCGTGGTCAAGGCTATGATGGAGCTGCTTAAGATGTTAGATGAACTTGAAGGTTTAAAATCCCTTATTTTAAATAAGAATCCTTCTGCATTTCATATCCATGTTTTGCCCATCAACTTGAATTAGCTTTTATTTATGTTGCAAAAAATCATTCTCAAGTGGAGTTTCTTTTTGAAATAACTTCAAGAATAATGAATACTGTTGAAGCATCTTGCAAAAGAAAAGATATTCTCTTAGCTAAACAATATGAAAAGGTACTTGAAGCATTGACTAAAGGAGGAATTCTTACGGGAAATGGGTTGAATCAAGAAACAAGTTTACAATGGTCGGGTCAGATTTGATGGGGATCACATCTGATTAGATTTATTACCATGTTCTCTTCTTTCCGTGAGGTGCTAGAAATTATTATGGATGACGGTATTAGTTCAGAACAAAAGGTTGTTGCACAAGTTTTGCTAGAGATAATGTACTTATATGATTTTGAATTTACCTCTCACTTGATGAAGAATATTCTAGGAATAACTAATGAATTGTCATTGATATTACAAAAAAATATCAAGAGATTGAAAATGCGTTAAATTTGGTAAAAGTATCAAAAAAAGCGTACAAGAAATGAGAAGTAACAATGAGAAGAAATTAGAATCTTTGTCAGAGGAAGTGTCTTTATTTTGTTTTTTGAATGAAATTGTTGTACCTAACATGGATGATGAGTATATAGCTCGTAAACGTTCAAGATGTAGAGTTGAAAAAATTAAAATTTACATCATATACGGGTTAAAGTTTGTAACAGCGTTATAGATTTACAACTTTCATAACTAAACAACTTTTTACTGAGCAAAATAGCAAGTTGCTTTTGTGCATGGAAGTCTTCATCCAATCGACTCATATTTTGCTTTCAACATTACGAAATTACTTAATTTTGCTCGATTTTATCCGAAAGAGTTTTCTACTCATGATATTGTAATACTTGAGAATCAACTTGAAATTTACATTATGGATATGCATACAAATGATGAGTTTTCGGTTATTAAGGACATTGCCGCTCTTGCAAAGAAAATGGTGGAAAGACAAAGACATGTAGTCTACTCATTTGTATACAAACTCATCGTGTTGGCATTGACTTTACTAGTAGCGGATGCAACCGTTGAAAGAGCTTTTTCTACTATAAAAATTGTTAAGAATCGATTGTGTAGTCGTGTGGAAAATGATTGGATTAATGCATGTCTGGTTACATATAATGAGAAAGACATTTTCAAAGAAATTAGTAATGAAGCCATTATGAAAAGATTTCAATCTATAAAATCTTGATGTGAACAATTGTAATCGGAAATTTATAGTCAATGTAACTTTTTGTTTGTTTATGGAAAAATGGAACAAAAACTTTGGTATATCAATATAATTTTTGATGTTGTTATTTATATTATGACCCCTCTCTAATTTAATTTTAAATGCATCCCTGACCACATGACCAAGATTTTTGAACATTGTAACGACCCGCCGCCCTGACCGCCTCTAGTCGGTAATTAAACCAACTAGAAACGTTCAAAATGACGGATTGTTAGTCAGTTTATAGAGTTTAAACAGAATCAGCCACAGAATCACAGAATAATCATAATATTTTTCATAAATGAATTTTTCTTACATACAGATATCAGAGTTTGTACAATGCATTAAATTTTTATACAGCGGAACAATTTATTTTCATTAAGTACAAGGAAATTTTCTAGAAAAAACTTTAGTGGAGTGCTTTCCCCTCTCTCTCTAACTTCACGGCCCGAAAATCTTCAAGCTGTAAAATACTCGGTCTGACCCGAGTATTATATTCAAAAGAAAATAATACACAGGTCAGTCTAATTCAAACGCAGTTATTAGTGCATAGAAGCAATAATAATCAAACAACAATTAGACGACAGTCAAATATAATTTACCTATCCGATCCTTTTACAAGAAATCGGATAACGGTAAATATAACACTTAACAGTGTTAAACATCAATTCAGTAGATTCAGATTATCAATGAGATAGATGAAGGGATTATTGATGAAGATCATTTAGAAAACAATCAAAATTTGCCTAAACGGCAATTAACTACAAAATCATCAAAATCGATTCAAAATATATTGAATTGGCAACATAAAATAATTTTCATCAAAAGAAAACATCATTTTAAACATTAAATTTGGTAGGGCTGCAGTACACGCACTCGCGTACGGCCTCGCCACATTAAAAATGTCAACTCCGTGGCTGCAGTTCACGCTTGCGTGCACTGCCTCGCCACTACCGTAATGAAATATGCAAAAGATCATAAATCAAAACACAATAGTATATCAATAAAAATCAATGCCGTGTGGCTGCAGTTCACGCTTGCGTGCACTGCCTTGCCACTATCGTGATGATATACTCAAAAAATCAACAAACCAAAATCAATGAAGGTTCAAATATCGATTCAAAATGTCGATACTACGTGGCTGCAGTGCACGCACGCGTGCGCTGCCTCGCCACAACTTGTGAAATAAAACAAGTTTCCAAACAACTTATTACTGCACATTTCAACAAGTGCAAAATTTTCATAAAAATGAAACTGCAGTCACAAATGAATACAAGGGCGAACTGCAACAATAACGCAGTCACCACAAGTACACAAAGCACGAAGGCTCGAATGACCCAGTGCGCAAAGGCAGGAGTGCCAATTACAGAAAACGGCAGAAAGAGGTGAGGGCACCAAAATGTAGTACCACAACACACAATGTTTAAGTAACAAAACATCAGTACCAATCAAAGGCAAAATATACAAGAGGGGCACAGCAAATACAAACTGCACCAACACAAGTATGCAAGGGCAAACTGCAATAATAACTGCAGCCACCACCTGAATACAAGGCACATCAAATATAAACTACATGCCTCGAAGAACAGAGGACAAAACTCAAAGACAACATGAAACTGCATCAAAGTGACTGTAGCGCACATGAGAATTAACTCACTGCTAATGAAAATAAAGTGCATCAGGTCTAAGTCAAAGCTAACAACAGTTTTGGAACTGCTAACAAATACAACTACACGAAGACAGTGTATAACTACATGAAGACAGTGTATAAACATACATGACTACTTTTCAAAGTATTGGACAAAATGCATGGTTCATGACCACATTCACAAGTGGCATGGCAACCCAAGTACATAATAAGTCACCACTTTTAAAACTGCAGTTGCAAACAGTGACAAAATATGTGTATTCAAATAGTAAAACATAGGCAAGTTTGGTCTGGCATAAAATAAACATACCCAAAATGCAGTGTGCCTGTATAGAGTGCTAAATGATCATATTCTAGCCAAACATAAACTTATTCAACATTATACCAATGTTAATCCAAATTGTGTCTTTTGTTGTGAACATATTGAAAAAATAACATTTTTTTTCCTCAGAGTAACTCAAAGTTGTTTTCCTTAATTAAACTTTTAAATTTATAATTAAACAAACCATTATTGTTTAAAGGTAAAATCCTAACAGCAAATAGATTAAGAGAAAATGATTTCTTTATTTAAATCTTGAGCCTGGAACTAAGAACAGCAAGAAAAATACAACAACAAGCATGCATACAGCAATGATGGAAATACAGGGATGTGTAGCAGCTATTTTAGTGAAACTTCACAGTGGATGTTTAAACTCAATAGATACAAGTGACACATGTAGAAATACTTTATCAAAATCAAACAAGACACAGTGCAGAAGTGAATGGCACCAAATCAAGTTAAACAAGTAACAAAAATTGGACAAGCCATCATGAATAAACAAACACAAATGAATCATAGATATGCTACAGAATAGTCAGCCACCAATGTGCTCGGCAGCTACAACAGCAAAGGCCGAAGCCAGCAAAAGCATTAAATTCACAAAATCAAAAGTTGGGCAAAGTCAAAGGAAATCAAAGCTATATAATCCAAAAACCAGAGAATACTTCTTCAAACCGAGTCAGGTCGTAGGGTCACGAAATTGATCAAAACCAAAAAAAAACATCAAGTTCGAATAGATGTGAGTAAATTATATTACTCACCTTAGTCGAACGAGGAGCACGCGAGAGATTTGAAGCCGAAGCCCTAGCTATTGAAGGAAGACGAGACTCGAAGACGCCATTAATTTTTTTCTTCGGTTTGATTAGGGTTTTTAAATGAAATTTGGGGAGGGGGCTTCGTGTTTTAAGAAGGGGATGGAGGAATGGGTAACGGCATGATGAAAGGCGTGTAAAGCGGCGTGGATTTAGCTGATGCAAGTAAGGTAGTGTATACTTATTATTTTATTTTATTTTATTATATATATAATTATATTTTTATTTTTATTTTGAAATCAAATTTGTTTTGTATTATTTTTGTTGTTAAAATTTTAACTAAGTGTAGTTACATTATATTTTTTCAAAGTTTATAAATATTTTCTTTGAAATTTTTACTATGTGTATTTATTTATTGATTTTATATTGATTAAGATTTTATTCCTTTTTATTTAAACTAAAGAAAAATGTTATTAAAACTAACCATCCTTTATTAATTTAAATAAATAATAATTCGTAAATCCAAACTATTTTTCTTCTAAGTCGTTAGTTTGAATTTCAATACAAATCCCATATTCAATTTCAAACTTCAAAGTTAAATTCAAATTCTATTCAACTTTAAATAGATTAAATTCAAAAATTTAATCGCCAATATCCTAGTTATATTGAGAATTCAATTTAAATCATCATTCAAATATTTAAAAATTAATTAAATATTTTCAATTTAAATTTGTTCAAAATTCAGGATCGTTACAAACATATATGAACTTAAGTAACTAAATTCAATACTAATCTTAAAAAATTAATATCATAGGATGTTGTGCCTCAAATGCAACTAAAGTTCAAGAGAAGCGATAATGAAATCGAGCTTGACTGAATAAACTACCATTGTTCCCATTTATTTCTATTGTATGTGCATTTGATTTATTTGTTTTTTCTTTCTAATTTTCTGTTTGGGATTATACTTATCTACATATGTATTTTTTCTTGTTTTTGAGAAAACCATGTTTGCATCTATCTATCAAACGTTTCCACTGTTAGTACGTACATTTCCTCTTTAATCTATGATTTATTGCAATTTTCTTAGTAAGAAAAGGTACATGTACATGTTCAACACATTAGACAATAGATATGCTCAACTTAATGTGCATTTATAATGTACCATTAGTTTGAAAAATTAACGTTTTGGTGCAACGAAGAAATTTAATGATATATCGAAGGTGATAAAATAAGTGCTACCTATGAATTATTATTCTCAAGATTTTTTATAAAAAATGGATAGAATATACTAATTAAAAAAGAATCTCAAACTTATTTAAGTTATACTCGTGTACTTTATTGCCATTTCTATAGCATTATCAACATACTAACATGATATATCAAATATGTAAACGTGGATGCGATATAGTGAAATGCTATATATTAATTCATCGGTAATGTATAGTGTATCGTGTGCAAAGCATGAGCCTAATGCTTGCGTATTCTCTAAATGAGGTAAGATACATTTATATTTGTTGAGCAAACTCAAGGTCAAGGTTGAGATTGGGGAAAAGACCATATTTAAGAGTTGTATGTAATATAATCGATAAAGAGTTATCCATCACTAGTTGGCCTAAAATTTGTCAATCAAACTCATGCTAAAAAGGCCGCACTCATTAGAGAAATCCAAAGAGTTCTACATTTCTCTTTGGGTTTTCAGGAATATAAAAATCTAGCAGGAGCCTTATTAGAAAAATAAAATGACTACATTTAACATTTCTAATATTGCAAGAATATATTACACAAAATTAAAATTATCCACTTCGACGAATTCGTGAAACTAATCTAATTAATAAAATTGTTTATTAATTGAAATATACCAATAAACTAAATTAAGATTGACAAAGAAATATAAAATATACTTAACAATAAATCTTTTAGCATGTTATCGTTTTAAGACCTATGCAAGAACCGAACTATACATCTACTAAGATCATTCGTACTTTGGTCACCTAAGTGTTTATTTGCTAGAAACTATATATTGACTTTTGAATTCTAAAGTAATAGAAGGAAAATACGATCCATACTAGAACACACACTAAAGTTGTACAGTGAAAAGTCGTATTTGTAATATACGAAACCTCGATGAAATTTTTCATTCAAAAATGTAACGACTCGAAACTTTGGCCATTTGATTTTAAAATATTTAATTTAAATATTAAAATATTGGTTTAAAAAGTTAAATAACTTAAAATTCCATATATAGTGATTAAATTAAATTTAGTATCTGGAATTCTAATATAAGGATTATTTAAGTTATTTGAATATTAGAATTTATATTTGAACAGTGATTTAAAAATTAAGATTTTAGATTGAATATAAACTAAATGGATTAAATGGCATATTTAACTCATTCTGATGTAATAAACAATAATAGAGAAATCAATTGTAAATTTATTTGCAATACTAAATGGTTAACAAATAATAGGAAAATAAATTATTATTTTTACGACTCGATTTTTATTGACGTATTTTTACTTTAATTTATTGAGTTTTTCCATAATTTTAATTTGAAAATTATTTAAATTATCCGTTTAACGTTTTATTGTCAAATAACAGTGCTTTTGTGATTTTACATAATTAATAAACAGTGCATGTTATTTTTGTTTTGGAATCACGTTGTTGTTCTTAACGCAACCATATTTTTATTTTGTCAATTGTAGTCCATACGTAAAACAAAATGTCGAAAACTAGTATTATATATAGACATTAACAATTGAAAATATCTCAGCCAACCTCATTCCTTCTTTTCCTCTACTGTTCCATCTCCCTTCAAATGTTAGAATTAAGAAGAAAAAAAAAAGAAAACATAGGTTTTAAAATTTGAAATAAATTCAAACCAAATTCAAAAAAAATAAGAAAGGTGTAACAACCTGGCATTTCGAACCATTCGCATCAACACATGTCGGACTTGAATTGCTCAAAATATCAGATTGTTAATTTATATTTAGCAGAACTCAGCATATACAGTAAATAAATAAATCATAGAATCACAGACACAGAGTAATATAAAAATAAGCAGTGGAATAGATAAATGGTAGTTCATGAAGCTACTATATAAACATCAGAGTTTGAAATAAAATACAACAGAATATCTCAAATACAATGTAGTCTCGAATACAGACAGACGACAAGTCTGAACAAAACCACTGGATAGCTGAAAGTTGAATAGAAATAGATGGATCTCTAAGTGAAGCTCCAACTCCAAAAATGAGTCTCAAATGTTGTGACACTCGGTCTGACCCGAGCGTAAAGCAAAACAAAAACACTCGTGTCATGATTAACATTCTTATATCAATAAATCCAACTCAAGTGAAATATCAACTGAAATACAAGTAACTCAAAGGATGTTTGGGATAACCATCCCCTAAGGATCCGTTAAACTATCCACTATGTAGTAATATATGTTATTATGATAATGTCTATAGTAAAGTAAAAGTATAAAATTGCGTTAAGGCGTTACCCATATCACCCTTTACATATTTTATATATTCCCGTAGTCTATACAATGTCGTATGCACCTTCGTAAATTGGAGGTTTACCCAGAGGACATCACATGGGTATGGTACAAAACAAACTCGTAGAAGGCGCGATAGGGCATGTGACAAGGCACTCGAGGCAATGCTAGGGTAGATATACCGTTTGCGTATCCGGACTGGTGGTAACACATAGTAGCTACTACCGCCCACCTCTGACACACTCCCAAATCAAAGGGTGCACCCAATCAAATCACAAAAGCAACAGAATGGTATCGAATAAATGCGTCCGATAGGAGGAATGACTTCACTTGGCCCGGCGTGGCTCCTGTTTTAGCCGCATCAAGCTGACTCACGGGAGTTAGGGCTACGTAAATACCATATTGAATCATCCCCAAACCATCCTACTTCATTCTGAAATCTTCACCACACACACAATTGTTGAAATGGTTTTCGGTATTGGCAGAGAGTATGACAATATCTGACCCCGGTCTCTTTGACAAACAATCGTTATTATAACACCGCGGTTATTTCAAAATAGTTTATATTTCAAAACCAAAATATCATTTCCATTTCAAAATCATATCAATACGATATCATTTTCACTTCAAACATATCCATTTCCAAATCATAACACTTTAAAAGTATAGCACTATCGAAATCATAAGCCCTTAAAAAATCATTACACATTGGAAATTATACCACTTTGGAAATCATAACACTTTGAAAATATAACTTTGAAATCATAAAAATTTTCTCTTAAATAGTTTAGATATTAAAAATAGCATATATAATAAAATAGTTTATAAAATTAAATAGTTTATATAAAATAGTTATAAGTTAAAATAGTTTATATTAAAATAATTAGTAAATTAGCATAGTTTATATTAAAATGATTTATATTAAAAAAAATTATATTCAAATAATTTATAAAGCAAAATATATAAATAGTTTACATATAATTTAAAAATACTCCATATAAATAAATAGCTTCCTCAAATTTCACAAATCGATTCAAATCAACTCGAATTCCAAAAATTCAAATATAATTCAATCTCAATTTATAAATTCAACTCAATTCAGCTTCTCGATAAACCATTTCAGATTATACCAATTTCAAATACAGATTTGAACCACAAAACAAAACAATTTCAATTTCAATATATTTCAAAGCTTTAAATATTCAACCTTTTCAAAACTAAATCTGATAATTTCATTTATATCTCAATTTAATTTCATTAATATTTAGCTTTGAATACTCACTTAATAAAATCCAATATCATCTAAATAAAACCCCAAATTTCAAATGAACTAAATATTTCCTTCAATTTACTTAACTTGAAATATTCATTTAATCACCTTAAACAAAAATCAAGTTATGAAATCATATCCTTTAAAAGTCTCAAATTCAATAAGTTCCAAATTGATTTAATTACATAAAATTCTTAACTAAATACAATTCCAAATAAATTCAAATTTATCTTCCCAACCTTAACTTATAAAAATCTATTTTAAAATAAAATTTTAAATAAATACTTAAACATATTATTAAATTTATTTATATACTAAATCTATTTATATATATTTTAAAATAGTAAAATTATAAATATATTCTTAAAATTTATAATTTCAAAACTAACTTATAATATTAAAATTTTCAAAATATATAATTAGAAATCAAGAGTTTAACTATATATAAAATAATATTTATATATAATATTAAAATCAACATTTATACAAAGCCACACACCTATATATCTTTTTAAACCTTGAAAATCATTTCAAGATATATATAGACCAGCAATGTCTGTATATAATTTTCTATCCTATGGTCAAGTGACACAGATATTTATCATTTCAATCTGCAGTTTAAATATCTACGGGTATATATCATTTCAACCCGCAATCCCAAATTCAATTCAATGAAAATCGCTTGAGTTTATCATTTCAACCCATAACGATTTTCTTCTATTCTACAAGATTGTTCGGTTATGTATCATTTCAACCCATAGGAAATTCTATACCAACAGGGAACTTGTAGAGTGATAACATATATGAATATAACAGGCATATATCATCAATATAAATAACAAATAATAGTATAAGATGTCACTAGTGAACAGTTACAGATGATAACATATATATAGCAATGTAAATAACTAACAATGGCATATTTCAATTGTCGTTTCAATTGAAATCAAATTTAATAAACATAAGAACGTTAATCGTGAGTGATTGCTCACCTTTCAAAGCTAGAGGAATTTGATACACAACAAGCTATGAATTGGATTACGATCTAGACACTCGACAAATCCAACAACCGTCTCAAAGTGAAGTAAGCTGGAAGTGGATTTTGATGGACAAAGGTGATAGATTGGAAATCGAGAACCAAAATCAGTTTGATAAAACATCAATTATATATATATATATATCTACGTATGTATGTATGTATATGTATTATTATTACTATTATTATTTCCATAAAATCAATATTTAACTTAAAAAAATATTAAAATAAAATAACATATATGTAATTAAAATCATTGTTTTACTTAAGCACACGTATATGTAAACTTCTGTTATAATAATACATACTGCAACATAAATATTTTATATTTATATCCCTTAAAAACCGACCCATATCTAAAATACTATTTTTATATATGTATATATATGTGTGTGTGTGTATACTAACAGTAAACAAAATCTCATAAACTCATATATATACTCTAATATATATTAGACTTATACATAGTAGAATTAAAATACAATACTGTAACTTATATAAATTATTTACACACAATAATATCATATAATGAATCAAGGTATCTGTATGTAAACAAATATAAAAGTTGATACATATAAACTTACTGTAAACTATAGATTATCCACAACAACTTATATAACATATTATTAAATACTTACAAAGGTAATAATATATAATAATATTATATATACATGTAAGATTGTTTAAAGTTAAACATTACATTTAAACACACATCCAACAAACTTCGTATTGTTATTTAATAAATCAATTTTTTTTAAAGTTACGTAAATCAATATCGAAAGAGCGATGCCATAATTTGCATAAAATCAATATAAGTGACATGAAATAAGGGAGTCTGGACAAATCCCATTCTCTGACACAAGCCTTCATACATGACTTATATATTATAACTTCATTTATACCTTGAAAAGTAATAGCAGAAAATATAGTACAAACGACCTTTTCATGTAACCTGAAAAAAAAATATGCATGTAAATATATACAACTAATAGATTAATACGGCTTCCATAAACTTAAAGATAAAAATGATAGGTTATAAAAATAACATATGCAGACTAAAACTAAATATGCAGACTAACACATACAAACTCTTTAAAACAAAATATATTACTTAACAGATCATGTACAGACTTCTGTAAACCCATACATACAAGCAAACAGGTTGTACGTCACTTATATACACTTATATGTGTGTGCGTGTACAAAGCAAATATATGATGAAGAAAACAATATATATTACACTTTGAAATCTACAATATATAGATATAAGCCGATATATAAGGATAAAGCAACAGCCAACTTTAAATCTAATATATATAAAATTCTATAAATAAGAAAATGTGAAACCAAAAAAAAAATCTAGCTATAAAACATCACATTTATACATATATAGTATACCCGATTAAACAGGAAGCTGCTGAACTCGATGGATTGAGGCATGCGCTCTCGATGTGGGGAAGGAGGCCGAGGAAGGAGGAAGATGAAGGGAAGGTCGTTCAGGGAGGAGCGTGTGGTGGAGGAAGGTTAATGGTGGAAGAAGGCTCTACGCGAGGCAGTGAATGAGTTCGGTTGACGGTGGAGAAGGTTCGGCCGTAGTTTGGCCGCATGGATGCAAGGACATAATGAACGCTACAGGAAGAAGAAAGTATTTTGGAAGAAAAGAAGAAAAAAATATCAGAGGAAGGACAACTGAAAGCAATATAATATAAACTTATATTGTAACATACACTTTTTTGAAAAGAAACGTGCAGGACCCAACCGAAAAGCCGAGCAATGTGTGTGAAGGGACAAGTCATAAATTTTATATTGAATACAGAGAATATTAAAGGACAGAGACAAAAAAAGACAGATGGAAATAAAAGGTTTTAAAACCAGTACACATAAGAAATCATTTTCACAGATTTCGCTGCGTATCGCACTCAAAAACACAAAATTGATTATACCAGAGAGGTCAGCACGATGAGTGGATCAAAATGGTATACATATATCAGTGGTACGATCATCCTATCAAAAGTCAATAATCGGTACCGAAAAATGCTGCTGAAACGCCGAAAATAAGATAAACGGGTTAATAGTAGTTCAAATTTGGCAAAACGAAATATGACTTCTCACTTAGAAGATGATTTTCAAATTTATTATATAAAAATATTCAGGTTTGGAAAACATTTTATTATCATCAAATATTGACTGATTTAAATTTAAATAAAACTACACAATAAAATAAACTTTCATGTTATCCGATGAAAATTTACCATTTACTATGTTAATATAGACGTATTTCAAATATCAAATTTTCATTTTCAAACTCATTTATTTAAAATTCCATAAAATTCAGTTAATTACGTTATTCAATTCTTTAAAATTTATGGGTCATTACAAAAGGTTATAACTTTAAGTGTGGAATAGCTAGTCTATATTTCAACATCCAAATAAAGGGGTGCGACATGATTTTGGGTTCATCGGTGACATCTCTAATTTTTGATAATATTATTCAGAAGGTTTAATTAGATAAATTAAATAGAATAATGATGATAAGGAGATTGAGATTTGAATGAATTATATATATATATATATATGTATGTATGTATGTATGGTCATGCTTATTAACTAAGTAAATGGGCTTTAAATTGGTTTATTGGTTAATTAAACTACACATGGGCATATTAGTAAATTAGCCAATTTATTACACACGGCTATAACTTCTCATTTTTGTCCATTCATGTTTCATTTCTCAAGATCACAAATATAAATCCAAAACCTAAACCAAAGCCGACCACTACCAAGGAAGAAAGGAAGAAATTTTAATCCAAAGCTAAGGATCAAAAGCCAGAGAGGTATAATCAACAACAAATCTCAAATTTCTTATCAAGTCTAAGGTGAATAATAATCTCATACCATCTCTATTTTCATTCTATTATTATATAGTTTTGGATTTATGATTCAAAATCGTTTTTGTGATAAAATGGATGATGATTGCTTGAGTTATATTATGATAATTTGTTTTAATTCATAAGCACATGAATTTGCATGGTTTTGACATGAAAGTATGAAACTGAGAATAATGGTTTCAAATTGCCGTGGAAATTTTTTATGTTAAGTAAAACATGATTTTGGAGGTGGATTTTAACTTTCAAAATTTATCAAGCTATGGAAATTTTATTATGAATTCTTAATGAGAAATATGATATAATTGGGTTTAAAATTTATTTTAAAATTTTCAGAAAGAAATTGGGCCTAAAATTTTAATATATTTGATTACATGATGAAATTGAATTTCTTTTATTTTTGGGGATTTTTCTTAATAGATTTACTAGGGAAAATAAATTATTTTAAAAGAATGACTTTTTTGAAATAATTGGCTTTAGTATATGGAAGTGCTAAAACGTTGTATTTTAATGGTTTTAATTTAATATAAATGCGGCAGTTATAAAGGTAAAGTATTTGAAATGTTTTTATGACAACCAATCAATAGTTTACAAATAGGCAAGTTGTTAGAAAGTAATTACTAAAAGTTGCTACAATTCGGCCTTTGAATAAAAAAAGGACGTTCCGCCTCTATTAATAAGGATCATTCGACTCCTTTGATTCCATCCCGTCTTAGTCGAAACCAACATAGTCAAAACCACCATATTCGAAACCAATACACAGGATGTCATTTAGATGGTATGTGGATTAGAAGTTGAGCGAAAGCCTTGGTGTCGAAAGGTTAGCCTTCGATAGAGTCGAGACCTTGCTTTGTTCAAAAGTTAAAGTCTTGCCTATTTTTACTTAATGATTTCGACATAGTCGAAATGTATGTTTTTCAAAGGGTTTTATAATTAGTTTTCGAAAAAGGTTATCTATATTCAAGTACTAGCTTTTGAAGGGGTGCCTTTTTCCTTAAATAAGAAGCTTTCGAAAGAAATGGTTTCGACCGAGTCGAAACCAACCGCTAATCCCACTTTTTGACTGCATTAAAGTCTTCTATGTTATCGAAAAGGTTGCTTCTATTTTAACCTAAGGCTTTTTCCTAAATGCTTTCATAGGGGTTAAGGGTTTCGAAGGTGATAAAGTCAAAAGGAGGCCTTCGAAGTATTGATTTTTAAAGTCTTTTACTTTCGACTAAGATGGTTCCTACATCATCGACTTTTCCTCAAACTAACTTTTGTTAGTTTTAAAAGAGATACTTTCGTATATAACCATTTTGACCCAAATGATTTTTAAAGAGTAGACCCAAATTTCGAAATGGGTACTTTCATTTGTTTTGAAGCTCTAAATTTTAAAAAGATAATTTGATACCATTGAAAGGTATAATAGGTTTCGAAAGAGAATGTTTACTAAGGGCTTCGAAATGTATGTATACGATGTTTTGAAAAGAAGTTTTTGCTTTCGAAGGAGGCTATCCAGAGGTTTCGAAATAGATGTTTTTATATTTTAAAAACATAAACCCATTCTCAATTTAAAGTAATAACCATGACATAAATAAAGATTTTGAAATGTTATTCACATTTTTATTAACCCATAACTGTATTTTGAGGAAAGGACAGAATAACCAATTATGTTGACCCAGTAGTGAACATAAGTTAACAGATGTTTACTTTTGTTTAAAAATAAAGGTTTAGTAGAGCATCTCATTTTTTTAATTATTATGTTTTTTCAATATTTCTCTTTAATGTTTTAAGTACTCTAAGTATACTAACTACTTTAGAAAAATGGGATCAAAAATCAATTATTTAAGTGTCAAAAACTAGTCGGGTAACAAACTACGATTTTCGACTTTCGAAAATCCGACATCGACACTCACTTTATCGACTGCCGAGAAATCGAAGGCCGAAAACACGGAATGTTATGGGTTTTAAAAAGAATTTAAGAAAAGAAAGAAGAGAAAAGAAGGTAGAAAGAAGAGGGAAAAGAAGATAGAAAATTTAGAAATAGAAAGAAAAAGAGAATAGAGAAAAAGGAGAATTAGAAAACAGAAGATAGAACATTTAAAAATAGAACGGACAGAAAGGAAACAACAGGACAACAACAGAATCTCACAATTCGCAGCGGAACAACATATAATAATAAATGAATAATCTTTAAACAAAGAACTATATCAGTTATTACATTTTATACCTTACATTACAACATATCATTAGAGTGTACAACAACATCATACAACAACAAACAATGCAGCGGAAAAAAGAGATACTATATAAGTAATATGCCATGCCATCCAGCTTGCCTCCAGCAACTCCAGAATATCCAGAATATCCTGATAAACCTAACTCTTAACTGTCCGTGTGGAAATTGGTGGGCACCCAGAGTTTAGGAAGGAAAACAATAAACTCCGAGTCAGTCATGTGACTGGTGTGAGAACTCAAAACAGTTTATTTAACTTTAAAATCAAAATAGAGGAATATTTTTAAATTCAATTCGCAATGCTTTTAAAAATGAGACTACCATAAGACCTCCCACCACACACACAATGCAAACGCAGACTTGGAGGAGATTTCTTCTTATGTGAGTCAAAGATGCTTGATACGCATTAAAAATAACATTTGATATTATTACTAGTGCATAGTGTAGAACAAATCCTTTCGAAAGTAAAGATATAAATCATAGCCAGCATAGGTACCATTATATTATGCCTACTATAGCTACCTCCTGAGGAAGCAGGTTCTACAACTAAAACCGTACAAGATCGTATTGTTTCTTTGGATTTCCAACAAATGGTCAGGCCAAGGAACTTCCCATTGCCACATGAGAATGCCTCTGGATGGACATCCCCGAGAACCAAACCGGATCTCTACCAACACAAGGCCGGGTTACTCCTAACTGAGTAACAACTGACCGAATATGCCATCCCCCGGTCCTTTGGGACCTTTATCACCGAGCGCTCGTAATCAATTCACACAATCATAAAGTGTTTTCAACATGAGTAAGTATCTGGGCTCCATACCATGATACCACCCTTTTCCAGAAGGAAATGGACACATCCTAAAGGGTGCTACCCCTCATAACCTTGCTGCTTCTTTCCTGTTTTGACCATTCACGGGGTGTGAGGCTCGACGAATTCACGTCCACAAAAACATACTTTATACAAAAGCCATGCTTTGCGTCAACAAATGATCAACACAATGATCACAAGGATAGACGATCAAATAAATGATCCTATCACAAATAATCAACACAATGATCATTTCAGCATCACTCAGCATGTCACATTACCAAACTGGGAATATATCGCTGATAACTTCAACTATATAACCTTTGAGCTCGTACGTCTCAAAGAAGGGTGTTAAGCAAAGAATAAATTCTCCGCCACCAACAGAAATATATTTGAAAGAAATCGGCTTTATATCTCAACTTGTAATGTCAGACATACAATCCATACAAGTCTGTTCCGGGCTCGAACAGAACCGAAGGCACTTACAAAGAAGTCCTTGAAATCCGGATATTCACAATCCTGATCGGATTCACCATCACATATGGAGAACTCAATACCGTAGCTACTCGGTGCAGAGTCAATCGACAGGTCATCCTATCGCTTTCGCAAATACCGGGTCTTCAACACCGATCTTCAATGCAATTCATAACGACGTATCACATATTCGGAATGGGTTATACGACCCCATTGTCCTTTCCCGGTTAACCCGAATAGTGAGTGCTTATTCAAAAATAAGTGTGCATTCAAATTCAATCAATTCACATCAAATACCCATTCAAAGGGAAATACTGATAGTCGGTTATTGAACTATCAATTGATATGCACACATCACCAGATTCCAAATAATTTTCCAAATTATTTATTTTCCAAAATATCTTTACAAGATATATAATTTCAACACTTCAAAAATAAATCAATATTTATTTTTAACAAGTTCCACTTTCACATATAAATTCCGTAATGAACTGATATTTCAAAAATATCCATGAATAACCGATTTCAATTATTCATTCTCAATTTATCTTCAAAAAGATAAATTCTAAATATTCACTTCATATTGGAAAACATTTCCATACTTATTTATTCATAAGTAATCCACAAATCTTCTTATCTTCAACCTTTGAAAATATTCAATATACTTAAATCGAATTAAGTATATAATTCATTCTTTAAGGAAATCATTCACTTAACATATTTATTTGGGCCAAAACGAATGTTGCGTAAAACATCGTTACGACAACCCAAAATCACTAGCATAGGGATTCGAATTTAAAATAGCTATATAAATCCCAATACTTTACAAAGCATTTCCTTTCGGAAATCATTTACTATAACAACAGTGTTATAGTCCACCATTTCCTTTTATTTCTCGAAAACATCTATTTCAACAATAAATGTTAAAATCTATGGTTTCGAATCTCAACACCTTTTTTTAAACATCGTTAGATCGTTTTAATTCTATTTAAAACATTCACATTCAAACCATTTTCTTTAACGTGTTATTCACTATTTAAAAACGTGAATATACTTCTTTAACAAATTCCATCCTTTTATTCATTTTAATTCAAAGGATTATTCACTGTCTAAAACGTGAATATAACTCCATTTATAAGTTATAACAATTAACTTATCAAAATAAGTCGTTTGCGAATTCATAAAACAACGTTTATAAATTCCATTTCTATTTATTTATAAAAACTTCTTTTTTATAAATTCCTTTATTAACATATTTCAGTTTATAACTCAATTATAAACTAAATGTTTATATTATAAGTTAAATACTTATAAAACGATTATTTTATAAAATCGTTCTTTAAACTTCATAATTATAAATCTTATAACTTATAAGATTCATTTATTTAACCAAATCTATTCTTCAATTAACTTCACAAATTTATAAATCTTACTATTTATAAATTTCATTTATAACTTCACAGTTTATAATTCTATAAATTTCATTCATTTATGAAATTCATTTTCACTACATTCAAACACTTATAAAAACTCGTTTTATAATGTCTATATTTCAATTTATAAATATCCATTTACAAATCTCTTAATATAAATCAGTTTATATTATTATTCTAAAACGTCTTTAAATTCCTTTATAATTTCATCATTTCGATTTATAAAATAATCAAATTTTATAAATCCTATATTTAAACTTTTATCATATATTCAAAAATCCAATTTAAACTATTTTATAAGATCATTAATTCATATTTCTCAAAAATCAGCTTTTAACCGTATTTCTAAAAATCAGCTTTTAACTATATTTCACAAAAACCATAATTTTTATAACTTTAAAAAATTATAACGTTTATTTATTTATAATGGATCAATTCCAAAAATATAGTATATTTTCAAAATCACTTTTAAAATCATTTTAAAATACCAAAAATTTGGTCCAATGATGCTACACACCAAATAGTCAATCACGACTACAACGATATCATATATCAATATGAAAATCCATCAAATATCAAAATATCTGAAATTAAATAAAAACTGTTGAGGAATCCAGTTGGATCCCTCCAACCTGTTTTCCTGCATCCAAAAACATTAGCACAATACCAATTTCGCTCCAGTACGAAATTATCGCGGTATATGTTCTTAATAAATATTATCCGCTTAATAACGGCGTAATAGGGTCTCATCCGCTAAACAAAAATGCGGGAAATCAACAACTGCAATATATACATATGCCAATATATATATATTGATATTATATATAATACCAATTTCACTGTTTATGAAATTTTCGCGGTATATGTTTTTAATAAATAACATCCGCTTACTAACGACGTATAATGTCTATTTTAACAAACAATAAATAACAGTCATCATTCGTACATGCATTCAAATATTTTAAATCTAACTATTTAAAATAAAATCGAAATCTATTCGATTGAGTGAGAAGTTCTCACCTTGATTTTAAATTCCGTTTTAGCGATTTATTTCGAATAAAATTAAACGCGCGTTTAATTTTACCCGAAATTCTCACTAACTCCAAACGACTCCAAACCAACTCCATCGCGTAGTGCTCGTCCATACGATTCCAACGCAACTGAGTTTGCATTTTTTCGACCTCGTATGAAAAAGTTATGCATTTTTAAAGTTTGAACACGTTTTATATACAATTTACAACATAAACTTAAATAATTTAAACCCACATCTCACCACAACCACTAGATCCAACACCATTGCATCTCTACCGTACGTTGCTTCTTCTTCCACCACGTTCATGCTACAGACCAAGGCCGCACATCACAAACCCACTTAGCTTGAACTAGGGTTTCAATTTGCTCGCTCAATACTCGATGAAAATTCATCAAACCACTTGCAAATCGAAGCTCTCGTCGAGAGCTACCACCACCATCAACCACCTGAAGCTCGGCCTCCCCTAAACCCCTCGAGATGCGTGCGAACATCTGCAGGTTCGGCCCCTTTTTCTCCTTCTACGCGACTCCAAACACGATCTCCACCGTTGAATCTCTAGCTCGTGTTGTGCTCTTCATCTTTGTAGTTGAGCACTTCGCGTGAATGTCGACGGATTGGAAGGAATCAAAGGATGAACATTGAGCATTTCTGGCCATTGGTCATGTGGGTGGCGGCTAGGGTTTAAAAATTAGGGTTTAACTTTTTTTTTTTTAATTTATGAAGAGGTGAGATGTATTTATAGAAAAAGCTAGCGTAAACACTATTCATCCCGGGAATTCCGAACTCCGATTTAGACGCCGTAACCAGCGTACCTAGGGTTTATCCCGCGTTCCGGACACAATGGAACAGGTTTCGGAAGCTAATTCGGAAGTATGTGCGAGTTATGGCTATAAACGCTCAATTTAAATTAAACCGATTTAAATCGATTTCTAGGCGTTTTAATTTGTACCGGACAAACGGTAAATCCAAACGACTTGAAATTTGAAACCTTACAATAATATCACATTACGGATCCGATGAAACTGGTTTCGTCGAAATCCGAGACTTTTTGAAAAATGGCTATTTTGACTCGCCAAATTTAAATTAAAAACAATTCAATGCGTTTCGAGCTGCCACGATCAAACGATAACTCCGATTGACACGAAAATTGAAATCCGGTAATAACTAACTATTACGGATCCAATGAAACTGGTTTCGTTCAATTCTGAGACTGTTCAAAAATTGACTATTTTACAGTCGATTATTAAATATTAAAATATTCAATTTTCACAAATTAACTTTTAATTCGATTTTAAAAGTTCTAAAATATTTCTATAACTCCAGTATGATTAAATAAAATTTTCCAAATTATTTTCAATCATTTTTAACTCAATTTTCAATTATATCCATAATTTAACATATTAAATTATTGTTTTAATTATCTAATTAAATCCAAAAATTCAAATTAAAATTTATTTGACTTATAAATTCACTTATTAATATCTAAAATTAATTAAATATTCAAATTTAAATTATTAAAAATTCTGAGTCGTTACAATCTTCCCCACTTAAAAGAATTTCGTCCTCGAAATTATAAGTAAGAAAAGTTATAGAATTTATTAATTTTCCCAAATTCATAGTTAAACTTCTTATAAATCTTTACTAAGTTTTCAAATCATACTTAGTTATCTTTTCAAAAACAACTACTATTGTTTAACTTTCAATTCTAAATCAAAGTTAATAGTTTTCAAAATTTTCCAAATTTTCTCAAATTTTTCTAACGCCTTAAATTTTCGGAAAAATTCGCCATAGTCTCCTTTGCGCGGCTCGATCCGAAAAAAAAATGACAGTATATATATCACAAATATACATCTCATCAAGTAATGAGGCATCCCGAAGGGAAAAAAAGTGTAAAAGTACGATATTTAATCCGAGATATGTACCTTATATTTTATTAGCAAGCATATACGGCTAATATAGCGCTAAAGCGAACTCCAAATGCGAAGCAAACGCGATCCGCACCTACTAAATACTTAACAAACAATATGAGAACATGCATATATGTAAATAGTATCAATATACAACATATAGCAACATGATGACTATATATGTCACATAGCAATGCAACAATAGCAATATATATTCAACCATCAACCAACTACATTCATAACTAATCAATATTCATTTATATTCTCATTCATATTCAATGAATTTGGGTTTTCACTTTAAATTATATCTGATTCATTTACATTGGATTTTCTAACATTCATTCTCAATTCAATTAGTTTTCATTCACTAATTAAATCCAATTCACATTCAATTCCATTCAAATTTATTTGCTTTTAATTTGAATTCAATTACATAGCTTTCCATTTCATTAACTACTTAATGAATTATATACAATCAATCAACAATCAACTAACAATCATATAACATTAGAATTTAATGAATTAACACTTTCATTCATTATTTCATATCAACTTAATTCACATTTAATTGATTAATATTCAATCCATTAATTCAATTCAATTCAATGTCCAAAGTTGAATTTCATTTATATACTCAAGTTCATATTCATCACTTAACTTAATTAATTTAGTTTGATATCAATATCAACTTTATTCAACAACACTTAAGTTATATTCCATTTAACTTTAAATTCATTTCTATATTTATAACTCATATTCATATAGTTTCATTTCTTATATATATAAGTTTATTTCACAATTGTAAATCATTTTAATTATAATTTAATTCTTATAATTCTTTTGCTTATACAATTATTCTTTTATTTAGATTATTCAAACAACCTAACAATCAACTTATAAATACTTTAACAATTCTGAAAATTATTTCTTTATATATAAAATATAATCAAGGTAAAATTATTTCATTTACCCAATTAAAAATCAATATTGTGCCGAATTGTTCTATTCAAGTGTTTATAGATTCCTATCAACAACGTTAATTACTCGTATTAACCAGAATCTATATACCACTCAACAAACCAATCATCACAATATAAAACAATTTTATATCACTAACAAATACGCACTCGTATCTATTATTACACTCAAACTCATTCTAGAGTACTGCTGACTCTATCTCTAATGAATTATACCCAACAGAACCATGGTTGTCGCTTAACCATCAGCTCTGATACCAAATGTAACAAACTACGATTTTCGACTTTCGAAAATCCGACATCGACACTCACTTTATCGACTGCCGAGAAATCGAAGGCCGAAAACACGGAATGTTATGGGTTTTAAAAAGAATTTAAGAAAAGAAAGAAGAGAAAAGAAGGTAGAAAGAAGAGGGAAAAGAAGATAGAAAATTTAGAAATAGAAAGAAAAAGAGAATAGAGAAAAAGGAGAATTAGAAAATAGAAGATAGAACATTTAAAAATAGAACGGACAGAAAGGAAACAACAGGACAACAACAGAATCTCACAATTCGCAGCGGAACAACATATAATAATAAATGAATAATCTTTAAACAAAGAACTATATCAGTTATTACATTTTATACCTTACATTACAACATATCATCAGAGTGTACAACAACATCATACAACAACAAACAATGCAGCGGAAAAAAGAGATACTATATAAGTAATATGCCATGCCATCCAGCTTGCCTCCAGCAACTCCAGAATATCCAGAATATCCTGATCAACCTAACTCTTAACTGCCCGTGTGGAAATTGGTGGGCACCCAGAGTTTAGGAAGGAAAACAATAAACTCCGAGTCAGTCATGTGACTGGTGTGAGAACTCAAAACAGTTTATTTAACTTTAAAATCAAAATAGAGGAATATTTTTAAATTCAATTCGCAATGCTTTTAAAAATGAGACTACCATAAGACCTCCCACCACACACACAATGCAAACGCAGACTTGGAGGAGATTTCTTCTTATGTGAGTCAAAGATGCTTGATACGCATTTAAAATAACATTTGATATTATTACTAGTGCATAGTGTAGAACAAATCCTTTCGAAAGTAAAGATATAAATCATAGCCAGCATAGGTACCATTATATTATGCCTACTATAGCTACCTCCTGAGGAAGCAGGTTCTACAACTAAAACCGTACAAGATCGTATTGTTTCTTTGGATTTCCAACAAATGGTCAGGCCAAGGAACTTCCCATTGCCACATGAGAATGCCTCTGGATGGACATCCCCGAGAACCAAACCGGATCTCTACCAACACAAGGCCGGGTTACTCCTAACTGAGTAACAACTGACCGAATATGCCATCCCCCGGTCCTTTGGGACCTTTATCACCGAGCGCTCGTAATCAATTCACACAATCATAAAGTGTTTTCAACATGAGTAAGTATCTGGGCTCCATACCATGATACCACCCTTTTCCAGAAGGAAATGGACACATCCTAAAGGGTGCTACCCCTCATAACCTTGCTGCTTCTTTCCTGTTTTGACCATTCACGGGGTGTGAGGCTCGACGAATTCACGTCCACAAAAACATACTTTATACAAAAGCCATGCTTTGGGTCAACAAATGATCAACACAATGATCACAAGGATAGACGATCAAATAAATGATCCTATCACAAATAATCAACACAATGATCATTTCAGCATCACTCAGCATGTCACATTACCAAACTGGGAATATATCGCTGATAACTTCAACTATATAACCTTTGAGCTCGTACGTCTCAAAG
The DNA here is from genome assembly GCA_030765085.1 of Allium cepa. Classification (NCBI taxonomy): domain Eukaryota; kingdom Viridiplantae; phylum Streptophyta; class Magnoliopsida; order Asparagales; family Amaryllidaceae; genus Allium; species Allium cepa. Next base: position 253,683,454 of record CM060944.1, on the reverse strand, counting down.
AAGGGTGTTAAGCAAAGAATAAATTCTCCGCCACCAACAGAAATATATTTGAAAGAAATCGGCTTTATATCTCAACTTGTAATGTCAGACATACAATCCATACAAGTCTGTTCCGGGCTCGAACAGAACCGAAGGCACTTACAAAGAAGTCCTTGAAATCCGGATATTCACAATCCTGATCGGATTCACCATCACATATGGAGAACTCAATACCGTAGCTACTCGGTGCAGAGTCAATCGACAGGTCATCCTATCGCTTTCGCAAATACCGGGTCTTCAACACCGATCTTCAATGCAATTCATAACGACGTATCACATATTCGGAATGGGTTATACGACCCCATTGTCCTTTCCCGGTTAACCCGAATAGTGAGCGCTTATTCAAAAATAAGTGTGCATTCAAATTCAATCAATTCACATCAAATACCCATTCAAAGGGAAATACTGATAGTCGGTTATTGAACTATCAATTGATATGCACACATCACCAGATTCCAAATAATTTTCCAAATTATTTATTTTCCAAAATATCTTTACAAGATATATAATTTCAACACTTCAAAAATAAATCAATATTTATTTTTAACAAGTTCCACTTTCACATATAAATTCCGTAATGAATTTATATTTCAAAAATATCCATGAATAACCGATTTCAATTATTCATTCTCAATTTATCTTCAAAAAGATAAATTCTAAATATTCACTTCATATTGGAAAACATTTCCATACTTATTTATTCATAAGTAATCCACAAATCTTCTTATCTTCAACCTTTGAAAATATTCAATATACTTAAATCGAATTAAGTATATAATTCATTCTTTAAGGAAATCATTCACTTAACATATTTATTTGGGCCAAAACGAATGTTGCGTAAAACATCGTTACGACAACCCAAAATCACTAGCATAGGGATTCGAATTTAAAATAGCTATATAAATCCCAATACTTTACAAAGCATTTCCTTTCGGAAATCATTTACTATAACAACAGTGTTATAGTCCACCATTTCCTTTTATTTCTCGAAAACATCTATTTCAACAATAAATGTTAAAATCTATGGTTTCGAATCTCAACACCTTTTTTTAAACATCGTTAGATCGTTTTAATTCTATTTAAAACATTCACATTCAAACCATTTTCTTTAACGTGTTATTCACTATTTAAAAACGTGAATATACTTCTTTAACAAATTCCATCCTTTTATTCATTTTAATTCAAAGGATTATTCACTGTCTAAAACGTGAATATAACTCCATTTATAAGTTATAACAATTAACTTATCAAAATAAGTCGTTTGCGAATTCATAAAACAACGTTTATAAATTCCATTTCTATTTATTTATAAAAACTTCTTTTTTATAAATTCCTTTATTAACATATTTCAGTTTATAACTCAATTATAAACTAAATGTTTATATTATAAGTTAAATACTTATAAAACGATTATTTTATAAAATCGTTCTTTAAACTTCATAATTATAAATCTTATAACTTATAAGATTCATTTATTTAACCAAATCTATTCTTCAATTAACTTCACAAATTTATAAATCTTACTATTTATAAATTTCATTTATAACTTCACAGTTTATAATTCTATAAATTTCATTCATTTATGAAATTCATTTTCACTACATTCAAACACTTATAAAAACTCGTTTTATAATGTCTATATTTCAATTTATAAATATCCATTTACAAATCTCTTAATATAAATCAGTTTATATTATTATTCTAAAACGTCTTTAAATTCCTTTATAATTTCATCATTTCGATTTATAAAATAATCAAATTTTATAAATCCTATATTTAAACTTTTATCATATATTCAAAAATCCAATTTAAACTATTTTATAAGATCATTAATTCATATTTCTCAAAAATCAGCTTTTAACCGTATTTCTAAAAATCAGCTTTTAACTATATTTCACAAAAACCATAATTTTTATAACTTTAAAAAATTATAACGTTTATTTATTTATAATGGATCAATTCCAAAAATATAGTATATTTTCAAAATCACTTTTAAAATCATTTTAAAATACCAAAAATTTGGTCCAATGATGCTACACACCAAATAGTCAATCACGACTACAACGATATCATATATCAATATGAAAATCCATCAAATATCAAAATATCTGAAATTAAATAAAAACTGTTGAGGAATCCAGTTGGATCCCTCCAACCTGTTTTCCTGCATCCAAAAACATTAGCACAATACCAATTTCGCTCCAGTACGAAATTATCGCGGTATATGTTCTTAATAAATATTATCCGCTTAATAACGGCGTAATAGGGTCTCATCCGCTAAACAAAAATGCGGGAAATCAACAACTGCAATATATACATATGCCAATATATATATATTGATATTATATATAATACCAATTTCACTGTTTATGAAATTTTCGCGGTATATGTTTTTAATAAATAACATCCGCTTACTAACGGCGTATAATGTCTATTTTAACAAACAATAAATAACAGTCATCATTCGTACATGCATTCAAATATTTTAAATCTAACTATTTAAAATAAAATCGAAATCTATTCGATTGAGTGAGAAGTTCTCACCTTGATTTTAAATTCCGTTTTAGCGATTTATTTCGAATAAAATTAAACGCGCGTTTAATTTTACCCGAAATTCTCACTAACTCCAAACGACTCCAAACCAACTCCATCGCGTAGTGCTCGTCCATACGATTCCAACGCAACTGAGTTTGCATTTTTTCGACCTCGTATGAAAAAGTTATGCATTTTTAAAGTTTGAACACGTTTTATATACAATTTACAACATAAACTTAAATAATTTAAACCCACATCTCACCACAACCACTAGATCCAACACCATTGCATCTCTACCGTACGTTGCTTCTTCTTCCACCACGTTCATGCTACAGACCAAGGCCGCACATCACAAACCCACTTAGCTTGAACTAGGGTTTCAATTTGCTCGCTCAATACTCGATGAAAATTCATCAAACCACTTGCAAATCGAAGCTCTCGTCGAGAGCTACCACCACCATCAACCACCTGAAGCTCGGCCTCCCCTAAACCCCTCGAGATGCGTGCGAACATCTGCAGGTTCGGCCCCTTTTTCTCCTTCTACGCGACTCCAAACACGATCTCCACCGTTGAATCTCTAGCTCGTGTTGTGCTCTTCATCTTTGTAGTTGAGCACTTCGCGTGAATGTCGACGGATTGGAAGGAATCAAAGGATGAACATTGAGCATTTCTGGCCATTGGTCATGTGGGTGGCGGCTAGGGTTTAAAAATTAGGGTTTAACTTTTTTTTTTTAATTTATGAAGAGGTGAGATGTATTTATAGAAAAAGCTAGCGTAAACACTATTCATCCCGGGAATTCCGAACTCCGATTTAGACGCCGTAACCAGCGTACCTAGGGTTTATCCCGCGTTCCGGACACAATGGAACAGGTTTCGGAAGCTAATTCGGAAGTATGTGCGAGTTATGGCTATAAACGCTCAATTTAAATTAAACCGATTTAAATCGATTTCTAGGCGTTTTAATTTGTACCGGACAAACGGTAAATCCAAACGACTTGAAATTTGAAACCTTACAATAATATCACATTACGGATCCGATGAAACTGGTTTCGTCGAAATCCGAGACTTTTTGAAAAATGTCTATTTTGACTCGCCAAATTTAAATTAAAAACAATTCAATGCGTTTCGAGCTGCCACGATCAAACGATAACTCCGATTGACACGAAAATTGAAATCCGGTAATAACTAACTATTACGGATCCAATGAAACTGGTTTCGTTCAATTCTGAGACTGTTCAAAAATTGACTATTTTACAGTCGATTATTAAATATTAAAATATTCAATTTTCACAAATTAACTTTTAATTCGATTTTAAAAGTTCTAAAATATTTCTATAACTCCAGTAAGATTAAATAAAATTTTCCAAATTATTTTCAATCATTTTTAACTCAATTTTCAATTATATCCATAATTTAACATATTAAATTATTGTTTTAATTATCTAATTAAATCCAAAAATTCAAATTAAAATTTATTTGACTTATAAATTCACTTATTAATATCTAAAATTAATTAAATATTCAAATTTAAATTATTAAAAATTCTGGGTCGTTACAAGTCGCAAAGTTGATGCAAAATTAAGTAAAAAAATCAGGCCTAGAACTTTAGAGAGCATTTCTGAAATGTTGTATCTGCTTTTGTAACACTTTTTGCCTATGGCAAATTATTTCGATAACATTTTCGTGCTTTAAAACATTATAAGGTGTTTCAAGATGTTTTGCAGTACTTGATAAATGCTGCAATTCCTGATTTATAATGTATTGAATACATTTTGCAACCGACACTTTTTACGCATTATGGAAGTGTTGTCTTTTAAGTTTGGAACTTTGTGTAAAAATGATATTTAGTTAAGAATTATTCTCCAATCTTTTTAGAGTTATTTTCTAACTTATACTAGAATGTTTTAAAGTTGATTTCTTGTTTAAATACATTTTTAATAATCAATTATAAAATTTTAAACTAAAAAGGATTTTAACACAAAATATGTTTATATTTTAGTTTTTTAATCTTTTTTTTATATTCTATTATGATATATTATTAACTAAGTTAAAGGTGTTTTAACATATTTATAAGTATTTTTAAAAAAGCAGTTTAATATATATATATATATATATATATAGGTTTTAATTAGTAAGTTAGGTATTTTATAAACGTAGTAATGGAAGTTCGGATTTTTAACATTTAAGTTAAGACAAATTATTTTAAAGAAACTAAATAAATTGGTTAATAAGTTTATGAAATCATATTTGATTATATACATAGTTACACTTATCAAACTTTGTGGTTAGGCTAGATTAAATTTCGTTATGTAAATAATATGAATTTATATAATAATATAATATACAAATTTCTTTGTAATATTTGGATGCTTAAGTTTATAGAATAATAACATATATATTAAATCATGTTCCATACTCTCATAATTGAAATTTGATTGTATATGTAAACACACATCATCTAGTTTATATTACTTTAAATACACCAGGTATTGATTTTGATGTATTTATCATCTTACTTAGGAGTTTATTTCCATTATATTTTTTATAATGATTGTAGTTGTTGGAATCGGACCAACCCGCAGCAAAATTTATATGTGAATTTCAAAAAATTTATCCTATTGGATTTTTATTGGGTCTATGAAGTCAAACTGAATTAGAACATTTCAAAATTTCATTTAAATAAAATAATTTATTTTGTTTAAATTCAAATATATTAAGATATGAAATTAATTTAATTTGATTTAGTTTATACATAAATGTATCATATACATATATGTGTGAATGCATGTGTAACATAATAATCCATGAAAGGTATAATATGCCCATATGTAGATTTTGGGATTTACATCGTAACAGACATATTAGCTCATTTTGTATGTCATGTATACACACACATATGTATGTATAAATATATTATATATAATGTATGAACATAAAACATTTATATATACGCAAATATATATATATAGAAAGAGAGAGAATAATTATTAAAAATTATTTGTAATTCAAAATTAACTTAGTTTTGCAAACGTAATAATTTTAGTATTTTAATTTGTAAACATTATGTATAAAATAATGTTTTCATCCATAAATAATTAACATAAAATAATCAATTTATGAAAATTAAAATTTTACAATTTTTGAAATCTAGAATCATAAAATAGAGCTTAGGAAAAATCTGAAGATTTTTTTCAAAGTCGAAATGTTAATTTTAAAAACAAATACATTCATTTCAAAAATAATTATTTAATATAAAATAATATATTACTAAAAATTCAAATTTTAAGATTTCAGAAATTTTAGGATCATGAATGAAAGGTTAAAAAAATTTGATGAATTTTTTAATTAAATTATTGTTTTTAATAAATCATAAACATTTTTTATGAAATAATATTAATTATTAAAAATAGTAAACTTTATTGAAAAATTTCTAAATTTTTTATATATGTCTCCGATATGATATAATATTTTTTAAATATAAAATTTAATTTTTAATCTAATAATTATTTTATACATATAAACAATTCAAAATTCAATAAATGTTAATTTAAAATATGAATATATATGTTATAATTAATTTTTGAATTTGTAAATTCATGTCCTATATAAATAAGTGTACTAAATTTTTTAAATCATACACACACATATATATATATAGATATCTTATATATGCATTTATGAAAGAGAAATATACATTAATATATATATATATAAGAATTTATTAATAAATTGATATAATACAATTATTAGTGACAAAAATTGATTTTGTATAGTAAAAAATATTTGTCTTTACATAAATCAAATAATATAATAAACAAATTATGCACATAACCAAACTGATTTATGACAACCACATCTACTTACAAAAATCTCACATAACTAATCATATAGTAGCAATATATTTAAATAGATAAATTGCTTATTATAGGATCATAGAACATAATTTAATTACTGTAATATGAATTAAAATTACCAATTTAATGATGATAGACCTTTCCAAAAAAAACTTTTTGGATATTCATATAAGATCCCTCATGAATAACTGTTACGTGCAATATTTCGACTCGCACAACCTACCAACTCCTTGGCCTAGAATATGTTGGGATTTCTTAAAACCCTTATTTTGTATGATTTTGTAAACTATTTTTTAGATGAAATAATATCAAGCTTGTGTATTACTCTTGAGTACATGACCTTATAGAAAGAAGCTAACTCAACTTCACTCACAATTAATCATAAATTGTCCAACAATATCCGATTACTCCTTATCGATGCCTCATTATGTATCACATGAAGGAGTGATTTTGAGATTGAATCTACATTCACTTTTAGATATGTTTAGAACTCTTTCCAATATAATCATTTATTCGACCAAATAAAATTATTTTATCTATTGCATGTTATTTTATTTACTTTTCTTTTATATTATATGATTTTATCATAAACTTACTACATATATGCCTAATACACGTGTTCATGTTGATAATAAATCATCGATGAGTATAAAAATATATGTGGAACCTTTTTGGTATTAATAGACTTCTCATTGCACACATTAATATGTATTAATTCAAAGAGTTCATCAACACTTATGATGCTACCACTAAATGGGTGCATAGCCATTAATTGTTTGAGATATAATTAACATATATCATATGAATCATAATCATATAGTAAAATTATTTCTCAAAACTACAGCTTAGTCTATAATTCCAAAACAATTGTAAATAATATTAGATACATATGTATTTTTGTTGCATCACTTTTACTATGAAAATAAATTTCATAATATAGTTCTATTTCATAATGAATATTCATAATACTCATATTGAAATATAGTTATATCTATTTTTCAGTCAATACCAAAAATAAACATTATTTCACAAATAATGTTCGGTGCATTTTACGGAAACAAATTATCGTAATTTGATGCAATCATTAGGTGCTATATGACATGCTCCCACTATTTCAGCCATTACTATAATAGCGTCCTAAATTTAGAGGTCCACCATTCACTTAATATTGTTTACTTATTTCATATGTTGCAACTAGTTTACAATAGAGAGTTCTTTGATCAAATATCTTGAACCCAAAGAAATAAATGTTACAGAAAACAATTTTCTATATGAAAAACATTTCGAAATAAAAATCATATTTCATATTCCAATATTACGTCTCAATTAGTATTACAATTCTTGTTTTTAATGTTTCTCTATGAAGCAGAAGTGACTATTCATTATCTTCATTCCAATTTTACCTTAAATTACATCTATTTTTATAAATTCGTTTTTCTTTCAAATGGTCAAACTATTCAAAAAAAAACCTTACTACGATATCATGACAAACCTTTTACAAAAGCGCGTTCGATTATTCTTAACACTTAAGACGTCAAATATGTTGCACCGCTTTATGTAAACCAATCAAAATGACATTTCAACGATCGAGTTCTTAGATGTATCTCGTAGTTTATAGTCTTGTGTTACATTAACACAATACGATCCTTTTTAAATCATTCAAGTTAAATACATGATCTTAAAATACTGCTTATTGGCTCACTTCGAATGAACTAACTTTATCGAAATATTGCACCCCACAAACTATGACTATTCACCATATAACATTTATATGTGGAAGTACATGGATCAAATATCCATAGGTTTGAATTGTATTTAGAGTTCAAAAACTCATGAAATGCAACAAACGGTCTAAATCAAATAAACATATAAGTGACCAACTTACGAATGTATTAAGTAGTTGAAATTAGGCACTTGCATGAGTATAGAAATATTATATAACATGCAATTTGAATTATTAGTAAGTATATATTATATTTCAAGTAGTCAACTTTCGATTCATTTTGTTTATATATGTTAATTGACTAATATTTTATCAATCATATTAAATGCACAAATTTATCATTGTAGATAATTATAACATTATATAGCATATGTTCTTACAATATTAGAAAGGTTAAATGTTACCATTTCATTTTTCTAGTAAGGCTTCTACTAGTCTTTTATATTTCTCCAAACCCTAAGACGAAATATAGAAGACTTACAACTTCGCTAGTACGTGTTAGGACTCATTTGTTTTGGTATTCCGGCCTTGAGTTTGCTTAACAATTCATAGCCCCACAAACGATGGATAACTCCTTATCAGTTATATCACATGTAACTCCTAACCCATATTTTTTGTTCTAATCTCATTTCTACCTTGAGTTTGCTTAACAAATCGAAAGAGATTATTCGATCATACATACCATATCGTGATGGCCTAAGTATAATATATGTACCTTGAGTTTGCTCAATAAATATATATAGTTATCTTACCTCATCTGTTCAATATATTAATAATACTACGCATAACATCCCTAGCTTGAGTTTGCTTAACAACTAAGGAATATGTAAGTAATTTATTAATATATATATGGTAGAGGACAACATTATATTGAAGATTCATAATCTTCAATATATATATTGAGTGATATTGACTTATAGAATAATATATTTCTTATGAAGTATCCCAATAATTCAAGTGTCAAACACATCAGAAATCACGGTATATGTACATTTACATATGTGTTTATTTCTCAAGTTTTTTTGGGTTTCTTTAGTGTTCCACATTTAGTTTATACACATATCATATAAGTTTTATTGCATATAACTTTTATATTTTATATAACTTATATGATAGTCTTATGTATAATATATTGTTAATTAAATCTTATCTAATTAACTTTAATCAATTAACTCTTTAATTAATTTTAAATTAGTATTCCAATATAACTTTTATATTAGACATATCTACTATAACAATTATAGTGTATACTATAACCTTTATAGTGTAACACACATACATCATATATATGTGTATTTTATTTAATTAATTAACCTTTAATTAATTTACTCAATTAAACAATTTTTATTAAAATTTATTAATTTCAAAATTTATCTTGTATGCATACATTTATACTTGTATTATTTTAAACATTGTAAAATAGCATAACATATATCAACATATATAATACATACATATATGCATTAATTAATTAAAATATTTAATTAATTTATTTTATTAATCTTAGTAATGAATTTAAATTTTCGAATTATTATACAAATATTTTCAAAATAATTTAAAATATCATTATCCTTTCAAACATTTCAAAAACTTATGTAGTATTATAATTTTCTTATAATAAACATGTTTTATTTGAAATCTAACTATTAAATTTAAAATCTTTTAACATTAATTTTCAAAACGATTTTGGAAAGTAGGCCAACGCCCAAATTAAGTTGGGCCTTTTCTATTAGGAGCAACCTTTGTACTCACTTCACCTTTCGGACCAGGCCGGTAACCAAGTAGGACATGGTAATTGATTATCCAATTTCAATCTTAGACATTACCTTTCTAGACACCGTACTAAGTAGGTAAGCTTAATTAGTTGGCCGTAATATGACTAATTTAGACCGCATAGGCTTTTTGGCTTTGATACTATTGTTGGAACTGGACCAGACCGTATCGGAAGCTATGAGTGAATTTCAAAAAAATTACCCTATTGGATCTTTATTGCGCCTATGAAGTCTAACTATATTAGAACATTTCTACATTTCATATAAATAAAATCATTTATTTTATTTAAATTCAAATATATTAAGATATGAAATTAATTTTATTTGATTTATTTTATACATAAATGTGAGTACATGTGTAACATGATAATCCGTGAAAGGTATAATATGCCCATATGTAGATGTTGGGATTTACATCGCAGCATACATATTAGTTCATTTTGTATGTCACTTATGTTGTCCAAATATGTGCATGTATATGTGTTACAAATACATACATACATACATACATACATACATATACATATACACACACACACACACACACACACACACATATATATATATATATATATATATATATATATATAGACACGCGCACACACACATGAATGTATAAATATATTATATATAATATATGAATATAAAACATTTATATATAGATATATATATATATATATATATATATATATATATAAAGAGAGAAAAATTATTAAAAATATTTATAATTCAAAATTAACTTATTTTTGCAAACATAATAATTTTAGTATTCTGATTTGTAAATATTATGAATAAAATAATGTTTTTATCTATAAATAATTAAATAAAATAATATATTGATGAAACTTCAAATTTTACATTTTTTTGAAAATCTAGTATCATAAAATAGAGCTTTGGAAAAATTTCAAGATTTTCCAAAGCTGAAATATTATTTTTAAAAACAAATACATTGATTTCGGCAATAATTATTTAATATAAAATAATACTAAAAATTCAAATTTTAAAATTTTAGAAAATCTAGGATCATGAACAAAAGGTTACGAAAATTTTTGAAGAAATTTTCAATTAAATTATTATTTTAATAAATCATAAACAGTTTTTCCAAGATAATATTAATTATTGAAATAATAAACCTTATTGAAAAATTTATAACTTTTTTCTATGTGTTTCCAAAATTATATAATATTTTTTTAAACATAAATTTGAATTTTATGCAATAATTATTTTATATATAATAAACAACTCAAAATTCAATAAATGTTAAATTAAAAATATTAATATATATGTGATAATTAATTTTTGAATTTGTAAATTCATATTATATATAAATAAGTGTGCTAAAATTTTTAAATCATATATATATCTTATATATGCATATATGCTATTATGAGAGAGAAATATACAGTAATATATATATATATAAGAATTTATTAATAAATAGATATAAAATAATTATTAATCACAAAATTTGATTTTGTACAGTAAACAATACTTGCATATACATAAATCAAATAGTATATTAAACAAATTATACACATAACCAAACTGATTAGTGACAACCACATCTACTTACAAAAATCTCACCTAACTAAACATATAGTAGCAATATATTGAAATAGATATGAAATTGCTCATTATAGGATCATAGAATATAATTTAATTACTGTTATATGAATTAAAATTACCAATTTAATGATGCCTTTAAATCCATGTTGAAGCAATGACTTTCCTTCCTTTTACTGTTCTTGATTCTTCAGATTGCAAGTCCGGAATCACAGACCTCTGACTATCGAATAATATTATTTTAATTTGAAATATATTTGAGAATTTTGAAGTGGATTGAGAGCTATGTTTTAATCAGCAATGTAGAAGGTAATGGCAGCCAAAAATAGGTTTTCGCTATTTTTAGAGACACACACACACACACATATATATACACACACATAAGGTTGTATTAGAGAGAAACGAGGAAAACCTTTTTACCCATTCTCACTTGATCTCAACCCATTATCTCCAAGCCAATTCCCTATATTTTAGCCACCCCTAAGCCTTCCCAAAACCCAAATTTTGTAGCCTTAATGATGGGCCTTAAACCCATCTAAGCCCGAACAAAAATACTTTGCAATTAAATCTAATTTATTCGCTTATCGATATTGTATATCGATCGATATATTTATAACTGTTACAAATATATATAACATTATTTATTTCTCAAATCATATTCAAAATTTATAATTAATATTTCGTAAATATTAATTATTAATTAATATATAACAATTATAAACTAATTAAATCGTTCCGTCTTGAGAGAATTCATCATTTCGGCTGTGTAACTCTTGGTTGTAAAGTTGGTCAGTGATTAGCATCGAACTATTCTGATGTTAACGTTCACATGTCGCTTAGCGGGAGGTGTGACATTATGGGAAAATTCATCGCTTACTCATTTTCGGTAAAAATCCAATTCTAGTTTAATAAGCGTTACCCAGTTGTGACATTTGTTTACACCAATTCTCTTCGTTAAAACTATATCACTTTGGACTTATGGAATTTGATAATGGTCAAAATTCCAACCTCATTCACATTCAACTTTATAGTCCAAATACAAAGTCCTTGGTTCAATAATAACAATTATTATTAACCGAAATGCTATGGTCAGAGACTTTGACTTTGAGTTGAGTTGACTATGATACTAACCGCATATAACTGAGGAGGCGAATCCTCTCTTGGATAGTGCTTCACTTCCAATACTTCCACTTGACCTAACTATAGTCACTCGATAGATGCCATGCCATGATTTGGCTATAATCAAAGTGGAGCTTTCATATTAAAGATCCACAGTATTCTCAAGTCGGGAGAACTGTGTAAATCAGTCACATCGATATTTTCTGTTTGATCTTAGTTTATATTAACCAATAGAAAACTATCGAGCGTAGGTGCCTCCAACAGTCATGAGTAATACACTGCCCAACATTTGAAGAGCGTTAAGTACTCTAGTCTTAACGGATACATCGATATCCAATCTCGATGCATCTTGACTAGGAACATTCAAAATGATATATTTGTTTCATTGTGACAAATTACTCACCGTTACAACACTTTGTAACTACTATCATAAAATATACCATTCATGGATCTTCCTGTTAATTATGCTTTTAATTTAGTTAATTAATTGATATGATCACATTATATCAAGTTTATAATAGGAAGAAAATACGTTTTATTTCGAACAAGATTGGTCAATGAGTTAGATATATGTAATAAATTATATAATTGTCCCTAGGGCATACCCCTAACTCTATCAATAGTACCCAACATTCATATTTGATAGTAATTAAATAAATAGTTTAAGTTATATTTAGTTTGTCTTATTTAATGACTTTAATATCTATTATTAATCATCATTCATATAGCTAAATAAATATTACTTAGCATTCTAATATAGTTTATATTATCTTATTTATCATTATATATTTTAATATATGTCATAATATATCACTTATATCTCATATTAATCATCATTTATATCATATATTATTCATCATTTATATGTCATAATTTCTCCTTATACATCACATATTACATCTTTACAATATCATATTCAATGTATCATTTATGATTTATTAGCATAGCATTTAAATCTTATTTATTAAATTTAACTCTCTAATCTATATGTATTTTATTTATGAGGGGTTAGAGTTAGAGTTAGAGTAAGAGTTGGTGTTAGAATTATAGTTTTAGGTGGTTATTTTTGTTGATGACAAAGAGGAAGAAATATATAAATTCTGGGCATAGATTAATGAGGAGTTTTGTAACCCAGTGGTAGTTATATTATATTTTATATACATAGTTGTCATCATCAAAAAAAGAAAGATTTTTAGTATCTTAGTTATTGGTTTTGATGATAACAACTATAGACATTATATAAAATATAAATAATATGCTTTATCAATATATATATATATATATAGGATATTAGACATGTGTTGATTAAGAAGACTGTATAGTATCGAGAATAGATTTAAGATGTTGATATAGAGCTCTAAGAGTTCAAGAATGAAGACTCATGAGTATTGAAGAGTCCAAGATTTCAAGATATTCCAACTAAGTTATAGAGTCATAAAATTTATGTTAAGACCCGGATAGCACTTTCTTGATCTCTCTCTCTCTTTCAATTATGTTTTAAATATTTTTCAAATATCCTGGTTTTCAAAATAATATTTTAAAACTTCTATTCAAAATATTTTTCAAAATAAATTCTTAACCTTTTATATTTACAAAGTTATTATATTAAATTTTTAAACATTTTTTAATCTATTTTTTTTGATATGTAGTTTAATTATATCTTCCTTGTGTTTATTTTTTATATTTATATTTTGATTTTAGATATTTACTTATAATTTATAACTATACTAATTTTATATTATTTACATTATATTGAATACTCTTACCCTACAACAAAAATATCTTATTACAGCATAAAAAAAATGTTGTAATAGAGTTTTCACAACATTTTTGCAAACGTCGTCTTAGGCCAAGTTGTAATAGGGTCGACATTTTTTACAACATTTTTATCGTGTTGTAAAAAAACGTTGTAATAAAATTTACTACAACGTTTTTGAGATGTTGTAATAAACTCTTTTGCAACTGTTATCAGCTGTTGTAAATCACTAATGCAAAAGCCCTTTTACAACATTTTTAAATTGTTGTGTAAAAGTTTATTACAATATTTTGGAAATGTTGTAAAAAAAAATTTTTACAACTTTTTATTGATGTTGCAGGATATATGTTTATAACTCTTTTTTAATGTTGCGAAAACATTACTATTATTACCATTATTTAACATATGCTTATGTGTTCTCATGTATAATCATGCACATACATTCATACAAAGGTGAAACCCAGTGCACACGATATGCACATACATTCATATATCCTCAATAGATAAACTTTAATTAATTCCGCATGTAAACAACATAAATATATGAACACATTCTGTTTTACAATTAGTTCGCTATAGCTTATATGAAAATAAAAATCAGTACCCATGGTAAAATCCCTAATTGCACCAACGACATAGATCAAGGGCTGTCGTGTTAATATGTTAGATGTTCAATGTTACAGCTAAAAATCTATATCATGATACAGCAAAACATCTATACCGGGGGCTCTAAAGAGAAAAATCTGTAAAGATAAAAACAAGAAAAAATTTCACTGCAATGAAGAATGAGTTTGCAAAAAGTGCAGATGGGTCAAGGTACCTACATAAATAATTACATCCCAGACAATAAATTAAGTAACATTAAATTGTTTTTCTACAGCTGCAAGTTTAAATGCTAAAAAAATAAACTAAAAATTAAAAAAATTCAAATATTCCGTCGAATCCATTCATTCATGTTGCCCATCACATCCGGTTCAGTAGCTTGCAAATTCTGAAGACTTCCACCACTCGTACCAGCCTGATCATGGATGACATTATTATAAGGACACGAATTCTGATGCGCATTTCTTAACAGTTGATTAGGGAACCCATTTTCAATTAGATGACGTGGGCAGTGAACATTTGCACAAGTTAAAGGCATAAATGGCGCCTGACCTTGTGGAGCAAAACTATACATGTTACAGTCTTCTTCAACAGAGCTGGACCAAGTTACATGTAACGAAGCTTGACGATCTATCTGTTCAGGAACAGATAACCACGCTGTATTATCCCTAGAAGCCATCTTCTCTTGAAAGGTTTCATTTTACATACTTGATAATGCGGTTATTTGGAATTACATGGACTACTATTATGCTTTATTTATGTACACGACATGTGTATGTTTCTGTTTACTTCATGTATGCAAGTAATATTTAATGTGCATCAATTGTAGACATACAAGTTATGTTGGGTCTAATAACTTAAGAGTTGATCTGTGCAAACTTGGCTACATAAACATGAACTAAATATAATAGAATTGGTAAATTATCTTCATTAAAACCACTAAAAAGAAGTGATGGATTATCCAACCTCATTTTCGCAACTAGATAGCCAACTATCGACCAAGTTTGCATGTTCCGTGATTGTTTACCAACAAAATTGCCATCTTTTCCATCGTAGTATTCAGGTCAGGTATCTTTCGAAAGCCTTCACAACACCAAAACTGTCATTTTGTAACGGTTATAACCGTTGTTAATCTAATTCTCAACGGTTATAACCGTTGGTATCACGTATGTTACATTTTATTTTTACATATTTTGTAACGGTTATAACCGTTGGGAATTTTGGTCATTCCCAACGGTTATAACCGTTGGGAATTTTAGAACTTTCCAACGGTTATAACCATTGGAAATGATCAAAATTCTCAACGTTTATAACCGTTGGGAAAACCGTAATTTCTAATGATTATAACCGTTGAAAATCTTGGTAGTTCCCAACGGTTATAACCGTTGGGAATATTGTAATTTCCAACGGTTATAAGCATTATGAATTTCTTGTATCAAAAAATAGCAATAAGTGTTACAAATTTGGTATAGCAGAACCATATCTTATTCAACATTTAATAGTATTCAATTCAAATATATCTATACGAATATATAACAATAGAAAACACGAAACTAAAATTCAAAACTAATATATCATCAAATTGTTAAAAAGCATCAAAAGTATGAAATAGTACATGTCAAACTCTACAAAATTTATTGTGACAATTTCAAATTTCACTACCACAACAAATCTAGAAGCTTGCAAACAATGAATACGACATTCCAGCCAAACTACAAAACCAGCGTCAACCAACTCGGACAATGTATAATGACCATCTTGAGGTGCATCAAAAAGTGGCTCGTCCGGATTAAGAACATCCTCCACCCAAACAACTTTTTTCCATCTCCCACTTTTCTACCATGACAAATCTTCTGCACTTCAAGATGTCCTTTAGCTACCACTTCCATTTTCCGTGGCAATAATTGTACCGCTTGCCTTTCAACCGTAGAAGATCCAATACCAGCAGTAGATGAAGTAGGAGTATGGCTGGAATGGTGCTCGGTATGCGAACCAATTTCTGTTCTTAGTATCATCGCATTCATTTCAATCTGACTAACAAGTTATTATATAAATTATTGCATTTTAGCTAGAGTTGAATTCGTAATTCTATTTTCTTCATGCATTTGATCAATCTTCTGTTGCATCTCTATTTTCCATCGTTTATCTTCATTCTCTTTATAATTGATAATTGCTTTTGAAGATTGAGTGAATTTTACGTGCTACACAGCAGATGAGGAACTAATTGCACGGCAGTAGCTTCTTTTTTATCATTTTCAAAAACTTCAGCAACGACATCTTTTTCAAAAAAATTCAAACTAACTACTCCTTCATTACCATTAACACTAGCTTCTGATTTTTGCCTCTCTTCTCTTCTGCTGCTTCTACTAAAGACTGAATATTAAAACAAATTGATATAAAAATTTATAAGCATGTTATTAGCAGAACACAAAGTCTAGAGCAAGCCAACATATTTGTTAAAAGTTATAGTCAGTCTAGAGCAAGCCAACATATTTGTTAAAAGTCAGTCTAGAGTTTGCTGCATTTGAGTATTTGATAAAGAAGAAGAAGCAATTATAGTTGAAATTTTGGATAAGGTTCTTATGATTCTGAACATGAATAGTTTAACATAAAAGAATACTCTATATCCTTATTTTTCAATTAAAAGTGTCATATGCACAGAGTTTTTCTGCTGCAATTAACTCGTTTGAACTAACAACCAGCATAAACAAGAACAAAAAAACTAATAAAATCACGTATATTAGTGTTTCACCTTTTAAGCTTGTAAGAACAGCTTTCCCCATGTGAACTTAATATCAGGTAACTAAAGAGAGTCCAAAAATGATGGTAATGATAAGCATTTTACACACTAATTTTAACATATTTTTTAAGATAGCCTCCTGTAGTAATTTTAATTCATAGAATAATACATTGATTGGAATTTTATAAAACAAATTTATAATTATTTTTTATGCCTAAATTACTATGTGTATGTGCATCACACGTTCCAAAACACTTGTTTATAAATGTCTTTACTCTTTAGATCCATGTTAAATAAAAACTATTTTTTCTAGATTATTGTCCCAGTACAAAATATTTTTGTGGCAAGCCCGTCTTAGATCAAAAATATACCTGATATCTTTCCTTATTTCCTGCTACAAAGTATGCTATAATATCTTCCTATTACACACTGCACTGCCAAAATTGTTTTATAACTAAAGAAACTATGTGCTTGCTGTAAAGGACGATGGGTTGTAGATTTTTAATTTTTCCGTTGCTAATATTTTCAAATATTTTGACGGTTGAACCATGTTTGTGCTTTTGAACACTACAACTACGCTCCATTGTGATTGAAAAACATCACAGATCTTGCTCTCTCTTTTTATGTGAAAAATCATACAATTAAATTTTGCTTTCAAATTTCCTATCTTTCACAAGCAATTCTTGTTTGAGAATCAAATCCTCAACTCCCTTGATTTTTCTTACTCGATTCTTCAAACTTCAATTTTACACTTATTTATAAAATTATTCCATAACTCCACACTGCTACACGTAGTCACTAAGTCACCTATAATATTTCATGCATATTTAATTATATTAACAGTTGTCATAGAAAAAAAGGATAGTTAACTAATCTCTCATGCTTGTAAAATTCTTTATTCTGAGTTGCATAGAATAACGTATTTAGCATGTCGCAGGTATAGACCTTAGTTAGTGATAATATACGATTATCAATTACCAAAAATACGAAGATTGTATGTAACATCAGACACCACAAATAGTATCAGGAATCACAAAATATAATCATAACAAGATAGTAGGAGGAATCACCAAACCTAATCATAATCACATTTACATATTAGGAGGAACCCCTAAGTTGTGATAATTGTATGTTATATAATCACTCGCCGAATCGTTATCATCCTTTAGCAGGAGAAATCACAAAATCTACATAATCATTGCCTAAAAGCCAACAAATAGCTTAAAAATTAAAACAGGAGATCCTAAAAGACGAAAATAACTAGTACACAACAAAACAGAATAATCTCACCATGAAATCAGGATTCGAACAAAAAATCTCTTTAAATATATGCACCAAATCTAATAAATCATTAAATCAGAATCACACTAGTAATCAGATGCAAACAAGTGAGAACTAAGAAATGAGAGAGATGCTATTTTCATAATTTCAAATTTTTGATTATTGTCCTTAAAACTAAGTAAAAAGAGAACATAGGCCCTTAATGAATATGAAACATACAACTATGTCCTGCAAATTTAAACTACAAGTGCTTATCCTACTAATTTCCACTATAGGAAATGTAGATATATGTATCATTATGTACTAAATGCAGTCTAAATGAATGTTGCAAAAACTGACCATTTATAATGATGGATAAGATAATTTTAGTAAAAACATTATGAAAATGTTTTAGCAATGTTAATTGGATATTGCAATGTGATTTTTTTCATTGCAGCGATTGAAATGTGAACTAAGATAATAGATATTTGATTGTGACTGGGACGAAGGATACTAACTTCTCAAAATATCTTTCCATCACACAATACACTGCTAAAATTGTTTTGAAACTTGAACAATCTTTTAACTTTATTTAAAGAATTTCTGAAGTGTAGAAATAATATTCAAATATAGTTTCTGCACTAAAAAACTACCCACTAGCAGCAAGGAACCAAGGTCACTAGGCTATAGGTAAACTTTTTGACAGTTGGAAGCGGTATGCCTGTCATTTGGGTTAAGCTTTTTTGTTCTTCTAAAAAGAGGCCTTTTTAATCACAAAATATTTACAAAGTTTAAAGAGTAATATTTAACAACTGATGGGTTACAATTATATAGAAGAAAACTAACAAACAACATTTGAAAAGATCGCTTAGTCCAGCCCAGTTTCAGATATTATACTGGGCCATGTTTCTCATCTTGCTTATTATTTTCTTTTTGCAGAATTGGTCTTCTTATGTATGCTCACTTAACTTCCTTTTTAAGTTTATTGCACTAATTTTAGTAATTTTAACACAAAGACATTAGTCGTTCTTATCAGTTAGCGCTAAAAAATTCATTATAATGATTCGGATAGCTACCCACACAGATTTTGTTCAAATTCAATATTCTTGTTTATGCTGGCTGTTATTTTTCAATTAAACATGATCAATCAAATCAATCAAAAACTTACATATTTTTCTGCTGCGCACGGAAGCACCTATCTGGTTTTTCTACTTATGTGCGCTACTTTGCCGCCTTTACTCGTGTAGGCTTGCATTCTGGATTCTCCGCTTCCTAGATGAATATATATGAATTCATTTGTAAATTATACATACCATTAAGACTACATGTACAATAATGACTACATACCAATTCTTCATAAAGTCGAGTATATGATTTTCTTCCCAAAGTATGAGTTATGGTATTTTTTTTCTTTATTTTCAGCATTTGTTTTGCTTTGTTTTCTTTTCTTATCAGTGTACTTAATATCAACGAATTTCTCCCACTGAACTTTATCAATATCATTCGGACGATTATCAATCGCAACGTGTCTAGGTAAAAACTCTTTATCTTTCTTTAAATATTTGTCTCATAGCTTTGATTTTTCCGATCTAAAATATTGTGAAAAACCTCTCTTCAAAATAGGTCGAGCAATAGTTGGATCCAGATTTATGTCAAATTCTTTCTACAAAAGTAACCTGATTCATGTCAAAGTTAAATATAAAGGTAATCACTTATCAAATGTTTTATCAAAATAGGAGAAAACATCCTACATTAAATTGGTCATTATAGCAGAATTACATAAATACTCTCAACTTAGAGTCAGAAATCCAGAATTACCGTGAGACATAAATTAAGTTTATGTGAATCAACCAACGTTTAGTGTAAATCTTTAAAACATAAATTTAGTGTTATACTACTCCTAAATTTACTTTTCATCGTGAGATAGGACCTCAATAAAACTTTGATGATATTTCCATGTGAAATCAAAAGTTTAGGTGCTCTCAATGGAAAATAGAATGTTTGATTTGCTAAATAATATTTCCATGGAATTAAAAGACATGATTTAAATGAGTAAATAATTGAAGTAAAATACTGTAAGTGCTTTCCATAAATTATCCTTATAAAAGCTGTCTACTTTACTCCAATCATCGTAACTAACCAGAATACGTGCACGAATCAAAACCCCACAATGAGAACTCCATTTTTTCGCATCTCTGCCTTTAGCACCATCCATTTCAACAATTATTGAGCACTTTTCATTTGTTGGTGGAGGAGCAACGTCTTCTTCGGTGATTTCTTCACACCGTGATGCATTGTTGCAATTAGTTGACATTCTGCAATATACATGATAACTTGTGAATCAGTTGATAAATCAAGTATCATAGCACAAAAGGCTGGGTAGTGTTTAATCTATCTATATATAATAAGGAAACCTCCAATTGAAGCTTTTGAATTTACGAAACTACCCCTATTAGAAAAACTAAATTGAGGGTAGTACTACCATTTTCCTTTAAACTCTCACACAAATTTTGGCTTCTCAATTACCAAAATTACTCATTTACACATCTACCCGGTCTCATGCAATTCTGCTCCGGTGTGCTCGACCAATTAAAACACGCAGTTTTTTTACAAATTTTGCAAAAAACTCCTTCATCGAAAAAAAAGCACTTTTACGTGGATTCAATACCTCAAACAAAAAAAGCATGTTTTACTATTGTAGAATTCAGATGTCAACATAGATTCAATACATCAAACGAAAAACAAACAAAACATCACTAGTTACGATTATGTTTTTCTATCTAGATTCCACGCATTTCAACAATGTTAAGTTGTGTTCTCATTCAAATTGGAGTGCAAGTTTGTTGGCATCTCATAATCATCTGTGTCATCAGTCAAGTGCTTAGGCGAACGTCTTACAATGGACCAATCAGGATTTTGTATGTCTTTTATGTAAAAGATTTGGCTTGCTTCAGATGCAAGAATGAGAAGCTCGTCATGTTCTCCATTACTACTTTTAAGCTTCTTTAGATTTACCATCAGTAAACTAGAGTCCGTACAAACCTTAAACCCATGTGTTTTGTCGGCGATATTTACCCAGTCGCACTAGAATATTACATGTTGAAAATCATAATAATCAACCTTAATGATCTACTTGATAACACCATACCAAGTAGTATCATCATCCATAGGATTTAAATCTTTTGCGCTTGCGATAAAAGTTGTAATTGTATCCATGCAAACACCACTATCTTGTGCTGATGAGTGTTGTCGTAGTGCTGGGGAGAAAATACATAACCATTGATCCTATATTTGAGATTAGTTTTGGCTTCCCACATTGGACCACTAACATAATACCATAACAATGAATTCATGCAATTTTCTTCCATTAACTGTTAAAACCACTAAAATATATTAAATGAAGTCGTAATTGTGTAATAAAACTATTGTTTGCTTGAAGCCTAACAAACCTTGATGTGCAACCAATCAATGAATTCAGATTGTACAATAACTTCTGTCTTTGTTTGATGTTTTTTTTTATTACAGTGAGCATCTTCTAATGACAATCGATACTCACTACAAAGTAAACATGTTATATATTAAGTAAATAGAAAGCTAATTTATAATTTGTTAAAAAACACAAACCTATAATAATCGTCTAGATCTGGTATATCCATTCCAAAAAGTATCTATCTTCGAATTTGTATGCGTTGTACGCCATTTAGCTTGATAGTTTTACCCTCAATAATGGAGCATTCGTATGTATCATTACCATTCTCATCCAAGAATGTTGCTTGTTTAGAGCTATGATTTCCAGCACGTGGATCTGGCACATACTTCATTGCATGCCTAACAGATTCTGAAACAAGATATGCTTCGAAAATTGACACTTCCAAATATCGTTTATTGCTTGGTATGTTTTTACACTCCTTCATAGCTCTAAGAAAACATAAAATAATGCACGTTTTTATATTATCATTGGATAATAATTTGGATTATAATTATTAAAAAGAATGTCTCACCTTTCAAATGGATACATCCATGTATAATTAACCGGTCCGCAAAGTAGTGCTTGATCAGCTAAATGCATCATTGGATGTAAACTTATATCAAAAAACCGAGTGGGAATATAATGGACCAACACACGTAACGCCTCCGCAATCATTTCTTTGGAAGCTTGGACATGTTCTCGAATCAAAACCTTTGAATAATATTGAAGTACAAGCATACTTGCAAAATCACATGCCTCAAGTCATGAAACTTTGGAAATGCATGTTGAACCATGACAGGCAAAAAATGTTGGATAATAATATGATAGTCATATGACTTTCTAATATTCAAATTAGGTGGTTGAATGCTTACTAAGTTGCCTAATTTAGTTCCAAATCATGATGGAAGCTTTACGCCTTTTAGAACTTGACAACATTGGATCTTGTAAGCTTTATCAAATGCAAATTTAGAGGATTGTTTGGTTATATCGAATAACAAATTAATAAAATGCTCTGCCACATTCTTCTCAGTATGCATTACATCTATTGTGTGTCGCACTTTATGGCCACCCCAATACTCTAAGGAAAAAAGAATTGACTTTTTATACCACGCTGGTATTACACCATTGTCATTCTCATTTCCAAAGTGTTCATCATGATCAAAATCATCTCCTATACGCTTCTTTTTTCTATTCAATTTACCAGGTATGTATTTGATATGAGAAATTTTCTCTAAAAGAGCCGATCCTATCAGTCGTGTTGGAGGTTCCTAATACTCTATATCTTTATACCACCCATGTCTTGGTGCTCGATATGGATGGCCGTTCTTCCTAAATCTTTTGTACGTCATATAAACAATCTTATTACCAATGTGTTCCGCATCGGTCTCTGTAGCACAAATAGAGCATGCTTCATAACCATGGGTCACACAACCCGATAGATTCCCAAATGCAGGTAGATCATGAATTCCCCATAATAGCATTGCTTTCAATGTAAAATACTTGTTCTTGTCCATGTCAAATGCTCATATTGTCCAAAGTTGTTTCAACTCATCCACAAGGGATTTTAAATATACATCAATATCTTGGCTTGGTGCTTTAGGTCCAGGAATTAATAAACACAACATTTGAAATTCTGATTTCATGCACAATGAAGAAGGTAAATTATAAGAAACCATATACACAGGCCAACAACTATAACTATTAGACTGGATTGTACTAGGATTGAACCCATCGGTAGCAATTCGAAGTCAAACATTTCGAGCATTGTTAGCGAACTCTGGCCACTTATTCTTAAGCGATCTCCATTCAGCTGAGTCGATAGGATGACGCATGAAATCCCAATAAATTTTTGCTTCACTATGCCATAACATTTTTCGAGCTATCCATGGTATAGTGTACAATCTAGTTAATGTAGGAATTAATGGAAAATAATTTAAAACTTTTCTTGGTTTCTTTGTGACTTTTACAATTTCACCTTCATCTTTAACTTTAAATATCTAAGTATGGCAACGAGAACATCCAACGGCATCTTTATTCTCCTTCCAAAATAATATGCGATCATTTTCGCAAGCATGTATGCACTCTACATTCATTCCCAAATCCTTTAATATTTGTTTCATTGTAGGTTATTTATCCGGTAATGTATTTCCATTTGGAAGCTACTGTTTCAATCTCTTCAACAACTCGGTCACACTGTTTCCTGACCAATTGAATTCTTTTTTCAAATTATGTAGCTCTATAAGTACGCTTAATGTTGTAAGACCATCTTCACAAGAAGAATACCGTTTTTCATTTGCTTTTCTTTTGTACTCGTTGTACTTTCTTCCTAGATAACCATCACCGATACCGTGAATGCTATCATACAGTACACCATATGCATTGTCAATAAGGTTTCCAAGAGCACATTCTACATGGTTTTCCACTCGAATTTGATGAGATATGCAAGCCTCATTGGCGGTAACATTTGGTGTAGAATAGATTACTACACCTATGTCGTTCCTCTCACCGTGAAAAAACCACTCATCATATGTAATGACCCGTAAAATTCATGGATTTAATTTGGTTAAATTAATAAGTTTGTAATCAAATTTAGTAGAAAATTAAAATAAATTAAAACCTACTTATAGTAATTCGAAGTTAATTCAAATGATTTTAAGTAGTGAAAAGAATTTTACCTGTATATAACTTGAATATGAGAAATTTAAGGAAAGCATTAAACTGATTTAATGTAATAAACATCGTTAACAGTAAATGGAATATGATAATAAGAACAATTGCAAGTTTTGTATTTAGGGGCGAAATAATATTGATAGGTAATAATTGTTGTAGAGGATAAATTACAAATGTGATAAATTGTATAATGGTGACAACTATTGTTCGTTACCAATACATCAAATTAATAGCGGTTAAATGTAATTAATCATTGCCTTTTTGTAAGTTAAGAAATTAACTGAAAATTTTGAAGGTAAAATCAATAGAAAGGTTAACTATATGCATAAGATGGAAAGTTGAATAGAATTCTAATAAATGATAATAATGGAAAACTTATATAATCAATGTAGGAAATTAGTAATTACAATATTGTTGAAATTAATAAACGTTTCTTTGTTGATAATGAATAACATAACGGAAAGAGTAAATGTATTCATTTGAATATTAATTGCAATTGGATAGAGATTTTAAGTAACCATGTTAATGCAAGGTAAGTAATGCTAAATATAAAGTCAATAATAATGAATAGTGATTAATTCAAAATTTGTAACATATATTATAAAGGGGGAATTAATTTAAAGCACAAAAATTTCTATATCTTTTGCCTCAAGTACACGACCTCAATATTTTTACCACAAGGACAAATATTTTTCTAAAATTTATTCACAAGGACAAACATTTTTCAAAATATTCATAAGGACAACAAAACTGATACCGAGCTAAAAAATGATACCTAAAAACTGCTACCGATAAGTACAAACTGATACCTAAAAACTGCTATCTATAACTAAAAACTGATACCTACAGAAAGTTGTCCTTAAAGATAAAATATTGAAGGTCTGTCCTTGAGGCTAAAAAGCTGTAAAATTTTGTCCTTGACAATAATTTCCTGTATTATAAATTACCTGCTTATTTGTTAATGGAATTAGAATTTGTAATAAGTGATAATAAAATAAATGAATGTTACACTAATGGAAAGTGAAATAACGTTCGTTTAAAAAAGTTTGAGAAATTATAGGGTCGTATTTATTAAGCGTTACTTTAATAATTGTGATTAATTGTGAAATCAATACGGGAAGATGTAAAGTAATAACTTGGGAAGTAATACGTTATAAATTAATTATAACCTAAACCAAGGATTGAGGTTTCGGCCGGTACCCCGAAATTTCGGGGGTACCGGACCGTTACCGTTGTGCACGATCCGAAACCGACAGTCAAAATCGGTTTCGGATCTAGGGCAAAAAAAATATGAATCGAATCATTTTTGCTCAGAAAAAATTAAAATCATCAGTGGGATGAAGACCAAAAGCAAACAAAAATCAAAAGAAATCGAATAACATACCAAATCAGAAACTTTATTCACCAAAGCGTGGATCAACAGGAAAAGGCGAATGATTAATTCAAGTCGAAAGCCTATAAAATACAGTGCTTCAATTATATACTCACAACATCGAAGAAAAATCAATTTCTACTCGCGCTTCAATAACATAATCACGGTAACTTCTTCTTCCTTATCTGAGTTCGACGTCGCGATTCTTCTTCAGACGCCTTCGTGTTTTTTTTTTAAATCGAGAATTGGAAATCACGTTTTCGTATTTTTTTTAATCGAGAACTGGAAATCGTGATTTAGGGCTGGAAACGTGAATTATAAAAGAGGAAGGGGAGATCGTGGACTGGGTTGAAAATTTGAAATGAGCTGCGATTTGATTAAGTTTTATAATTTAATACTTTGGGCTGAAATGGGAGAGGTAGTTCGGTTGGGCTGGTTTATATTTAATAAATAATTTAGTTAAGGCAGTTTGTTTAATTCAATACTTTGGGCTGAAATGGGAGAGGCATTTGTATTTGGCTGGTTTATATTTAATAAATAGTTTAGTTAAGGGAGATTGCTTAATTTAGTTTAGCTTGTTTGTTTAATAGTAAGTGCAATTTGATTGTTATAATAATTATTCATACTTTCTGATAATATTGTTCCTCGCACTTTCTGATAATATTGTTCTCAATTCACAGGTACGCTATGAAAAACCAAGCAAACACTACAGAGATCGTTATCAGAATGTTTATTTACAAACTATTGAAAACCAAAGTTTGGACCGAAACCGAAACAAAATTGAAACTTTCGAAATTTACGAAATCATCTGAAGCTAACAAAATTTCAAACGGCCGAAACCGAGACCAAAACCGAGTTCTCTAACCTTGATCTAAACTTAAGAGTAAGTAAAGGGTTGGAATTGAACCTAATACCTTTAATTTGAAACTTATTTAAATAAATTGGATTCAAAGCGTAATAAAAGGATTATTTTAAGAAATTGAAATAAGTACTATAATTGGTAAAATAATTTACGTTTAAGATTTGAGATAGAAATTTGTTTAAAGAATTATAAAGTTATAAGTAAATCAAAGTGATGAAGTTTATGAATTATTGAATTTGAATCTTTAATAATGAGTTAATTTGTTAATGTATAATAGTTGGACTTATTGAAATAAATGAAATCAAATTTTAATTATTGCGTTAAATTAAAAATTAAGTTAAAAAATTGGAAATATTTATGTAATAATTTTAAATCCAATGGTAAACCCTCCTATTTGGAATATGAATGGAATAATCATTGATTCATTTAATTTAATAGAATTATTAGAAAGTTAATTTATAATTTTGAATTTAATGAAATTGAGAATTAATATTGAAATTTATAAATGAATCATCTAAATTTACATTTTTAAATTTGTTTAGAATCATTGTAAATGATTGAGGAATCATAGGTGATAAAATTTTCCAATTCTGAAACTGAAATATAAAATTTGGATTTATTTACTAATTCTTAATTTATTCAATTAATATAAAAATAGCCATTTTTGTCACGGACTCGGATTTCGACGAAACCAGTTTCATCGGATCCGTAACAGTGAATTATTGTAAGCTTTCAAATTTCGTAGCGATCGGACTTGTCGTTTGATCGTACGAACGCGAAACGCCTTAAAATCGATTTAATTGAAATCAATTTGAAAATATTGATTTCAGCATAACTTCTTCATACGATGGAATTTGGACGTGAAACTTTTTCCATCGCATTCACAATATTTTAAAATGCCTATTTGGATATATGGATTTACCCAATTTCGTTCTGGAGCCGAAACGGGCTTTTTGGGCCAATTATCGTTCAACACTTTTGTTTATCGGATCCATCTACTCTATTTTTAACCTACCTATATAAACCCAGTTATAAACCCTACCTTCATCTATTCTCATTTGTTTGTGCGTTCATTTCATCAGTTCCTTCTCTTCCCAATGGCTGCAAACCAAACCTAGATCAAATTACAATTTCAAAATCAAAGTCAAAATTCAAAGTTCTCAAAAAATTCTGATAAAAATATATGCTAATGCTCTCGACGAGCATAATTTAATGGTGGTGTTCGTTTTTATATTCAGTTCATCGGTTGATCAGAGTTTGTCGATTTAACCTCGGCCGTTCGTTCACGCTCGATGATCCGTGGCTGATCGTCGAATCGAGGATATGGGGTTGTAGAGAGGGCCGTGGGGATTGCATCGGGAGTGTTCGTTTGGGAAATCAACGGTGGGATCGTACTAAACAATTGGATTAGGGTTTCGGCTATAGGGTGCAAAGTGGCGGCCGACGCTCTTTTGGGGCAATCGAGGTCAGGTGATGTTCGCAGGGGTGGTTGTGGGTCGGCGGCTCGAAGGAGCGTGGTGGACGTGGCGTTGAAGGCGGCGGTTGCGTGATGAAGGGGGCGGCGGTTGCGTGATGAAGGGGGCGGCCGCGGTTTTGTCAGGGATGACCGAATTGGGTTCTTCATGAAGGCGTTCGGTTCCTGTAGCCGAAAAATAGAGGGGGTGGTGACGTGCAAGAGAAAGTTTGTTTATTTTAATTTAATTTTTATTTTAATTTCAATGATAAAATCTTAATAACTTGTTCACAGGATATCCGATTCACACGCGATTTTTTTGTTAGGATCGTAATAAAATTCCAGATCTGTTGACACTGGTTTGAACGAATTCTGAGACCGTCGAAATTTTGGGTTTAAATTGGATTTAAATTCGATTTAAATCCCAAAGGTGAGTGTTTTAACCCACTCGCAACTTCTAAGGTTTCTTATGTTTGTTAATTTGACTTAAGATATGAGTAGAAATTTATTTATGACTGTTTGGCAAGTTTTACTCATCATCTCTATTAAATCACATTTATTTAATTTAACTGTTAATTAATTTTATTATTTCATCTAAATTGACAGTTAAAATTTATTTATTTGCATATAAACTGATAGTTAAACAGTTAATAAATTTATTTTTGAATATAAACTGTTAGTTAATAACTGTTATTTATTACCTGTTATATTTTATATGATATATATTGATGTTTGTTTAAATTGATGATGATTGAAATAAATTGGTTGATGATTGATATTAGGTGAATGGATTATGTGTTCTATCTTATATAAACTGCAAGTTATCATGCATTTTCATTTCATTCGGGATTGCGATTTTAAATGATATACAACTGCATTTTTATTTTTAAATTGCGGATTGAAATAATAAATATCCGTATCACTTGACCATAGGATAGAAAATTATATACAGGTACCGCGGTATATATATGAAATTATTTTTGAAATGATTTTTATGGTTTGGATATGATACGGTTTAATAAGTAGTAAATTTGGATATGATAAATATATTTTATATATACATATATAGTTAAATTGTCAAATTTAAGCTATGCATAAATCTGTTAAATAAAAAATGAATAAGTTGAAAAATGGAATTTGATAATTTATATTATATGATTAAGTGCAGGTTTAAGATCTTGTATATATATAGAGCTTTAAATGATTCAAATCAATTAAGATTGAAAGATAAATTGGAAATTTAATTGGAATTGAGCTTATTTGAAAAATTAACTCCATAAGTTGATGTTAACTTATTTAAAATTGGAAATTTTAGGTATGATATTTATAACTGGATTTAATGAATAATTCTAGTATAAATAAATGGAAGGAAATAATTAGTGTTAAAATTTAGTTTATTTTAAATGGTTATGGATTTATCATCTAAACCTTTCAAACTAAATAATAGGAAAATGAATTGTTGGTTTGAAATTCCCAATCTTAGTTTTAAAATTCATTAAATACTCCAAGTTTGAAAATATTGAAATCGAAGTGTTTTATTCAAACTGAAAGTGAATCTAAAAGTTATGGGTTTAGACTGAATTTAAAGTGAATAAAGACTGTGAAGGTGTGGGAATTATTTATTTTTAAAGAAATTTTAAATTAAAATGTTTTATTTTATATACTATTGAATATCCAAACCATTTAAGTTTTGAAGTTATGGTTTTAAAACTATGGATTTCGAAGTATTATGTTGAAAGTTAAAATTTAAATATTTGGTTTCGAGGTATTATAAATTTTAAAAGTGGCATGATTTTGGAAAAGAAATATATTTGAAATAAAATGATATCATATTTAATTGGGTTTTAAAGGAAATAATATCGTATTTATGCGTTTTGAAATGGATAATTATATTATGGTTTTGAAAGTATAATTATTTTTAAATGACCGCGGTGTTATAATAACGTTTGGTTGTTGAAGAGACCGGGATCGGAAGTTGTCATACTCTCTGCCAACTCCGAAAACCACTTTAACAACCGTGTACGCGGTGGAAATTCCAAAATGAAGTAGGATGGTGGCGGCGTTTCATTTAAGGTAAATACGTGGACCCAACTCCCGTGAGTTGGCATAAGGTGGCTAAAACAGGAGCGATTCTCGGGCCAATGAGGTCATTCCTCTGATCGGATGCACTCCTTCGATATTATACTCTGACTTTTGGATTTGGATTCGGTGGCCACTTTTATTTTGATTTGGGGGTGTTGTTCGAGGTGGGCGGTAGCTGCGCGCTGCGCGTTTCCACCAGCCCGGATGCGTAATTGGTATATCTACCCTGGCATTGCCTAGT
This sequence comes from Allium cepa, assembly GCA_030765085.1. Taxonomy (NCBI): domain Eukaryota; kingdom Viridiplantae; phylum Streptophyta; class Magnoliopsida; order Asparagales; family Amaryllidaceae; genus Allium; species Allium cepa. The sequence continues at coordinate 253,652,341 of CM060944.1, read as the reverse complement.
TATGCTGTGTCACCTACCCTATCGCGCCTTGTACGAGTTTGGTTTTCTCCCGTAGCCCGTGTGGTATCCTCTGGTGGCTTCCCGATCAGGAGTGACTATGATATTGGATGGACTACTGAGACTATTATGTGTTAAGGGGAATATTGGGTCACTCCTTAACGCTATTTATAAGTATGTTTATTTTACTATAGACACTGGTATAATAGCGAAATATACTACATAATAAATAGTTTAACGGATCCTTAAAGATGCGAATTCCGAGCATCTTTTGAGTTATTGCACTCATATTTATTCCTGTTGATTTAACTTACATAAGATCTTTTAGTTCTGACTCGAGTGTTTGGCTTTTCAATTCGCTCGGGTCAGTCCGAGCGTTTCAGGATTTGAAGATTTTATTTCTGGAGGACGACGACGGAGATTTTATTATTATTATACTGTATGGTTCCACTACACTGTATTCCGCTGCATTAATATTTATTGGTATGTGAACTCTGATATTTATTGTATAAAGAAGAATCAAATGTTTTGTAAATAGTTTTATGAACTGTATATTGATTATTATATTTTATCCTTCCGCTGTGAGATTCTGGTTTGTTTTATTTTTCTTGTTTTTTTTTATTTACCCCATAACAATCCGTCCTTCCGTATGGTTTGAATTGGCACGTGTGTCGATTTAAAGCGTGCGAAAAGGTGGGACGTTACATCTGGTATCAGAGCTTTGGTTTAGCGATAAACCTTAGCTTTGTGGGGTCTAACTCTTTATTAATAGGGTAGTAATACCCTATGGGAGTCGCTGAGTGTATATATGAGAGAGCGTATTTGTTAGTGCTATAAAAGGTTTTAGTATTGTGTTAATTTGTTCCGTTTTGTATTTATAAATTATGGTTGGTGCATGGGACGCTATGACATCAATAGGGATTTCTAAACACTTAATAGGACAGACCGATATAATATTTGTTTTAATATAGGTGAATGAAGTAATTTTGCCTATTATATTTTCTATATATAAAATAAATTTTTCAAGGGATATCTGTATTTGGCTGCAATAGATTGGTTGTTAGATAATAAAGTGTATAAATAATAATAGAAATAAGATTGAAAAATAAAATAAACGAAATTTAGAAATTTAGAATTTATGTTCTGGGGTTTTGAAAATCCCTTTCGAATGAATTTTGGAATATAATAACATTGTTTATAAGTATTTTCTATTATAAATATTTTAATATAATTCGGAAGAATTGTTATAAAGAAGATTTTGGAGAAAATAAGTTTTGTACTTTCCTCTCTGTCGCTGGAAAATAATTTCGGTGATGGCGGCCGCATCATCGACTTTCATTTTCGAGTTTCGAAGGGGGAAGGCCACTGTAGTAGTTCTACTGTAGATTCATTTTGAAAAATATATAAATTTTGAATTGTTTTAAATATAATTAGAGATATATAAGTGTAAGAATATATTTATCTACTATTTTGAAATTTAACCCGGTATTAAATTCTTAAATTTCCATTAATTAATTTGTTCAATTAGTGTAGTGAAATGAAAAGTAAGTAATTAATAATTTAAACCTCTAATTTAGGTAAGAGACTTAATACTAAGTTATAAAAGTGAAAAAAAGGAAGTTGAAATTGTAACTTATAAGACAAAAAGGTAAAAATTTATTTAACAATGAATTAATTAAAAGAACAAGAAAACTTGTATAACTTTCAAGTACATTCTTTAAAAACATATATAACTTACCAAATATTAAAAGTTGAAATGTTAATAGGAAATGTAATGAAAATTGTACAAGTAAAAGTAGGTAATGAAGTATTAAATGAATTTGATATTATAAATGATAATTTAATGTTATAAACTTAAGTTATAATTGAAATTTTACTATAAGTGAATATAATTAAAGGTAGTAGTTCAAATAGATGATTATTAACTTAAGTAAATAAATGGAAATGCTAAGAAATAAATGGGACATGAATACTATTGATAAAAATGAAAATAAATGAGGGCATGCAACAAATGAATAATTATAATGAAATAAAATGAACTGGCATGACCTGAGTTAATGGAAATGAATAATTGTAAGTAATAAGTGAAATTAAATGAAACAAACATTGAATGAGTAGATGAAATTAAAAGTTTGTTAGAAATAAATGTAAATTATAAAAGGAAAATTTATGTGATATGAATAAAAAGAGAAATTTAACAACAAATGTATGAATGAAATTAATAAGGATAAACAAAATTTATTGTTCAAATGGGTTGTTGTTTGGTTATGGTTGTATGGGTAAGATACTTTAAAATTTTGGATTTGGGTGAATGAATGATCTATTTAGTTTTATCTTAGACTGTTGAGTAAATGATGCGCTCGTAGTTTATTCTTCATTCCGTACAATTTAAAAGTTTTGAAACCCGAACAACTATTTGTTGTTTGATTGAATGGTTGTTTTGTATTTGTTGTGTATGTTGTTGTTGAAATTGATGGTTGTTGTATTGATTTGTTGTTAGTGATTGAAACCACTTAAATATTTCACTTTATATAAATTGTTAACCCTTTGGATTATATAAGTAAAATGCAGGTTATGGAAGCAATTGCTACTGCTTTTGGTTCCATAAAATAAGAGTAGCTTGCTCGACAAATAGGTACGTTGCGGATTACGTTTTATAGAGCTATTTTATATATTTTCCCGGGTTAGGATATAATATTTTGGATAATATATGTTATATAATTGTTATATTTTGATATTATATTTTCTTCCGAGCCTCTCCGTACAAAGGAGACTCTGTCAAAAAAATTCCGTAAATTTTGAACTTAGAAATATTTTGAAAATGTTTCCCAAGCTTTAATAATTTAAATATAAAAGATTTAATAGTTATAGATTAGGAAATCTTATATAAAGTAATTAATTTTGTAAATTTAATTGTTTATAAGTTAATATTTTGAATAAGATGTATTGTTATTCTTCTTTTTCCCCTTCTTTTTCCTTTTCGGGGATGAAAAGTTTTGAGTGGGGGAGAGTGCAACGACCCGTAAAATTCATGGATTTAATTTGGTTAAATTAATAAGTTTGTAATTAAATTTAGTAGAAAAATAAAATAAAATAAAACCTACTTATAGTAATTAGAAGTTAATTCAAATGATTTTAAGTAGTGAAAAGAGGGGGGGTGGTGACGTGTAAGAGAAAGTTTGTTTATTATATTTTAATTTTTATTTTAATTTCAATGATAAAATCTTAATAACTTGTTCATAGGATATCCGATTGACACGCGATTTTTTTTGTTAGGATCGTAATAAAATTCTGGATCTGTTGACGCTGGTTTGAACGAATTCTGAGACCGTAGAAATTTTGAGTTTAAATCGGATTTAAATTCGATTTAAATCCCAAAGGTGAGTGTTTTAACCCACTCACAACTTCTAAGGTTTCTTATGTTTGTTAATTTGACTTAAGATATGAGTAGAAATTTATTTATAACTATTTGGCATGTTTTATTCATCATCTCTATTAAATCGCATTTATTTAATTTAACTGTTAATTAATTTTATTATTGCACCTAAATTGACAGTTAAAATTTATTTATTTGCATATAAACTGATAGTTAAACAGTTAATAAATTTATTTTTGAATATAAACTGTTAGTTAATAACAGTTATTTATTACCTGTTATATTTTATATGCTATATATTGATGTTTGTTTAAATTGATGATGATTGAAATAAATTGGTTGATGATTGATATTGGGTTAATGGATGATGTGTTCTATCTTATATAAACTGCAAGTTATAATGTATTTTCATTTCATTCGGGATTGCGGTTTTAAATGATATACAACCGCACTTTTATTTTTAAATTGCGGATTGAAATGATAAATATCCGTATCACTTGACCATAGGATAGAAAATTATATACAGGCACCGCGGTATATATATAAAATTATTTTTGAAATGATTTTTATGGTTTGGATATGATACGGTTTAATAAGTAGTATATTTGGATATGATAAATATATTTTATATATACATATATAGTTAAATTGTCAAATTTAAGCTATGCATAAATCTGTTAAATAAAAAATGAATAAGTTGAAAAATGGAATTAGATAATTTATATTATATGATTAAGTACAGGTTTAAGATCTTGTATATACATATAGATTTTTAAATGATTCAAATCAATTAAGATTGAAAGATAAATTGGAAATTTAAATGGAATTGAGCTTATTTGAAAAATTAACTCCATAAGTTGATGTTAACTTATTTAAAATTGGAAAATTTAGGTATGATATTTATAACTGGATTTAACGAATAATTCTAGTATAAATAAATGGAAGGAAATAATTAGTGTTAAAATTTAGTTTATTTTAAATGGTTATGGGCTTATCATCTAAACCTTTCAAACTAAATAATAGGAAAATGAATTGTTGGTTTGAAATTCCCAATCTTAGTTTTAAAATTCATTAAATACTCAAAGTTTGAAAATATTGAAATCGATGTGTTTTATTCAAACTGAAAGTGAATCTAAAAGTTATGGGTTTAGACTGAATTTAAAGTGAATAAAGACTGTGAAGGTGTGGGAAGTATTTATTTTTAAAGAAATTTTAAATTCGAATGATTTATTTTACATACTATTGAATATCCAAACCATTTAAGTTTTGAAGTTATGGTTTTAAAACTATGGATTTCGAAGTATTATGTTGAAAGTTAAAATTTAAATATTTGGTTTCGAGGTATTATAAATTTTAAAAGTGGCATGATTTTGGAAAAGAACTATATTTGAAATAAAATGATATCATATTTAATTGGATTTTAAAGGAAATAATATCGTATTTATGCGTTTTGAAATGGATAATTATATTATGGTTTTGAAAGTATAATTATTTTTAAATGACCGCGGTGTTATAGTAACGTTTGGTTGTTGAAGAGACCGGGATCGGAAGTTGTCATACTCTCTGCCAACTCCGAAAACCACTTTAACAACCGTGTACTCGGTGGAAATTCCAAAATGAAGTATGATGGTGGCGGCGTTTCATTTAAGGTAAATACATGGACCCAACTCCCGTGAGTTGGCATAAGGTGGCTAAAACAGGAGCGATTCTCGGGCCAATGAGGTCATTCCTCCGATCGGACGCACTCCTTCGATATTATACTCTGACTTTTGGATTTGGATTCGGTGGCCACTTTTATTTTGATTTGGGGTTGTTGTTCGAGGTGGGCGGTAGCTGCGTGCTGCGCGTTTCCACCAGCCCGGATGCGTAATTGGTATATCTACTCTGGCATTGCCTAGTTGTGCCGTGTCACCTACCCTATCGCGCGTTGTACGAGTTTGGTTTTCTCCCGTAGCCCGTGTGGTATCCTCTGGTGGCTTCCCGATCAGGAGGGACTATGATATTGGATGGACTACTGGGACTATTACGCGTTTAGGAGAATATTGGGTCACTACTTAACGCTATTTAAAAGTATGTTTATTTTACTATAGACACTAGTATAATAGCGAAATATACTACATATTAAATAGTTTAACAGATCCTTAAGAGATGTGAATCCTGAGCATCTTTTGAGTTATTGCACTCATATTTATTCCTGTTGATTTAACTTACATAAGATCTTTTAGTTCCGACTCGAGTGTTTTGTCTTTTCAATTCGCTCGGGTCAGTCCGAGCGTTTCGGGATTTGAAGATTTTATTTCTGGAGGACGAAGACGGAGATTTTATTATTATTATACTGTATGGTTCCACTACACTGTATTCCGCTCCATTAATATTTATTGGTATGTGAACTCTGATATTTATTGTATAAAGAAGAATCAAATGTTTTGTAGATAGTTTTATGAACTGTATATTGATTATTATATTTTATCCTTACGCTGTGAGATTCTGTTTTGTTTTATTTTTCTTGTTTTTTTTTAATCTACCCTATAACAATTCGCCCTTCCGTATGGTTTGAATTGACACGTGTGTCGATTTAAAGCGTGCGAAAAGGCGGGACGTTACATCATATGTTGGATCCATACCGTAAATTATTAAGTGTTTCTCGACTGTTTTGAAAAATAGTTTTTTTTGAATTTCTACACTTTTTGCAAGGACAATTGCACATGTCAAATTCAGACGATGCATGATGTCTTGCGAAATTTGTAAAATGTCGAACTTTCTGTATGTACTCATCGGTGTTCCTACGTCGACATCTAATCCACTCTCTCGAAAAAGATAACGACATTAGCAAGAACTTTTATCTCTTCCTGTCATTTCATATAAACACACAAAAAATTAAGTAAACAAATGACACATCATATATGGGGACATAATCATTGGTGAATTGACACTCTTCAAATTGTGTATCATTTTCAGTTTTAGTCCATTATGAATTAGTCATTATATAGGGGTTCAAAGCACCTATGTTCTAATTAAGGATTCTGGTATGTCATAAATTTGGTCCATTATGAAACGTGGACAAATTTTTATGTACAAATTGCTAAGAAAAAAAAGTAAAATTGTTATAATATATGTAAATATATAAGTGAATATGCTTTTATGGTTTTTTGTTTAGTCCCACATCATGGAATTAGTTAAGTCATTTGCTCTGAAGCCTTTATATAAAGGAGGCTATGTAATGTAAATACATATATATTCTCAGAAGTGAATAATATATCTTTTGTCTCTCTTCAATGGCTTCTATTTTTCTTTATTCTATAACACGTTATCAGCACGATCTATACAAAAAAAAGTTATGGATCTACAATTGTGATAATTCATGAAATCATATCTATTTTTTTCCAGATGCAATTATAGATCTCATAACGTAAGTCATTTTTCTGATGATTTAATCTTCCAAATCATTTTTTATATATCTCGTTCCATTCTAGATCTACTTCTTCAGATCTAAATCTATTGTCTTATTTTTTAGACTTTATTATACTAGTCTTATAATTTTATATCTTATATAGATCTAAACTTTGAGATCTAATTCTTATTTTGTTGGTTATTATGTTTCAGATCTAATTTGTTTGTTGTTGCTATTTTTCTGATAATATTATATTGTAGATCTCAATATCATACTTATTTTTATGCTTTTGAGTTCATTTATTTTGGAATGCAAGTTTGAACTTGACAAAATTTTGATATTGTTGATTAAAGCAAATTTTTTGACATGGATTTGAGAAATCAAACATGGTTGGTAAATGGGGTTTTCATTTTGAAAACCTTTTAATTTGATTTAGATTTGAATGCAGACTTTGGAAATTATTTTGATATATGATTTATATTTCCAGAAGAAATATTTTATTGTTTCTAAGAGAAACAAATATAAATATAATACGTATCTAAAGATCGTATTAAGTGAATGAAAACATTAGTAAAAGCTTACATGATAAGCTTAATACCTTCCAATGTTTCCTTTAAAAAAAAAGAAAAGGAAATAATAATTGAGAACCTGCAGTTTTCATAAATCAGTAAATTACAAGTTTCCTCAAAATAAAGAACCAGAAGTTCTAACTAAAAAAAAGGATTATATATCAAAACTCAAATATATAAATTTGAGATGTGAAGCTTTGAATTATTAGAAAATTTAATTCAAATTATGGTAAATTTCAATTGCAATCAAACCTGAAGTTTGATAATGAAAATCAAGTTGTACCATTTAGGATCTAAAATACTAAACAAAGACTTTTTTTTTAAAGTAAAATTGGAACCTGAAGTTCTAAAAATATTTGCCAATGGTATTAACTACTAAATCAAATAAATATATAGAAACTTGTTCACTCCAGAAGTAGTGAAAATAATATATTAAAAAAAAATCTCCAGAAGAGATTTGTTGATATATTTGGCGTTTTTACTAAACCAAATAAATATATAGAAACATATCTACTCTTCTACTCTCTTTCTTTTTAACTAAAAATAAGGCATTCTAATAGGAAGTTTATTTCCTAATTCTTTTCCTTCTTCCATGCATCCAGTCACTTTTCAAAAGGTAAAATATAATAGATCTGAAATAATCTTAATTTCCTAAATTTCTAAAATAACTTGTGTTGATTTGAAGATTTACATGTTTGTTTTGATATATTTGGTAAAGAATTACGAAGTTAGTTTTCTTATGAAAATAATAATGATTTGGATCTGAGATTTATAGTTATTTATGATTATGAATAATATGGATAGATCTGAGATAATTTTGTTTATTTAGAAATCCTGATTATTGGGAAATAAAGTTTCGCTTTAAGATATTCATTTTAATTTTATTATTGAGTAATATTGAACCTATATTTGAGATGAAATTGTGTTACTTTGAGTACTGTTTGTTCAATTAGTTCATATATTTATAATGAAATTATTTTGCTATGACAGTAGTTATATCCTGAACCACATAAAGGTTAATTGTAGTTATTTTTATCACAAATGAATTAATTGCAAGTGTTATGGTAATAAATTAAATCATTTATTGTCATAAATGCATTAAATGCATTGATTATTGTAAATTAAATGACGTTGTATGTTTGTGTTTGGAATAAGAATAGACGTATGATTTACTATTTGATGTATTTATTTTGACAACTAATGTCTGTTATAACGGAAAAAATAGGTTTAACAACTCAAAGGAATTATTTTAATAGAAGTTGTATAACTCAAAGTCCAAGGCCTGAAGTCTGGAATTATGAAAAGATTTTCTGACAAACTTTACAAGCTTGAATTCTTGTCAGTATTTTTTTTAATTTGTCAAAATGTACAAGCTTCTAAAAAAAGGCAGTTTACACAAAATTTGAGAAACCGAAGTTCATAATAAATTAGTGAACTTGAAGTTCATGAATTAGAAGCCCGAAGCTCTATTGAAATTGTGTAAAATGATAAGGTTGTACTTCTTGAAGAAGTTAAAGGAAAATAATATATTATCATATGAGATAATAATGCTGCATTCAAGAGATTACAAAAATCTCCAAATGAGTTATACCTTACCTTATATCTTCATATTTGTATTATATTAACCAAATATCCCGAAGATATTATGTTATATGATATATCAAACATCATTGGATGTGTGTGTATTAATCTCTTGAAAAGATGTTTTAGAGATTTATTTATATTTATATTGCAAAATATAACATCCCAGAAGAGATGTTATAGAAATTTTATTTTTGTTACATTGCAATTCCTTAAAACGAAATACTATATTCCCCGAAGGAATAATGATATAATTTTTTTTTAAGTAATAATAATAATTTATCGAAAAAAAACGATATTGTATACCAATGTTATACTCCAGAAGTAGCGGTTTTATCTTTCGCGTCTTACTTTCATTTAGTGCATCTAATTTTGTTACTGTATTTAAAGTCTGATATGTCATTTCAAAGATAGTTACAACAAAAAAAAAATTCCAGTAGGGATGTTTTATGTTATTGTAAATGTAGTAATTATGTAATTTCTACAAATAGAAGCCATTGAAGAGAGACAAAAGATATATTATTCACTTCTGAGAATATATATGTATTTACATTACATAGCCTCCTTTATATAAAGGCTTCAGAGCAAATGACTTAACCAATTCCACGATGTGGGACTAAACAAAAAACCATAAAAGCATATTCACTTATATATTTACATATATTATAACACTCCCCCTTGAATATGCGTCTTCAAAATCTTGATATAATTCATGATGAGTAGATTACTTCCTATTTTTAAGTATCATTGTAATGGAACTCTTAATATCCATTGAAGTGATAGTTGCGATACGCAAATACTTATTAAAGTATACAAACTTCTGAAGAATATATATAACTTTTGTAGTTATAAAGAATGAAAAAGACATGAAGTGTAGATTACAAATTTCTTCTAAGTATTGTTGTAATGAAAATCTTGATACATCAAGATAAGTAGATTACTTCCTGCTTTCTATTAATGTTGTAATGAAATTTTTAATATTCATGAAAGATGTATAGTTGCAATGCGCAAAACTAATTTGAAGCATAAAAATTAAAGCACATGAAGTGTTTTTCATAAAATTAGCATACAAATGCATAAAATGCAAACCATATTTGGAAGAAACAATCTTAGAAAATTTGATTGTATCAAAGAAAACTATTAATAAATTGTATTATAAATGAGATACATATTTATGAATCCAGAAGTATCTATAACCAATTTAAGTTATCGAAAGACGAATATGAATTCAGAGGAAAAATTAAAATCAGGGGGAGAATTCATAAGTATTTTATAATGCACTCTTTTTCCTTAACTAAGATTTTTTCCACTGGGTTTTTATTAGTAAGGTTTTAATGAGGCATTACCTTGATCCAGAAGTATCAACTTCCTAGTAACATTTGAAATAAGCTATAATGTACTCTTTTTTTTCTTATTTAAGATTTTTCCCACTGGGTTTTTCTTATTAAGGTTTTAATGAGGCATTATCTTGATCTAGAAGAATCAAACGTCTTTTCAAGAAATAACATCTCAAATATGTTATTTAAGTTAAATTATATTTTTATCCTTGACTAAGGTTTTTCCCATCGGGTTTTTCCTTTGTAAGGTTTTTACTGACGTATTAAATTGATCCAGAAGTATCAAACTCTATCTGATACAATAAATTATTGAAATATGACATACTATATTGTACTCTTTTTCCTTCACTAAGATTTTTCCCATAGGGTTTTACTTAGTAAGGTTTTAATGAGGCATCAGTTTGATTCAGAAGTACCAAGCTTCATTTAAAGAAATAAGAAAATAAAATATGTCATTGTACTCTCTTTCCTTCACGAAGATTTTTCTCATTGGGTTTTTCTTAGTAAGGGTTTAATGAGGCATTATTTTGATCCCGAAGTATCAAACTTTTAGAAGGAATATCATTTTTAGTATGATATCTATAATTTCACAAGTTGCACTCTTTTCCTCTTTCAAAGTTTTTCCCATTGGTTTTTTCTTACAGAGGTTTTTAATGAGGCAACGGACAATATCTATATCGACTGAATAGATAAATGCAAGCAAGATAATAATGAGGGAGAGCAATCATCATACACGTTTCGAAACGAACAATTTCTAGTTATCAGAGGATTCAAGATTTTGAAGACGCATATTTAAGGGGGGGTGTTATAATATATGTAAATATATAAGTGAATATGCTTTTATGGTTTTTTGTTTAGTCCCACATCGTGGAATTGGTTAAGTCATTTGCTCTGAAGCCTTTATATAAAGGAGACTATGTAATGTAAATACATATATATTCTCAGAAGTGAATAATATATCTTTTGTCTCTCTTCAATAGCTTCTATTTTTCTTTATTCTATAACAAAAATAGATATTTATATATAATTTCAAGCATTTTTATTGGTTGAGCGCTGTAAAAACGGAACTTGGGTCTAGTGATTTGCTATCACTAGCATACAAAACCACTTTAGTGGTTCACGGAGCGACAAGGAACAAATTTAGTATGTAGCTTTCATAGGGCCATGACACGGGTTAATATAAAAGAGAAATATTGATCAATTAGAAGAGAAGGGAAAAAACAACTTTTCAACTGCAAAGGAAGATGCTTTTACGTGAGTAGATACCGACTAGGATATGTACTTTAAATAGGTAATAAAGTTTTCACCTTCTCTTTCGAGATACAATGCATGAGCAAAATGGCACAGTGTATTGTTTGTCCATACTACACTAGATACCAGCACTGTCTCCGCTATGGGTCAGATCGAGAGGGCCTACTAAATGAACGGGTAGGATATTGTGTAGTGTTGCTGCAGATGTCAAGATGATGAGCTGATGTCACATATATATGCCAATACGTGTTTAAAGAAATTGGAAATGGGCCATGGATTTATCCCAAAGAAGATGAAGACCGCTCTACTATTATTGGAGGGAGGTGAACAATCTATTATTGGTGGTCCAGAACGAAGAATCTGACATACTCATGATTTCTCACCCAAATGTTTGGAATTAACTCCTATACAAGTGCCGATATGAGCGCGAACACGTGCTTACGCACACGGAATGATCGACATCGTAAATACTAAATCCAAATATAAATTATGGGGCACTTGTATAAATACGTAAATGAACCGGCCATGCATGGCAGCAGATGTCTATTTCCAGACTGTTCTGGTCTGATAGAAATATGGATTTTGGAAACATGCATCATAACTAATGTTAGCAGTTGTTGTACGTAAATGGATTATGTATGAGATTATGTAATTTGAGTCAATAGTGTAGTACATTGGTTTTGCAGATATCAGTGTAAAATTAAACATGGCTTCAAATGAGAAATAAATCAGTTATAGAGGTTGACGTTGTGCTGAAATTGATATGACTGAAAATTTGTATTAGAATTATTAAGATTAACGCATTATACTCAAGACAACTGGCCATGCTTACCGCAAATATGGTCCACTCCATGGTCTTTCATAACCGCAGTTTAATTTAAATGCAGCCTTGTCATATTTATACATTTAAACGGATAGATTGAAAAAGCATGTCAAGTTACAGCAGCAGACCAGGACGTTTACATTTTACACAGTTCTGTCAGACAACATTAGCAGGGACAGAAGATATGTGTAACCTTTGCTTTTCAAACTGGGAAGCTAGCTTATAGCCTGAACCACAACTTCATCACATTGATTCGTAAGAAAGATAAGCCAAAAACCATAGCTAATTATCAACCTTTTTCATATGCAAATATTTTGTATAAGAATATTTCTAAAATAATTTATGCTAGAATAAAAAACTCCCATTTCTTATTGCAGAAAATCAATCTGCATACGTGCCAGATAGAAATATTGGAAAAATATATTTTACTTGCTCATGAACTTATTAGATATTGAAAGTAAAAAATATGCATCAAAATCAGTCTACAAAAGGCGTATGATATGGTGAATAGAGAGTTTGTGTGTTGCGTGCTAATTGATATAAGAATCTCTGTCTCGCTTGTAAATATGATCTAGGAGTGTAGCAGCTGTCCAACATTTTCTATAATGGTAGATGGAACACCACATGGATTTATCACATCTTACTAGGGCCTATGTCAAGTTAATCCTCTGTCTCCCTAACTTTTTTGTGTGGCCATGAGGTTTTTTTCTCTTATAATGGAAGATGCACTCATCTTAAATCAGTTACAGCCTATTTCATCTGTTCAGGCAATTATTTTTCATTCATTATACATTGACGATGTTATGATTTTCCTAGGTGCCACTGTCCCAAATGCAGTAACCATGACTACTATTTTCGATCAACTTGCAAGCATAGTGGGACTACAAATAAGTCAGGTTAAATCAAAAGTTCATATTAGTAGAAAAGTTTCCAATGAAGATCAACCACTATCAATTTTGGGGGATGGCAGGTGATAGTATACCTATAAAATATTTAGGTGTACCCCTAACAAATGATTATATCTGTGCATATCATTGCACATTTCTATCGAATAAGGTTTTTGTGAAATTTAAAGACTGGTATAGTGATTTAATATCCACTGCAGGGAGAGATGAATTAATTCAAAATACTATCACACTAATAGCGCTATATTGGTTTCTTATTTATCATTTACCAAGCTCGGTGTTACATAAGATAGAAAAAATGTGTGCAGACTTTTTTGGGTGGCAGAAATCATAAAATTGCTTAGGAATTATTACGCAGACCAAAATCAGAAAGGGAATTGGGCTTAGATTATTTAAAGAGCTTCTTCAAACATCTTTATTAAAACCACCGTGGACACTTCTTACAAAAGATTGTATGTTGAGTGCATGGATGACAAATAATTATTTACATAATTAGAAATTTTGGGTTATGGCAATTAATAATATTTTTCTTGCACCAAAAAGTATATATTATGAGCCAGAGATGCAGCTGTAAGTCTAATGCACAGGATAATTGTAAATGGAAATTCTACACCACATATGGTTTTACCCCTGGCTGAACCATAAACCTATGGTAGAATAACACAGTTTAAGACCGACTGAAGCAAAAGATTGTGCAGTTCGTTGCATACAACAATAATCATATATTTATCATTAAACTTCCATAAGTATATGTGAGATGTACATTTACCACTTTTGATTCATTATGTTCCAACAAATTAGAGGACGAACTTATATATTAGGCTCCAAAATTTTGTGAATCAATCACTATATGAAGTTATAGTCACGTAAAACATAAATTCAAGTTTCTAATAATAGTTCAGATTAACATTGCATCGTTATAACTACACTGAGTAAGATATTTTCAAGTCATTTAAATATTCATTAGCCATTCAATCTTAAATACACATTATACAGCATGTGGTAGCCGGCGTTTTATCCAACAGTCGTTGACTTGCATTATAAATAGTTCTCAGAGTTGTACAAACAAAGATATAATTTCGATATGACATAAGCTTATAATGTTATACTTTGAGCATACACGCAAAGCTAACATAGAATTAAAAAGTCCATAATAGATGGGTATCTATGCATAATAGCATTTACAGTCATAAGCACAGTGATATTGTTTCAAAAAATCGAACGCTGGTGTGCATTAACAAAGACCATAGTATTCCATGTGTGTAAATACAATTATAAGAGGTAAATTGGTTCTAGAAGCAATGTTCTTAACCCATCAAACAAATTATGGACAATAACTAAAAACGTGTACAAAGAGATTGCTTCAGATAAAAATAATAATCCTGCTTTCAGTAACCTAAAAAATTGATTCATACTTGAGGACTAATAGAAATTTTGATCCAAATTAATGGTGATCCAGGTAAGAAAAAATGGCATACCACCTCTCTTAACAAATTATTGAAAAAAACCTTAAATAAACAATCACTTCGAAAGTGCACCGGAGCAATAGGTATTTAATCGAATTGAATTACATACAAAACCCTAAATAAACAATCTTAAAACATACAAAACCAAATTAAAAACGAAAATTATTACCTGACTTTGAAGAAGGGCGGATTTGGCGAAAGAGATGGACGGATTTGGCGAAAGAGATGGAAGGAGGCTTTGAAATTACGACGATAGGCAGGCGAATCGCAACGAAGGAAGACTGGAGTGACGACTTTAACCTAATTAGATTTAAGGAAGAAAGATAGACCAGAAGCGTGACAAACAACCGAAGCAAGGATTGAAACATATATGACGACTCTATCTAATATCTTTTAGTTATTTACGAAAAGCCCAAATTTTGTCACGGAAATAACCGTGATAATACAATGTAACAATAATAACCGTTACAAATTTCCAACAATAATAACTATGAAAAAATGAAACGAAAAACGTGTGACAAATGACATGTTTGGTGTAGTGCTTAACTCTGCAAGATCAACTACTTTTCTTGTTATATGTAGCCGGTTTGTTTTTACAAAAGCTGCTACAGGTGCCCATAGAAGAATTGTACACAGTTTACTGGTACAGTTACAATTATGAGCTTTTCTTTTATAAGTTCTGTTTAGGTAAGAATTATCTGGACTAATATTAACATCCTAGTTCTTAAATAATCAAGTCAAAAAATTATAATACAACGGAAAACAACCTGGCCAAGAACCACCATTGTGATAACTCCACTGAGTATTCTTTTGATCTCTACCAGTAACCGTACTGCATTCATTATCTTGCAAAGCTGGGTGCACTACTTTCATAGGCATATGACCTACTAGCTCTTCCCATCTCTGTTCAATAAGATCCATTATAGTGGTAGATTGCTCCTCAGTTGCAAGGGATGATAGAATTGCAAGACAGTTGCCCAAAGCAAACCATCTAAAATCCATTTGACCAGGACTAACATTTCCTATAAAGTATCCACCGGTCATTGGCACGAATTCAAACAACCAATATGGTATCGATGCTGGATTAACGTTGAATTTGTTTATTGTAGCGTGCGAGTACTCATCTGTCTTATATCTGTATATATCATTTAAACGAGTATAATCTAACCAGAAATAGTTAGGCATGTGGCAGGCAATCCTTTCTCTATGAGCATTACATATATTCCTTTCCTTCTCCATCAGTTTTTAAAAGCTGGCGAGCGCATCTCAACGCTGTATAAAATAGCCATTGTATTTTATATTGGATGCCTGTATATTCCCTATTAAAAAAATTATCAATATTAATGTGAAAAAACGAAGAAGAAGAAACACAGTAGGTAAAAGCAAAAACAATGACTAATCTCTCACTACGATACTTGATGACTCTGCCTGTATATCTTCATCCACATTTTAGATGCGTGCAACTAGTGTCAGGTTATTAACCAGTCTTCATTGTTTCTTCACTGGTCAGTGTGAACTCTAATTTCATTACTAGTATGGCTGTTAGCTGATAATGTATAAACTTTGTTCTTGGTTTAAACAAACTATATCCTGGTACTTTTTGAAAACTCTGTCTCTAATTATTGTCTTCATATTTGCAAAAGAGTAGTAAAATGGAAAGATGAAATCAATAACCTTTACACTCTCCAACTTACCATGCAAATAACATGCAATCAGACTTAATAACAGAGATTTACTTCCTTGCATTGCTTCCACAAAGCTGGTACTAAGGTAAAAAAAATTTGCATTAGCTATGTTGAATTTGGATGATTCAAATGTTCATTAAAAGGGAAAGAAATTAATTAATTGATTCAATCAAATCAATTAATTTAGCTGATATATGGAAGGATATTTTAAGCAAACTAATTAATTACTAAATCAATTAATTAGTCTGCTATACGAAGAAATAAATTATTAGGCATGGAGAATAAAGGAAAGATATGAAAACGAAGATCACGCCATCTATTTATACTAAAATCAAATCACGCAAATTGGAAAGATATCTGCGTAATCGGGAAATTGATTTGCTTAATCTCCAAGCAACCCTTCATTATCAAGTCTATATAAATGAAGGAACTTTATCTTCATATGAACAAGCAAGTGTAGTATCCACCATTATTCTTTCCTCTTTCTTTTGTACTCTCTTCTTTAGTGAAATAAAAAGTTGTTGGGTCTCCGTGGACGTAGGATATTCATATCCGAATCACGTTAAATCTTCCTGTCTTCTATTTCTGTTATTTTTCTGTGAGACTGCATAATTCTTTTTAAGTGTCATTGATATCTAAATAGGCAATACTAGATTCTGAACAAATAAACCGCTTCCGCTCAAATAAAAAAAAATCCCTACAGTTTGGTATCAGAGCTAGTGTTATTGTTTCTGTTTGGATATTAATGGCTACTTCTAGTAAGTCTGTTGGCAGATCTGGTGTCAATTATGGAGTAACACGTTTTGACGGAAAAGGAGATTTTGGTACTTGAAAGATGAAGATGGAGACTGTATTGAAGAAGGAGAAGACTTACAAGGTTGTTTCTGCGCCTGAGAAATTGAAAAATATTGATGCAGCTGATTTGGAAGAGATGGAAGATGAAGCTCTTACAACAATTCAGTTGAGCCTTTCAGATGAAGTTCTTAGAGAATTCTCTCAAAAGAAGACGGCGAAAGAACTATGGGATGCATTATCGGATGCATATCAAGACAAGTTTCTCACTAATCGGATTATTCTTCAGCAACAACTTTATTCGTTCAAGATGAAGCCTGGAGCTGATCTCATGGAGCATGTAGATGCTTTGACGACTTTGATTATGAACCTGAAGGCAGCGAAAGTTGATATTACTGATGTGGCTCAAGCTGTGATCCTCTTATGTTCCTTGCCTAAGGAGTATACTGTTTTTGTTAATTTCATGATTTATGGCCGCAGTAAAATTAGCCTATTTGATGTAAAGGCTGGTCTTCATAATGAAGTATTAAGAGGTAGATTGGCGAGCACTAGCTTGGATAGTGATACTGAAGGCTTATCTGTTCAGAGAGGTAGAGGCCAAAGCAGAACGAAGAAAGGTGGAGGACAGAATTATTCACGGTCTCAGTCTAGGGGGCCTAAGAATTTGACTTGCCATTATTGTAAAAAACCAGGGCACTTCATAGCACAATGTCCCAAGTTTGAAGGTAGAAGAAAAGATCCAAAGCAAGCTTCAGCTTCTACAGCAGAGAAATCAGATACAGAAAGTGACACCGATGTATTTACAGCTTCTGGCTCTTCTGGGAAGAGCAACTTATGGCTGATTGATTCTGGCGCATCCTATCATATGACACCTGATAGGAACTGCTTTTCCACTTACCGTGAAATTGATGGAGGAGAAGTTCTGATGGGCAATGATGCTTCTTGTCGTATGGTGGGTGTTGGTAGCGTGATGATTAGGATGTTTGATGGTGTTATTCGTACGATCACCGATGTTAGACATGTACCTAATTTGAGGAGGAGCTTGATTTCTGTTGGGGCATTAAGTAGACTTGGCTTGAAGATTGTAGTGGAAGGAGAGAAAACGAAGATATCGAAGGGTTCCATGATTGTTATGAGAGGTGTGAGGGCAGGAAATCTTTATCTACTAAAAGGCACTACTGTAATTGGTGAATCGGCTTCTGTTACATCTGTTGATTCGGATTCTTCCAGATTATGGCACTTATGGATGGGTCACATCGGTGAGCGTAGCATGGATGAGTTGAGAAAACGAGGATTGATTGATGGAGTTCATCATTCAAAACTTAGTTTTTTTGAAGAATGTGTTCTTGGAAAGCAGACAAAGATTTCTTTTGGTACAGGAGAGCATAAAGCAAAAGTTGTCTTGGAGTATGTTCATACAGATGTCTGGGGTCCCTCCCCTTGTCCGTCTTTAGGTGGAGCAAGATATTTTGTTTCATTTATAGATGATTTTTCTCGTAAAGTATGGGTATACTTTCTTCAGTCAAAGAGTGAAACCTTTGCCAAGTTTCGGAAGTGGAAATATATGGTTGAGAAGCAGTCAGGGAAGAAATTGAAAGTTCTCCGTTCAGATAATGGCGGTGAATTTGTATCACAGGAATTCATCGATTATTGTGAGTCTGAAGGCATTAAGAGGCATTACACCACACCAGGCGACCCTCGGTCCAATGGAGTTGCAGAAAGGATGAATCGGACATTATTGGAGAGAACAAGATGCCTTAGACTGACTGCTAAATTGAAGAAGGAATTTTGGGCTGAAGCTTTATCTATGGCGGCTTTCCTCATCAACCGCACACCTTCCACTGCCATAGATATGAAGATCCCTGAAGAAGTACGGAAAGGAGAGCCTGTCAGCTATTCATTTCTCAAAGTGTTTGGTTGCCCAGCTTATGTGCATGAGAGCAAAGGGAAGCTGGAACCTAGAGCTCGCAAGTGTATTTTTCTAGGTTACAGGAGAGGAGTGAAAGGATATAGGTTGTGGTGTCCTATTAGCAAGAAGATCGTTATGAGCAGGCATGTGACTTTTGATGAGAAGGCTATGTTGAAGGTGGAGCCTTCCTCATCGGATGACAATGAGAGGACATGTGAAGAATACCAGATACAAAGCAAGTCATCTGTTGATTCTTTCCATAAACGTTCAAATAGTGTTTTCGATGACACCGTGGTTGATGAGGATAATATCGATGTTGGTACAGAGGATCAAACTCAAGATGGAACTCATTCGGAACCTAGGCCTGTCAGACAAAGAAGAAAGCCTAAGTGGCTTGATGAGTTTGTTGGATTGAGCATTGAAGATATTAACTTCGATGATATGGCAACATATGCTTTGAATGTTGTCCATGATGAGCCCTATGATTATAGAGAAGCTATCGCATCAGTTAACGGTTCCAGTTGGTTAGTTGCTATAGAGGAGGAGATTGAATCATTGCAGAGAAATCATACTTGGGATTTGGTGCCTCTTCCCACCGACAAGAGAGCTATTGGATGCAAGTGGATCTATAGAGTGAAAGACGGCGAAAACGGTAATCTCAGATACAAGGCAAGGTTAGTCGCAAAGGTGTATGTTCAGAAGAAAGGGGTAGAGTATCATGATATCTTTGCTCCAGTGGTTAGGCATACTTCTATTCGTATTCTTTTGGCATTGGTTGCTCATTATGATATGGAATTAGAGCAACTAGATGTCAAAACTGCATTCTTGCATGGTGATCTGGATGAGGAGATTTATTTAAAGCAGCCAGAAGGGTTCATTGACAGTAGCAGGCCAGACTATATTTGCAAACTCAACAAATCTCTATATGGACTGAAGCAGTCTCCTAGACTATGGTATAAGAGGTTTGATAAGTTTATGCTTTCACAGGGATACTCCAGAAGTTTCAAAGACCAATGTGTTTATTTCAGGAGATGTGATGGTGATATGATTTATTTGTTGTTATATGTTGATGACATGCTGATTGCATCTCGGAGTATGGCCAGAATTAAGGAGTTGAAAGCGGAGCTCAGTAGAGAGTTTGACATGAAGGATTTGGGAAAAGCACAAAGAATATTGGGTATGGAGATAAGCAGGGATAGGAAGCGGAGAGAGTTAATGCTCACTCAAGCTCAGTACATCGAGAAGGTCCTCGCTCGATTTGGAATGGAGAAAGCTAAACCGGTTGGCACTCCATTAGGCTCTCATTTTAAGTTGTCAAAAGACTTATCTCCCTCATCGGAAGAAGACAAAAGGTATATGGTGATATACCTTATTCTAGTGCTGTTGGTAGTCTTATGTATGCGATGGTGTGCACAAGACCAGATTTGGCCCATGCAGTGGGTGTTGTGAGTCGATATATGTCTAACCCAGGCAAAGAGCATTGGCAAGCTGTGAAGTGGATTCTTAGATATCTTCGAGGCACTTCTTCGGTGGGCTTGTTATATGATGGAGTGGATGGTGACATCTTTCTTAGAGGATACTGTGATTCTGATTACGCTGGGGATAGAGATGCTAGGAAGTCAGTGTCGGGCTATGTTTTTACACTTGGCATAGGCTCGATTTCATGGAGATCAAAGCTGCAATCTATCGTAGCTTTATCGACTACCGAAGCAGAGTTGATATCGATTGTGGAAGCAACAAAGGAAGCATTGTATTTACTTCAGTTGTTGGATGATCTTTCAATGGTGCAGCAGACAGTAGAGCTATTTTCAGACAGTCAGAGTGCGATTCATCTTGTAGAAAATCAAGCTTATAGTTCACGGACGAAGCACATTGATGTTAGAGGTTTCTTTCTTATGCTTGAGGAAGAACGAAGAAAGATCAAATTGTTGAAGGTGAGTACTTTGGATAATCCTTCAGATATGATGACAAAGTCACTTCCTAAGGACAAGTTTGAGCATTGCTCAAACTTGATCAGTTTGATACCTGTTACTTGAGCGCCATGGGGCGCTAGACCCAACAACTTATATGTTGATTATTTGATGATAAGGTGATGAAGAGAGATTGTTATATTTGAATCAAGGTGGAGTGTTGAATTTGGATGATTCAAATGTTCATTAAAAGGGAAAGAAATTAATTAATTGATTCAATCAAATCAATTAATTTAGCTGATATATGGAAGGATATTTTAAGGAAACTAATTAATTAGTAAATCAATTAATTAGTCTGCTATATGAAGAAATAAATTATTAGGCATGGAGAATAAAGGAAAGATATGAAAACGAAGATCACGCCATCTATTTATACTAAAATCAAATCACGCAAATTGGAAAGATATCTGCGTAATCAGGAAATTGATTTGCTTAATCTCCAAGCAACCCTTCATTATCAAGTCTATATAAATGAAGGAACTTTATCTTCATATGAACAAGCAAGTGTAGTATCCACCATTATTCTTTCCTCTTTCTTTTGTACTCTCTTCTTTAGTGAAATAAAAAGTTGTTGGGTCTCCGTGGACGTAGGATATTCATATCCGAACCACGTTAAATCTTCCTGTCTTCTATTTCTGTTATTTTTCTGTGAGACTGCATAATTCTTTTTAAGTGTCATTGATATCTAAATAGGCAATACTAGATTCTGAACAAATAAACCGCTTCCGCTCAAATAAAAAAAAAATCCCTACAAGCTATATTCCAGATGCCTCTATAGCCAAGGAGCATATATTAAAAGGATAATATTCATGTGAACATCAAATTTCTCCTATGATGTTCTCTGGCACGATATGACTAAGCAAAACTGAATCAAAATAATCAACATAACTCACGTTTGATAAAATGATGATCTGAGCCAACCTAATACACTTTGTTTTGGGTCTTCTCTTTCTTCATGATTTGAGCCAACCGTGATACAATTGCTTTAATTAATTTCTGAAGTTATTCACCTTGTAAGAAATAGGAACGCAACTCTCATCCAAGCACTGCAACATTATCAACCTCCAACAACATTGTAGATCCAAATTCTGACATCTAATCTCGAACGTCATAATAGGCCAGCGTTCTAGCTTCAAGCACACAAGCGGCCATAGCAATGACTCAAGCCGTGGCAACCTTCGGATCCAACGACCGCAAGGCATTTAACTCACTGTAAATCAAATTGGAGCTTCTAATCGGCATCAGGACGACTTCAAAGAATCGACGACGGCAAATATTCCAAACATGGCTTTATAGAATCATCGGTCCCTTCACGGCATTTCTAAAGGCAGTGATTTAGAGTAAAGAGTTCTTTTTTGGAGATCTGATTTTCATCTCACCGTGAAGGATAAAAGAAAACTAGGGATTTGGAGTTGAGAAACATAATTTAGTTTCAATTAGGGAGTTGGATTTGAAGGATAAACGAAAATTGCTGAAAGGAGAAACACACGTGATTTAGTTTCAATTAGGGATTTGGAATTGAGAAGAGATTGAAACGAACATCAGTTAAAATTTCGAAGAGAGGGAAGAAAATTCGTTTGGAGCCAAAATTCCATGGTTGGAGCTAAATAACTTGGTTTGGAGACTAAAAGAAAATTGTAATACTTTGTTACAGCACAAAGTTGAAATGCATTTTGCAAAAAACTTTGTATTCAAATATTATGAATATTTTTAAACTTTTACATAAAAATTTAAAATTTTGTCTTTGAATTTTATAAATATTTTTTAGTTTGTTATAAATTTGAATTTTCTTTAAATATTAAATATAATTATTAAAATTTTAATACTAAATAATAAATATTACTTCTTAATCATTATATATTATTATTAATTCTTAATTCTTAATCATTAAATATAATTAATTATTAATTATTAAATTAAGTATTAAGTATTAATATTAATTATTTATATAATTATTGCTAATATTAATAGTAATAGAAATTATTTAACATTAAATTCTAATGGTAATTACTAAAAAATATAATTATTGATAATTTATAAATTTTAAATTTGTACAAAAAATACTTTGAATTTTTTGAAAATTTTAGAACTTTGTTTTGTAATCACAGTCACGGCGGCAGGTAGTTTTGTTCGAATGGAATTTTGATTTGGATCCAAAGGAGGTACGGATGTTTCGAATTGTGCCCGTGAATATTTTTATAGGATGAGGTTTTGATTTGGATCTAGAGGAGGTGTCAATGTTTTTGTGTTCTAAAGCGTAGTCACGAATATGAATCATGGATCAAGGATCATAATCATTAAATATTAAATACTACAAAGTAAATATTTCTTAGTAAGAAATAAAGATTACTTATTAATAATTAATTATTTAATGTTAATTAATTTCTTGTTAAGTATTAGATATTACTTCTTGTTTATTGCTTATTATTTATTACTTATTTCTTCTAAGTTATAATTAAATATTGACTGTTTAATATTTAATATCAATTAATCAATAGTAATTATTCAATATTGATTATTAATTTTATTTATTAATTATTAAATGTAATTAATAAATTTAATGATAATTAACAATTAATTACAAAAGGTTATTAAATATAAAAATAATTATTGATTACAAATAATAATTAGTAAATAAAAATTATGTATAAATAATCATTGATTATAAAAAATTATAAATAGTGACCTATACACACACACACACATATACGGCGTGGATGTTTAAAGTAATAGTAAATATATTTGTTATTAATTATAATTTACTAAGAATTACTATAACGTTTAAAGAAATAGCAGATATATTAAAGAAATTAGCCTTAATTTGGTATTTTTCTATAGTAAATGTTCCCTCAAAGATTTTTACAACATGCGAGTAAAACCATTTTGTAGTAGATTAATATCACAACACTTAGGAAAAAGTTGTAAACAATAATGTTCTTACAACGTTTTTGTAATAAAAATTGTTAAAGGGGTATTGTTGCAACGTTTTCTCACGAAAGTTGTAAAAAAAACAAGGTTTTTAGAACATTTTCTTGAAAAACGTTGTAGATAACTAGATTTTTACAACCTTTTCTTGAAAAACGTTGCAAAGCCTTTTTGCAACGTTTTAATAATAAACGTTGTAATAAGCATACTTTTCTATGGTGTTATTATTCAAAATTGTTTATAAAGTTTTATTAAATTTTAATATGATTAAAATATGTATAAACTATGTTTAAATGTTTGTATAAAGTTTCAAAATATTTTACAAAACTTAATATTTTCAAGATAATTTTTATTAAGTGGTTTTTCAAAATACAAAGGGATATGTCGGCATATCCTCTCCAAGCATGTCGACGTATAAGCCGAAAATTTCAAAATTTAAATTGGAATAGAAGTGTCTTTTCGTCGTATCTCTTTACGAATGGACATGACTGTTGTTTTCCTATATATACAGACTTCCAACAAATTTTTAACAGCTATTTCTTATTCTTCTCTTCTCTTTCCACTCTCTCATTTTCTAAATCAAAATATAACCAAACTCTACCGAAATTCAACCACAATCAAATTCAATCATCATTAGTTTGATTCTCCTTCATCTGCTTTGTGATTTCTCTCATCTCTTTCACTCAAATCAAGATCAAAGTATTATCAAGAGTTATAGGATCAATTGTAATCAAGATCGAAGATCTAAGTCTGTAAAACTTTATCAAATCATACCACTATACTTGTGACATCCCGGAAATTTGGGGCAATATCTATTTAATAATCTACATTAAAAAAATTGAATTGATGTAATAATATTTGTTAATAATATTTGAATTGATTTAATAATCTTCCTTTAAATAAATATTTAACTAATAAATTATCTTTTAAAGGCTAATTTAGTTGTCATCTATTTATAATGTATATAATTGTATATATTGTAAATAGGTAAGCTTTGTTTTTAATTTAACAAGTAAAAACATATTTTCTTATTTCAATATTTTTGGTAATTATAATTTGATTTAATATATATATCTTTTTTAAAAGCTATTTAATAAATAACTGTATGGTTTAAAATACTTAAGATAAATATTGATTGTTTTAAATTTATTTAAGCTTAGGTTTGAATTTAAATAAGATTAACAAAAAGGTTTGTTCTGGTTTCTTCTTAAATTTAACTTGATAAAATAAGTAATAAAGAGGTAAATTTCTTAATTTAATAATGAGCTTTATTAATCATAATGTCTTTACAAATGGTTTTTTTAAAATAGAAATTGTTATTTCAAATTTTTTTTATATAAATAACTATAATTTGAAAGATTAAAATTAAGTCTTATTAAAATGTTAAATTAAAATAAACCTTATTAACACCAGTATAAAAATAATAGATGAATTTAGTATTTGATAACTATGTTAAAATATATAAGAGCTAAAGTACTTAAGTAAAACAACTTGCTAATATACATTAAGTACAACAAAATTATGCAGGCTAAAGTGTAAATAAAACAAAATATATATGTACTTGAAGTGATAATAAATCAAAAGGCTTTGTATAAATATGAATGTAGCCTGTAAAGAAGAACATACAAGGCAAGAATATAAACAAAGTGAATTAAAGCATGAAGTACTTGAGCATTTAATGCTTGCATAAGCAAGTCAATTCAAATTGTTTTGGAGATCATCTCAGCCTCCAAATCTCTGATTAAATAAAATGAACAAAGCAAAAATAAAATGTTGTGCAGGTAGCTTGTAGGTGAAGGTTCAAGCAAGATAATTGTGTTGTAAGATAAGTATGCAGGCAAGAAAATCTAAACAAAGTAAAAATATACGTGCTTGTAAGAGAAATGCAAAATATCTAAGCATAAAAATGAGGATTAGTTGAGACATAAAGTACATTGGCAATAAATGCTTTCACCTTAGCAGCAAAATATTGTCATTTTGAGTTGTATGAAATCATTCTAGCCACCCTAATGCAAATATCTTGCCTGATAAAACAAGAGTAAACAGTGTACCAGGCAAGTATGCAACCCAAATACAAGCTTATCTTTCTATATATACTCATATTAAACCATAGGAAAATTAGATTGCAAGCTTCTTCATTTATTTTTTCTTATATATATAAACTCAAATATAAAACTGAAGCATTTACAGCTCTTCTCATTTCTAATTCGATCATCACAATATAACAAACCTGGAAACAAGAGAATAAGTTAGCATTTCTCATTTTACAAATCTAATCAACAACCTGAGCACTTTCTTTCCAAAACCTGAGAATACAAGAGAAAGAAAAAAAAACTACAGATCACTTTCTTCGAACCTGTAATTGTCTGAAGCAAGCAAGCTCAAATTTAAGCCTTTAGTCATCTTCAATTGGTTTGAATAGCATGCAGTTTTAAAGCAAATCAAGGGGCAAGAGCATTTCAGTTTTGTAAAGAGGTGCTCTGTCATTTTCAAAACTAAGTGAGTAACATTTTTCTTTTAATTACTTAAGTTTTAAAAGCTGATACATGCTGATATTTGGATGCTTAAGTGTATGGTGTGAATATTTATTTAATCATTTTTCTCTCGTGTTTGTGTGATGGAAATTTTGTATAGTTCAAACCTGCTAATTCAAACTGCTTCCATTTTAAACTTGCTCTGTTTATTTTCAAAACTTTGGTGAGCAACATTCTTTTGATTGAACTAAATTAGTTGCTTATGTATAACTAGAAAAAATGTTTATGTTGTAAACTGCTGATATGTTTATATGTGAAAGTGTGAATGTATACATCCTGTACAAATTTTGAGATGCCTCTGATTGTTTTTCCCCAGGTCAGAATGTGCAAACAAATGTTTATCTTTGTTCAAATCACAACCAGGATTGTAAATACAAACCAAGATGATTTGTTTGTACAGGAATTTAACTTTAAAATTCTGTTTAAGCTAAATCAACTTATCAATGTCACTGGAAACCAAAATGCTTGAGCAAACTTTAGACAAATTAAAATCTTATACTTTAATATGAATTTTAAAACAAAATTTATAATTTTTAGAATGGGCATTTAAGAGCAGTTCTGGAATGAATATAAAATGCAAACTTGGGGGTTTCTGGTGATCTAAGGGGATTGGGAGGTCGGGTTTGTGACTGGTGATAGGGGAGTGACCGGAGGTGTTGGGAAAAATAACCGGAGTTGCTCCAGTTCGTCGAGGAAGCGGCGGTGGGGATTTGTTTTTTTTTACCTAGTTTTGAGTGCCTTGGAGTTTTGGATCGGTGCAACGTCTCTGAAGCATCGAGCGTTGTGGACTTTTGGGATTTCGTAGAGAGATGGTAGGTGAGTTCATGGCCGGAGCTGTTGGCCATCAGGTGGTCGGGGTTGGGGGAATGTGGCGTTGACAGGTTCGAGAAGGGAAGGCCATGGTGTTCCAGGTTTGGGTTTCGAACCCATTTTCGTTTTGAGTTGCCGAGGGGATTCTTGGGTGGTCGTGATCGTGTCTGGTGGTAGTTGGCGTCGTGGTGGGGTTCGTGTGGATGGCCGGAGATGGCCATAGTCATGGTGCATGTGCACCGTGCATTGGGGAAGTTCTGGTGGACTTTTTGTGCAGAGGAATTTTGAGCTGGGGAAAACTCGGGTTACTCGAGTACGTGACTCGAAGTAAGGTAGGGGAATGACTCGAAGTGATTTTGCTAGGACTTGGGTAAATTTTGTTTACAGGTTTTAAAGCCTGTAAGTTTAGAAATTTTAAAAACCTGAGTTAAAAATTGTACAACAGATAATGAAACTAAGTTTAAACCTAGAGGAAATCAGAATTCAAATGACTTTGAAATCTTAAAGGTTTTAAAATGTTTAAAATGAAGGTTTTCAGTTTTTTTCAATATTATAACCTGATGGTTCTTTTCAAATTTTAAATTACTTTAAAATTTGAAAACAGAAATTTAATAGAGGTTTAAATTCGAAGTTTAAAGTATAGGTTCAAGTAGACTTTTGAATCTAAGGTAAAAAGAAAACGAATTTGAATTTTAAATCAAGATTTTAAAACCAAGTTTTTCAAAAGCAAGTTAAAACTAAAGTTTTAAATTTAAGGTTAAACCAATGAGTTCAAGTATTTCTCGAATTCAAATCTGAAATTTTAAATCAGTTTTAAAGTTAAATATATAAAACCAGATTAATAGTTTTTGAAAAGTAAATTTGTTTCAAATAGAATTTAAATTTGGTAAATGTTTAAACAATAATCTTTTTGAATCTTGAATTCAAAATGGAATTTGAATCTAAATTTAAAAAGTGTAATGTTTTTTTTTTGAGAAATGTGTGATCCTCTAAAAAACGAGGAGAGCACACATGAAGCTATATATAAAACAAATATAAAGGAGCTGCCAACATGCCTGGCAGGTGACAAGACTATCAACAAGAAAAAATAAAGAAGAAGATACCCCTCAAATGAGCTCCGGCAACGCCACCGCCCACTATACCCTAATACCGAGCTCCAGCAAGGCCACCGCCCGATAATAGAGTATTAGAGGCATCTAAAACCAGCTAAACTAAAATACAACACCCACAAAATAAGAGACACCAAAGGACAAACTAAAAAGAAGGACTCCACTCCGAAGACTCTGAGTAGCCACCAAGAAGTGCAAAACGTGGCCGGAATCCCTGTGAGAAGCAATCCTGCCAACCAGAACAAATCTGCAAGCTATCCTGAAAACCAGTCAAGAGAAAACTAGCAACCTGTCAAAACCAAACCTGAAACAAAAACTCGACAACCAAGTTAGAATGAATCACATATATGTATACAAAAAGATTTTATATACATATATGTGAGAATAAAAACCAAAATGAAAATTAAAGCAAGGAAAAGCTAGAACCAAAGCTAACAATATAAAAGGACAAAAAATAAAGAAATAAAAAAAAAGATAAAAACAATACAAGAAACTACTATAAGGGCCGATAAAAGAAAGAAAATTAAACTGCAACAAGCGAACATTATTTAAATCAGTACAGGAATTAAAAAAAATATAATTAGGGACAAAATTATTTAAGTTAAGTTTGAAAATATTAAAATTATTTCTAACCTTGTTAAGATAATCCTTAAAGCAATTATTTTTGGCTAATTTATATTTGGGATTTGATATCCAATTTAAGCAAAAAGAAGAAATTGAAATTATCAAATTATTATAATGATTATTTTTATTATTAAAAATCCTTTGATTTCTCTCAAACCAAATGTACCAACAAGAAATAGTAAATAAAGTATCAAGCAAGTATCTGATATCCTTGTTGAACTTAAATTTAAAAGAGTTCCAATAGAAAAAACAGTCAGTCACTCTAGAACTAATATTAAACTCAAAAATATTAAGGGTTTTAATAAGAATAAAATGAGTAACCATGCATTCGTAATAAATATGATTAATATCTTCAGAGAAAGAATTACAAAAGGAACAATTATTATCAATAATAATATTTTTCTTTTTTAAAAGTTCAATAGTATTCAATTTACCATGAATAATGAGCCACATGTGGATTTTAGATTTAGGAGGAGCGTTAGATTTCCAAATAAATTTAAAACAATTATCGGAAACACCCGAAAAGTTAATAAATTTGTAAAAGGAATTCGAAGAATATTTCTTACTCTTATCCCACTCCCAACTAATAAAATCATTATCATTGTCAATATTGTAGAGATTAAGCTTAGCATAAAACAAATAAAGCTGTCTAAGTATTGAGCCTACTAAAATAACATTAAAATTAAAAATCCAAGGAGGGTCACTATCAGAGTTAAAAACATCAGAAATAAATGCAAATTTAAAGTTACAAATATCATATAAATCTTTAAACTCATTCTTAAGAGGAGTAGCGGAAATCCAACTATCATGCCAAAAAGAAGTGTTATTACCAGAATGAACAGTAATATTTACACCTAAGTTGAAAATATCAATACATTTTAAAATGGATTTCCAAAAAAAGGAAAGTTTACAATAAATCGAAGGACTAATTTGATGGAGATTATAACTATCATTGTAGTAATATTTAGATATAATCTCTTTCCAAATGGCATTATCATTCGTATCTATGAATTTTCATAACCATTTACTAAGAAGAGACGAGTTCATATTACGTAATTAATGACACCTAAACCACCCTCTTTTTTATACATATAGACAATATCCCAATTAATTAAACATTTAATGCTACAGTTTGGATAATCACCACTCCAAAGGAAGTCTCTTCTAATTTTATCTATTTTGTCTATCACCCAATCAGGAAAGAGGTGCATAGACATCCAATAGATTGGAAGAGCTGATAAAACAGAGTTAATCAAAACAAGTCTACCAGCTCTAGATAAGAATCTCCCATTCCAATTAGTAATCCTATTTTTAATTTTATCAATGATTAATAACCAATCCTCATGCTTAAGTTTTGAAGGTCTAATAACAAAACCAAGATAATTAAAAGGAAAACTCGTAGTTTTACAATTTAAAGTATTAGCAACTAAATTTTCAACTTTGTCTAAATCATTTAAAACTAAAACCGAACTTTTATCAAAGTTTATTTTTAAACCTGACAAAAGTTCAAAACTATAAAGAATAAACTTAAGAGCAATGATGTGCCTAGGAAGATGAGAGGAAAAAAGCAAAGTATCATCAGCAAGTTGAAGGACAGACAAACCAAAACTCGAAAAATCATTACCAAAAAACCCAAGAGATTATTATTAATTGCATTCTTTATAATCTTAGAAAAAACATCAGCCGCTAAATTAAACAGAAGGGGAGATAAAGGATCCCCTTGTCTCAATCCTCTCTTGGATTGAATCTTATTACCCAAGATACCATTGACCATAATACTTGAGTTACCAGATTTAAGCAGGTTAAAGATCCAGTTAATCCATCTATTACTAAAGCCTCTGGCACGGAAAATATCAATAAGGAAATCCCAATCAACCGAGTCAAAAGCCTTAGCAAAATCCAATTTTAAAATAGCACAAGTAATATTATTCTTACAACAAAGATTAATGTATTCTTGAACAACTGCTACACCATCAGTGATATTTCTTCCTTTAATGAAAGCAGATTGAGAACAGTCAATTAAATCATTCATTTTTAAACTAAGCCTATTAGCTAAAACTTTAGAAATAATTTTTACAGAGTAGTTAATCAATGAAATAGGTCTAAAATCTTTTAAAGTATTAGCACCAACTTTTTTATGTAATAAGATAACATTAGCAAAATTAAATTTTCCTAATTGGAGATTTCCATTATAAACTCATTAAACATATTAATTAAATCTATTTTTAAAACCTCCCAAAAAGTTTTATAAAAAAGAATAGGAAATCCATCCGGACCCGGAGATTTATCTCCCGATAAATCAAAAATGGCTTTACGGATTTCCTCTTCAGTAAAAGGAACATCTAAATCAGAAAGATTAGTATTAGAGACAGACGGATAAAGATCATTCCATCTAACATTAATTCTTTTCTTATAATATTGCCAAAGATATCTTTATAATAATCAGTGAAAGCATTATTGAGATCACGTTGTTCAACTAATTCCACATTATTAACTAAAATGGAATTAATTGAGTTACTACGTTTTCTACTGTTAGCTAAATTATGAAAATTTTTGGTATTGTTATCACCTTCATTAATCCATTGAATTCTTGATCTTTGTTTCCACATAACTTCCTCTTTTTCAAGAATAGAATTAAGTTCCTCTTTTAAGTTATTAAGAACATTTTTCTCTCCTAAACTTAAACGTCTACATTCTTCAATCTTATTAAGTTTAAGCAACTCATTAAGAATATTCTCTTTTTTAATTTTAATATTACCAAAAATGTTTTTATTCCATAATTTAAGAAAAATCCTGAGATTTCTAAGTTTGAGCACAAAAGCCTTAGCTGAATTATCGCAATACTTAAGACTATAATAACTCATAGAAAACCATTTATTACTGATTAAATTTGAAAAACCTGGTTCTTGAAGCCACATTTTTTCAGATTTAAAAGATCTACAAATAATTCTATGACTATCACAAGAAAGAATAATGGGACAATGATCTGAAAGGGTATAAGGTAAACCATACACTCTACAGATAGGAAATTTATCCTCAATTTCATCACTAACAAAAAATCTATCTAAAAGAGAAAAAGAGGGAGAATCCCTATTATTACTCCAAGTAAAATCTCTATTAGATAAAGGAATTTCAATCAAATTAGAATGAATAATAAATTGATCGAATTCCTCCATAGCCGAATAATCTCCTTCCCGGGGAGAACGCTCCCCAATGAAACGAGTAACATTAAATCACCCCCCAATATCCAAGAACCGGGGGCAAAAGATCTAAACTCGAGGCATTCATTCCAGAGAATCCGTCTATCTATTTTAGAGTTAGGCCCATAAACATTAGAAATATTTAAAAAAGAATTATCAGCTAAATTATTTAAAATAATGTGTAAAGAGTGCTGCATCTGAATACATTGCAATAATTTAAAAAGATTATCTCTCCAACCGATCATTAAACCCCCTGAAAAACCCACCGAAGGAAGAAAAACCCATTTACTAAAATGAAAGCCACCTAATCTTTTAAAAAAACGAAAATCAGGACATTCTATTTTAGTCTCTTGAAGAAGAACAGTATCAATAGAAAAATCTTTAAAAAAGATTCTAGCTTTATCACATTTATTAAGGTCATTCAAACCTCTAATGTTCCAACTGATAACTCTCATAAACCCATAGATCTAGCCCTATCAAGTTCCTTACTTCTAATAAACTCACGATCTAACTCAATATCAGAAAAAATAACTGTCTAGTATGTGATGTATTGACTGTATAACTCTGATTGATGTTGTATACTATGTAAATACCTATGTGATTATTATAATTTATCCGTTCCGCTGTGAGATTCTGATGTTGTTGTTCTTTCTTCTCTATCTTTTCTATTTTCTCATCCCTTTCTTTCTTCATGACGAAACGGTTTCCTGGGCGTATGAAGCTGGGGCGTCACAATACTTGTGGGTGTAATTGTAGGTTGTAAATCAATTAGACATGATTGTAACATGTAAATCAATTGAGTGTGTTTGTAGCCTAGAAATCAAGTGACTCTGTCCAGAGGTCAAGATTCTGGAGGGTGTGTCTTGTAGCCTTGAAATCGAGATTGTATTTGCATTTACTAGTTGAAAAGAAATCCGTACAAGAAATTGTGCGAGATTGGTTGTAGTATAACTCCGAACCAGTATAAAATCCTGGTGTATTCTTTTCTTTTTACTTTAGTTGCATTTATTTTTATCTACACTTTGATTCTGTGATTGTTAATTACATCATCCAAGAATTATCTTAAAGAATTTGAAAAATATTCATATAATCTATTAGACACAATTCATCTTCCACCTAGTGTTAATTTAGCTCCCCGCTATTGTTAATTTAGCTTTAAGATCCATATTCCGCTGATTCACGTTGTTCACATCAAGTTTTATGTTTGACCTTTAGTTTATGTTTTTCTACTTAAACTCTACAATAGTCATTTGAGTAGGCTGAGTGTAAAGATTTGCTATATCGGGTTGGACGAATAAAACTTTTCAAAGATGTGCAAGAGAACAATTTACTTGTGACTATTTATAAAAATTCCAACATTGTTGCTTTTGCATGCAATAGTGACCGTAACCGTCTAGTATTTATGGCTTTGATGTGTCGTACTTGCTCGTTGATCACATTTGGCGCTCCCAAACATTCTTTCAAGGCTTGACCGAGTATTATCGTTATTTTTGTGCACTTCTTTTTTGTTATTTTCAATGACGACATATGCATCCGTTGTGTATCATATGAAAAATGAAACCGATATAGCAAACCTGATTTTTGGATTTTCACGTTATCTTTGCTGTGTTATAATTTTATAAATGTGGTCGTAGCAGCAAAAATGAAGTCTATGTGGAAGAAGTGGTGAGCGAAGATATGAATTTAATAGGCAAAGGTATAAATGAGATATTGACTTATGATGCGCCAGACACAAGTAGTTCTATTCTAGCATGTGACATGCGTCCAACGTCAAAACCGAGCATAGGAAAGCTACCACCCGTTATATAGCAATAATCCCATATGACCACCGATTGACTCCTTACAGACTTGGCGCATGCCACTTGCAACGCACCAGATTTGAAATTTATTCAATATGGTTAAAGTACCAGTTTTCATCCAAACCTGATATGAAAATTCATTTCAATAACAAAAGTACACATTTCTATACATCATCTCTAAATATTTCTTTTCACGCATTCATTTAAGTTGGTTGAGGGAAATACTGGAAGGTGCATAGTTATCCTCTCACAAAAATATTAAATAATAAAACCTTAATTTACAAACTAACATTAATCAGTTCTGAACCGTCTAATTCCACTTAAAGCCCTACAAATTAACCTTATTTGAATCTCTACAACTCAGATTCGGTCATTTTATGCATAACGTATAAACCTTCATGCAGATTCTAAGCTTATAATTAGTAATCTGATAATTTTGCCGACATAAACCTAGCAATTGCTTGATTGAAGACTGGAATACTATACCACTGGTTTCATCAGTAAAGCACTTTCCATTTGCTTATTTCAACATGACTGGCTTTCGTAATTTCTTCTGAAGTCTGTGATACGAAAAAAGAAAGAAATATAATATGTGTTAGTTCATGGGCATAATGTTTACTAACAAGTTGCAGACCATTATGATTACAGTCATTCTACTAACATTTGCTTCTATAGTAAGAGTTGAGAACTTGAGCTTCAAACATGATAAATAAATTTGTTTCATTTAAAGATGACGATAACCCATTCATTTTGATTGACCGGAGATTGTTAACAAATCATCTTACATTGTCTCGAATCTGAAAGCATAATCCTTTTAAAGAACATACACTGAGAACCTCTTCCTTTTAAAGAAATGTCACCGCTCTAAAAGCATAATCCTTGTGATTATAAAAAGGCACAGACTATGCATTGCTGTAGTTATCAATTAGCAGTAAACCATCAAAACCAAACATTTATCCAATTTTACAATAACTGAAAATAAAACACTTGTGTTTGTGTAAAAGATGAGATTAACATAGGGCATATATGAATCAATAATTTCAATATCAACCAGAAAATGGAAACTTTAATTTAAAGAAATTCAAGTGTGCATTCTCGAACAAGAGTTTGGCTAGAGTTTGGTGAACTCTAGACGTTGGTGAATTTGCAATTTTGGGACAAGAGTTTGGCTTAGATTTCGGCTAGAATTTAGTTTAATGTAAGGTAATTATTGTGTATTTCTAATTTAATTAGTTATAACATTAGTTGTTAATTATTACAATTATCTGATTAATATTAATCATTGAAAAAATATCGATAATTTTTTATTAATTAACAGTTAGTTAATTTTAATGATAATATATATTGATATATTTACATATATAATATAATAAATTTAATTAATTTTACATTTAGAAAACAAATTTCCAACTTAGAAATTGCAACTAAAAATAATTTTTACAACTATTTAATTAGCAACGACAAAATATCTTGGTATATTTAAATATACAGTATAATAATTTTAAATTAGTTTACAATTAGAAAACAAATTTCAATTAAGAAGCAGAAAATTACAATTAATTTTTTTACAATAATTAAATTATATTTTGAGGTATTTAAATATACAAAATAATAGGGTAAGTTTAATTGTATAATTAGAAAACAAATTAAGAGTTCAAAAAATTACAATTCAAAAACATATTTTAAAATAAAAAAACAAATTACAATTTATTATAACTTATGAGCCCTTAAGTCGGATGTAAGGGGTGGAACTCTCCCATGCTTTTGAAATATTTTGGGAGTTCAAACGCTCTTATAGAAGACGTTGATGTCAAGTTTATGATCGACGTAAGCTTCTTATGTCGGACGTAAAGAGACTCTAGATGCTCAAACATGAGAATTTATGATGTCCAAAAGGACCCATGTTAATTGTACAAAATTTATCGTCGCGCTACCTTAAGAAATGGAAAATTGAGTTGAAGTTTGAATAGTGGATAGATATATTTTTGCTTTATTAATTGATTCATTCTTTTACTAAAAGAACTTATTAAGATGATGGAAACCCCATTTGGGTAAAGGCGGAGATGTGCAGCTATTGTGAAAGATGGGGTTGGAAAGTACAAAAATACCCTCTTTTATTTAGTTGTTTCTTGGAAAAGATGGAAGGGCGCCTTCGAAAATTTAAAAGCTTCATTTTAAGGTTTTGGCCTTAAAATATAGAAGATTGATTACTATCATTACATACTAAGATACGTAAATACAGATATGAAATAATAGTGGTAGTAGTAGTAAAAAATAGATAACATTGACAAATTATTCGGGTTGAACATAAAATCTAGTTATTAACATGGTCGTTATTGTCTTCATCATTGTAAGCTTACATGAGTATTCCAACTTGAACTTACGAAAAGCTTCATGAAAATGCTGACAGGCAACTTTTCATTGAAAACTATAACAGCAAAGAAATTAAAACATTGAAAAAAATTACTAAATATTGCAAATTTGAAATGAAAAATTTGTCCCCACTGCATGTTTATGAAAA
This sequence comes from Allium cepa, assembly GCA_030765085.1. Taxonomy (NCBI): domain Eukaryota; kingdom Viridiplantae; phylum Streptophyta; class Magnoliopsida; order Asparagales; family Amaryllidaceae; genus Allium; species Allium cepa. The sequence goes on along the minus strand of CM060944.1, from coordinate 253,615,767 downwards.
ACTGAAACATTCAGCATTTGAAGGACGTGTGCATTAGAACAAGAAACAAATTTATGATGCAAAGGTCGGAATTGAACCTCATTGAAACAAAAAATACATACTGGATCTGAATAAACCTATTGAAGAGAAGTATAACAAATATTGAACACATAAATTTTTGTAGTCGTACAAAAAAAAATACAATAAAATATCAAACGAAAAAGGTTCAACAAATTCTGTATATAGCATCATGAATCATGGCAGTCTTAAATAGAAAGTATGTTGTCTAACAAAGTGCAAAGTTGAAATATAAATAACAAAGATTACTTAGATTACAAAAATTAACACAAAACTTAAATTTATTGATACTTTTTAAGTTAAGATCTATTGCAATGTCAAATTTCTAACTTGACTTCTCAAACATCCATTCATCAAGAACAAATCGATTGAATAGAATGATCAAACGCTTTCATATCTTATACTTTGTGACGATGTAATACCCTTGTAACAATGCCTCTCTCACATCCGTGAACACTAACCATGATACTTAGACCAGGTTTTGTTGCGCTATTGTACGCAGGTGCGAGTATGACGGTATAATGTCTTTATGTGTTGACCAGATACTATGACGTAAGGTTATAAGTGGCGTAGAAAACAATTTCTAAATAATAAAATGATTGTAGTCTTCGAAAGTTACTGTTCAAAGCTAAAGTACTAGCATCCCTGTAAAGTAGAAGGGAAAAAATGCTTACCAAATTTAAGCAAGGCAGGATGATCATAATCTCTTCTACATATGATAGACATTCATAACTGTGTGTTCTCGCTTTTCTTATATTTATTTATGAAAGGTGGAGGCAGAAGCAAACTCGGTAATAATATTCATATAACATGTCGGGAATGCATAAGGGATCGATGTCAATAATTGATATGAATGCAAGTGGGTAATGAGACTTTGTTTGGGAACTTTATTATCAAATATGTTGGTTTATCTGCTTCTACCATTGATGTCAGTCAGCTTCATTTGTAAGTTTACACATCTGAGTAATAGCAGAAGCAGAATTACTTTGTGATCATGATCTCTTCAGAGAGCAGGAAATGCGGTAGAGGCAGAATTGGCACAGCAGGATGCAAACAGTGTGTGAAACGTCCGTTCAAATCGATAAAGGATGCGGTCAACAGACTGCTGCCGTACCACGTGGTCGCATTCACGGCAGTAACGACATGGGCAAAGATGCAGGTTCATGGCCACGTTCAAGAAGCGGGATCAGTGTTTCAATGTGATTTGTAAGAAGAGGTGTACATAAGAGTATAGAACTGAGGAGAGGTTGATGCTGGAGAAGGCTGTCCTGAAGGCGGAGCAGAAGTTGGCTACACTGAAAGCAGAGAGGGATAGGATGACTCAAATGCAAGCACAAGCCAAAATCAATGTCCAATATGACTTCAACTGTGTCCTTAAACTGAAGCATACCACCACGTTCTCTTCCAACCAGCCATTGGTGTTATTAGAATTGTGGATCCTTTATGACATTCGATCTTCTTTGAAAATACATATCTTCTCAAGAATGTGAAGACGAAAAAGTTGCACACATAACTGCAGGGATGATACAACTTCAGGGTAAATTTCGTAATTCTGGAATTTACTGTGTTTGCTGCAAAGAAGTGATCAGTCCCTTGCAGTTTGAAGATCATGCAGTTCAGTCAAAAGCAGAAGCCACATCATCACACATATTCTTTTAGCAGTATTAACTGTAGCAGATACAACTGAAGTTGCGAGCAGACTGCATGCCCAAATAAAATTTAAAATGATTGTTGGGCGAATTTTCACCCAGAAGATCTCAAGACCGAGAAGCGTCAGTTTCACCCGGGTTCGCAACCTCCATTCCATCCGGTTCCTAAGTCCGTTCGGCAGTTCAAGGGTTTAAAGCTCCATTCGGCAATGAAGGGTAAACTCTCATCCGGTTCATTCTCATTCGGCATACCTCATCCGGTAGCAAGCCTCCACTGCCGAACCAACTCCAAATCCTCCTCCTTGCCGAACCAAGTGGCTATCCCATCACCACCGGTCCAACATCATTTCCCACCATCACCGGACCACCATGACGGGACCAACACCACCGAATCAACCCCATACTCCACCATCGAACGAACCTCCAAACCACCTACCACCGGTCCACTCCATCACCGGTCCAAGCTCCATGCCGAATGAAGCCTCGCCGAACAAGAACGCTACTAGACCAGATTGCTTCAGCACGGGCCCACCAGTAGCTATATACATACAAGACCCCTGCCCCCAACCTCACTCTATAAATAGAGGGGCAGGGGTACAACGATGGCAGACAAGTTTGAGAGCTCAAGCACGGAAGGAACTTTCAAACTACTTTCATATACTTGTACACAAAGCATTGTACTTGTAATCTGAAAGAAAGAAGATAATAACATATAAAGTGGACGTAGGCACGTTCTGGCCGAACCACTATAAATCTGTGTGTCTTTTACATTTCAGCCCCTGCTTTTTTCATATTTACATAACTCATCTAAATCATTAAGAATCACATAAAACCAACTAAATCTCACGACTTAGAGGTGTTTGCCCATTTTTTGCGCAAACATTTTTGGTGCTTTCATTGAGAGCTTCGAACTCGAAGCTAAAGCTTCCCTCATTCAACCTTCTTTCCCAATAGCACCCTTCATTGCCTAGGAAACATGACTTCCAGGCCAAGAAAAGACGCCAACAAGGGAAAGAGCGTTGCAACCAGCAGCGCCCCAAATCCAGTGGATCCAGATCAAGAGAACCATCCCACTACAGCAGCAGTGCCGCATGTAGATCAGGCAATTCCAACAGCCTCTGCCGCGGAACAACCGGCAGTAATCACTAGAGCAGACCTAGACAGAGTTGTGGTGGAAGTGACTAACCGCTTCGCATCCCAACAAGAAGCTTTGGTGAACCAACTCATGTCACGCTTGAGGGATGTCGAAGAATCCAACCGCAACACTGAATCATGGGGTGAATCTCAATCTGGAGGATCTCGGAGACAACAAAGGTCTTCCCTCTTCGAGGAAGCCATCAACAGGAGCAACAATGATAGGGGCCGCGCCCGGACTCAGCCCGAACTCCGACTCGAGGAAGCGCTTGGAACCGAACCCAGTGGGGGAGGCACCAGGCGAGGGTCGGATGTAGCTGAGCCAGTCATACCACCTAATCATAGAAACCCCGCTGAACGGAGCCGAGCTAGAACCCAGCCCGAAGTTGACCCCATGGAAATGCTCGAAACAGAACCCCACAGGGGAAGATCAAGGCATGGGGCCACTGTAGCTGGTCCTAGCATGCATCCGAGCAGCCAGAGGCAACCACTGGATAACGTCAGAAGTGATAGACTATACCATCCCTACAGGTCATCTGGACGAGATCGATCCCGCGGGGAAGAACCAAGTTCATTTCTATACGCTCCAAATTCTGATGAAAGAATGGCGTGATTATTCAGAGAATGCGTCCAACGGGAGCAAAGGGACCGAGGAATAGGCGCTAGGGTCACCAGCCCCTTCACCCGCAATATCGAAACTGCCATCACCCCCCGGGAATGGAAAATGCCAACCATGGAACCTTACAAGGGAACTTCCGACCCCATCGTACACTTACAGAGATACACCCAGCATATGCTCATGAGCGGAGCAACAGAAGGGGTGTTGTGTAAATGCTTTCCGCTATTCCTAGCAGATCTAGCTACCTCCTGGTTCTGCCATCTACCCCAAGAATCTATCAGCTCATGGGAGATGTTGAAAGAAAGGTTCATTAGCCAGTTCCGCATCCATGTAGAACAACCCAAGGATGCTTATTCTCTATCCAATGTCAAACAGAAATCCAGAGAGACACTGCAACAATATCTAACCCGGTTCAACGCCGCAGCGGCCGCAGTCCAAGATGTCGATGAGAAGCTCACCCTAATGGCCCTCTGTAGTGGTGTACACCCAGATACCAAGTTCGCTAGAAGACTAACTAAGGAAAAACCAGCTACTTTACCTGATTTCTTCCATGAAGCTGGAAAGTATATGAGACTTGAAGACGCCGCCACTGAGAGGCAGTCAGGGCAATAAGGTAAGACAACTTCGGACAAGGTTCCCGCTGCAGCTAAGGACACTCGAAGAAATGAATCTAGAGACAATGCTGGGGGCAGGAAGGTTGAAAAACGCCAATATCGACCAGGACCAAGATTTGACTCCTACACTCCTTTGAATGAAACAATCGAAAACATCTTTCTAGCCACTCAGGGCGAACTCGGATACAAGCGCCCCCCGCACAAGAAAGAATCTGATAACGCACTCAAGTCTGGAAAGTTCTGCCGCTTCCACGAATCCCACGGACATGACACCAATGAATGCCACCATCTCCGGGACTTGATCGAAGAACACATCAGAAGAAGAAGGCTGGAACGCTATGTGAAAGGTCAGAACAGGACTCCAACTCCTGCCAATGAGAACTCAAAGCGACCCCTCCCAGAAGTAGGCGGAGGGAATCGCAACACCAGTGGCTCTAGTCAAGAGAAGATAGTGGTCCATACCATTTCGGGAGGACCACACATCGCCGACAGAAGCTGGGCAGAGATGGAAAGATACGGCAAGTCACTTAGAAATGCTGAAGGCTATGTTAACTCCATTATGGAAGAACGCCACCCGAAACAGAAAGAGAGTGACGACATCGTATTCAGTAGGCGTGATTTAGAAGGAAGACAGTATCCACATATGGATCCCATGGTCATCTCTGCCTGGTTCGGTCCAGCTAAAGTTTTCCGAATTCTAATAGACACAGGAAGCTCCGTAAATATCCTATTCAAGCATGCTTTCGACAAAATGAAGCTGTCAATGAAGGATGTGTCTCCCTGCAACAAACCCCTGCACGGTTTCACTAGAGATGCGAAAATGCCCCTCGGGCAACTTGACCTCTTCGTCGAAATAGGAAGTCATCTCCGCTCCGTTGTGCGAAAACAAACGTTCGTACTAATAGAAAACCACTCGGCCTACAACGCCTTCTTGGGAAGACCAGTCTTATATGACTTCCAAATTGTCCTAGCCCCATGGTGCCTAAAGATGAAATTCCCAACGGATAACGGAATAGGAGAAGTTGAAGGAGATCAAGACGCCGCTCGAGATTGCTATGTAACTGAACTTCGCAATAACCGTAGAAAGAATAAAGGGAAAGATGCAGAGACTACTCTCTGCATGAAAAGCTTGGAAGCATAGCAACTAAAGAAAGCCCCTCCTCTTCGATACACCAGCGATCCTTTCAATGAACTAGACCCCAGGGATAAGGAGGAGGAGGCTACCGCTGAGCCTGCAGAGGCCAGGGAATTCGTATCTGTCGACAAACATGATTCAAGTAGACTATTAAAAATAGGATCTCAGCTAAAAACAGAATTGAAGGATCAACTCATTGACTTTCTCCGCCACAACTTAGATGTATTTGCATGGACACATGCCGATATGACAGGAATCTCTCCAGACATAGCATGCCACATGCTGAACATCGATCCCACCAAGGTACCGATAAAGCAGAAAAAGAGAAGCATGGGAGCAGAACGATCAGCAGCCCTCGATGAGGAAGTAAAGAACCTACTTGCTAATGACTTCATACAAGAAGCCATCTACCCAGAATGGATCGCTAACCCGGTACTAGTAAAGAAAGCTAATGGGAAGTGGCGAACATGCATTGATTTCTCCAACTTAAATGACGCTTGCCCGAAAGACTGCTTCCCGCTCCCCCGAATCGATCAACTTGTGGACAGCACAGTCGGGCACGAACTTTTATCTTTTATGGATGCATACTCCGGATACAACCAGATTCCCATGCACGCTCCCGATCAAGACCACACTAGCTTCATCACTGACCGGAGATTATATTGTTACAAAGTCATGCCTTTTGGACTCAAAAATGCCGGAGCTACCTATCAGCGCCTCGTCAACAAGATGTTCGCGGAATTAATAGGACGAACTATGGAAGTATATGTGGATGACATGTTGGTAAAGTCCAGGAGAGCCGACGATCATGTAAGCCACCTGGACGAGATGTTTTAGGTACTTCGCCGATATGGAATGAAGCTGAATCCTCTAAAGTGCTCCTTCGGAGTGTCATCGGGAAAATTCTTAGGATTCATCGTCCATGCCAGAGGAATTGAAGCAAACCCTGAACAAATCCGGGCTCTAAAAGAAATAAGGATACCTTCCACTCGAAAAGAAATGCAGAGCCTAAACGGAAAGGTGGCCGCCCTAAGCAGATTCATTTCCAAAGCAACTGACAAGTGCGTCCCTTTCTTCGAAACTCTCAAAAAAGACAAAGGAAAGTTCGAGTGGACCGATGAATGCTTAAAAGCCTTCCTTAACCTGATCGAACACCTTCAGAGACCACCAGTACTCTCAACTCCAAACGAAGGCGAAGAGCTATACATATACCTCGCTGTATCGTCTCATGCTCTAAGCGCTGCCTTGGTAAGAGAAGAGGACCGCACACAACGCCCGGTATACTTTATAAGTAAGAGATTTACAGGGGCAGAAGCCAGATATCCTAAACTTGAGAAATTGCATATTGTTTATTGATCGCGTCACGAAAACTGCGACACTACTTCCAATCTCACTCCATCAGAGTTCTAACCGATCAACCACTAAGACAGGTGCTCCATCGTCCCGACACCTCTGGACGACTCCTCAAATGGTGCATTGAACTAAGTCAGTATGATGTCACCTACCATCCTCGCACCGCTATCAAGGGGCAAGCCATGGCCGATTTCATTGCCGAATTCACTACCAACGAATGCAAGGATCAATTTGAAATAGCAAAAAACATCAAGTGGAACCTCTTTGTAGATGGAGCATCGAACGAACAAGGCTCGGGGGCAGGTATTGTGATAATCACCCCCAGGGGAAGAAAACTGTACTATGCATTAAGGTTGGAATTCGCGGCCACTAACAACGATGCGGAGTATGAGGCAGTAATAGCGGGATTGGAGCTTGCCTTAGAAATTGGAGTCAATTCTTTATGTCTTCATAGTGATTCTCAACTTATCGTAAACCAAGTACTAGGAGAGTTCCAGACACGAGGAGAACGACTCACAGCATATCTAAAGAAAACCAAACTGCTGCTCGATCAATTGGACCATTATCTAATAAACGCATTCCTCGAGAAGATAACCAAGAGGCCGATGAACTAGCAAAGCAAGCTAGTATGAAGAATAGCACCATTTTCGGAGCACTAGCCATCTCAAGGCAGCTAGCCCCAAGTTTCGAACAAGTGAATCTGATAACTGCAATCGAAGAAGGAACTTGGATGACTCCTATCCAGAAATATTTGCAGGACGGCACACTACCAGACAAACGTGATGAAGTCAGGAGAATTTTGAGGAAAGCTCCCCACTACACAATACAAGAAGGCATCCTCTATCGGCGTGGCTTCTCTAGCCCCTTATTCAGATGCGTCGCTGGAAGGGAAGCCAAGGAAATCTTATTCAACATCCATCAAGGAAGTTGCGGAGATCACACTGGAGGGCAGACTCTGGCGAAAAAGATACTCCGATATGGATATTACTGGCCCACACTAAACAAAGACGCCTTAGACTTCGTCAAGAGATGCGACAGATGTCAGAAATTTACCAAGATTCCTCGACTACCCACAAATTAGATTACTCAAATGACCAGCCCTTGGCCCTTTGCTGTATGGGGAATTGATTTAATTGGCGAACTGCCAACGGGCAGAGGCGGAGCCAAATATGCTATAGTGGCAGTCGATTATTTCACCAAATGGGTGGAAGCGGAACCCCTAAATAAAATATCTTCAGCAAAAGTTATCAACTTCTTGATCAAAAATATTCTGTGCAGGTACAGAGTACCACTCAAGATCATATCGGACAACGGACTCCAATTTGACAGCGAAGAATTCGCCGACTGGTGCCAAGAGCATGGAATTCATAAAAGCTTCTCATCAGTAGCTTATCCTCAGGCAAACGGACAAGTCGAAGCTGTCAACAAAATTCTCAAAACCCTAATCAAGAAGAAACTTGAAAATTCAAAAGGCGCTTGGGTGGACGAACTTCCTACGGCACTTTGGGCCTACAGCACATCTTTCAGAACATCAACGGGACATACTCCTTTCTCTTTGGCATACGGATCGGAGACAATGCTCCCTGTTGAGACTATTGTTCCTTCCCACCGTAGGATCCACTACAATCCTGAAGAAAACGAAGAACTCCTCCTCATGTCTTTGGATCTGATTGAGGAAAGGAGGAACGATGCAGCACTCAAAGCAGCAGCTCACAAACAAAAAGTGGCAGTACTATACAACTCCAAAGTCAAGCATCGCATCTTACAAGAAGGAGATCTTGTCCTCAGGCGAATCTTTCTGCGCCCCGGGGCACTGGACCCCATCTGGGACGGACCATATGTAATTCATAAAGATCTCCACAACGGAGCTTATATTTTGTCAACAGTGGACGAAGAGGTGTTCCAGAGGGCATGTAACATCCGACACCTCCGTCGATACTTTTCTTAACTTGTACAGCCCATATGAAGTGAATTAACAAAGAGAATCAGTGGACGTAGGCATTTTCATGCCGAACCACTTTAAAAATCTTGTCTCTTTTAACTTGTTCCTTTATATCTTGGCTGCTTGTTAAGCTTTATCCTTTTCTGTTGAACAAAATCCTATGGCATCTCCACTCAAGGCGCACCACGGCCTCATCTGGACAAGGCCTAACATGTACGCTACGATTCTATGCACTCGCCAATGAGACTCTTTTGCTCCAGCATCCCTCTGCTGCGGGTTAACTCATTGCTCACGACTTCCCTCAAAGCCAACTGTAATGAGCCGATTATAAGTCATCATAAAGGCCGACTACGGCGTTCGGCTCGCCGGCAACTGTGAACCTACTTTAAGCCCCAACATAAGGTGTGGCCAGCCAGGGGTAGTTCACGGCCAACGGCACCCACGCTAGCCGACCACGGTAAATCGAATAATACCCACGATTACGGACCATAATGGTTCGTAATCGTTACCGTGCGCGATCTCGGCTCCGATGTGTCTTAAGTACGGCTGTGGTAAAAAAGAAAACTCCCCGCGGAGGCATAAGATGGGTGACAAATGTCTCCAAGACCCACAGCTAGGGAAAGTGACTACAAAACCCGTTTGCCACGAACTTAAGCACATCAACGGCCTTCCGTGACTGGAATTTTTACTTTTCCCATATTTCCATTTCATTTAAATACTTTTCTCCTATCCTGTATAACAAACTCTAAAGTACAGGAAACCAAATAGGGAGCATTCACTCATGAGAATCTAAGCCTGCGTACTGGGTGGCAAGGTACTCAGCTATATCCATGATAAGTTACACAAGACGCTCAAAGCTACCACCTGCAACTAAAACATGAAGGGCGGTACTCTCTTCTCTTGTACATAAATATGTAGCTATAGTTTATTCATACGTCACACTAACATTGCAAAACATGAAATTATATTTCGAGCAACAGCTTAACATCAAACACAACTAAAATCACAGGCATATGCATACTTCTCACGCACCACATCAAAATGACAACAACATTTAAACATAACAAAATCAGCTTATGTCATAAAATCACATAAAGTTATTCTTCGCAAATAATATTATTACAGTCACATCAGTGTTTTGGACTAACATAAATAGCGATAAAGGGAATAAAAAGGTGGCCAAATCCGGACAAGTAACCAGCTGCGTCCACACTTCGCTCTCATCCTACCGACTCCCCCAAGCCTACTTGGCCGTAGGGTCGGAGCTCCCAACGTGTTGATCGGAAGTTCCACCTGTCCAAATCAGAAGAGGAATTCACTAAACAAACGATAAACGAACAAGTTATGGAAACCCAGAAAGAAAAGGAAAAGAGAAGAATAACTCACCAGCGTCCGCCGCTTGATCCTCATCCTCCAGTTGCACACCCGCTTCCTCCGCAGCAAGCAACCGCATCCCCTCCTTCACCGCCGCTTGCTCCTCTTTCGAGAACTGAGCAGTGACCACATCTAGACTAAAAGCCACTCCACCTTCCTTACCCGCATTGACCCTGGCCGCCTCTAAAGCCCGAAGATATATCTTGGCCATGACCCGGGGATAGTCATCCATCCAAGACAAGTTGCCCTCCTTCCAAGTGCGAAAGTACATGTCCTGCAGCATCTCGTCCATCATCCCCTCATTCTCCTCAAACTCCCTCACCCGGGCCTCGGAAACCTGCAACTTGGCGACAGCGACATCTCTCTCTGATCGGTATCTCAATCAGTCAGCCTGGAGAGACCTCCTCATCTCCTCCATCTCCTCCTTTAACTTGACTTGAGCCATCTCCGCGGCCTCAAGCCTCCCAGACAACTCCTCTACCTGCTCGAGATTCGCATCCCGAACCTCATCCACTGTCGCAATGGCCATGTCGATCCGCTCCTTATAGGCGGCCTCCATCTTCCGTAGTTCTGCCCTACTAGCCTTTTCCATGGTTTCTTTCAGCCGCCTGGAGGCTTCCTCGTGCTGAGAAATCTGAATGGCTTGACCGGCAAGCTGTTCGGCCTGATCGGCAACTTTTAACCGCAACCGAATATTAGCACTCCCAATCTCCTCCCCGGCCTTGACCAATTGAGCATGATGCTCCATTAACTTCTTGGTCTCTTCAGCCACCCGATCGATATTAGCTTTGGCTTCGTCTCCCATGGTAACTACCCGAGTAGTAAGCAGATCAAGATCTAGGGACTTGGCCTCATCTAGCACTCGTACCATGGGGTTGCGGGGAAGAAGGTGCTCACCCGTGGCCTCATCAAATGAAATATCCTGAGAGCTTGGATCTAAATCAGGATGACCGGCAAAGGGGTCGTGAGGCACGTCAGGACGCCTTATACGATTCTTAGAAGGAGGTGGAGGGGGGATAAACTCCGTGCTCTCCTCCGTGGTATGACGAGGAGGCTGAACAGGAAGCTGCGGACCAGGGGAAGGCTCAAATAAGGAACGACTCCTCTTCTTTTTCTGAATGCTCTCTTCAATGGCCCCAAGAAGAGGACGGTATCTGACCACGTCCCCAGGACGACCAGTAAGAGGCTTCGGCTTATCAGAAGCTCTCATCAACTTGAATTGTTCAAGGCGGTGTCGAACGTCTGACGTTTTAGCCGCCTGGCCTGCCCCTGGAGTAAAAAACAAGTGTTATGAACATACGACGATCCATAATTCAAGAAACATGTTAAGTTAAAAAGAAAGAAAAAGTGAGAATGCACATCTATTATACAAACCCTGCGGAGGAGTGGGATACTGCAATAAGTCCTGAATCTCATTTCAGGACGAAAGTGAACCATAAAATATTTGTAAGTCCCTATCGTAAATGGAACCGACAGAGGACAAAAGTTCACCTTGCACCGCCGGAGTCACCCTGGCTGAGGAGCCCTTAGGGGATAGATCGGCACCAGCCCCGACCTTGCCAGTCTCCTTCGCCTTCTCCGCTTCCGATTCTCCCTCCGATTCCCCGAAGGCCTGGCGGAGAGCCTCATCCAGTTCAGGGTCTTGCCCAGAGGTTAAGGCACCAGCACCACTACCACCTTGACCATCTCCATCTCCTCCGCCCTCCGACTCTCCTTCCATATCGCCTCCTTCGCCCTCTTCCACACCTTCCTCCTCCGGGATGATCGGGCAAGTACTAGGAGAGGGGCCCTCAGACTCCTTAAGCTTCTTGCCTCCCACGACGGGATGTTGTGCAAAGGGCTTCCTCTTGCCACTCTTCACCGTGGCCCCCTCCTTAGCTTTAGCGGCCTTCTCCTCAGCCGTGTCCCTCTGCTTAACCACGGACTGGTGCGGCTGGATCAAGTTGTACTCCAGGAGGGTAGCGTTCCTGATCAGGAACGAAGCCGACCTGTCCCGTGCGGGAATGGCCTTTATTTCAGCAGCCATCTACGCCAAAGAATCATCTTCCACGACTGCAATGCCACCTGTCGCTAGCAAGAAATAGAAGCGTGTCAGAAGAAGCACTACAGTCAGAACATGGAAAATATAAATGAAATTCATCTTACAGCCGGAAGTGAAAAGGCGGAAAGAAACAGAATCGTTCTTGATAAAAAACCATTCTTTCTTGAACATGGTAAACTTTGAATATAAGTCCAAGACCGGTTTGAAGGGCACGGCCGCTTCTAGACTAATATATGGAGACCCCTTCTTGTAGCCTCTCAGGTTATACAAATATCGAATTTTCCGGTTAGAAGGAGGGCATCCGTACCTCCTCTGAAAGATAACGAAAAGGCTCACCAGAATGGCATAAGAGTTCGGCTGGAGCTGGAGCCACCTTCAAATATGTGGTAAAGCTAACTATCCAGGCATTGATAGGAGGGATAGCACCACACATGCAATGATATCTGCTGTAAGCAAAGTAGCCTTCGGGGGGATTATACGGCATCACTCCATCTCCCGGCAACAGCATGCGAGCCCTGTCAATCCCGAAGGAATGGGATATAACATCAAGTTGCTCCTCCTTTAGGGAGCTAGGAAAGCAATCGGGAGGGGAGACCAGAAGTTCCTGGGGACCGTACCCATCCACTAACGACCTCGGGGCAGGCCCATGTGGCACCGGTCTTGGTTGGGCTGGGGGCACGGAGGAGGATGACTCTCCTCTACCTTTAGATTTCTTTTTATCCGATCGGGTTTCCGCTTTGCGAGACATTTATCTGCAGCACAAGAAAAACACGATGTTAGAACAAGAAGTATAGAAACATAAACAAGCAAGTATCTAAAGCAAGCGTATAAAAGCCTAAGATTCCGCTCAAGATTCAAGTATGAAGTCTCATTCGGCCTATACTCCATTCGGTAGTATCATTCGGCCTTGGGAGTTCATCCGGTATACTTACTACATTCGGTAGTATCATTCGGCCTTGGGAGTTCATCCGGTATACTTGCTCATTCGGTAACACAATTTCATTCGGCAGTAAAAAAGCCTTCGTGTTCATTCGGCAGTAAAGTTCATTCGGCAAAGATATATACCTGATTCGGTAAAAGCTTGATCCGGCGGAGAGTTGGTTCGTCTAGAAATTGATTCGGCGCTCGTTGGTTCGGTAAGGATCAACTAAGGGGGGTGTAGCCCCTATATATAGACGAGGGCAGAGGCACCGGACCAACTGGTTCGGCATACCGGACCAGACAAAAAACCGAATGAAACCGTCTCTGCCAGCAAAAACCAGAAACAGGTGGCATGCAAGGCACCTCACACAGATAAGTACCGAACTCTAGGACCTACTAATAAAATAGAGATTATGATAACGATGAACAAGTCGTAAATCGCTCACTAACATGGGTTAATCATTTACACGTGTACGCGACCACGAACGGTCCATAAGCATGCTCTGAATGGCTATTAACCCTATCGTTGTGAGAATCTACACTTTGACATCCTTTTAAAATTCATCAGTTGGATGGATATTTAGCTCTGCTAATTCTGGAATGGCTAAGCTACTTACACATTTACGGGGTCGCGAACGATCCTTAGGCATGCTCTGAGCTGACGATAAACCATCTTCACAAACGATCCAGGGACCCACTCGAACGAAAACCTGGCATCAATAATGCTGAGCCCCCTCGGGGCACACCTACTCGCCTCGAACGGCACCCGACCTCGAACGGTCACATCTCGCCTTGAACGGCACAATTCACTTCGCCTCAAATATTTCGATCCCGAACGGTCGTCATTTGAAATCACATTAAAACTGTAAATTCCTTTGCAGGAAATCAACAGGATATGGACATCCAGCTCATTGCATTACAAAACACGCCTTCCTACCGCAAGGCATGAGGACACCGATAGGACATGAACATCCAGCCCATGGCGTTACGAAACGAGCTTTCCTACCATAGGGAAACAAAGCGCGACACATGCAAGCACGTGCCCCACTTTGGGGGGCAAATGTTGGGAGAATTTTCACCCAGAAGATCTCAAGACCGAGAAGCGTCAGTTTCACCCGGGTTCGCAACCTCCATTCCATCCGGTTCCTAAGTCCGTTCGGCAGTTCAAGGGTTTAAAGCTCCATTCGGCAATGAAGGGTAAACTCTCATCCGGTTCATTCTCATTCGGCATACCTCATCCGGTAGCAAGCCTCCACTGCCGAACCAACTCCAAATCCTCCTCCTTGCCGAACCAAGTGGCTATCCCATCACCACCGGTCCAACATCATTTCCCACCATCACCGGACCACCATGACGGGACCAACACCACCGAATCAACCCCATACTCCACCATCGAACGAACCTCCAAACCACCTACCACCGGTCCACTCCATCACCGGTCCAAGCTCCATGCCAAATGAAGCCTCGCCGAAGCAGAACGCTACCAGGCCAGATTGCTTCAGCCCGGGCCCACCAGCAGCTATATACATCCAAGACCCCTGCCCCCAACCTCACTCTATAAATAGAGGGGTAGGGGTACAACAATGGCAGACAAGTTTGAGAGCTCAAGCACGGAAGGAACTTTCAAACTACTTTCATATACTTGTACACAAAGCATTGTACTTGTAATCTGAAAGAAAGAAGATAATAACATATAAAGTGGACGTAGGCACGTTCTGGCCGAACCACTATAAATCTGTGTGTCTTTTACATTACAGCCCCTGCTTTTTTCATATTTACATAACTCATCTAAATCATTAAGAATCACATAAAACCAACTAAATCTCACGACTTGGAGGTGTTTGCCCATTTTTTGCGCAAACAACGATGTTTTATTGGATATAGATGATGATGATGCACATAATATCCAGCATGGTTTGCTTTAAACATGTAAGCCTACTATGTCTTTATTCACGCATCACTGGATTTGGTTTTTGTAGATGCCAGTCTCCAGTAATAGGTTAAAAATGCAAGTACCTGCCCATTCCAAACCCCGCTCGAGCAGGAGCCTTGTGACCTGGGTAAATGATAACACAAGTAACACATGAAAAATAATTAACTTGACTACTATACATATGTACGTACTCACACACATGTATTTATCGGGAGTGGAAATTTAACTTATGGTCGTATCTTTAATAATAGTTGGAATAGATTCACAATTTTTTGGTCCAACCGCAGACTTTCCAAAAGACCCTTATGTATACACATGATGTCACAAGTTTTAATCCCGCGTGCCTAAAATCGATATTTATTTGAAAAGTTTGGAACAATAAAGGTCATAGCTTAGCAAAGATAGTTTTCACATATTTTTTTTCCTCTTTAAATGTTCTTTGGTCCAAAATATAAATAAATTATATTCATTCTTCGTTTAATTCAGTTTTATGTTGAATAAGACTTTTTATTTTGATTTAATTATTTCATTCTTTTTTTTTCAAAAAATCTTCTCTAAATATTTGAAAATAAAAAACATTTTGTTCTAATCATAAATAAAATTATTTTTTAAATAACATTTTGCTGACATTAATTTTTTTTCCTTAAAGCTTGATTGCTATTTTTAAAAGAAAAAAATACCGCGACTGAAAATTAAAATTATATATGCGCCTTTACATTTTCTTTCAGTTCAATATTTTGAAATTAATTCTAACTTGATTTTTATCAAAAAATGTTCTACTACATGCAAAAGTTTGATTATTTCAAATAAATATGTAGTTAGTTCACTACTATCAAAGCGCTCACCTAGACATGCCTAAGCGCCAACCTGGGACATTTCTGCTCCTCCAGGCACCAGTGATGCATAAAGCGCTCAAAAAGTGCATCGGGCACTGAAGCGTCGAAAAATCAAAGCGCTTAAAAATGCGCGTCTTACTGTTAAATCGTTTTTTATATAGAAAATTAAGAGCTTCGGCCCACAATCGAGGCCAATTAAGGCTTATTTGGTAAATATCGATCAAATCAAGGTATATGGCATATAGATATCGACTTTTAACATCAAATTGTCTCCACTCTCAAACTTACATCTGTCACTGCCACCGCCGACGAACTCGACCTACTGCTACCGCCATGGTCGAATTCAAGCTATTGTCTGTCGCCTTTACCTGCTCACATCGACGCATCCATCTCCACCCCTACCGAAAAAGCGACGCTTAAAGCATCTAAAAAAAACCCTATGTGCAAAAAATCGCTAGGCGCCAGCCTAGGGCTTTTTCGTCTTGACAACTATGATTTTGTTTAAAGATTTTTTTTTTAATATACATGTACATTGTTTCTAATAGACAATAGTGACATATCATTCAATTTTGTTCATAAATAATTTTTATTTAAATTGGTATATGTTTTAACAACTAATAAATGACGATAAATTATGAAGCTATGACTAATTAATAAACAGTAATCGTTGTTTTTTTATAGTTTGATTAACATTCCGAGTTAGATCAAAATATTCATTATATATGTTTCTAACGTTGTTAAGTATAATCATTCTGCTATTGATGCTGGGTGATAAAAAAATAGAAAACACAATTATTGTAACAATATTAAATATGTGTTGAATCACTATATACACTAGTGTAAAGTTCTATATGAGTTTCATGTGTTTTGTAACTTTAACATTATGTCAACAATTGATTTTAAGTTTTCAAATTCGAACTATAACATTTATCTTCCATAGATGAAGCATGCATCATTTATACTAACTGTCACATGAAGGACACTTGTAATTTGTATCAATTTTTTTTTACCTTTTACAGGTGAAATGCCAGTTATTTATAATAACCATTTTATATTGCATGTATAAAGGATGTGTTTTTATGTGTGCAAGGTCAGTTGTTTATATTAACACTTTATATTGCATGTATAAAAGGCATGTCTTGTACGCGTGAAGCGCGTGTCATAAGATCTCGTAATAAAATATATCTATTTGGCAGTATGCATGTTATTTCTCCATAGGCAAGTAACCATGAGTTTTAATACTTGATATCAGAAAGTACGATCCCATAAACATGTTTAGAGTGACATTTAGTCAAATAGTTTTCATTTTATATCATAAAGTTTGTTATGACCCAATTAAAAGACCAAGTACTTATTGTAAAATGCTTATGCAATACTGACATTCTCTGCATTCAGTTTTAACCGTTTTGCCCTAAGAATGAAATGTAGTGCTTATGTTTGTTTTAAAAACCCCATAATGACGTCTTGCTTCATCTTAAATGTGGACTAGGTGAGGTGATGTACGTAATGAATTCATTCTAAAATTTAATAATATTCAATCTGCAAACAATTTAGAACCAAAGAAGAATAAGAGGTTCCGCTTTTCCAATTTAAAGACAAACATCATGCTACTAGGTTGACTGTGAGCGATATACTTTAAATTTTAGTATCTCTGTTTATCGCTATGCATTTGCTTTCATTGTACTAAAAAAAAGTTGAAAAGAAAATGTATTTTCTGTCTGCAAAAGAAAAAAAAAGAGGTATAGACTTTGTGATTAATTTTTTTATGATCTATTTTGTTTTTAATGTTGTTTTTCATAGATAAAATGTGAAACCAAAAGTCACCATATTATATAACCATATGCACACATGTATGCAAGTTGAATTTATATTCGAAGTTGAAAAACTAACGCTTAATCACATTAAGCTAGAAAAAAAAGGCTTATCGTCTCACTATTTAATTCTCTTAAAATAACATAGTAAGGTAAAAATGGTGCATTTTCACAAATCAAAATGCATTTTCCAACAGTCTAATATTATAACAAGTATGAAATGTTAAGAAAATTAATTGACACTTTACAAAACCCATTTGATGCTCCGTTACATGGAAAAAATTCATTTTCATGAAATTGTTTAAAAGGAAAGAAATATTTAAGTTATTGTGTTATTTTTAGCTGTCGTATTACATATGTCAATCATATGTTATCAAGAAACACATTATATAAAGAAAAAAATATTATGTTAACAATACACTATTTAACAAATATGAGTATAAATGATAGATACTTGGTTGGTCATTCGAGTTGAACATTGAATCTCATTGTCGTCATCTTTGCAATCATGATCGCTGTCCTCCTCGTCGAACGCAAGTAATATCCAATTTGAACCTATGAAAGGAATCATGACAACGTGATAGCCTTGTTCCTCCGGAGATTCTACCTGCGTACAACTTTAAGAAAAATATTAGAAGAAAAAAAAAACTAAGAATAGCAAGAATATTATAGGTACTAGCCGACGAATGATTTTAGCATCACAAAACCATGTGTAAGGTGCCTACTTACGATTCGGAATATTCAAACTAAATATGCACAAAAATGGAAATGAAAATTAAAGAATATTAAACTAGTTGTAAGGTTTATAAGCCAACTTAAACTCCGAAATTTAAACACCATCTAGTACTTAGAAGTTTAAATACAATATAAAATAATACCATATATAGCAAGAATAAAATGGCAGTATAAATCGTTATTCTTGATATTAATAGTTGAATGGTTTTTTTGTTTTTAGAATTAGAAAATCATGTGTAAGATGCCTACTTACAGTTTGGATTTTACAAAACCTAAAACGTACATATTTATCGAGCAAAAATTAAGGCTGTCAAAAGGAGATTTGTCCGCATCCATATCCAAAAAATAAAAACAAAAAAACTGAAATCCGTAAAACAGAGACGGATGTGATAATATCCACATCCAAAAATTATCCATCCAACTTTTATCAAGATAATAGTCGAGATATATGTATTGATACATGTTGTTATAGATATAGTAATAATTCATACTATCCATGACAAATAAATATTTGTTTTTGAAAATTGATTATTATCATTGTATTTTCTGTATTTATGTTAGCATTATCACTGAAAATGATTTATGTTGGATCAACAAAATTATTTATTTATTTGACCTTATTAATTATGAGCGGAGCAGATAAAAATCATACATTCGTCTGTATGTATGGACAGACATCCAAAAATGATATGACAATATCTGCATCTGAAAGTATCCGTTTACAGGTCTACAAAAAACAAGCTTGGTCAATTTGAGATAATGTTAACTCACTGCATATAAACATCAAGAGAATAAACAACTAATACAGATAACTAAACACAGTGTCGTGTGTATTCAATCATATTACATGAAATGGTGTTATATGAAGATATATTAATATTTTATTTGAAAACAAGAGAAAAATAGAGCTAAAAAGGAGCGAGGATTATACTATCTAGCTCTGTTAGAATGATTGAATGAAACTGTTAAGGTAACGATAAATTTCTCTTTACTGTATCATTATAAGTTAATCGGTTACCAGTTTTGAATTAGGTCGGTATATCAGTATAAATGGTATGAAAATAGAAAATTTACCATTTTTATAAGATGAATCATCAGTAGCATGTTTTTCAAAACCAACATTAATGCTAACTTACTAAACAACTTATAATACATGGAATTTTTCTTCTTTTTTCTCAATGATGTTTTTCATTGAAATACAAGATGAAATGTATAATGAAACACCATATTATAGTGTAAAAAAATATCAAGCTTTTATTCTTTAGACAAACGGTAATTTATCATTACTAGTGCAATGACTATCAGTTTGTCGGTATATCAGTCTCTGGTATACCAGTAAATTGGTAACAGTAAAGATATACAAGTTTTGGTTTACAAGTAAAAACAATACAGTAACGGTATTTGCAAAATGGTGAACCATTACCATAACAATCCTATGATTGAATATTGTCGTCTATCTTTCTCGACTTTGATGTTCATTTAGAGAAAGTGAGCATTCACTTTTCGAGAAAAACGCTCATTTGTCTTTAATATCTTTATCTTTCTAATAATATACATACATATATACATGTACGTGTGCGCGAAAGTGTTACAATGACAACGTAATCAAGCTTAATATGCATTCCAATATTTCATTAAGTCAAATAGGATAGAAAGCTTTAGCAAATCAATACCTCAAACTATGACTTTGCTACATGATTGGTGTTGAGAAACAATATTGCGTTTGGAAGGTATTATATAGCTTACTAATCAAACGATATATTTTTAACCATTTTCTATGTCAAATTGATTCAATTGATATAAGCATATATTATCAAGATATAATGCGTTTAATATGAAATTGAACTCAAATTGGACGAGCATGTGAAATTCTCAACAAAACCCTATCCCATGTTACTATGCTATGATGTTAGACTAGATATAACTGGTTCAATTTAAACATTTTATACATACATTTTTCCTATAAAACTCATAAGCCTCACAAATAGTATTTCTTATAGTTATAATAAATTCATACCACCTTGGAAAGAGCGCCTCTATGTGTTTCTTAAATTCAACTCATATATGTTGGATTTGATTGAAGCTTTCATATCCTAAGGTAGATTTAATACATTGATTAACAAATAAATACAACCGACTTTTGCTACAAACGACAAGTAGAATCTGTAAACGCTTAGGCTTCACATGCTAGCACTAAATTTTTATATGTAAATACACTTCTCAAATTATAATGTAATTATTTACCTACTTCATATATTTATTAAAATGTTCTATTATACAAAATCTTAACATGATTGAAATAAAAATCGATCAACAACGAAAAAGAAATTACGCGAACACTCACGTAATTCGAGTATCGGATACTTTAGTAAAAAAAAACGTTGTAATTGTATCGCAATTTGAATATCGGATATTTTAGTAAAAAAATAAAATCATCTTTATTAAGAATATGAATTTAATATATGGAATGTTAAGAGCACCCAATTGGTTTTATTTGAAATTAGATGCAAAGCGTGTGCTATAAAATATTATGAGGTTTTATCGGACATAGATTTAGTTGTTTGGATACTCAAAGTTCATGTTGTCTTTTCATTTCAATATTTTAAACAAAATTATTCTTATTTTATAATATGCTGATTGCAATTAACAATTCAACGCGTTTTAAATTTTGAATTTTAAAAGAAATACATTTTTTCATATTTTAGTTCCACTTAAAATTGAGTTTTAAAAACATTAGGCTATAATTTCTAGTTTTTCGATATTATTTTTTTATAAAATCCTAAATTAATTTATCATAAATGATTCTTAATTAAAAAAAGGGTATTTTGAATTCTCATTGCTTATCGCATTTTATCGAATATTCATTATGTAGCATTATCCAATCAATTCATCGTACAAATTAAGGTATTTATTATATTAAATAAGACATATTTATATATGTACATATATCAATTGGAACAGAAATATTGACCATGATACAGACCCTTAAAATAAAGCGGTTCAAGTAAAATACATTTGAATATCAGGACAAAGCATTATTATTCGTTTATTTTGTTTCGGTATGTAGTGCACATTCGTGTACTTGTGACAGACTTTGAACATTACCATGTATTTTTCATCTTTCAATGGTTATACTCATTGATCCATTTGATTGAGTATTATTCAAGAATGATGAAACTAGTTTTTAAGTTTTCGAGAATTATTAGATATAACATTTGAACAAGCAATAGCTTTGTGGTTCCGATCCACATTGAATCATAGAAATAGTTGACATGCTCCTTGAAATATATCCATATTTCATTTGCCAAGGCATACAAAAATTTGAGCTATTTCCATATTTTAAGAAGATTAATAGAGTTGCATAGAATCACTTATTTTTTATTCCTTTGTTTAATTCTTTTTTACACGTACACAAGTCTATTTCCTTATTATTTGATAGTTAACTCCATTGGGAGTTAAGTAACTATAGATGTTCGTTGCAATTAATGGTCAAGGTCATCAATTTAAGATGTACAGTTGTTTAAGATGCATACTTCATTGCACATCTTCTGTTCATTCTATTTCATTCATGTAGCCATTTTTTATTGCTCACAAAAGTAATACGTTCCATTTTTTAATTTAACTTAATTGACACATAAAGAAAGAAATAACTTTTTACTTTCCTTTGATGTCTCTGGCAATTTTATATGATTATGCATACATTTGTGTCAAAAGGTTTTATCTGGATTTTGTTAGCATCATCTAAGCTTAAATTTTTAGCTTGATGTCCGACACCTAACAGAGTAATAATGTCATGTCTCATCTTTGATGGTTTTGTTTAATGTCATCCGGTAATTTAATACACTTAAGCATAAGTGTAATACATGCGACATCACAACATAAAATATCATAAAGGCTAATAAATGTTAGGCATTGCACGGAAGTTTGTAAAAGAAGATATTATTATTTTTTAACTACCAATATATTTTTGCATTATTTAACTGCAAGTTATGCTATAACAATTCCAGTCTTGGTAAAAAATAATGAAAGATGGTGTATGCTTCCTTCAAAATGAATTTCAAATGTGCCCCGTTACACAGACCATTGGTTACATATCTCAAAATCCTGTTACAAATGAAAACTCGGAAATCGTATTAGTTAACACTTAACATGTGTATTTGGTCTCTCCAGACATGTTTACATCTTTTGTCAAACATAGATCAATATTTATTTAATATTTATTTACAACATTACTCACTACTATGATGTTATGACTGAAGCAATAACGCTAGGTGCCAAGAACGCCCTTATAAGCCAAACTAGGCCTGAACAAAATCTTGATTTGATAAATAGACAAACAATTAACGTAACTGACCAAATATAACCAAGTCTAATGAAAGTGAAATGAACACATAAAATATTATACTTTTCAACAAAAGAGAGAAATACATTGAACTTTAGAAACTTGAATGCAATCAAGCATCTTGTTTGACATAACGTTTCTACAAATAATAACCAACTACGCGGCACCTTGCAACATCATATATCCAATTAAAAAACATTTCAAAATACATGAATAATGAACATCTTTTTGACGTAGCATAACTGATATGTTTTACGATATATGCAGGTTTTTTCCCCGAATCAACTATAAGTTATAACGACTTATTTTAAATCCATTTTCAAAATAATATATGAAACTATTTTACATAAAGTTTATTTTTAAACTCGGCTAAATGTTACAAAGATTACAAATCACACCTACATAAAAAAGTAGAGTAAGGGTGAAAATAATAATTAAAAGCCATTGGATTAATCTTACAGATACAGATCTACGCCAATAAATCGTGATTTGAATTAATAACAATAATTCATCGGACAAATAGAAAACAAAAGGAAAATGAAAAAACTATCCGTCTTATACTACAGAGCCAATGGAAGAAGAAAAAAAGGTAAATTACCTATGGTAAGTGTACGAAATCGTCTGAAGCCCTAATACAAGCGCAGTCGTCAGATTTGTAGATAGACGAATAATTTAATTGTTGAAAAAAATATTAACAAGGGTTTTTAATGGAACCATGACGCTTAAAATATATACGGCAGAGATATGTAAATCTCAAGGTAGTGCTGCACAAGGAAAAGACGAAAATAAGCAGAGAAACTCACTGGTGCGTTGTTATTATTATTATTATTATTATTATTATTATAACTCATGAGCGGTTACATTTTACAAAATAGGTCCAGCATTGAAATCAATGCCAAAAGTAGCGTAAATTAGTCAAAAACTAAAAACAAAGACCAAATTTTCATAAATAGTCCGGAAAGGACCTTTTTTTCCATTATTTTTAAATTTTAGAGACTTGGCAGCTGTCTTTTAAAAAATAATCATTTAAATATTTGTATGGTTTGTTTTTATTTATTTTAAATATACTAGAATAATGGTTAATAATTGATATTAAGATAAAGTAATGCGGGAAAATACAATAAATTAAAAATAAAAATTGATATACTGCAATTTAAAAAAAAACAGGTACATTGAAGAAGGAAAACAAGAACATAAACAATGCAAACAAAAAATAAAATTCTACGGATTATGGTATGTCTTGTTGATCAAGTATTGCTGAAATTGGATGATGTGTTTTATCTGTGTTATCTCAACGGTCAACCAAGTCTTTGCAGTATCATCGTCCAAGGTGATAAATATTTATTTTTTATCTTTATCGATAAGAATTGTTAATGATTCGCCAACGTCAAGCAGACCAATTATGTTCAGCCAATTAGCAAGAGCGGCGTATCGAAAAGCAAACCGGTAGAGTCTACATCGTTTGGACTCGGATTAACGTCAGGGCATTCCTTAACAAAACATGATTTTTTTCATCTGCTTCTCGTATACCTGATCAATAAGAGTGGATAACATCTGTTTCATCAAGTTTTCTTCAACAAAGGCGTTTTCCACTTGCCCGGCACAACCTTCAAATGTTGATTTCTAATTGAAAGGTGGTCTAAGCATAGAACGTGGACCCATAAAAGGCGAAACCGTATAAGTTGGCGTCATTTATGGTGGAGTCACAGATGATTGTCTCGTATTAGGAAAGAACTACGCCAGTTCCATGTGAACATCTTTGAGACTTTAGTACATATCATCGAATTCTCATGTTCGATCAAAAGAGGTCCGGAATGTTCGAGAACGTGGAATTTTTGGGGACATATCTTCATGTGTAGTAGCACAAATAATTGTAGCAGCTCCAGTTGAATGTATAATTTGAAGTATTATTTGTAGTAGTTTTATTTTTTTTTATCGATCCTCTTTGATACTTCAACATATTATTATCAAATTCTTGAATTAAAAACCATTTAGCAGCAAATTTCTTATAAATAACTTATTTAAAACTAAAGAAAAGATATATGCTTGTCCAAGACCACTGACTCAACTGGTTAGCGGTATGACGCTCTAAACATATGTTTCAGATGTCATGGATTCAAACCCTTAAGACATTAAAATAAGTGTTCTACTTGAATAAAGTACTGATCTTACTATCAAAAAAGGTTATATACTTTCACACGATTGTACTATACCAAAAGAGTCATTTCGCAACGGTTCGAGCCATTGCAAAAGCATTTTGCAATCCAAAGCTGTTGCGTAATGAGAAATAGTTAAAAATTAGCAACAGCTAAGACCTATTGCGAAATTAGATTTGCAACAGCATGAGCCATTGTTAATTCATAGCTTGCAACAGTTGTAAGTCGTTGCAATTCATTATTTTAGCAACTGCTCTCAACCGTTGCTAATTTACAGTTTGCGATAACTTTAAGCCGTTGCAATTCTTTGTTTTAGCAATGGCTACAAACCATAGCTAAATCGTATTATTTTTTGTATAATTTTTTTTGTTACCGCTCCTACAATATCACAGACATAATAATATCATAGATATTGACTTATTCAATACAAATAATTACGAATTTAACAAAAATCATCATACAAAATAAGCATTTATAGATTCAACGTATTATCACAAAGTAAAAGTCTTAACGCGTTTACAAAACACCATCGAAAATACGACATATTATAAAATTTTGACATAGTTAACAACAAAATAGGCCAAAAGTTCCTGCATTTCAATGCGGTTAATAACAAAACAAGACCAAAGTTCCTCCATTATCGACACTAAAAGTAGGCACGGTCTTTAACCAATCACCACTTCAAGCACATAGACATTTGTATTTGAAGCCAAAGCTTGCTGATTCTAGAACAAAATCAATGAAACTTAGATATCTACCAACATAATAAATTTTATATTCGTACTAATTTTAGGATATATTTTAACAAGTATGCAAACGCATAGTATTATAACCTGGGAATATGGATTAATTACACTTATTTGTTACTGGCCTGCTACTTAAAAGCTTATTTAAATCAAGAAATAACAGTAAATGAAAATTGAGTAGCTAAAGTTTGTAGAAAGTTATTATCGATTTGTTCAAAATATTTAGATTTTAATCTCAAATATCCTATAAATAAAAAATTCTATCGGTTACCTGGACACAAAGGCGGTGATAAGTCTCTTAATATTTTTTATATGTATAAATATATGAATCAAGTTAAGCTCCAGTGTAATCACTGCCAGTTGTTGACATAGATGCAAAATGCAATAGCCACAGTAATAGACTAGAAATGGGAGCAATACCATCAAGCCATAATGGATACTGTTACACCCATATTTTCCTAACATTTAAAAAGGTGAATTGGTGCAAGTACGGGACCCAAAGAACTGGTCCCACAATAGGAGTTGGACTATGAAAGGAAAGCGAGAGAAAAGTCCAGATAGTACTGCGCCAATGTCTTAAGACAGTGGCAAAATATGAGGACTGCGCCCTTTCATTGGACATAGCTTCGGTACTTTAACACTGCATCAGTAACCTGAGATCACCACAAAGTATAGGGACCGATATGCAATTCCAACACTTACTTCAATGGGTAGAACTGCAACACAACTTCAAGTACCAAATATGAAAATTGTGCTCTGATTCCAAAAAGTAAGCTTTAATAAGTTGGAACCGTGGCATAGCCTTTAAGTAACAACAAGGTGTAGCGGTTGTGTTGCAGCCCCAAAATCAACATTGATGATATAGAATTGTGGCACAATTCTTAAAGCAATCATATGCAATAAGGTTGCGCCGCAATCTTAAACTAATATTCAAGTAGCAAGACTACGCTACAATCCCTATTGACATTAAAGCAATAAGGATGCGCCACCATCCTAATTTGACGTCAAAATAACAGAACAGTAACAGAACAACACCATAATTCAAAAGGATACTACCCACAAATACAAAGACTCGAAGGATGAGGCAATAAGGTAAAACTTCTCCGCGGCCATAAGCTAAGTCCCATTCCTCAAAGGTAAGCCTAGAAGTCATGACTTCGCTCTCAAATTCCTTAAACAAAATTTAAATTCAAAGATGGTGGCACAATCCTCCATTAACAAGAATAGTTCGGAATAGGCTTAAGCGATATGACCATCCTTCAAAATGGCAGCAACGATCTTATTTATTAAGCCATACGACTTAAACTTGATTACCCCTAACATTATGTTTCGTTCTTATTTTGGATGGAATAGTGCCATACGACTTCAAGAGCATCGGCACAGTTTGGATGTTGTGTATATTGTCATCCTACATAATTATGGAGGTGTAGTTCTCAATGGCCCATTCAAGATAGCAAAATCCTAGAGTACTCGTAACTGTGCAGTTTTTCTAAGATGGGGGAAGTTTCTCATTGTAGTTTCACTTAAGCACGCATATAGCTCATTAGCTTGTTGCTTTATGAAATCATAAGATTATGATGTATTGAAAATTGGGTTTTTTCACTTTTATTTTAAACTTCCTGCCTAAGTTCAAAATTCATCAAATCAAATCATGGTTCCCCCTCGAAAGCCGTGCTAGCAATCCATGTACAGTAAATCAGCAAGACATATAATCGACACATGACATAATCCAAAGGTAAAAATCAAAAGAGAGGAAGATTGATGTTAGCAATCCTTGTGAATCTCTATGTATTATAAATGGATAGGGAAATGTAGTAGAAAAATAGGAGATTTTTCTTTGGACTGTACTCTTATTAGACACTGAAATCAAAATTTTACCCTCAACCATTTTTTTCCTGTATTAAGAATGAAAAGAGAAGATAATGATATTTTTTCGTGGACATAGGATCATTAACATTCAAACCACTTAAATTCTCTATGTCATTTGTAGCTTTTAGTACTTTGCTTTACTTTTCATGTTTTAGTGCTAAAATTAAAACGTATTGCTTAACGAAGTTGGATATAGACCTTTCATAAGATTTTGAATATTTTTCCTCATAATTGTGTAAACATTACGGCAAATAATTACTTCCTTTTAAGGAAATTTAAATATTACTTAATTTTGATGATTTCTAATCACATAAGCATTCGACATCGTGATTATGTCAAAAAATTACTTGGACGTTTCTAAGATGAAAAATATCACTAGTATTTTTGGTGCTTAAAGGTGGGCTAATTTCCCTCTCCGGCAACATTTACTCACATTTTCTTTAGATACCACTATAACACCATAAATCCAACCGATTCCAACACTATTCCTAACTGAGAACAACTTCATCTAACTACAAAAATACCAAAAAAGCAACTTATCACCTCCATGACCTAAATTAAGGTAGGCGCCTCTGTAGAGACGCCCTCGAATACCGTCCTGCTACACTCCAGGCTTTCACAAATCAAGTAAATGAATGGATTGATGGGATAGAGAGATCCATGGCCCAATACCCTGCCTTCAAACCAATCTCCTCTTGATCTTGCATAGCTCACCACCATCATTCGCCTACTGCACTAACCATGCAATGTGTGAGTAATAATGGCAATCTCAAAAATGATAACGGTGGCGCTGGTCTAAAACAAACAGATGCCATGCTTAAGGCAAAATTCAAATCAATCCCCAAATCAAATTGAAATCTACGAACATCAACCCACTATTGTTGAAAAAGAAAACACAAATTGTACTTGATGATGATGATGTCACTTCACTCTGTAATGATGATTCATCCTAAATAGATCCCAAGGAGGATGAGATTCATCGACTTAAAGCTCACATAGAGCAGCTGGCAAGACTTTGCTGATAATGCAACATAAAGTAAGTAAGGGAAGATGGTTCTTCTCAGTTTAGTTTAACTACTATAAAGGAAGACTTCACTGATAACTTCAAAGCCCCATCGATCAACAAATTCGATGAGACTACCAATCCAAATAACCGTATTTGCACCTTTAAGTACTACATGGACATTCTAAAGATGGAGAGGATGGCCAGATGTAAGCTTTTCTCGGTATATCTAGATGGAGCCACTTCTAGTTGGTTCAAGAGTTATGGACCAGGGGAGGTTCATTCCTATCCATAGTTAAATACAGATTTCTCAAGGTAGTTCAACTTTGAGAGAGAGGTTTTCGTAGATATGAATATCATGTCCTACGTGAAACAAGGCAAAAATGAAAGCTTATGCAACTTTATCAAAAACTTCAAGTCCAAGGGACTTAGGATTAGGTTGGCTTATGAAGAAGCACTACTGATGATGGCGCATGCTGGGAGCAGAAAGAACATCGCCGTGTGGGACAAGAACAACAGGAAGTCATGCCATAACATGAAGGATTTCTACGAAAGAGCCGGAAACTGCATAAAATTGAAAGAAGTCGAGGCCGCAAAATTACCTTCATTGAGAGATCTTCGCAGCTAAAACTCCCCTCATCCATACACCTGGATAGGTATATGAGATGACTAGGATTGAACTGGCCTACAATGTCCCAAACAAATGGAAGAAGTTAGAGCAGAACAAGTTGGAGCATATTGTTGCTTCCATAAAGCCAATGGCACCATACTAATAACCTTCGACGCTTGAGAAACGGAGTCGAGAGACCGATTCAAAAAGGATACTTGGTAGCTATCAGAAAGAAAATGATGAGGAGAGGACCATGAATCTTTCTCTAGATCTAGATAAAGGACTGGCAAGAAACCCTCCAATCTCATAGCCTCAATCCACGTACAGCCACATTTTATTAGAAAGAGGAAAAAAAAGCACAGGAGAAGTATGTACAAAAGCTAAAATAGAGTAAAAAACCATATTCCATATAAGGCAGAAGCCTACTTGTGACATAGTCTTCACTACTACTAATGCCACCAGGGTAGTTTTTCCACATTAAGATCTACTGATAGTTACGATGCAAATCTCAATTGTACCATGAAAAAGATCTTTATGGATTCCAAGAGCTCCGTTAACGTTATTTTCAAATCTGCATTTGACAAGATGAGGCACCCAACAAAAATACCGAAGCCATGCCTCAAACCAATTTATGGCTTCAACAATACTACGATTGTTCCCATTGGATCAGTACATCTTCATGTCACCGTCGGGACTGCTTCTCTTCACAAATCATTATGTCCAACTTCTTGATTATCAATCAATTGTTCCATACAATGCTATTTTGAAAAGTCCTACAGTAATTGACATGGAGCTTAAAATTTCTGAGAAGGATTTATTTACGAAGTTCCATACTCTACGGGAATAGGATCAATTAGAGAGAACAATTATTGGATAGAGAGTTATGCAATGTAAACCTTAATATTAACAATAAAATTATCCAAAATTATCATGTTGTCTCCTTTAGAAATTATGATAATGAAAAAGAAAGCAAGCCAGTTATAGGAACTGCATTGGTATTTAAGTATCGAGGCTGATGTTGAAGTGGTCATTCTATGACCATGACATCAGTATGAAGGAAAAAGAGAGAGTATACGTATATGATTGGCACTGATGAATATAACTCAATTTATACTCAACAATCTCTCGAAGAAGCTCAAAGACAGGTTTTCTCCACTTCATCCTAACCTGAAAAGGAAGAAAGTGAAATAGATTCGATATTAGGAGAAATAAGGAGGGAAATAAAACCATTAGATGGCCTTGAGAATTTGCATATAGATCCAGAAGATCCTTCAAGGTTCTCATGGTAGGAAAAAAACCTCGGTGTAGAAATCAGAATAGAATTAACAGACTTCTTACAAAGATCAGTGGATGTTTTTTCCTAGACGCGCTTAGATATGGTAGGAATAGACCCAGCAATCATCTACCATGTACTCAACATCGATCACAATGCTCGTCTAGTCAGGTAGAAGCGAAGAATCTTAGATCAAGACAGATATAATGCTCTACATAAAGAAGTTAAGAAGCTAAAGGCAAATAGGTTCATCAGGAAAGTATATTGCCCAAAGTGGATTGCCAACCCTATCCTTGGAAAGAAGTCTAATAGGAAATAGAGTACTCACGTAGGCTACAGCAACCTCAACGAGACCTACCCAAAAGACAGCTTCCCTTTACCTATGTTTACTCAATTAGCAGATGCAACTTGCAGTCATGAATTGCTCATCTTCATGGATGCATATTTAGGTTACAACCAAATAGCTATATTTGAACCAGATCAAGAGTACACCAGCTTTGTGATGGACAAGGGCTTATACTATTATAAGGTCACACCGTACAGACTCAAAAATGCTAGGGCAACCCATCAACGGTTAGTAAATATGATGTTCTCATATCAGATTGGTAAGAATGTTAAAGTACATGTAGATGATATGCTTGTTAAGTCCAAAGCAGCATCGAGGCAAGTGCAGGATTCGGAGAAAACCTTAGTTGTCCTGAGGCACTATAACCTGAAGTTTAATCCCTTGAAGTGTATATTTGCTATTCGGTCATGAAACTTTTTAGGGTACATTATAGGTAACCGTGCCATTAAAGTATACCAAAAGCAAATTTATGCCACAAGGAAGACAGGAGTCCCAGAAAGGCCAAAAGATGTCATGAGCTTGAATGGTAGAGTCGATGCTCGAAGAAGATTCATTTCTAAAGCAACCGAAAATGTATACCATTTTAAGTTATATGGCACAGTTATCTCAATGATGATGTACTATGCATATAAATCTCATTTCGTTCTTTTAGGATAAATAATAAGAAAATCTATCCACTAACGGTTAGGAGTGACCTCCGCTCTTATCTTTGACTGTTTATCTCCTAAAGAAACAAGGTTAAGTTTATCGGAAACCATATGTTGTTTTGAAGAGACTAAGATCAAATATGTTATTGAAAACCACTTTGATCTAACTCAAACGTTCAAAGTGAAGACATCTTGAAGATGATGAAATTAAAGACGAAGCTCTTAGGCATTTTGTTCAGTTAAAGAATGGACATGTATGGATAAATGTTAGCATTACATTGTTGGTTGGAGGAAAGTGTTAGCATTCCAAGTGAGAAGTGCTATATAAAAGCTAAAGCGTAGCCTCAAGCCTCGTCAACAGAGAATGACTAAAATATGAGAGATGCAGCAGGGCTAAGTGGGCCGCTCCTAAGTAGGATATGATCATCCCTATCTAAAGTCTATATTATCTATCCTAGCGAGGTCCTCGGGGTTATTTTATCTAGAGATGCACAATGACGAGTGGTACCCCAGTAGCCCAATCATTGTATGGAATTCATTCTCCAATACGAGCCTTTACAGTTTTAGTTGTATTCTATTATGCTGGAATTTAATTAATGTAACAATTTCTGCTAAGATTAATACGTATTTATATCTTAGACATTATGATAATATTAGAGAATTTCATATGAAGTGTTTTGGTTATCGTAAGGTAATGTAACACCCCTAATTTTAATTAGCGTTATTCTGGAGATTTAATTAGATAAATTAAATAGAATAATATATAGACTAGAGTGATAAGGGAACTAAGATTTGAAAGCTAATTAAGGATGTGCCTTAACTAAATAAATGAATCTATAAGAATGGTTTATAAGTTAAATACTTAAGAGAATAAGGTAAGGGTAATATGGGAACAGCTGTATATCATAACGACTAAACCGCTTACCTCATTCTCATTCACATTTTCATAAACCAAAAAAAAAGGAAAAACAAGGCCGCCCATAATCCTAGGTGAAGATGTAACGACCCAGAGTTTGACCACTTTACAATATATTATATAAAGTGATTTTAAATGTAAAATAGTAAGGTTTTATCATTCAAACAATATTAGATAGGATTTGGAAAGAGAAGTATGTACAAAAATAGTGACATTTGCCTATAACGACAAAAGTGAAAAAATGCCGATTTCAGAAAATTATGTTTCAATGGTTAAATAAATTATCTTGATTAATTTATGAGTGTTTATATTTTTAAGCAGCGTTATAAAAATTTATTTTTGAATTTGGTTTACATAAATTAATAGTTTAACTAAAACGTCAAAATGTGATCGTAAAACATTTTGTCGAAAAACGACGTTTTGTCGATTAAAAGTTGTCACAACGTCGTCGCACCTTTATTTTCTTATATGGAAACATATATTCAAATAGTGTAAGTATTAATTAATTCACTAAACATGTTCACTTTTATTAAATAAGATTAAAAAACTTTTAGAAGTCATTAGTTAAAGTAAGTAAGAATTAACAAAAGTAAGAAAAAGTAAACATCAAATCACATCAAATCAAAGCCAACATAATTATGATATTCTTTACTTAATCGTTAAGTGACTAAGAAATAAAGTAAGAAGCGAAAGGATGATGTTAAGTTTTGAAAAAGTGTAGATTGCTTTAGGTTGAAGTAAGGTTAGTTTGGTAATTTGGTAAGAGGTTATTTTGGTAAAATTACCATTTCTTTCCTTTTCTATAAATATCCACCTACTTCTTCACTTTCATTCACATTTTCTTCTTCTTATTTTCTCAAGATTCTTCATCTTCTTCCTCTTCTCTTTAATGGCTTCCAAGCCATAGAAAAAATTGTAAAGGAATAATGTCAAAATATTTATAAAATATTCAAAAGAAATCAATGTCCATTCTCTTCAAATCAAACTCCTCTTTTCTCCATATTTTACCTCTTCTTATCTTGGCCATAACTTCTACAAAACCGAACCAAAATACCAAATTGTTTTTTTCAAATAATGTATTTTTCCAGTAGCTACAACTTTCATGTTGACCACTTTGTTAAATTCTAAAGTTAACTATATCAAAAATACATTTCTTTCCAGTGCACCTTCTGGTCCAGTTTTTAAGCCAGAGGATAAACCATTTTGTTTTAATCATAACTTGATAATAACAGAACCAGATAAAGAAATTCTTTTTTCAAACCATATAAAATTCTAGTAAGTTTTTAAGCAAGAGGATAAGTCATTTTGTTTTAATCATAACTTGATAATAACAGAACCAGATAAAGAAATTCTTTTTTCAAACCATATAAAATTATAGTAGCTACAACTTTTATGTTGATCACTTTTTCCAGTTTAGAAGTTTGATATATCTGAAACCCAATTCTTTGAAGTGCATTTTCGGGCTTTATTTTTGTCAATCCGACAATGTCTCTTCTTCATTCTATCATATCTCCCTCAAAACTACTTGGACTCAAGTGATTCTTTTTTTTTCAAATTCAATAGAAAAGAACTTTCAACAACTTTTCAGCTAATAGGTTTTCCAAATTTTGTGAGTAAGAGAGTCAAAAATAGGAGAGAAAATGATCTATTTTTCGGATCTAAACCTTGGAAATTCAAGTTCAAAACTCTACCGCTTCTTCTCTATATTTTCGGCCAACCTCCATCTCAAGCCTCGGCCAATATATTGGAATATAGAAGGTGTTGTTTGCTAGTGTTTAATCGAGTAGGAATTAATTAGTGAAGTGTTGGTTGATTAAAATGTTGGTAGGAAGTTAATCGCTTTGGTTTATGGTGAGAAACTCTATTTAACATCTATTTATATATATAAATGTTTGATGTTGCGTTATGATTGCTATGGATGCTTATATATGCTTTGACATGAAGTATTGATTGTTTGATATGTTTGTTAAAATTGTTTTACCAAGGCACATTGATGCACATCGATAAACACAAAGGAAATTACTTTCCTTTTGAAAATGAAATGATGTATATGAAATGGTTAAACCTTTTGAAAGAAGTGATGGATTATCCAGCCTCATTTTTGCAACTAGATAGCCAGCTATCGACCAAGTTTGCATGTTTCGTGATTGTTTACCAACAAAATTGCCATCTTTTCCATCGTAGTATTCAGGCCAGGTATCTTTCGGAAGCCTTCACAACGCTAGAACTGTCATTTTGTAACGTTATAACCGTTGGTAATCTAATTCCCAACGGTTATAACCGTTGGTATCAGGTACGTTACATTTTTTTATACATTTTGCAACGGTTATAACCGTTGGGAATTTTGAAACTTTCCAACGGTTATAACCGTTGAAAATAACCAAAATTTCCAACGTTTATAACCGTTGGAAAAACCGTAATTTCTAATGGTTATAACCGTTGGGAATCTTGGTAGCTTCTAATGGTTATAACCGTTGGGAATTACTTCACATTCCCAACGGTTATAACCGTTGGGAATATTTGGAATATTGTAATTTTCAACGGTTATAAGCGTTAGGAATTCCTTGTATAAGGAAAAAGCAATAAGTGTTACAATTTTGGTATAGCACAACCACATCTTAATCAACATCTAATAATATTTCATTCAAATATATCTATACGAACATATAACAATAGAAAACACGAAACTAAAATTCAAAACTAACATATCATCAAATTGTTAAAAAGCATCAAACGTACGAAATAATACATATCAAATTCTACAAAGTTCATTATGACAACTTCAAATTTCACTACTACAACATATCTAGAAGCTTACAAACAACGAATACGACACTCCAGCCAAACTACAAAACCACCGTCAACCAACTCGGACAATGTATAATGACCATTTTGAGGTGCATCAAAAAGTGACTCGTCCGGATTAAGAACATCCTCCACCAAAACAACTTTTTTCCAACTCCGACCTTTCTACCATGACAAATCTTCTGCACTCCAAGATGTCATTTAGCTACCACTTCCATTTTTCGTGACAATAATTGCACTGCTTGCCTTTCAACCGTAGAAGATCCAATACCAACAGTAGATGGAGTGGGAGTAGGGCTAGGATGGTGCTCGGTATGCGAACCAATTTCTGTTCTTAGTGCCATCGCATTCATTCCAATATGACTAACAAGTTGTCATATACATTGTTGCATTTCAGCTAGAGTTGAATTCGTAATTCTACTTTCTTCATGCATTTGATCAATCTTCTGTTGCATCTCCATTTTCCATCGCTTATCTTCATTCTCTTTGTAATTGATAATTGTTTTTGAAGCTTGAGTGAATTTTACGTGCTTCACAGTAGATGAGGAACTAATTGCATGACAATAGCTTCTTTTTTATCATTTTCAAAAACTTCATTAACGACATTTCCTTCAAAAAATTTCAAAGTAACTACTTCTTCATTACTATTAACACTAGCTTCTGATTTTTGCCTCTCTTCTGGTGCTTCTACTAAAGCCTGAATATTAAAACGAATTGATATAAAAATTCATAAGCATGTTATTAGCAGAACACAAAGACAGTCTAGAGCAAGCCAACATATTTGTTAAAAGTTATCGTCAGTCTAGAGCAAGCCAACATATTTGTTAAAAGTCGGTCTAGAGTGTGCAGCATTTGAGCATTTGACAAAGAAGAAGAAGCAATTATAGTCCAAATTTTGGATGAGATTCTTATGATTCTGAACATGAATAGTTTAACATAAATCAATTCTATATCCTTATTTTTCAATTAAAAATGTCATATGCACAGAGGTTTTCTGCTGCAATTAACCTGTTTGAACTAACAACCAGCATAAACAAGAACAAAAAAACTAATAAAATCACGTATATTAGTATTTCACCTTTTAAGCTTGCAAGAACAGCTTTCCCCTTATGAACTTAATATCAGGTAACTAAAGAGAGTCCAAAAATGATAGTAATGATAAGCATTTTACACACTAATTTTAACATATTTTTTAGATAGCCTCCTGTAGCAATTTTAATTCATAGAATAATACATTGGTTGAAATTTTATAAAACAGATTTATAATTATTTTTTATGCCTAAATTATTATATGTATGTGCATCACACGTTCGAAAACACTTGTTTATAAATGTCTTTAATCTTTAGATCCATGTTAAATAAAAACTATTTTTTCTAGATTATTGTCCCAGTACAAAATATTTTTGTGGCAAGCCCGTCTTAGATCAAAAATATACCTGACATCTTTCCTTATTTCCTGCTACAAAGTATGCTATAATATCTTCCTATTACACACTGCACTGCCAAAATTGTTTTATAACTAAAGAAACTATGTGCTTGCTGTAAAGGACGATGGGTTGTAGATTTTTAATTTTTCCGTTGCTAATATTTTCAAATATTTTGACGGTTGAACCATGTTTGTGCTTTTGAACACTACAACTACGCTCCATTGTGATTGAAAAACATCACAGATCTTGCTCTCTCTTTTTATGTGAAAAATCATACAATTAAATTTTGCTTTCAAATTTCCTATCTTTCACAAGCAATTCTTGTTTGAGAATCAAATCCTCAACTCCCTTGATTTTTCTTACTCGATTCTTCAAACTTCAATTTTACACTTATTTATAAAATTATTCCATAACTCCACACTGCTACACGTCGTCACTAAGTCACCTATAATATTTCATGCATATTTAATTATATTAACAGCTATCATAGAAAAAAAAGATAGTTAACTAATCTCTCATGCTTGTAAAATTCTTTATTCTGAGTTGCATAGAATAACATATTTACGAATTAGTTAGTGATAATATACGATTATCAATTACCAAAAATATGAAGATTGTATGTAACATCAGACACCACAAATAGTATGAGGAATCACAAAATACAATCATAACAAGATAGTAGGAGGAATCACCAAACTTAATCATAATCACATTTACATATTAGGAGGAACCCCTAAGTTGTGATAATTGTGTGTTATATAATCACTCGCGGAATCATTATCATCCTTTAGCAGGAGAAATCACAAAATCTACATAATCATTGCCTAAAAGCCAACAAATAGCTTAAAAATTAAAACAGGAGATCCTAAAAGACGAAAATAACTAGTGCACAACAAAACAGAATAATCTCACCATGAAATCAGGATTCGAACAAAAAATCTCTTAAATATATGCACCAAATCTAATAAATCTTTAAATCGAGAAGATTTCTTACTGAAAACGCAAGAAATATGGAATCGATAGTAAAATGAGAATCACACTAGTAATCAGATGCAAACAAGTGAGAACTAAGAAATGAGAGAGATGCTATTTTCATAATTTCAAATTTTTGATTATTGTCCTTAAAACTAAGTAAAAAGAGAACATAGGCCCTTGATGAATATGAAACATACAAATATGTCCTGCAAATTTAAACTACAAAGTGCTTATCCTACTAATTTCCACTATAGGAAATGTAGATATATATCTCATTATCTACTAAGTGCAGTCTAAATGAATGTTGCAAAAACTGACCATTTATAATGATGGATAAGATAATTTTAGTAAAAACATTATGAAAATGTTTTAGCAATGCTAATTGGATATTGCAATGTGATTTTTTTTATTGCAGCGATTGAAATGTGAACTTAGATAATAGATATTTGATAGTGACTGGGACGAAGGATGCTAACTTCTCAAAATATCTTTCCATCACACAATACACTGCTAAAATTGTTTTGAAACTTAAACAATCTTTTAACTTTATTTAAAGAATTTCTAAAGTGTAGAAATAATTTTCAAATTTAGTTTCTGCACTAAAAAAACTACCCACTAGCATCAAGGAACCAAGGTCACTAGGCTATAGGTAAACTTTTTGACAGTTGGAAGCGGTATGCCTGTCATTTGAGTTAAGCTTTTTTGTTCTTCTAAAAAGAGGCCTTTTTAATCACAAAATATTTACAAAGTTTAAAGAGTAATATTTAACAACTGATGGGTTGGTCTTCTTATGTATGCTCACTTAACTTCCTCTTTTAAGTTTATTGCACTAATTTTAGTAATTTTTACACAAAAACATTAGTCGTTCTTATCAGTTAGCGCTAAAAAATTCATTATAATGATTCGGATAGCTACCCACACAGATATTGTTCAAATTCAATATTCTTGTTTATGCTGGCTGTTATTTTTCAATTAAACATGATAAATCAAATCAATCAAAAACTTACATATTTTCCTGCTGCGCACGGAAGCACCTATCCGGTTTTTCTACTTATGTGCGCTACTTAGCCGCCTTTACTCGTGTAGGCTTGCATTTTGGATTCTCCGCTTCCTACATGAATATATATGAATTCATTTGTAAATTATACATACCATTAAGACTACATGTACAATAATGGCTACATACCAATTCTTCATAAAGTCGAGTATATGATTTTCTTTCCAAAGTATGAGTTATGGTATTTTTTTCCTTTATTTTCAGCATTTGTTTTGCTTTGTTTTTTTTTTCTTATCAGTGTACTTAATATCAACGAATTTCTCCTACTGGACTTTATCAATATCATTCGGACGATTATCAATCGCAACGTGTCTAGGTAAAAACTCTTTATCTTTCTTTAAATATTTGTCTCATAGCTTTGATTTTTCCGATCTAAAATATTGTGAAAAACCTCTCTCCAAAATAGGTCGAGCAATAGTTGGATTCAGATTTATGTCAAACTCTTTCTACAAAAGCAACCTGATTCATGTCAAAGTTAAATATAAAAGGTAATCACTTATCAAATATTTTATCAAAATAGGAGAAAACATCCTACATTAAATTGGTCATTATAGCAGAATTACATAAATACTCTCAACTTAGAGTCAGAAATTCAGAATTACCGTGAGACATAAATTAAGTTTATGTGAATCAACCAACGTTTACTGTAAATCTTTAAAACATAAATTTAGTGTTATACTACTCCTAAATTTACTTTTCATCGTGAGATAGGACCTCAATAAAACTTTGATGATATTTTCATGTGAAATCAAAAGTTTAGGTGCTCTCAATGGAAAATAGAATGTTTGATTTGCTAAATAATATTTCCATGGAATTAAAAGACATGATTTAAATGAGTAAATAATTGAAGTAAAATACTGTAAGTGCTTTCCATAAATTATCCTTATAAAAGTTGTCTACTTTCCTCCAATCATCGTAACTAACCAGAATGAGTGCACGAATCAAAACCCCACAATGAGAACTCCATTTTTTCGCATCTCTACCTTTAGCACCATCCATTTCAACAATTATTGAGTACTTTTTATTTGTTGGTGGAGGAGCAACGTCTTCTTCGGTGATTTCTTCACACTGTGATGCATTGTTGCAACTAGTTGACATTCTGCAATATACATGCTAACTTGTGAATCAGTTGATAAATCAAGTATCATAGCACAAAAGGCTGGATAGTTGTAACGACCCGAAATTTTCGAAGCTGAAAATTCCAGATAGTTATGAAAAAAAAAAAGATAGAAGAAGAAGAACAGAAACACCAAACATCTCACAATCGCAGCGGATAAAATATAGTAATAAATAATAATAGTTTACAAAAGAATTATATCGGTTACATTTAATATACAACAGAGTTTCACATATATATACAGTCATTGAATACATATAATTATCATGACTCAGATTAACAATAATATAAATACAGCGGAAATACTCTATACGCTCCTGCCATCCAGCTCGCCTCCTGAGCTCCAGAACGTACCTACCTGAAAATCTGTAATACTCGGTCTGACCCGAGCATTACACCAAAGTAACACCCGGGTCAGGCTGAAAACCAGCGTGAGTAAACCCAACTAACATGGAATATCAGAACAAACAACTCATATAAACCCGGGGTAACTTATATTAATTCACAAGTTTTTATGGACAACATTTAATCCACATATAATTTCTAAGTACCAAACTTAGATACAATAATCCAATTCACTTAAAACATTTCATTCCTGTCTATTTATTTCACAAGATAATTTATAAAAATTCGAAGTGGTTTCGGGTATTTTCCAATACCCGACCCCGGTCTCTTCGAGTCTCATGCCATCCTATTCCAAGATATCCAAGTGAAGAACACAACATGTCATATCAGAGATATCAACTTATTTAAAACACCCAATACCATTCAGTCATCCATAAGCAATGCTTAATCTCATACAATTTTATTCAATTGATTCTAATTGAATTTCTAACCACATTCATTTAGATTCCTTCATTCAATATTAATTAATTCCAAATCAATTAATTAATCAACCCTTCACTATTCATCTTGATAAATCACCCTGGATTATTTAATTTCAATTATATTCAAATAATTATCTTAAGTTAACTTCATAATATAAATCAGTCTCAACCGATATCATTAAGAAATCTTAATTACTTCATGAATAAATTAATTAGTTAATTACATTAATCCTCTCATTACTTATACTGATTAACTTCCCATAAGTCACTTATTACTGATTACTTCATCTTAATTAATCAATCTTCAATTACATCGTTAATTATATTAATTAATTATTTCCCTTTATCTTTTACTAATTTCGTTAAGTATTTGTTTACCAAACCATCCAACGATTATTCTGAATTACTTACACTTGACTAATTAACTTAAACTTAATTAATCCATTAAGTCCAATGTAACGATCCGCTATTTTGACCATTCAAATCGACACTAAAACCGTACATGTCCGACTTGAATAATTCAAAATACCAAATTGTTAATTTAATTTGGCAAACTTAAAATATACAGTAAATAAATCAAATACAGATCACAGACACAAAGTAATATAATGCAGCGGAATAGAAAAAATAGTAGTTCATGAAGCTACTATATACATCAGAGTTTAAAATAAATACATCAGAATCTCTTGAATACAGAAAAGTCTTCAGTACGAGCCGATGACTTCTCTGAACCAGTCAACTAGAAAACTGAAAGCTGAAACGATAGTTGGATCTCCAAATGAAGCTCCAATCTCCAAAGGTGAGTCTCAAATGCTGTATTACTCAGTCTGACCCGAGCGTAAAGCAAAACACAAAACACTCGAGTCAGGATTAACATTCTTATATCAATAAATTCAACTCAAATGAAATATCAACTGAAATACAATATAACTTAAAGGATGTTTGGGATGTCCATCCTCTAAGGGTCCATAGAACTATCTACAGGGTGGAAATATACACTATTACACCGTGGTTATTTACTTAATTTATACCTCAAACCCAAATATCAAATTCGCTTTAAATAATCATATTTCCCAAGATAGTATTTATATATTTTAATAATGTATACAGTAAAGTACTTTCAATTTCCTTAACTTAACAAATCGTTTCACATCAACCCGACCTTCCCATTTAAATTAAATCCAATCTCATTTTATTAGTTTAAATCTTCCTAAAATAACCACTTAAATCTATAATTCCCAAATTTGGATTTGATATCCCAATTTCCCCGTTTATTTCAATATGTTTCCATATTTTAAGTATTCAACATTTCAACTAAAATTTTCCCAATCTAGTTTTCTAAATAAAATTTCCAATCTAGTTCAAACTCAAATTTCACTAAGTTCGGTTAGTTATCTACATAACCAATTCAACTATCTTGGTTCCAAATACATACCGAACCTCTACACCATTTAATTACACTATGGTTCATAGCTTATATATAACAATTTAAAATTAACAGTTTCATATAGATTCTCGATTTTTACATCGTTATTATCTAGCCTTGAACCCTCCCTTATTTGATTCAATATCATTTTAGTGACCTTAAATTACATTTTACTCAATATTTCTTAATTTATTTAAACGTGAAATATCTCCTTCGATAAATTTCAAATTGATTTAAATAAATAAATCCTTATCTGAATACCATTAAAAATAACCCAAATTTATCTCCCAATTGTTCAATATTATTGCAAAATTTTTCCGAATAAAATTTACATAGATATTTATCATGATTTATGTATTAAATCAAATCTTTGATTAAACTAGACATAATTAACTCTATCTTTATCATTACCCTTTATACATGTATTTAAGAATTTACATTAAATAAGACCATATATTTCTTATCACATGGTCAAGTGTTACGGATATTATCATTTCAATCCGTACACTAAATGTATACGGGTGGATAGCATTTCAACCCGTAATTCCAAATTAAATTAAATGGAAACTACTTGGGTCTATCTTTTCAACCCATTTCAATTCAAAACAAACATAACAAAGGGAACTTGCAGTGATGACAGGGATGGTGTCAAAGTAAATAAACAGGCAATAACAACAATCAATAACAATTCAATAAATAAATCAAATAACCCCGAAATAATCGTATTAATTCGCATTGCTATTTGTATGATTACTTCTAGAATCTACACTATCATTTCATGTAGATTAAAGATTATTACATTACAGTTTTTCACTTGTCGTTCCTTTTTAAATTTCAGTTTTAAACTACAACAATTAATCCAAACTACGTTCAAAAGATTTAAAGTATAAAATTTTCTATTTCTACGACAATTAAAGGGTCAAATTTAACTAATCAAATTTACATATGTCGGGGTCAGGTTTTAATAAATTAAGGTCCATCATATATAATCCGTTTAATTTGTAAACTATACTACCCAAATTAAACTAGCAACTAGTTATCACTTAACAATAAAAATTAACATCCAATTTAAACAACAATCAATCAAACAATCAATTATCAACCAATCTGTATTATTATCACATACATAATTAACCGATAATGGTTTCGGGTGTCATAGGTGAACAGATACAGATAATAGCAGTCATAACAGTAAAACAACTAACAGCAGCATATTTCAATTGTCGTTTCAATTGAAATCAAATTTAATAAATAAAAGAATGTTAATCGTGAGTGATTGCTCACCTTTCGAGGCTAAAAAAAAGATCGACAACAGAGCAAGCTATGAATTTTGGTCACGCTCTAGAAAATCGAACAAATCCAAACAAAATCGCAAAGCGAAGTAAGAATGAAAGTGGATCTTGACGTGCAAAGCTGAAAGATAGAGTTTGATGGAAACGAATCAGAATCGTATTGATATAATCGGAAAAGAAAATATAAGTTATAAATTATTCCCTAAAACGAATTTTCCTTTAAAACATATATTTAAATAAGAGGGATATATGTATTATACTTATTCCAAATCAAAATAAATTTAAACATAAATTAAATTAATACGCTTTGTAAAATATCAATGTATATACTCTATTTAAACAACAGACCGATGAACCAAAGATAACTAAATTTCTATAATATAAATACAGACACTTTGTATAAATTCAAACCCTTATGCAAAAAAATATGTACTACTTTACCAATATCATAAATTATCATGTTATGTTTTGAAATGTTACCAACTGTACACAACTGTAAATGACAAAACCAATATATATAACACATAGACAAAGCTTTATATGTATATATACTATACGTAAACCTATTTATATAAACCGACTTATATACGTATAAACTAACATTGA
Source organism: Allium cepa (assembly GCA_030765085.1). Taxonomy (NCBI): domain Eukaryota; kingdom Viridiplantae; phylum Streptophyta; class Magnoliopsida; order Asparagales; family Amaryllidaceae; genus Allium; species Allium cepa. The sequence continues at coordinate 253,572,173 of CM060944.1, read as the reverse complement.
TTTAAATATATCATATACACATATAAAAATTAATAAATATACATATACTTTTATCGTTGACCGTAAGAGAAAAAAAACAGAGATTTTTAACTTCATATACTTACAGTACTTTATTCCATGTGTATAATCAAACAGTCTTGCTTTATATAATATAATATATGCTTATAGATATATATATATATATATATATATATATATATATATAGCTTACCTTGTAAACATTTAAACATAGACTCAAAGAATTATTATACTATGTATACATATAGCTTACAAATCAATATTCGTAACTTATAATATACCTTGTAACCTATTACTGTAAATATGTATGCTATAAACATACTTATTTTATTAAAATAAATGTTAGTCAGAGAATCAATATGGGTTTGTCCCTTCATATCAGTATACCAATATAAAAGTACCCTAGTCTACTGCAATATTAAAATTGAAATCCTTAACATAAAATATGTGTAAACAAATGTATAAAACATGCAGTCGAATACATAAAATACAAATGCAGACCTAAATTGTATCAACTTATCTAATCTAACCTTTTTAAACAAACTACATTCATCAACTAACTGAATGCATCATATATTATAAACGAAAAAAAAATCAAAATATAGATACAAGTTAAATATGTACATATATAATACTAACTTGCATCATCTACCGGCTATACAAGAAAAGGAGGGGAGGCGGAGGAGGAAGGAGTGGTTTCACGTGAAAAGTGGGGGTGCAGACATAAGTGGAGAGGTAAGAAGAATAGAGAGGAGAGAAGAAAGGCTGATTGTGGAGAGAAAAATGAATAGGAATGGTATAAATTTGATTGAAATGGAAACGTACAGGAAATTAGAAAGGAAATAAATGAATGGAATAAAACGTATAGGAATTTAGAGAGGAAATAAATAATTGAAATAAAACGTATAGGAAATTAGAAAGGAAATAAATGAATGCGTAAAGAACGTATAGAATTTTATATGTTTCAAAATCAACGATACAATTAAAGCAATTTTATTATTTGGCAGGTTATAAGTTTTATATTTATTTATTTCCTAGATCTCAATTCATTGCCTATTATATTAAGAAGATTTATTATTATTATCAAACGTTCAAAAAGTTATCACCCCAAAATACAGAGATGACATAACAACACCTAGAAGCATAGATTTAGGAAATATTATTAAAGCAATAAATTTGATTGGATGGCACACTTTGAATTTTGAAACGGAAGGAAATTTTGAACGAAACAAAATGAATGCACTATCAACAGTCACCCTATGATATAGCTAGAATTTTAAAGCAATTAATTTTGATGTTTGTACATCACGTCATCAGTTTTGAAAAGGCAAGGATAAAGGGGAAAAAGAATGGACAGAGAAATGTAAGCAAACGAAAAATTATAAAGGCAAAAGATGAAACAGCTAGTCTTGTTTTGTTTTTTTTTTTTCAATGGCGAGAGAAACATGAAGATGAATTTAGGCAAGCATATATATTAAAAGCAGAGAGGATGGAGAGGTAATAAAACTTCAATAGGAAGAAAATATATAGCTTAAATTTATTCTGTAACCGAAATCATAAAAAAAAGAAAACGAATATGTATAAAATAGGAGAAAGAATAAGGTAATATCAACTGTCAAATTCCCTGGATTTGAGCTGAGCAATTTGTTATTATTTTTGTCCAGCACGTTTCAAAGTTTTAATTGTAAAAGAAACGGAAATTGCCCATTGATTCATCAACGTGATTTAATCAAAATAAAAGGAAATGAAGAGTAACTGTCAAACGTTTTGATTTGGTGAATATTTAGAGCAATTAAATAGTAAAGAAAATAAATGAGCCAATATAAAGTCAAAGAAGGTCACGAATAAATTTATTGAATACATTGAAAATGGAAACGGCAAGGTAAGCTGAATTCAAGGAATGGGGAAATCTATCCAAAGATTGAAAAATTTACTAAAGAAAATAATAATTTGAACGGTAGGAAAAAATGATAGCTACCCACTGATTTAGACCAATTAAGGCGATTAATAGCTTGAATGGATATCACGTTCAAATTTTGAAACGGAAGAAATAAAGTCAAAATTAAAGGTACCGTTACCTCGAACAATTTATTTTAATAGAATGTGTCAGTGCATGCAGTAGAGCACACTACTATTCAATATGTACTTTTCTTCTTTATTAGTAGGTTTATCACGTACAAAGTGAGAATTTGAAATTATTTACAAATATGAAATATTTATTAACAGGGAGTTTGATTTTTTTATTAGTATAATGATATATACGTATAGGAACTTTATGCGTTAGTTATTAAGACATATACATTTAGGCATGTCAGTTATACTATACTATATTATAATTTATTATATTATCTTATATGCATGTTTGATTTTAATAAATGTAAGTTTGATTTTTTTTTTTATATATATGTTTGAAACGCATGTGTATTAAATTTATTATATTTGGATTTAGAATGAAAAATTTTGTTTCAAAATATTATTATTTAAAATTTCTCAAAAATCTAATTAAGTACGCTAAATAAAACCATTAAAAATTAACAAAACTTTATGGGTCGTTACATCCAACCATTTATTACTAGATTCATTAACCCAAATTAATACTTAATTGAATTAATTAAGTATAGTTTAATTACTTTACCATTTTAATGAATCACAATTCATTAAGCTGTTATTAACTTAAAAATAAAACAGTTTCTTAATCATGAGTTAAGTTTAAACAACTTAAACCCCAATATCCAAGTCAAACCAAAACTAACCCGAGAATCATCCAAACCAAGGTCACATCATCAATTCACAGTGCACATTAATTCAATAATTCAACCAAATATTTAAATATAATTGGTGAAATTTAAATAGAAATCCAAAAGCATGAGATTTACTCACCTTGTTTTATTTGCAATTCCATCCTATCCTGACTTGTTTCTTCACAACTATTGACCTTGTATAAACAATTAGTTGATTTTATTAACATCTGAACACTTAATCGTCATTTAATAATTTAATTTAACTAATGATTTAAATTTTAAACGAATAATTAAATTTCAACCTAATTTCTCTTTGAAAAATCTTTTAGTAATTAAAATGATAAGTTAATTAAACACATAAATCACTAAAAAAAAAAATCTAAAAATTTAAAATGTACATATTTATCTTTATTATATTTTCCTTTTTGAAACTACAAATATTTTTATAAAAATTTATATAACTCCCAAAATCATACTTTATATAACTATCAACTATTTTAACATTTACTATTTTTCTGATACCAACTGTTTTTTTTCTTTTCAGTGCAATACTATATATAGATTTTGATACTGCACTTACTTTACTATATACAGTTGGTATGAATGTAGTAAATACACTTCAAAAACTGTTTTCTTAAAATCAAATAAATCTGTATTTCACTTAACTGCATCAGTGGATTAACTTATTGTATGCAATAAGTCAGAAATTAATTTGTAAAAAAAATTAGAAGGATTACCATATACTCGATCTAGCATCTGCTTCAATCGAGCATTCCTCGATCGCGTAGCCCTTCCCAGGTCGACACACTGAAACTCGAACCAAGGGACCGACCACTAGCCTCTCCCCACATCGACAACTATAACACGACAACCCACTCGGCCTCTTCATCGCCCCCAGGTCGCGATCCACCACGCGACGTCGTACGCCTCCAAAGTCGCCCAATAGACGCGCCTCACTGTCGCGAGTTCAACGGAGCCATCGACACTCACTAACTCTCAAGATCGCCAACCCTAATTTCAAACCCATGAATGGCCTCGATGAAAAAGAAGTCGCCGCTCGTCAAAAGGATGATTTACTCACGCGATTCGAAATGAATTCGAATTGCTTGATTTCGAATTCGTTTGCCCCTTTTTTCTCTTTTTTTTTTTTTGAAATCTCGATTCTGTTGAAGGTTAAAGGGGGAAACAGTGATAAGTAATGATCTGGGTAGCTTCCTGCGTACGAGTATTGTCAAAATATCTTGCTAATTTAATTTAAATTTAATTATATAATAAAACTTCTCCTAAGGAAACGACGAGTCTCGATAATCGCCAATTAAAATTTTGAACTCCCCTTAAGTAATGCCGCTAGACGATTATAAGGTTTTACCCGCCTCCCGAGCACAATGGAACGTGTTTCGGAACCCAATTCGTTCATCTGCGCGAGTTACGGAAATAAACGATCAATTTAAATTAAATCGATTAAAATAGTTCTAAGCGTTTTGAGCTGCCAGGGTCAAACGACGACTCTGATTGCTATGAAATTTGAAATCTGATAATAACTAGCTATTACGGATGCAACGGAACTGGTTTCGTCGAATTCCGAGACTGTGCCTCGGAAGGCTATTCTTAAATTCCAATTTAAACGATATACTATTAAAACTGAACAAATCATCTTTAAATTAAACTCCAACCATTCTATTATCTTCAGTATCATCATTATAAATTTTATAAGTCTTCAAATTATTTAAACTGGCTTAGAAATATCAGATTCAACAATTTACCCAATTTTTCAATTATTAAAATCAATATTTAAACTATACAATTCAATTATTTCATTATCAAGCAACCATTGATATCTTGAATTTAAGTTAAAATTAACTTTAAATATTTTAAAATCGATAAATTGCTCCAATTTAATTTATTAAAATTTCCGGGTTGTCACAATAGTGTTTATTATATCTATATATAATAAGGAAACCTCCAATTGAAGCTTTTGAATTTACGAAACTACCCCTATTAGAAAAACTAAATTGAGGGTAGTACTACCATTTTCCTTTAAACTCTTACACAAATTTTGGCTTCTCAATTACCAAAATTACTCATTTACACATCTACCAGGTCTCATGCAATTCTGCTCCGGTGTGCTCGACCAATTAAAACACGCAGTTTTTACAAATTTTGCAAAAAACTCCTTCATCGAAAAAAAAGTACTTTTATGTGGATTCAATACCTCAAACAAAAAAAGCATGTTTTACTATTGTAGAATTCAGATGTCAACATAGATTCAATACATCAAACAAAAAACAAACAAAACATCACTAGTTACAATCATGTTTTCTATCTAGATTCCACGCATTTCAACAATGTTAAGTTGTGTTGCTCAGTCAAATTGGAGTGCAAGTTTGTTGGCATCTCATAATTATGTCATCAGTCAAGTGCTTAGACGAACGTCGTACAATGGACCAATCAGGATTTTGTATGTCTTTTATGTAAAAGATTTGGCTTGCTTCAGATGCAAGAATGACAAGCTCGTCATGTTCTCCATTACTACTTTTAAGCTTCTTTAGATTTACCATCAGTAAACTAGAGTCCGTACAAACCTTAAATCCATGTGTTTTGTCGGCGATATTTACCCAGTCGCACTAGAATATTACATGTTGAAAATCATAACAATCAACCTCAATGATCTCCTCGATAACACCATACCAAGTAGTATCATCATCCATAGGATTTAAATCTTTTGCGCTTGTGATAAAAGTTGTAATGGTATCCATGCAAACACCACTATCTTGTGCTGATGAGTGTTGTCGTAGTGCTGGGGAGAAAATACATAACCATTGATCCTATATTTGAGATGAGTTTTGGCTTCCCACATTGGACCACTAACATAATACCATAAAAATGAATTCATGCAATTTTCTTCCATTAACTGTTAAAACCGCTAAAATATATTAAATGAAGTCGTAATTGTGTAATAAAACTGTTGTTTGTTTGAAGCCTAACAAACCTTGATGTGCAACCAATCAATGAATTCAGATTGTACAATAACTTCTGCCTTTGTTTGATGTCTTTTTTTTATTACAGTGAGCATCTTCCAATGACAATCGATACTCGCTACAAAGTAAACATGTTATATATTAAGTAAATAGAAAGCTAATTTATAATTTGTTAAAAAACACAAACCTATAATAATCGTCTAGATCTGGTATATCCATTCCAAAAAGTATCCATCTTCGAATTTGTACGCGTTGTACGCCGCTTAGCTTGATAGTTTTACCCTCAATAATGGAGCATTCGTATGTATCATTACCATTCTCATCCAAGAATGTTGCTTGTTTAGAGCTATGATTTCCAGCACGTGGATCTGGCACATACTCCATTGCATGCCTAACAGATTCTGAAACAAGATATGCTTCGGAACTTGACACTCTCAAATATCGTTTATTGCTTGGTATGTTTTTACACTCCTTCATATCTCTAAGAAAACATAAAATAATGCACGTTTTTATATTATCATTGGATAATAATTTGGATTATAATTATTAAAAAGAATGTCTCACCTTTCAAATGGATACATCCATGTATAATTAACCGGTCCGCAAAGTAGTGCTTGATCAGCTAAATGCATCATTAGATGTAAACTTATATCAAAAAACTGAGTGAGAATATAATGGACCAACACACATAACGCCTCCGCAATCATATCTTTGGAAGCTTGTACATGCTCTCGAATCAAAACCTTTGAATAATATTGAAGTACAAGCATACTTGCAAAATCACATGCCTTAAGTCACAAAACTTTGGAAATGCATGTTGAACCATGACAGGCAAAAAATGTTGGATAATAATATGATAGTCATATGACTTTCTAATATTCAAATTAGGTGGTTGAATGCTTACTAAGTTGCCTAATTTAGTTCCAAAGCATGATGGAAGCTTTACGCCTTTTAGAACTTGACAACATTGGATCTTGTAAGCATTATCAAATGCAAATTTAGAGGATTGTTTGGTTATATCGAATAACAAATTAATAAAATGCTCTGCCACATTCTTCTCAGTATGCATTACATCTATTGTGTGTCGCACTTTATGGCCACCCCAATACTCTAAGGAAAAAAGAATTGACTTTTTATACCATGCTGGTATTACACCATTGTCATTCTCATTTCCAAAGTGTTCATCATGATCAAAATCATCTCCTATACGCTTCTTTTTTCTATTCAATTTACCAGGTATGTATTTGATATGAGAAATTTTCTCTAAAAGAGCCGATCCTATCAGTCGTGTTGGAGGTTCCTTATACTCTTTATCTTTATACCACCTATGTCTTGGTGCTCTATATGGATGGCCGTTCTTCAGAAATCTTTTGTACGTCATATAAACAATCTTATTACCAATGTGTTCCACATCGGTCTCTGTAGCACAAATAGAGCATGCTTCATAACCATAGGTCACACAACTCGATAGATTCCCAAATGCAGGTAGATCATGAATTCCCCACAATAGCATCGCTTTCAATGTAAAATACTTGTTCTTGTCCATGTCAAATGCAGGCACTCCTATTATCCAAAGTTGTTTCAACTCATCCACAAGGGATTCTAAATATACATCAATATCTTGACTTGGTGCTTTAGGTCCAGGAATTAATAAACACAACATTTGAAATTCTGATTTCATGCACAATGAAGAAGGTAAATTATAACGAACCATATACACAGGCCAACAACTATAACTATTAGACTGGATTGTACTAGGATTGAACCCATCGGTAGCAATTCCAAGTCAAACATTTCGAGCATTGTTAGCGAACTCTGGCCACTTATTCTTAAGCGATCTCCATTCAGCTGAGTCGATAGGATGACGCATGAAATCCCAATAAATTTTTGCTTCACCATGCCATAACATTTTTCGAGCTATCCATGGTATAGTGTACAATCTAGTTAATCTAGGAATTAATGGAAAATAATTTAGAACTTTTCTTGGTTGCTTTGTGACTTTTACAATTTCACCTTCATCTTTAACTTTAAATATCTAAGTATGGCAACGAGAACATCCAACGGCATCTTTATTCTCCTTCCAAAATAATATGCGATCATTTTCGCAAGCATGTATGCACTCTACATTCATTCCCAAATCCTTTAATATTTGTTTCATTGTAGGTTATTTATCCGGTAATGTATTTCCATTTGGAAGCCACTATTTCAATCTCTTCAACAACCCGGTCACACTGTTTCTTGACCAATTGAATTATTTTTTCAAATTATGTAGCTCTATAAGCACGCTTAATGTTGTAAGACCATCTTCACAAGAAGAATACAGTTTTTCATTTGCTTTTCTTTTGTACTCGTTGTACTTTCTTCCTAGATAACCATCACCGATACCGTGAATGCTATCATACAGTACACCATATGCATTGTCAATAAGGTTTCCAAGAGCACCTTCTACATGGTTTTCCACTCGAATTTGATGAGATATGCAAGCCTCATTGGCGGTAACATTTGGTCTAGAATTGATTACTGCACCTATGTGGTTCCTCTCACCGTGAAAAAACCACTCATCATATGTAACGACCCGTAAAATTCATGGATTTAATTTGGTTAAATTAATAAGTTTGTAATTAAATTTAGTAGAAAAATAAAATAAATTAAAACCTACTTATAGTAATTCGAAGTTAATTCAAATGATTTTAAGTAGTGAAAAGAATTTTACCTGTATATAAATTGAATATGAGAAATTTACGGAAAGCATTAAACTGATTTAATGTAATAAACATCGTTAACAGTAAATGGAATATGATAATAAGAACAATTGCAAGTTTTGTATTTAGGGGCGAAATAATATTGATAGGTAATAATTGTTGTAGAGGATAAATTACAAATGTTATAAATTGTATAATGGTGACAACTATTGTTCGTTACCAATGCATCAAATTAATAGCGGCTAAATGTAATTAATCATTGCCTTTTTGTAAGTTAAGAAATTAACTGAAAATTTTGAAGGTAAAATCAATAGAAAGGTTAACTATATGCATAAGATGGAAAGTTGAATAGAATTCTAATAAATGATAATAATGGAAAACTTATATAATCAATGTAGGAAATTAGTAATTACAATATTGTTGAAATTAATAAACGTTTCTTTGTTGATAATGAATAACATAACGGAAAGAGTAAATGTATTCATTTGAATATTAATTGCAATTGGATAGAGATTTTGAGTAACCATGTTAATGCAAGGTAAGTAATGCCAAATATAAAGTCAATAATAATGAATAGTGATTAGTTCAAAATTTGTAACATATATTATAAATTACCTGCTTATTTGTTAATGGAATTAGAATTTGTAAAAAGTGATAATAAAATAAATGAATGTTACACTAATGGAAAGTGAAATAACGTTCGTTTAAAAAAGTTTGAGAAATTATAGGGTCGTATTTATTAAGCGTTACTTCAATAATTGTGATTAATTGTGAAATCAATACGGGAAGATGTAAAGTAATAACTAGGGAAGTAATACGTTATAAATTAATTATAACCTAAACTTAAGAGTAAGTAAAGGGTTGGAATTGAACCTAATACCTTTAATTTGAAACTTATTTAAATAAATTGGATTCAAAGCGTAATAAAAAGATTATTTTAAGAAATTGAAATAAGTACTATAATTGGTAAAATAATTTACGTTTAAGATTTGAGATAGAAATTTGTTTAAAGAATTATAAAGTCATAAGTAAATCAAAGTGATGAAGTTTATGAATTATTGAATTTGAATCTTTAATAATGAGTTAATTTGTTAATGTATAATAGTTGGACTTATTGAAATAAATGAAATCAAATTTTAATCAATACGTTAAATTAAAAATTAAGTTAAAAATTTTGGAAATATTTATGTAATAATTTTAAATCCAATGGTAAACCCTCCTATTTGGAATATGAATGGAATAATCATTGATTCATTTAATTTAATAGAACATTAGAAAGTTAATTTATAATTTTGAATCTAATGAAATTGAGAATTAATACTGAAATTTGTAAATGAATCATCTAAATTTACATTTTTTAATTTGTTTAGAATCATTGTAAATGATTGAGGAATCATAAGTGATAAAATTTTCCAATTCTGAAACTGAAATATAAAATTTGGATTTATTTACTAATTCTTAATTTATTTAATTAATATAAAAATAGTCATTTTTGTCACGGACTCAGATTTCGACGAAACCAGTTTCATCGGATCCGTAACAGTGAATTATTGTAAGGTTTCAAGTTTCGTAGCGATCAGACTTGTCGTTTGATCGTACGAACGCGAAACGCCTTGAAATCGATTTAATTGAAATCAATTTGAAATCAATTTGAAAATATTGATTTCAGCATAACTTCTTCATACGATGGATTTTGGACGTGAAACTTTTTCTATTGCGTTCAGAATATTTTAGAATACCTATTTGGATATATGGATTTACCCAATTTCGTTCCGGAGCCGAAACGGGCTTTTTGGGCCAATTATCGTTCAACACTTTTGTTTATCGGATCCATCTACTCTATTTTTAACCTACCTATATAAACCCAGTTATAAACCCTACCTCCATCTGTTCTCATTTGTTTGTGTGTTCATTTCATCAGTTCCTTCTCTTCCCAATGGCTGCAAACCAAACCTAGATCAAATTACAATTTCAAAATCAAAATCAAAATTCAAAGTTCTCAGAAAATTCCGAAAAAATATATGTTAATGCTCTCGACGAGCGTAATGTAATGGTGGTGTTCATTTTTAGATTCAGTTCATCGGTTGATCGGAATTTGTCGATTTTACCTCGGCCGTTTGTTCACGCTCGATGATATGTGGCTGATCGTCGAATCGAGGATATGGGGTTGTAGAGATGGCCGTGGGGATTGCATCGGGAGCGTTCGTTTGGGAAATCAATGGTGGGATCGTACTAAACAATTGGATTAGGGTTTCGACTATAGGGTGCAAAGTGGCGGCCGACGCTCTTTTGGGGCAATCGAGGTCAGGTGATGTTCGCAGGGGTGGTCGTGGGGTCGGCGACTCGAGGGAGTGTGGTGGACGTGGCGTTGAACGCGGCGGTTGCGTGATGAAGGGGGCGACCGCGGTTTTGTGAGGGACGACCGAATTGGGTTCTTCATGAAGGCGTTAGGTTCCTGTAGCGAAAAATAGAGGGGGATGGTGACGTGTAAGAGAAAGTTTGTTTATTTTAATTTAATTTTAATTTTAATTTCAATGATAAAATCTTAATAACTAGTTCATAGGATATCCGATTCATACGCGATTTTTTTTGTTAGGATCGTAATAAAATTCTGGATCTGTTGACACTGGTTTGAACGAATTCTGAGACCGTCGAAATTTTGGGTTTAAATCGGATTTAAATTCGATTTAAATCCCAAAGGTGAGTGTTTTAACCCACTCACAACCTCTAAGGTTTCTTATGTTTGTTAATTTGACTTAAGATATGAGTATAAATTTATTTATGACTGTTTGGCATGTTTTATTCATCATCTCTGTTAAATCGCATTTATTTAATTTAACTGTTAATTAATTTTATTATTGCATCTAAATTGACAGTTAAAATTTATTTATTTGCATATAAACTGATAGTTAAACAGTTAATAAATTTATTTTTGAATATAAACTGTTAGTTAATAACTGTTATTTATTACCTGTTATATTTTATATGCTATATATTGATGTTTGTTTAAATTGATGATGATTGAAATAAATTGGTTGATGATTGATATTGGGTGAATGGATGATGTGTTCTATCTTATATAAACTGCATGTTATCATGCATTTTCATTTCATTCGGGATTGCGGTTTTAATGATATACAACCGCATTTTTATTTTTAAATTGCGGATTGAAATGATAAATATCCATATCACTTGACCATAAGATAGAAAATTATATACAGGCACCGCGGTATATATATAAAATTATTTTTGAAATGATTTTTATGGTTTGGATATGATACGGTTTAATAAATAGTAAATTTGGATATGATAAATATATTTTATATATACATATATAGTTAAATTGTCAAATTTAAGCTATGCATAAATCTGTTAAATAAAAAATAAATAAGTTGAAAAATGGAATTTGATAATTTATATTATATGATTAAGTATAGGTTTAAGATCTTGTATATATATGGAGTTTTAAATGATTCAAATCAATTAAGATTGAAAGATAAATTGGAAATTTAATTGGAATTGAGCTTATTTGAAAAATTAACTCCATAAGTTGATGTTAACTTATTTAAAATTGGAAATTTTAGGTATGATATTTATAACTGGATTTAATGAATAATTCTAGTATAAATAAATGGAAGGAAATAATTAGTGTTAAAATTTAGTTTATTTTAAATGGTTATGGATTTATCATCTAAACCTTTCAAACTAAATAATACGAAAATGAATTGTTGGTTTGAAATTCTCAATCTTAGTTTTAAAATTCATTAAATACTCAAAGTTTGAAAATATAGAAATCGAAGTGTTTTATTCAAACTGAAAGTGAATCTAAAAGTTATGGGTTTAGACTGAATTTTAATTGAATAAAGATTTTGAAGGTGTGGGAATTATTTATTTTTAAAGAAATTTTAAATTCAACTGTTTTATTTTATATACTGTTGAATATCCAAACCATTTAAGTTTTGAAGTTATGGTTTTAAAACTATGGATTTCGAAGTATTATGTTGAAAGTTAAAATTTAAATATTTGGTTTCGAGGTATTATAAATTTCAAAAGTGACGTGATTTTGGAAAAGAAATATATTTGAAATAAAATGATATCATATTTAATTGGGTTTTAAAGGAAATAATATCGTGTTTATGGGTTTTGAAATGGATAATTATATTCTGGTTTTGAAAGTATAATTATTTTTAAATGACCGCGGTGTTATAATAACGTTTGGTTATTGAAGAGATCGGGATCGGAAGTTGTCATACTCTCTGCCAGCTCCGAAAACCACTTTAACAACCGTGTACGCGGTGGAGATTCCAGAATGAAGTAGGATGGTGGCGGCGTTTCATTTGAGGTAAATACGTGGGCCCAACTCCCGTGAGTTGGCATAAGGTGACTAAAACAGGAGCGATTCTCGTGCCAATGAGGTCATTCCTCTGATCGGACGCACTCCTTCGATATTATACTCTGACTTTTGGATTTGGATTCGATGACCACTTTTATTTTGATTTGGGGGTGTTGTTCGAGGTGGGCGGTAGCTGCGCGCTACGCGTTTTCACCTGCCCGGATGCGTAATTGGTATTTCTACCCTGGCATTGCCTAGTTGTGCCGTCTCACCTACCCTATCGCGCCTTGTACGAGTTTGGTTTTCTCTCGTAGCCCGTGTGGTATCCTCTAGTGGCTTCCCGATCAGGAGAGACTATGATATTTGATGGACTACTGGGAATATTACGTGTTAAGGGGAATATTGGGTCACTCTTTAATGCTATTTATAAGTATGTTTATTTTACTATAGACACTAGTATAGTAGCGAAATATACTACATAGTAAATAGTTTAACGGATCATTAAAAGAAGCGAATTCCGAGCATCTTTTGAGTTATTGCACTCATATTTATTCCTGTTGATTTAACTTACATAAGATCTTTTAGTTCTGACTCGAGTGTTTTGTCTTTTCAATTCGCTCGGGTCAGTCCGAGCGATTCAGGATTTGAAGATTTTATTTCTGAAGGACGAAGACGGAGATTTTATTATTATTATACTATATGGTTCCACTACACTGTATTCCGCTGCATTATTATTTATTGGTATGTGAACTCTGATATTTATTGTATAAAGAAGAATCAAATGTTTTGTAAATAGTTTTATGAACTGTATATTGATTATTATATTTTATCCTTCCGCTGTGAGATTCTGTTTCGTTTTATTTTTCTTGTTTTTTTATTTACCCCATAACAATCCGCCCTTCCGTATGGTTTGAATTGGCACGTGTGTCGATTTAAAGCGTGCGAAAAAGTGGGACGTTACATCTGGTATCAGAGCTTTGGTTTAGCGATAAACCTTAGCTTTGTGGGGTCTAACTCTTTATTAATAGGGTAGTAATACCCAATGGGTGTCGTTGAGTGTATATACGAGAGAGCGTATTTGTTAGTGTTATAAAAGGTTTTAATATTGTGTTAATTTGTTCCATTTTGTATTTATAAATTATGGTTGGTGCATGGGACGCCATGACATCGATAGGGATTTCTAAACACTTAATAGGACAGACCGACATAATATTTGTTTTAATATAGGTGAATGAAATAATTTTGCCTATTATATTTTCTATACATATAATAAATTTTTCAAGGGATATCTGTATTTGGCTGCAATAGATTGGTTGTTAGGTAATAAAGTGTATAAATAATAATAGAAATAAGATTGAAAAATAAAATAAACGAAATTTGGAAATTTAGAATTTATGTTCCGGGGTTTTGAAAATTCCTTTCGAATGAATTTTGGAATATAATAATATTGTTTATAAGTATTTTCTATTATAAATATTTTAATATAATTCGAAAGAATTGTTATAAAGAAGATTTTGAAGAAAATAAGTTTTGTACTTTCCTCTCCGTCGCTGAAAAATAATTTCGGTGATGGCGGCCGCATCATCGACTTTCATTTTCGAGTTTCGAAGGGGGAAGACCACTGTAGTAGTCCTGCTGTAGATTCATTTTGAAAAATATATAAATTCTGAATTGTTTTAAATATAATTAGAGATATATAAGTGTAAGAATATATTTATCTATTATTTTGAAATTTAACCTGGTATTAAATTCTTAAATTTCCATTAATTAATTTGTTCAATTAGTGTAGTACAATGAAAAGTAAGTAATTAATATTTTAAACCTCTAATTTAGGTAAGAGACTTAATACTAAGTTATAAAAGTGAAAAAAAAGGAAGTTGAAATTGTAACTTATAAGACAAAAAGGTAAAAATTTATTTAACAATTAATTAATTAAAAGAAACAAGAAAACTTGTATAACTTTCAAGTACATTCTTTAAAAACATATATAACTTACCAAATATTAAAAGTTGAAATGTTAATAGGAAATGTAATGAAAATTGTACAAGTAAAAGTAGGTAATGAAGTATTCAATGAATTTGATATTATAAATGAGAATTTAATGTTATAAACTTAAGTTATAATTGAAATTTTACTATAAGTGAATATAATTAAAGGTAAGTAGTTCAAATAGATGATTATTAACTTAAGTAAATAAATGGAAATGCTAAGAAATAAATGGGACATGAATATTATTGATAAAAATGAAAATAAATGAGGGCATGCAATAAATGAATAATTATAATGAAATAAAAAGAACTGGCATGACCTGAGTTAATGGAAATGAATAATTGTAAGTAATAAGTGAAATTAAATGAAACAAACATTGAATGAGTAGATGAAATTAAAAGTTTATTAGAAATAAATGTAAATTATAAAAGGAAAATTTATGTGGTATGAATAAAAAGAGAAATTTAACAACAAATGTATGAATGAAATTAATAAGGATGAACAAAATTTGTTGTTCAAATGGGTTGTTGTTTGGTTATGGTTGTTTGGGTAAGATACTTTAAAATTTTGGATTTGGGTGAATGAATGATCTATTTAGTTTTATCTAAGACTGTTGAGTAAATGATGCGCTAGTAGTTTATTCTTTATTCCGTACAATTTAAAAGTTTTGAAACCCGAACAACTATTTGTTGTTTGATTGAATGGTTGTTTTGTATTTGTTATGTATGCTGTTGTTGAAATTGATGGTTGTTGTATTGATTTGTTGTTAGTGATTGAAACCACTTAAATATTTCATTTTATATAAATTGTTAACCCTTTGGATTATATAAGTAAAATGCAGGTTATGGAAGCAATTGCTACTGCTTCTGGTTTCATAAAATAAGAGTAACTTGCTCGACAAATAGGTACGTTGCGGATTTTGTTTTATAGAGCTATTTTATATATTTTCCCAGGTTAGGATATAATATTTTGGATAATATATGTTATAGAATTGTTAAATTTTGATATTATATTTTCTCCCGAGCCTCTCCGTACAAAGGAGACTCTGCCAAATATTTTCCGTAAATTTTGAAAATGTTTCCCAAGCTTTAATAATTTAAATATAAAAGATTTAATAGTTATAAATTAGGACATCTTATATAAAGTAATTAATTTTGTAAATTTAATTGTTTATAAGTTAATATTTTAAATAAGATGTATTGTTATTCTTCTTTTTCGCCTTCTTTTTCCTTTTCGGTGTCGAAAAGTTTTGAGTGGGGGAGAGTGTAACGACCCGTAAAATTCTTGTATTTAATTTGGTTAAATTAATAAGTTTGTAAATAAATTTAGTAGAAAAATAAAATAAATTAAAACCTACTTATAGTAATTCGAAGTTAATTCAAATGATTTTAAGTAGTGAAAAGAATTTTACCTATATATAAATTGAATATGAGAAATTTAAGGAAAGCATTAAACTGATTTAATGTAATAAACATCGTTAACAGTAAATGGAATATGATAATAAGAACAATTGCAAGTTTTGTATTTAGGGGCGAAATAATATTGATAGGTAATAATTGTTGTAGAGGATAAATTACAAATGTTATAAATTGTATAACGGTGACAACTATTGGTCGTTACCAATGCATCAAATTAATAGCGATTAAATGTAATTAATCATTGCCTTTTTGTAAGTTAAGAAATTAACTGAAAATTTTGAAGGTAAAATCAATAGAAAGGTTAACTATATGCATAAGATGAAAGTTGAATAGAATTCTAACAAACGATAATAATGGAAAACTTATATAATCAATGTAGGAAATTAGTAATTACAATATTGTTGAAATTAATAAACGTTTCTTTGTTGATAATGAATAACATAATGGAAAGAGTAAATGTATTCATTTGAATATTAATTGCAATTGGATAGAGATTTTAAGTAACCATGTTAATGCAAGGTAAGTAATGCGAAATATAAAGTCAATAATAATAAATAGTGATTAATTCAAAATTTGTAACATATATTATAAATTACATGCTTATTTGTTAATGGAATTAGAATTTGTAATAAGTGATAATAAAATAAATGAATGTTACACTAATGGAAAGTGAAATAACGTTCGTTTAAAAAAGTTTGAGAAATTATAGGGTCGTATTTATTAAGCGTTACTTCAATAATTGTGATTAATTGTGAAATCAATACGGGAAGATGTAAAGTAATAACTAGGGAAGTAATACGTTATAAATTAATTATAACCTAAACTTAAGAGTAAGTAAAGGGTTGGAATTGAACCTAATACCTTTAATTTGAAACTTATTTAAATAAATTGGATTCAAAGCGTAATAAAAAGATTATTTTAAGAAATTGAAATAAGTACTATAATTGGTAAAATAATTTACGTTTAAGATCTGAGATAGAAATTTGTTTAAAGAATTATAAAGTTATAAGTAAATCAAAGTGATGAAGTTTATGAATTATTGAATTTGAATCTTTAATAATGAGTTAATTTGTTAATGTATAATAGTTGGACTTATTGAAATATATGAAATCAAATTTTAATTCTTACGTTAAATTAAAAATTAAGTTAAAAATTTGGAAATATTTATGTAATAATTTTAAATCCAATGGTTCAGAATATTTATGTAATAATTTTGATCGTACGAACGCGAAACGCCTTGAAATCGATTTAATTGAAATCAATTTGAAATCAATTTGAAAATATTGATTTCAGCATAACTTCTTCATACGATGGAATTTGGACGTGAAACTTTTTCCATCGCGTTCAGAATATTTTAAAATACCTATTTGGATATATGGATTTACCCAATTTCGTTCCGGAGCCGAAACGGGCTTTTTGTGCCAATTATCGTTCAGCGCTTTTGTTTATCGGATCCATCTACTCTATTTTTAACCTACCTATATAATTCCAGTTATAAACCCTATCTCCATCTGTTCTCATTTGTTTGCGCATTCATTTCATCAGTTCCTTCTCTTCCCAATGGCTGCAAACCAAACCTAGATCAAATTAAAATTTCAAAATCAAAGTCAAAATTCAAAGTTCTCAGAAAATTCCAAAAAAAAATATATGTTAATGTTCTCGACGAGCATAATTTAATGGTGGTGTTCGTTTTTAGATTCAGTTCATCGGTTGATCAGAATTTGTCGATTTAACCTCGGCCGTTTGTTCACGCTCGATGATCCGTGGCTGATCGTCGAATCGAGGATATGGGGTTGTAGAGATGGCCATGGGGATTGCATCGGGAGTGTTCGTTTGGGAAATAAACGGTGGGATCGTACTAAACAATTGGATTAGGGTTTCGGCTATAGGGTGCAAAGTGGCGGCCGACGCTCTTTTGGGGCAATCGAGGTCAGGTGATGTTCGCAGGGGTGGTCGTGGGGTCGGCGACTCGAGGGAGCGTGGTGGACGTGGCGTTGAAGGCGGCGGTTGCGTGATGAAGGGGGCGGCCGCGGTTTTGTCAAGGAAGACCGAATTGGGTTCTTCATGAAGGCGCTCGGTTCCTGTAGCCAAAAAATAGAGGGGGGTGGTGACGTGTAAGAGAAAGTTTGTTTATTTTATTTTAATTTTTATTTTAATTTCAATGATAAAATCTTAATAACTTGTTCATAGGATATCCATTCACACGCAATTTTTTTTGTTATGATCGTAATAAAATTCCGGATCTGTTGACGCTGGTTTGAACAAATTCCGAGACCGTCGAAATTTTGGGTTTAAATCGGATTTAAATTCGATTTAAATCCCAAAGGTGAGTGTTTTAACCCACTCACAACTTCTAAGGTTTCTTATGTTTGTTAATTTGACTTAAGATATGAGTAGAAATTTATTTATGACTGTTTGGCATGTTTTATTCATCATCTCTGTTAAATCGCATTTATTTAATTTAACTGTTAATTAATTTTATTATTGCATCTAAATTGACAGTTAAAATTTATTTATTTGCATATAAACTGATAGTTAAACAGTCAATAAATTTATTTTTGAATATAAACTGTTAGTTAATAACTGTTATTTATTACCTATTATATTTTATATGCTATATATTGATGTTTGTTTAAATTGATGATGATTGAAATAAATTGGTTGATGATTGATATTGGGTGAATGGATGATGTGTTCTATCTTATATAAACTGCAAGTTATCATGCATTTTCATTTCATTCGGGATTGCGGTTTTAAATGATATACAACCGCATTTTTATTTTTAAATTGCGGATTGAAATGATAAATATCCATATCACTTGACCATAAGATAGAAAATTATATACAGGCACCGCGGTATATATATGAAATGATTTTTGAAATGATTTTTATGGTTTGGATATGATACGGTTTAATAAATAGTAAATTTGGATATGATAAATATATTTTATATATACATATATAGTTAAATTGTCAAATTTAAGCTATGCATAAATCTGTTAAATAAAAAATGAATAAGTTGAAAAATGGAATTTCATAATTTATATTATATAATTAAGTACAGGTTTAAGATCTTGTATATATATGGAGTTTTAAATGATTCAAATCAATTAAGATTGAAAGATAAATTGGAAATTTAATTGGAATTGAGCTTATTTGAAAAATTAACTCCATAAGTTGATGTTAACTTATTTAAAATTTGAAATTTTAGGCATGATATTTATAACTGGATTTAATGAATAATTCTAGTATAAATAAATGGAAGGAAATAATTAGTGTTAAAATTTAGTTTATTTTAAATGGTTATGGATTTATCATCTAAACTTTCAAACTAAATAATAGGAAAATGAAATGTTGGTTTGAAATTCCCAATCTTAGTTTTAAAATTCATTAAATACTCAAAGTTTGAAAATATTGAAATCGAAGTGTTTTATTCAAACTGAAAGTGAATCTAAAAGTTATGGGTTTGGACTGAATTTTAATTGAATAAAGATTTTGAAGGTGTGGGAATTATTTATTTTTAAAGAAATTTTAAATTCAACTGTTTTATTTTATATACTGTTGAATATCCAAACCATTTAAGTTTTGAAGTTATGGTTTTAAAACTATGGATTTCGAAGTATTATGTTGAAAGTTAAAATTTAAATATTTGGTTTCGAGGTATTATAAATTTCAAAAGTGACGTGATTTTGGAAAAGAAATATATTTGAAATAAAATGATATCATATTTAATTGGGTTTTAAAGGAAATAATATCGTGTTTATGGGTTTTGAAATGGATAATTATATTCTGGTTTTGAAAGTATAATTATTTTTAAATGACCGCGGTGTTATAATAACGTTTGGTTGTTGAAGAGACCGGGATCGAAAGTTGTCATACTCTCTGCCAACTCCGAAAACCACTTCAACAACCGTGTACGCGGTGGAGATTCCAGAATGAAGTAGGATGGTGGCGGCGTTTCATTTGAGGTAAATACGTGGGCCCAACTCCCGTGAGTTGGCATAAGCTGGCTAAAACAGGAGCGATTCTCGGGCCAATGAGGTCATTCCTCCGATCGGACGCACTCCTTCGATATTATACTCTGACTTTTGGATTTGGATTCGGTGGTCACTTTTATTTTGATTTGGGGGTGTTGTTCGAGGTGGGCGGTAGTTGCGTGCTGCGCGTTTCCACCAGCCCGGATGCGTAATTGGTATATCTACCCTGCCATTGCCTAGTTGTACCGTGTCACCTAACCTATCGCGTCTTGTACGAGTTTGGTTTTCTCCCGTAGCCCGTGTGGTATCCTCTGGTGGCTTCCCGATCAGGAGGGACTATGATATTGGATGGACTACTGGGACTATTACGTGTTAAGGGGAATATTGGGTCACTCCTTAACGCTATTTAAAAGTATGTTTATTTTACTATAGACATTAGTATAATAATAGCGAAATATACTACATAGTAAATAGTTTAACGGATCCTTAAAAGATGTGAATCTCGAGCATCTTTTGAGTTATTGCACTCATATTTATTCCTGTTGATTTAACTTACATAAGATCTTTTAGTTCTGACTCGAGTGTTTTGTCTTTTCAATTCGCTCGGGTCCGTCCGAGCGTTTCAGCATTTGAAGATTTTATTTCTGGAGGACGAAGACGGAGATTTTTTTATTATTATATTATATGGTTCCACTACACTGTATTCCGCTGCATTAATATTTATTGGTACGTGAACATATTTATTGTATAAAGAATAATCAAATGTTTTGTAAATAGTTTTATGAACTGTATATTGATTATTATATTTTATCCTTCCGCTGTGAGATTCTATTTTGTATTATTTTTCTTGTTTTTTTATTTACCCCATAATAATCCGCTCTTCCGTATGGTTTGAATTGATACGTGTGTCGATTTAAAGCGTGCGAAAAGGCGGGACGTTACATCATATGTTGGATCCATACCATAAATGATTAAGTGTTTCTCGACTGTTTTGAAAGATAGTTTTTTTGAATTTCTACACTTTTTGCAAGGACAATTGCACATGTCAAAGTCAGACGATGCATGATGCCTTGCGAAATTTATAAAATGTCGAACTTTCTATATGTACTCATCGGTGTTCCTACGTCGACATCTAATCCACTCTCTCGAAATAGATAACGACATTAGCAAGAACTTTTATCTCTTCCTGTCTTTCATATAAACACACAAGAAATTAAGTATACAAATGACACATCATATATGGGGACATAATCATTGGTGAATTGACACTCTTCAAATTGTGTATCATTTTTCAGTTTTAGTCCATTATGAATCAGTCATTATACAGTGTTCAAAGCACCTATGTTCTAATTAAGGATTCTAGTATGTCATAAATTTGCTCCATTATGAAACGTGGACAAATTTTTATGTACAAATTGCTAAGAAAAAAAAGTAAAATAGATATTTATATATAATTTCAAGCATTTTTATTGGTTGAGCACTCAAAAACGGAACTTGGGTCTAGTGATTTGCTATTACTAGTATACAAAACCACTTTAGTGGTTCACGGAGCGACGAGGAACAAATTTAGTATGTAGCTTTCATAGGGCCATGACACGGGTTAGTATAAAAGAGAAATATTGATCAATTAGAAGAGAAGGAAATAAACAACTTTTCAACTGCAAAGGAAGATGCTTTTACGTGAGTAGATGCCGACTAGGATATGTATTTTAAATAGGTAATAAAGTTTTCACCTTCTCTTTCTTCAATTTATGAGATACAATGCATAAGCAAAATGGCACAGTGTATTGTTTGTCCATACTACACTAGATACCAGCACTGTCTCCGCTATGGGTCAGATCGAGAGGGCCTACTAAATGAACGGGTAGGATATTGTGTAGTGTTGCTGCAGATGTCAAGATGATGAGCTGATGTCACATATATATGCCAATACGTGTTTAAAGAAGTTGGAAATGGGCCATGGATTTATCCTAAAGAAGATGAAGACCGCTCTACTATTATTGGAGGGAGGTGAACAATCTATTATTGGTGGTCCAGAACGAAGAATCTGACATACTCATGATTTCCCACCCAAATGTTTGGAATTAACTCCTATACAAGTGCCTATATGAGCGCGAACGCGTGCTTACGCACACGGACTGATCGGCATAGTAAATACTAAATCCAAATATAAATTATGGGGCACTTGTATAAATACGTAAATGAACTGGCCATGCATGGCAGCAGATGTCTATTTCCATACTGTCCTGGTCTGATAGAAATATGGATTTTGGAAACATGCATCATAACTAATGTTAGTAGTTGTTGTACGTAAATGGATTATGTATGAGATTATATAATTTGAGTCAATAGTGTAGTACATTGGTTTTGCAGATATCAGTGTAAAATTAAACATGGCTTCAAATGGGCAATAAATCAGTTATAGAGGTTGACGTTGTGCTGAAATTGATATGACTGAAAATTTGTATTAGAATTATTAAGATTAACGCATTATACTTAAGACAACTGGCCATGCTTACCGCAAATATGGGCCACTCCATGGTCTTTCATAACCGCAGTTTAATTTAAATGCAGCCTTGTCATATTTATACATTTAAACAGATAGATTGAAAAAGCATGTCAAGTTACAGCAGCAGACCAGGACGTTTACATTTTACACAGTTCTGTCACACAACATTAGCAGGTACAGTAGATATGTGTGTAACCTTTGCTTTTCAAACTGGGAAGCTAGCTTATAGCCTAAACCAAAACTTCATCACATTGATTCTTAAGAAAGATAAGCCAAAAACCATAGCTGATTATCAACCTTTTTCATATGCAAATATTTTGTATAAGAATATTTTCAAAATAATTTATGCTAGAATAAAAAATTTCTCCCATTTCTTATTGCAGAAAATCAATCTGCATTCGTGCCAGATAGAAATATTGGAAAAATATATTTTACTTGCTCATGAACTTATTAGATATTAAAAATAAAAAATGTGCATCAAAATCAGTCTACAAAAGGCGTATGATATGGTGAATAGAGAGTTTGTGTGTTACCGTCTCACTTGTAAATATGATCTAGGAGTGTAGTAGCTGTCCAACTTTTCTATAATGGTAGATGGAACACCACATGGATTTATCACATCTTACAAGGGCCTATGTCAAGTTAATCCTCTGTCTTCCAAACTTTTTTGTGTGGCCATGAGTTTTTTTCTCTTATAATGGAAGATGCACTCATCTTAAACCAGTTACAGCCTATTTCATCTGTTCAGGAAATTATTTCCCATTCATTATACATTGACGATGTTATGATTTTCCTAGGTGCCACTGTCCTAAATGCAATAACCATGACTACTATTTTCAATCAACTTGCAAGTACAAATAAGTCAGGTTAAGTCAAAAGTTTATTTTAGTAGAGAAGTTGCCAACGAAGATCAACCACTATCAAGCATCTTTATTAAAACTACCGTGGACACTTCTTATGTTGAGTGCATGGATGACAAATAAATATTTACATAATTAGAAATTTTGGGTTATGGCAATTAATAATTTTTTCTCTTGCCCAAAAAGTATATATTAAGAGCCAGAGATGCAGCTGTTAAGTCTAATGCACAGGATAATTGCAAAATGGAAATTCTACACCGCATATGGTTTGACCCCTGGCTGAACCATAAATCTATGGTAGAATAACACAGTTTAAGACCGACTGAAGCAAAAGATTGTGCAGTTCGTTGCATACAACAATAATCATATATGCATCATTAAGCTTCCATAAGTATATGTGAGATGTATATTTACCGCTTTTGATTCATTATGTTCCAACAAATTAGAGGACGAACTTATATATTAGGCTCCAAAATTTTAGTGAATCAATCACTATATAAAGTTATAGTTACGTAAAACATAAATTCAAGTTTCTAATAATAGTTCAGATTAACATTGCATCGTTATAACTACACTGAGTAAGATATTTTTAAGTCATTTAAATATTCATTAGCTATTCAATCTTAAATACACATTATACAGCATGTGGTAGCCGGCGTTTTATCCAACAGTCGTTGACTTGCATTATAAATAGTTCTCAAAGTTGAACAAACAAAGATACAATGTCGATATGACATAAGCTTATAGTGTTATACTTTGAGCATACACCCAAAGCTAACATAGAACTACAAAGTCCATAATAGATGGGTTTCTATGCATAATAGCATTTACAGTCATAAGCACAGTGATATTGTTTCAAAAAATCGAACGCTGGTGTGCATTAACAAAGACCATAGTATTCCATGTGTGTAAATACAATTATAAGAGGTAAATTGGTTCTAGAAGCAATGTTCTTAACCCATCAAACAAATTGTGGACAATAACTAAAAACGTGTACAAAGAGATTGCTTCAGATAAAAATAATAATCCTGCTATCAGTAACCTAAAATGTTGATTCATACTTGAGGACTAATAGAAATTTTGATCCAAATTAATCGTGATCCAGGTAAGACAAATGGCATACCACCACTCTTAACAAATTATTGAAAAAAACCCTAAATAAACAATCACTTCGAAAGTGCACTAGAGCGAATAGGTATTTAATCGAATTGAATTACATACAAAACCCAAAATAAACAATCTTAAAACATACAAAACCAAATTAAAAACGAAAATTATTACCTGATTTTGAAGAAGGGGGGATTTGGCGAAAGAGATGGGCGGATTTGGCCAAAGAGATGGAAGAAGGCTTTGAAATTACGACGATAGGCGGGCGAATCGCAACGAAGGAAGACTGGAGCGACGACTTTAACCTAATTAGATTTAAGGAAGAAAGATAGAAGCCAGAAGCGTGACAAACAACTGAAGCAAGGATTGAAACATAAATGACGACTCTATCTAATGTCTTTTAGTTATTTACGAAAAGCTCAAATTTTGTCACGGAAATAATCGTGATAATACAATGTAACAATAATAACCGTTATAAATTTCCAACAATAATAACTGTGAAAAAATGAAACGAAAAAAGTGTGAAAAAATGACATGTTTGGTGTAGTGCTTAACTCTGCAAGATCAACTACTTTTCTTGTTATATGTAGCCGGTTTGTTTTTACAAAAGCTGCTACAGGTGCCCATAGAAGAACTGTACACAGTTTACTGGTACAAGTTACAATTACGAGCTTTTCTTTTATAAGTTCTGTTTAGGTAAGGATTATCTGGACTAATATTAACATCCTAGTCCTTAAATAATCAAGTCAAAAATTATAATACAATGGAAAACTACCTGGCCAGGAACCACCATTGTGATTACTCCACTAAGTATTCTTTTGATCTCTACCAGTAACCGTACTGCATTCATTATCTTGCAAAGCTGGGTACACTACTTTCATAGGCATATGACCTACTAGCTCCTCCCATCTCTGTTCAATAAGATCCATTATAGTGGTAGATTGCTCCTCGGTTGCAAGGGATGATAGAATTGCAAGACAGTTACCCAAAGCAAACCATCTAAAATCCATTTGACCAGGACTAACATTTCCTATAAAGTATCCACCGGTCATTGGCACGAATTCAAACAACCAATATGGTATCAATGCTGGATTAACGTTGAATTTGTTTATTGTAGTGTGCGAGCACTCATCTGTTTTATATCTGTATATATCATTTAAACGAGTATAATCTAAGCAGAAATAGTTAGGCACGTGGCAGGCAATCCTTTCTCTGTAAGCATTACATATATTCCTTCTCCATCAGTTTTTAAAAGCTGGCGAGCGCATCTCAACGCTATATAAAATAGCCATTGGATTTTATATTGGATGCCTGTATATTCCCTATTAAAAAAAATGCAACATTAATGTGAAAAAACGAAGAAGAAGAAACACAGTAGGTAAAACCAAAAACAATGACTGATCTCTCACTACAATACTTGATGACTCTGCCTGTATATCTTCATCCACATTTTTGATGCGTGCAACTAGTGTCAGGTTATTAACCAGTCTTCATTGTTTCTTCACTGGTCAGTGTGAACTCTAATTTCATTGCTAGTATGGCTGTTAGCTGAAAATGTATGAACTTTGTTCTTGGTTTAAACAAACTATATCCCGATACTTTCTGAAAACTCTGACTCTAATTATTGTCTTCATATTTGCAAAAGAGTAGTTAAAAACGAAAAGATGAAATCAATAACTATTACACTCTCCAACTTACCATACAAATAACATGCAATCAGACTTAATAACAGAGATTTACTTCCATGCATTGCTTCCACAAAGCTGGTACTGAGGTAAAAAAAAATTGTATTAGCTATATTCCAGATGCCTCTATAGCCAAGGCGTATATATTAAAAAGATAATATTCACGTGGACATCAAATTTCCCCTATGATGTCCTCTGGCACGATATGTCTAAGCAAAACCGAATCATAATAATTAACATAACTCACGTTTGATAAAATGATGATCTGAGCCAACCTAATACACTTGGTTTTGGGTCTTCTCTTTCTTCTTGATCTGAGCCAACCGTTGTTTGCGTCAAAATTGGTCACAAACCCCAATATCGTGAAAGCACCCGTTTATAAACACAAATCAGCAATAATCAATATAGAACTCAGATCTAAGCAATAACAATCAGGGTAATTCAGCAATCACAATCACAAACATATGATTTATAGTGGTTCGGTGATCTTGCCTACGTCCACTCTGAAGTTTATATCTTTATTGATATTCTCTTGATGATTACAAATGGTTACAGCAAGTTACAATGGATTATAGCTCTGAAACTTGAATGCAACAGCGATGATAAGATGTAGAATTGAATCCGGTAGAGTCTTGGTGCTTCAGAATTCTCATCCCCTTTTCTGAATGACCTGTGGCTCTATTTATAGGTGTAGGAGGCTGATATTTCGTCTAAATTTAGGGAGAACACTTCTGGCACGTGAGGGGGCCCATATTGCCCGGCCTCGGGAAATTTGGACCCACTTTGGGATCGATTCGAGCTCCCTTCGAATCGATTAAGAAATCATCCAATCGAGATGAAATTTGGTGTGGATATTCTTCAACATGTAAGCAAACTCTAGTAAAAATTTCATGGCATTTGGACTTGTAGATCTCGAGTTATGATCGATTCAAGATTGCATTTCCGGTTAATGTGCTCCGTTCGAATCGACCCCCTTCGAATCGATAGGGTCGAATCGATGGCTTTGCGCGTGGTGTTGTTGACGTGGCGCGCTTTCTTCGTATCGATCCGCCTTTCACTCCGAGTTGACTGGGTCGAATCCACGATTTTCGTCACCTCGAGCTAATGGATTCGAAGGCCTTGTCCACAAAGGGATTCGAATGGATGCTCGTTCGTATCCATCACGGTGAGCCTTGGTCGATCGATACGAAGCTATTGTAGTAAGATGGATTCGAACGTACTGTTATTCGTGGAGTCGAAGCAGGGGTGTCTTCGATGGATGTGAAGCTCAGCAGCACCTATGGATTCGAAGCGGGGGAACATGATGGATTCGATCATGTGTTACAGCGATGGATTCAAAGCAGAGGAGACTTGATGGACTCAAACATGTGGCTTTGGGCGATTGATTCGGAGCAAACATATGTTGATGGATTCGATCAGGAGCTCTGCCCATGGATTCGAACTCAGGGTCATTTCCTCCAACTTGAACCGATGATAACTTGAGCGTACGAACTCGGATTGACTTGAGATTTGGAACGTTGGCTTTATGGCTTTGCTTGTCATGTTCTATCGATCGTGGCCCGATCTGGGCTCGATCAAAATTCATCGATATCCATAGTGAAGCAGTGTATAACCAATCTTTGAGGTGAATTATCTTCGGTTTTCCGATCAATCTTTTGGTATCGCGGCCTTGCCAAAAGGCGGGATAACATTTTCCCCCCAAAACATGCCTTGCGGTAGGAAGGTGTGTTTTGTAATGCCTTGAGTTGGATGTTCATATCCTATCAGTAACCTGTAAAGAACTTGATTGTTTTATATGACCTCTAATGACGACCGTTCGGGATCGAGCCATTTGAGGCAAAGTGTGACCGTTCGCGATCAAGAGCCTGACCCCAAATGACGACCGTTCGAGATCGAGTCATTTGAGGTGAGATGTGACCGTTCGTGGTCAGGATGCCGTTCGAGGCGAATTGTGACCGTTCGAGGCCGAGTGTCGTTCGAGGCGAATTGTGACCGTTCGAGATCGGGTGCCGTTCGAGGCGAATGAGTGTGCCCGGGGGGCCTTAATATTATTGATACCAGGCTCACGTTCGAGTGGGTCCCTGGATCGTTTGTCAGGGCGGTTTATCGCCATCTCAGAGTATGCCTAAAGACCGTTCGCGACCCCGTACATGTGTAAGTAGCTTAACCATTTCAGAATTATCAGAACCAAATATCCATTCAACAAATGAGTTTTAAAATAGAAATTTCCAAATCAAAACGAAACAAAAGCGAAGCAAGGATGTCAAAGTGTAAGTTCCCACTACGAAACGGTCAATGATCATTCAGAGCATGCCTGGGGATCGTTCGCGATCTCATAAATGTGTAAATGATTTAATTGTGTTAGTGGGAAGCTTACGACTTGTTCATCGTTATTTTAATCAATTGATAATGTCCCGGTTCAGGGCCACCCCTGGTTGATGTAGACGGCGGTTGCTCCGGCACCACCGCTGGAGCCCGCCTCCTCACGTATT
This sequence comes from Allium cepa, assembly GCA_030765085.1. Classification (NCBI taxonomy): domain Eukaryota; kingdom Viridiplantae; phylum Streptophyta; class Magnoliopsida; order Asparagales; family Amaryllidaceae; genus Allium; species Allium cepa. The sequence continues at coordinate 253,543,364 of CM060944.1, read as the reverse complement.
AAAGCAGCATGCCATTCCTGATGTGCCTTTCCACCTCATCCTTCAGATGCCTACAGTCGTTTGTGTTATGACCATTCAACTCATGGAATGAGCAATACTTGTCCGACCTTCGCTCATTACTAGTCGGATCTCTTCTCGTTGGCTTTTGATAAGGGACTTGCCCCTTAGTGTCCGGGTAAATCTGTTCCAAAGTCTCGTTCAACTCTGAGTATGTGGTGAATCTCGGTTCCCTCCACGGTCGCACTGATCTGTGATTATTATCCTCAGCCTTTCATTTTCCTTGCAAGTTTCTGCGCCTTTCTTAGGTGGATTTCCTCCTTTGATCGCATAAATATCAATTCCTTCTCCTTCTTCTCTTTCGGCGTTTGCATCTTCCAATCGTAAAAACATTTCTGCCTCGTCGTAGAATTCCCCTAGATCCGCAGGTGGATCTTTAGTTAATGAATTTTTGAACTCTGTGCTGCCAGCTACTCCGGACACAGCTGCCATCACCACCATAGACGGATCTGCTCGATCCACCGAAGCTGCTGCTGCATTGAATCGTATTAGACAACTCCACAAAGTCTCTCCGTGTAACGCCCCACCTCTATACTCACAATAATAAAGAGTATTAAAAGAAATACTGTCCGTTATTACGAAGAATAAGGCTGGATAGGAGCGGCCATCCGTAGTTAGGCCTTACACTAGTATTGGTTATCTCGATAGGAGTGGTATATATTTTTAATTTTCATCTCTTATTTATTTACTCCCCTCAACATATCCAATTCCAGTATAAAACGAACTACGATGGTTCATAGTAGTTTATGACAATAGATATAATAATAACACAGATAATTCAAATGCGGAACACTGATAAACAAAAATTTCATATATATATATATAATAACTGATGTCAGTTACAATACATGTGATACAGTACATATGATACAACTACAACTGTCGACTCTGGAAGTTACATATACAAGTACATTATCATGAATAATATACATGAATATACAACATCCTATACAAATACACTGACTACTTTAAATGATGACGACGACTCCAAAAATATGAAAAGACTTCATAGCTCTAACAGCAACCCATAGTGAGATATCAACAACCTGTAAATACTCGGTCTGACCCGAGTATTACATTCAAAAGAAAATAATACACGGGTCAGTCTAATTCAAACTCAGTTATTAGTGCACAGAAGCAATAATAATTAAATAAAAATTAGACGACGGTCACAATAAATCTCGTCTATCCGATCCTTAAATAAAGAAATTGGATAACGATAATTATAACACGTAATAGTGTTAAACAACAAATCAGCAAAATTAAATCATCAACGAAGATAAGTGAAAAGAATATCGATGAAGATAATTTAAAAACATCTGAGTTGCCTAAACGGCAATTAACAACAAAATCATCAAATTAACCAATCAAAATACAACTCCAAAATAACATGAAATATCAATTAAAATACCAACTCGGGTAGGGCTGCAGTATACGCAAGCGTGTACTGCCACGCCACTACAACATATGGAATACGAAATAGTTCCATAAATCAAAAGCAAAAGAAATAACGATAAAACCAATGCCGTGTGGCTGCAGTTCACGCTTGCGTGCACTGCCCTGCCACAACAGTGATGACGTACCCAATGAATACCGTGTGGCTGCAGTTCACGCTTGCGTGCACTGCCTTGCCACAACAGTGACGATGTACACAACCGGGCACAAGGTCAAACCCAAATGAATTACGGTTCAACTCAAGGCAACATAAGTTTACAAGGTCAAATAATCAAATATACAACATGGAATGCCGGCTGACCAAAAAGAAGCCCAACTAAGTACACATGAACCAGACATGAAACGACAATTTTGACAACCCAGTTTCACGAATGCAAAGGTCAGAAAAGTGAGAAATGCACTAAGCAAATGAAGCAACGTACATATATATGTACACATAACTGCACAATGAATTAGAGTGGACAGGGATGGCAACTGCAAATGCAACACAGTCCACCAAAATAACCAACCCAATTGAACCCAGTGAATGCACAAAGCATAGCATCTACGCCACGACCAGACTGCAATGTCAAAGAATTGATATGGATTGACACTAGGGCAAGTAACTATCAGATGAAAGAGTGTAGGCATGAATTTCAATGCAATAGGAACTTACAACAGGAGACTACAAGGTGAACCAGCGAAGCATGGTACCAGTTCAACTCAAAAACAACATGAATTAAGTGTGCAACTGACCTGAATGTCACAAATCGCAACAAACATAATGGATGCAACTGATGAATGGTGCAAGGGACAGCACACATAAAGTTCCAGTATAACAATAAGGTTCAGTGGGTTTGAGTTCAAAACAAAACAGATGTCAAGAGAACATCGAAATGCAGTTTAAAATAGGCATGAACATCCAAGCACATGCATATAAAATACTCACAGGTAACCAAAACAGACTCAAGTTCATCAGGTCCGGGAATAAAAAGGTACAGAGACCACTGCAATCATGAATACAAGTGCAGAACAAAACGGTGAAACAGCAGTGTACAGGGAATGCAAAGGAATCAACAGAGTCAAGCCCGGGGAAACATGAATGCGAACCCAGTTGTACAAAATGAATGTACATTACTAACTGCACATGAGCAAAAAAATGTAAACCGAGGTACAACAAGACACAAAGGCAAGGCACCAATACAACTTCATGAAATAGGATAACATGAAGTGGTAAGCTAAGTACATGAACAAGAAAGTAAGGCACTAGTATAACTACTCAATGCACAGAGAAGTGAAATCGAGACAAAGAAGCATATATGGTCATCAATCCACCAGATTTAAAGAATGCAAACATGATGAAGTCAGGGCCAACAATAATGGCAGCAACTCGATCAAGTCACGAGTTATCGAATGCAGACAGATGAGCCATTGTCACGATAAATATACAGTGTAATGAGGACTACAAGGAGATGAACCAATATACTGTGCTGTGGGTAATGCAAGTACAACATCAAGTGCCACAACTACACATGACTGCATAGTACAAAAGTGGTCAGTGAAGCCAAAGACTACATGAAATAGGTAGGAAAGCTGTCTCAATGGTCAAGGCAGCAAGCATTGATGAAACACAAATACAAACTGAATAATTTATGTGGAAAAAAATTGATATGCACAGTGCACCGTGAAGCTCAAGTGTTCAGTAGTGCCACTCGAAACAATGCACCAAATTCATATGTACAACAAACAACACAAGTGATACAACTGCCAAATATCAACCTACTTCAAGTGCGACAGGCAAGGGGTGAGCACAGAGATGGTCAGAGCCGAAGCTCGCAGAAAATAAAGTTGAATTCACAAATCAAGACTAAAGTTGACCAAGTCAGAAATAAATGCCGAGAATATCAAGTAACAAAATCAACATCGGTAAAAAATCAAGCTTATACCGACAGAAATTCACACAACAAAATAAGTCGAAGTCCAAGCGAACAGCATTGACAAAAGGATTCAACATCGAAAGACATCAAATATAGGAATTTGAATTAGATGTGAGGGTTACTCACCTTCTTCGACGTGGCAGCCGTGAACAACGAGGAGGCGATCGATTGAACAGTTGAAGACGACTTCGATTCTCGCGAAGCCCTAGTTTTTGAGGGATGAACGAAAACGAAAGGGAGCGGCCGCCATATTATTTTCTTTTATTTCGTATGCTAGGGTTTTGGGTTACTAATGAAGTCAAAAACGAAAGGGGCGGGTATGAGTTTCTCACGGCACGAATAATGCACATGGGCCGAGATAAGTTTTAAAGCCCACCACCCTTTTTAACAAATTATAAAAGATTTTTAACCCTAGAAAAAAAATCCAATTGCAAATTTTTATCAAAGGATTCCAACAGATCAAAATTCAATAGCAATTATCATCACTTAAATCATTAAATGACGATTATAAATTCGAAGCTAAATCCCGGGTTGTTGCAGACTCCCCTCCTTATAAAAATTGCATCCCCACAATTTTCATAATTAAGGACGTCAATAACAATTATTTTTCTAACATAAACTGGTTAAGCTAGAAAAATAAAGTCGGGAATACAGACGCCAAAGAAACCTTTTAATTTTCAATAAAAGAAATTCACAAATTATCAGCACAATCTAATTATCAAAAACGATAATCAGAATTCTCAAATCAGCAAATATTTAATTATAAAAAGCGATAATTAAATCTCAAATCAACAAATATTCGATTATCAAAACAATAATCAAATCAAGAAATATTCGATTATCAAAAACGATTATCAAATCTCAATCAACAAATATTCGATTATCAAAAACGATAATCAAATCTCAAATCAACAAATATCCGATTATCAAAAACGATAAACAAATCAACAAATATCCGATTATCAAAAACGATAATCAGAACTCATCTCAACAAATATTCGATTATCAAAAACGATGATCAAATCAACAAATATTCGATTATCAAAAACGATAATCAAATCAACAAATATCCGATTACCAAAAACGATAATCAAATCTCAATCAACAAATATTCGATTATCAAAAACGATAATCAAATCTCAAATCAACAAATATTCGATTATCAAAAACGATAATCAAATCAATAAATATTCGATTTTCAAAAACGATAATCAAATCTCAATCAACAAACATTCGATTATCAAAAACGATAATCAAATCTCAAATCAACAAATATTCGATTATCAAAAACGATAATCAAATCAACAAATATCCGATTATCAAAAACGATAATCAAAACTCATCTGAACAAATATTCGATTATCAAAAACGATAATCAAATCAACAAATATTCGATTATCAAAAACGGTAATCAAATCAACAAATATCCGATTATCAAAAACGATAATCAAATCAACAAATATCCGATTATCAAAAACGATAATCAGAACTCATCTCAACAAATATTCGATTATCAAAAACGATAATCAAATCAACAAATATCCGATTATCGAAAACGATAATCAAATCTCAATCAACAAATATTCGATTATCAAAAACGATAATCAAATCTCAAATCAACAAATATTCGATTATCAAAAACGATAATCGAATCAATAAATATTCGATTATCAAAAACGATAATCAGAACTCATATCAACAAATATTCGATTATCAAAAACGATAATCAAATCAACAAATATCCGATTATCAAAAACGATAATCAAATCAATAAATATTCGATTATCAAAAACGATAATCAGAACTCATATCAACAAATATTCGATTATCAAAAACAATAATCAAATCAACAAATATCCGATTATCAAAAACGATAATCAGAACTCATATCAACAAATATTCGATTATCAAAAACGATAATCAAATCAACAAATATCCGATTATCAAAAACGATAATCAGAACTCATATCAACAAATATTCGATTATCAAAAATGATAATCAAATCAACAAATATTCGATTATCAAAAACGATAATCAGAACTCATATCAACAAATATTCGATTATCAAAAACGATAATCAAATCAACAAATATCCGATTATCAAAAACAATAACCAGAACTCATATCAACAAATATTCGATTATCAAAAACGATAATCAGAACTCATATCAACAAATATTCGATTATCAAAAACGATAATCAAATCAACAAATATTCGATTATCAAAAACGATAATCAAATCAACAAATATCCGATTATCAAAAACAATAATCAGAACTCATATCAACAAATATTCGATTATCAAAAACGATAATCAAATCAACAAATATCTGATTATCAAAAACGATAATCAGAACTCATATCAACAAATATTCGATTATCAAAAACGATAATCAAATCAACAAATATCCGATTATTAAAAACGATAATCAAAACTCATATCAACAAATATCCAATTACCTGTAGATAATTGGAAACAACAAATATCTAGAATCAATTAAGATAACTAGAAAATCAACATAAAAGGTGGATCGATCCCAACAAATGGCGAGTTTTAGCTACGCCGCACGTGCATCAACATATGGCCGAAGCCTACCAAGTACCCAACATAATTTTCGCACCCAACATATGACCCGAAGGTCCAACAAATGACCCGAAGGTCCGGTACTGGTATTGACCCGAAGGTCCAACATATGACCCGAAGGTCCAACATATATTCAATTAACGAGTCCGGAATTAACCGAAATAGCAAACGCACATGTCCCATACCACGTGTTTTACTAAATCGTTGATTCTCTTCATCGTTTCCTTGAATGTGTAAAATCATCAAAATCATCAAACAGCAAATGTTTCAATTAACGAGTCCGGAATTAACCAAAATAGCAAACGCACATGTCCCATAACCACATGTTTTACTAAATCGTTTAATTCTCTTCATCGTTTCCTTGAAAGTGTAAAATCGTGTATTCTAAAAATAACATTTCACATTCTCAAACGGACAAGTCCGGAATTAAGCGAATCAGTAAAAGAAAGGGGTCATAGTCCTTGATTTTGCTGAAACGTTTAAATCGCTTCCTCATTCCTTTGAAAGCGCAAAATGCAAAACTTCTGAAAACAATTTCATTTATTTCATAAAAGTATTAATCTACATTCTCAAACGAATAAGTCCGGAATTAAGTGAATCAGTAAAAGAAAGGGTTCATAGTCCTCGATTTTGCTGAATCATTTAAATATCTTTCTTATTCTTTTGAAAACGTAAACTGAAAAATTTTGAAAACAATTTTTATTTTAAAACGCTTTTTATAATCACGTGATTAAATCAGCAACATAAGTAGCAATTTCAACAAGAAAATGGTACTTCTCAAAACAACATAAAACTAATCTCAAAATCAGCATTGCGGGATAGCCGCTTGAAAATCCACGTTAAAATTTGACAGTTACTGAAGTCAAGGCGACAGTAGTTTTTAAATGTCAAAATCTCATCAAAATAATTTGCATCAAAATATAATATCAGTGAATTTTCATTCATTGAAATATGTCAACAAAACACCGTGCTTCAAAATATAGCATTGGTGTGAAAAGCCCGTTATAACAATAACGGCAACAAAATACGTTTCATAACCAAGCATCGGTTCAACGTAAAATTAATGCAGTAACGTGCAGCTTGAATTTTGCATGTACACTACAAAATGAACAAAGAAATCATTCGAATATATCTTTAATGAAGATATTTTAAAACAGCAGAAATCTAATCAGATATGATTAGCATCAAAGAAAACCAGTAAGAAATTTCAACAAATCAAATCCACTGGTTAAACAACATAATGAAATTAATTTCATTTTCATATTTTGATTTTTTAAATCAAAATAATTATCAGTCGTACTCAGCGAAGCAGTCACACTGTTTTCGCTGCGCACTCTGATAAACAAAGCACAAATCAATCAATCATCAAAACCCAAATCAACTTTTATTTTTAAATAAAGCTATTAAAAAAATTATCAAAATTTCAAAACTTTAGTTTTGACTCAAAGCACATATAAAACATCGACTAATAGTTGTAACACATATTCCATCTAAGTTATGTTTTATATTATGTCCATAAACCCCAAGCTCTGATATCAACTGTGACGCCCCACCTCTATGCTCACAATAACAAAGAGTATTAAAAGAAATACTGTCCGTTATTACGAAGAATAAGGCTGGATAGGAACGGCCATCCGTAGTTAGGCCTTACACTAGTATTGGTTATCTCGATAGGAGTGGTATATATTTTTAATTTTCATCTCTTATTTATTTACTCCCCTCAACATATCCAATTCCAGTATAAAACGAACTACGATGGTTCATAGTAATTTATGACAATAGATATAATAATAACACAGATAATTCAAATGCGGAACACTGATAAACAAAAATCTCATATATATATATATAATAACTAATGTCAGTTACAATACATGTGATACAGTACATATGATACAACTACAACTGTCGACTCTGGAAGTTACATATACAAGTACATTATCGTGAATAATATACATGAATATACAACGTCCTATACAAATACACTGACTACTTTAAATGATGACGACGACTCCAAAAATATGAAAAGACTTCATAGCTCTAACAGCAACCCATAGTGAGATATCAACAACCTGTAAATACTCGGTCTGACCCGAGTATTACATTCAAAAGAAAATAATACACGGGTTAGTCTAATTCAAACTCAGTTATTAGTGCACAGAAGCAATAATAATTAAATAAAAATTAGACGACAGTCACAATAAATCTCGTCTATCCGATCCTTAAATAAAGAAATCGGATAACGATAATTATAACACGTAATAGTGTTAAACAACAAATCAGCAAAATTAAATCATCAACGAAGATAAGTGAAAAGAATATCGATGAAGATAATTTAAAAACATCTGAGTTGCCTAAACGGCAATTAACAACGAAATCATCAAATTAACCAATCAAAATACAACTCCAAAATAACATGAAATATCAATTAAAATACCAACTCGGGTAGGGTTGCAGTATACGCAAGCGTGTACTGCCACGACACTACAACATATGGAATACGAAATAGTGCCATAAATCAAAAGCAAAAGAAATAACGATAAAACCAATGCCGTGTGGCTGCAGTTCACGCTTGCGTGCACTGCCCTGCCACAACAGTGATGACGTATCCAATGAATACCGTGTGGCTGCAGTTCACGCTTGCGTGCACTGTCTTGCCACAACAGTGACGATGTACACAACCGGGCACAAGGTCAAACCCAAATGAATTACGGTTCAACTCTAGGCAACATAAGAGTACAAGGTCAAATAATCAAATATACAATATGGAATGCTGGCTGACCAAAAAGAAGCCCAACTAAGTACACATGAACCAGACATGAAACGACAATTTTGACAACCCAGTTTCACGAATGCAAAGGTCAGAAAAGTGAGAAATGCACTAAGCAAATGAAGCAACGTATATATATATATATGTACACATAACTGCACAATGAATTAGAGTGGACAGGGATGGCAACTGCAAATGCAACACAGTCCACCAAAATAACCAACCCAATTGAACCCAGTGAATGCACAAAGCATAGCATCTACGCCACGACCAGACTGCAATGTCAAAGAATTGATATGGATTGACACTGGGGCAAGTAACTATCAGATGAAAGAGTGTAGGCATGAATTTCAATGCAATAGGAACTTACAACAGGAGACTACAAGGTGTACCAGCAAAAGCATGGTACCAGTTCAACTCAAAAACAACATGAATTAAGTGTGCAACTGACCTGAATGTCACAAATCGCAACAAACATAATGGATGCAACTGATGAATGGTGCAAGGGACAGCACACATAAAGTTCCAGTATAACAATAAGGTTCAGTGGGTTTGAGTTCAAAACAAAACAGATGTCAAGAGAACATCGAAATGCAGTTTAAAATAGGCATGAACATCCAAGCACATGCATATAAAATACGCACAGGTAACCAAAACAGACTCAAGTTCATCAGGTCCGGGAATAAAAAGGTACAGAGACCACTGCAATCATGAATACAAGTGCAGAACAAAACGGTGAAACAGCAGTGTACAGGGAATGCAAAGGAATCAACAGAGTCAAGCCCGGGGAAACATGAATGCGAACCCAGTTGTACAAAATGAATGTACATTACTAACTGCACATGAGCAAAAAAATGTAAACTGAGGTACAACAAGACACAAAGGCAAGGCACCAATACAACTTCATGAAATAGGATAACATGAAGTGGTAAGCTAAGTACATGAACAAGGAAGTAAGGCACTAGTATAACTACTCAATGCACAGAGAAGTGAAATCGAGACAAAGAAGCATATATGGTCATCAATCCACCAGATTTAAAGAATGCAAACATGATGAAGTCAGGGCCAACAATAATGGCAGCAACTCGATCAAGTCACGAGTTATCGAATGCAGACAGATGAACCATTGTCACGATAAATATACAGTGTAATGAGGACTACAAGGAGATGAACCAATATACTGTGTTGTGGGTAATGCAAGTACAACATCAAGTACCACAACTACACATGACTGCATAGTACAAAAGTGGTCAGTGAAGCCAAAGACTACATGAAATAGGTAGGAAAGCTGTCTCAATGGTCAAGGCAGCAAGCATTGATGAAACACAAATACAAACTGAATAATTTATGTGGAAAAAAATTGATATGCACAGTGCACCGTGAAGCTCAAGTGTTCAGTAGTGCCACTCGAAACAATGCACCAAATTCATATGTACAACAAACAATACAAGTGATACAACTGCCAAATATCAACCTACTTCAAGTGCGACAGGTAAGGGGTGAGCACAGAGATGGCCAGAGCCGAAGCTCGCAGAAAATAAAGTTGAATTCACAAATCAAGAATAAAGTTGACCAAGTCAGAAATAAATGCCGAGAATATCAAGTAACAAAATCAACATCGGTAAAAAATCAAGCTTATACCGACAGAAATTCACGCAACAAAATAAGTCGAAGTCCAAGCGAACAGCATTGACAAAAGGATTCAACATCGAAAGACATCAAATATACGAATTTGAATTAGATGTGAGGGTTACTCACCTTCTTCGACGTGGCAGCCGTGAACAACGAGGAGGCGATCGATTAAACAGTTGAAGACGACTTCGATTCTCGCGAAGCCCTAGTTTTTGAGGGATGAACGAAAACGAAAGGGAGCGGCCGCCATATTATTTTCTTTTATTTCGTATGCTAGGGTTTTGGGTTACTAATGAAGTCAAAAACGAAAGGGGCGGGTATGAGTTTCTCACGGCACGAATAATGCACATAGGCCGAGATAAGTTTTAAAGCCCACCACCCTTTTTAACAAATTATAAAAGATTTTTAACCCTAGAAAAAAAATCCAATTGCAAATTTTTATCAAAGGATTCCAACAGATCAAAATTCAATAGCAATTATCATCACTTAAATCGTTAAATGATGATTATAAATTCGAAGCTAAATCCCGGGTTGTTACACTCCGGCTTTCTGCTTTAGGGTTGCCAAAGTCATCACATTCTTGGGTCTTGTAATGTGAACCCTGAATTGCCTCATAAATTTTTCAGTTAGATCATTCCATGTTCCGATAGATCCACTCTCTAGTTGTCTAAACCACAACGCTGCAATATCGGCCAGGTACAACGGAAAGCACCAGGCCATAACCTCTTCTGGTGCCCCCAGCACTTCCATATGCCTCATATATTTCGTCAGATGAACTGTAGGGTATGTCCTCCCATTATACATGTCCAATGATGGTAACTTGAAATCCGGTAGGTTCCTAGCTTGTCTGATTGTCGTGCTAAAAGGACTTCTATTAACATCCTCTAAATCTTTGTTCACCAAACCGCCTCTCATAGCTCTTCTAACCATCTTCGCCAATCTGTCGTTGTCTCCAAGCCGTAATCCTTGTCCTTCGGCTTGCCCCCCGAGTCCGTGTGAGCTTTCTGGAGTATGCCCCCTTTGTTGAACATTCATCCCTCCATTGCTGCCAGGTTTTTCGGATGCCTCTGACTCTCTTCCTGAATCGGATCAACATGCTCTAAGTGTGTGCCCCCCGGTTCTGGCGCTGCGCCAAATGGTCCTGCTCCGTTCTGAACTCCGGTTACTCCTTGATTCTGTGCTCCAAGTTGCCCAATCTATTGAAGAAAATTCTGGATCATCTCTTCCTGTCTCTTCATCATTGTCTCCATCTCGTCCCTAGTGATGAAGATCGATGCTTGATTCGCTCCTGAAGAAGCCTCTTGACTTCCTTGGTGTTCACTTCTCTCTGGTCTTTGTTTTTCACTCGATTGTCTCGTCATAATTTCTCAAATCTGAACTTTCAAACTCTCTCTGAATCAACTCTCAATTGATAGATCTCCTGAATTAGCCTTCTCAGTGAAAGCACCAAAGTGTTTGCGCCAAAATTGGTCACAAACCCCAATATCGTGAAAGCACCCGTTTATGAACATAAATCAGCAATAATCAATATAGAACTCAGATCTAAGCAATAACAATCAGGGAAATTCAGCAATCACAATAACAAACACAGGATTTATAGTGGTTCGGCGATCTTGCCTACATCCACTCTGAAGTTTATATCTTTATTGATATTCTCTTGATGATTACAGTTGGTTAAAGCAAGTTACAATGGATTATAGCTCTGAAACTTGAATGCAACAGCGATGATAAGGTGTAGAATTGAATCCGGTAGAGACTTGGTGCTTCAGAATTCCCATCCCCTTTTCTGAATGACCTGGGGCTCTATTTATAGGTGTAGGAGGCTGATATTTCGCCTAAATTTAAGGAGAACACTTCTGGCATGTGAGGGGGCCCACATTGCCCGGTCTGAGGAAATTTGGGCCCACTTTGGGATCGATTCGAGCTCCCTTTGAATCGATTAAGAAATCATCCAATCGAGATGAAATTTGGTGTGGACATTCTTCAACATGTAAGCAAACTCCTGTAAAAAATTCATGGCATTTGGACTTGTAGATCTCGAGTTATGATCGATTCAAGATTGCATTTCCGGTTAATGTGCTCCGTTCGAATCGACCCCCTTCGAATCGATAGGGTCGAATCTATGGCTTTGCGCGTGGTGTTGTTGACGTGGCGCGCTTTCTTCGTATCGACCCGCCTTTCACTCCGAGTTGACTGGGTCGAATCCACGATTTTTGTCACCCTCGAGCTAATGGATTCGAAGGCCTTGTCCACAAAGGGATTCGAATGGATGCTCGTTCGTATCCATCACGGTGAGCCTTGGTCGATCGATAGAAAGCTATTGTAGTAAGATGGATTCGAACATACTGTCATTCGTGGAGTCGAAGCAGGGGTGTCTTGGATGGATGCGAAGCTCAGCAACACCTATGGATTCGAAGCGGGGGAACATGATGGATTCGATCATGTGTTACAGCGATGGATTCAAAGCAGAGGAGACTTGATGGACTCGAACATGTGGCTTTGGGCGATCGATTCGGAGCAAACATATGTTGATGGATTCGATCAGGAGCTCTGCCCATGGATTCGAACTCAGGGCCATTTCCTCCAACTTGAACCGATGATAACTTGAGCGTACGAATTCGGATGGACTTGAGATTTGGAACGTTGGCTTTCATGGCTTTGCTTGTCATGTTCTATCGATCGTGGCCCGATCTGGGCTCGGTCAAAATTCATCGATATCCATAGTGAAGTAGTGTATAAGCAATCTTTGAGGTGAATTATCTTTGATTTTTCGATCAATCTTTTGGTATCGCGGCCTTGCCAAAAGGCGGGATAACAACTGTGATACGGTTGCTTTAATTAATTTCTGAAGTTATTCACCTTGTAAGAAATAGAAACGCAACTCTCATCCAAGCACTGCAACATTATTAACCTCCAACAACATTGTAGATCCAAACTCTGACATCTAATCTCGAACGTCACAATTGGCCAGTGTTCTAGCTTCAAGCATACAAGCGGCGATGGCAATGACTCAAACTGCGACAACCTTCGGATCCAACGACTGTAAGGCATTTAAATCACTGTAAATCAAATTGAAGCTTCTAATCGGCATCAGGACGACTTCAAAGAATCGACGACGGTAATATTCCAAATACGGCTTTAGAGAATCATCGGTCCCTTCACGGCGTTTCTAAAGGCAACGATTTAGAGTAAAGAGTTTTTTTTTTTGAGATCTGATTTTCATCTCACTGTGAAGGATGAAAGAAAACTAGAGATTTGGAGTTGAGAAACGTAATTTAGTTTCAATTAGGGAGTTGGATTTGAAGGATAAACGAAAATTGCTGAAAGGAGAAACACACATGATTTAGTTTCAATTAGGGATTGGAATTGAGAAGAGATTGAAACGAACATCAGTTAAAATTTCGAAGAGACGGAAAAAAATTCGTTTGGAGCCAAAATTCCATGGTTGGAGCTAAATAATTTGGTTTGGAGACTAAAAGAAAATTGTAACACTTTATTACAGTACAAAGTTGAAATACATTTTGCAAAAAACTTTGTATTCAGATATTATGAATATTTTTAAACTTTTACATAAAATTTTAAAATTTTGTCTTTGAATTTTATAAATATTTTTTAGTTTATTATAAATTTGAATTTTCTTTAAATACTAAATATAATTATTAAAAATTTAATACTAAATAATAAATATTACTTCTTAATCATTAAATATTATTATTAATTATCAATTCCTAATCATTAAATATAATTAATTATTAAATTAAGTATTAAATATTAATATTAATTATTGATATAATTATTTATATAATTATTACTAATTGTTAATTACTAATTATTCAATTACTTACTAAATATTAATAGTAATAGAAATTATTTAACATTAAATACTAATAGTAATTATTAAAAAATATAATTATTGATAATTTATAAATTTAAATTTATACAAAAATACTTTTGAATTTTCTGAAAATTTTAGAACTTTATTTTGTAATTACAGTCACGGCGGTAGGTAGTTTTGTTCGAATGGAATTTTGATTTGGATCCAAAGGAGGTACGGATGTTTCGAATTATGGTCGTGAATATTTTTATAGGATGAGGTTTTGATTTGGATCTAGAGGAGGTGTCGATGTTTTGGTGTTCTAAAGCGTAGTCACGAATATGGATAATGGATCAATGATCATAATCATTAAATATTAAATACTACAAAGTAAATATTTCTTAGTAAAAAATAAAGATTACTTATTAATAATTAATTATTTAATGGTAATTAATTTCTCATTAAGTATTAGATATTATTTCTTGTTTATTGCTTATTATTTAGTACTTATTTCTTCTGAGTTATAATTAAATATTGACTGTTTAATATTTAATATCAATTAATCAATAATAATTATTCAATATTGATTATTAATTTTATTTATTAATTGTTAAATGTAGTTAATAAATTTAATGATAATTTACTGATTATTAACAATTAATTACAAAAGGTTATTAAATATAAAAATAATTATTGATTACAAATAATAATTACTAATTAAAAATTATGTATAAATAATCATTGATTATAAAAAATTATAAATACTGACATATATATATACACACACACACACACGGCGTGGATGTTTAAAGCAATAGTAAATATATTTGTTATTAATTATTATTTACTAAGAATTACTATAACGTTTAAAGAAATAGCAGATATATTAAAGAAATTAGCCTTAATTTTGTGTTTTCCTATAGTAAATGTTCCCTCAAAGATTTTTACAACATGCGAGTAAAACCATTTTGTAGTAAATTAATATCGCAACGCTTAGGAAAGAGTTGTAAAAAATAATGTTTTTACAACGTTTTTGTAATAAAAATTGTTAAAGGGGTGTTGTTGCAACGTTTTCTCACAAATGTTGTAAAAAAACAAGTTTTTAGAACATTTTCTTGAAAAACGTTGTAAATAACTAGGTTTTACAACCTTTTCTTGAAAAACGTTGCAAAAAGGCTTTTTTACAACGTTTTAATAATAAACGTTGTAATAAGCATATTTTGTTATGGTGTTATTATTCAAAATTATTTTATAAAATTTTATTAAATTTTAATATGATTAAAATATGTATAAACTATGTTTAAATGTTTGTACAAAGTTTCAAAATATTTCACAAAATTTAATATTTTCAAGATAATTTTTATTAAGTGGTTTTTCAAAATACAAAGGGATATGTCGGCATATCCTCTCCAAATATGTCGACATATAAACCGAAAATTTCAAAATTCAAATTGGAATAGAAGTGTCTTTTCGTCGTATCTCTTTGCGAATGGACATGACTGTTGTTTCCCTATATATACCAGACTTCCAACAAATTTTTAACAACTACTTTCTTATTCTTCTCTCCTCTTTCCACTCTCCCATTTTCTAAATCAACATATAACCGAAGTCTACCGAAATTCAACCACAATCAAATTCAATCATCATTAGTTTGATTCTCCCTCATCTGCTCTTTGATTTCTCTCATCTCTTTCACTCAAATCAAGATCAAAGTGTTATCAAGAGTTATAGGATCAATTGTAATCAAGATCGAAGATCTAAGTCTGTAAAACTTTATCACATCATACCGCTATACTTGTGGGTGTGATTGTAGCTTGTAAATCAATTAGGCATGATTGTAACCTGTAAATCAATTGGGTGTGCTTGTAGCCTAGAAATCAAGTGACTCTGCCCAGAGGTCAGGATTCTGGAGGGTGTGTCATGTAGCCTTGAAATCGAGATTGTATTTGTATTTACTAGTTGAAAAGAAATCTGTACAAGAAATTGTGCGAGATTGGATGTAGGATAACTCAGAACCAGTATAAAATCCTGATGTATTCTTTTCATTTTGCTTTAATTGCATTTATTTTTATCTACACTTTGATTCTGTGATTGTTAATTACATCATTCCAAGAAGAATCTTAAAGAATTTGAAAAATATTCATATAATATAATAAACACAATTCATCTCGCCTCTAGTGTTAATTTAGCTCCCCGCCATTGTTAATTTAGTTGTTTTATTCCGCTGATTCACATTATTCACATCAAGTTTTATGCTTGACTTTTAGTTTATATTTTTCTACTTAAACTCTACGATAGTTATTTGAGTAGGCTGAGTGCAAAGATTTGCTATATCGGGTTGGACGAATAAAACTTTTCAAAGATGTGCAAGAGAACAATTTACCTGTGACTATTTATAAAAATTCCAACATTGTTGCTTTTGCATGCAATAGCGACCGTAACCGTCTAGTATTTATGGCTTTGATGTGTCGTACTTGCTCGTTGATCACATTTGGGGCGCCCAAACATTCTTTCAAGGCTTGACCGAGTATTATCGTTATTTTTGTGCACTTCTTTTTTGTTATTTTCAATGATGACATATGCATCCGTTGTGTATCGTATGAAAAATGAAACCGATATAGCAAACCTGATTTTTGGATTTTCACGTTATCTTTGCTGTGTTATGATTTTATAAAATGTGGTCGTAGCAGCGAAAATGAAGTCTGTGTGGAAGAAGTGGTGAGCGAAGATATGAATTTATAGGCAAAGGTATAAATGAGATATTGACTTATGATGCGTCAGACACAAATAGTTCTATTCTATCATGTGATGTGTCCAACGTCAAAACCAAGCATAGGAAAGCTACCACCCATTACATAGCGATAATCCCATATGACCACCGATTGGCTCCTTACAGACTTGGCGCACGCCACTTGCAACGCACCAAATTTGAAATTTATTCAATATGGTTAAAGTACCAGTTTTCATCCAAACCTCATATGGAAATTCATTTCAATAACAAAAGTACACATTTCTATACATCATCTCTAAATATTTCTTTTCACGCATTCATTTAAGTTCGTTGAGGGAAATACTGGAAGGTGCATAGTTATCCTCTCACAAAAATATTAAATAATAAAACCTTAATTTACAAACTAACATTAATCAGTTCTGAACATTCTAATTCCCCTTAAAGCCCTACAAATTAACCCTATTTGAATCTCTACAACTCAGATTCGATCATTTTATGCATAACGTATAAACCTTCATGCAGATTTTAAGCTTATAATTAGTAATCTGATAATTTTGCCGACATAAAACCTAGTAATTGCTTGATTGAAGACTGGAATACTATACCACTGGCTTCATCAGAAAGCACTTTCCATTTGCTTATGTCAACATGACTGGCTTTCGTAATTTCTTCTGAAGTCCGTGATATGGAAAAAGAAAGAAATATAATATGTGTTAGTTCATGGGCATAATGTTTACTAATAAGTTGCAGACCATTATGATTAGAGTCATTCTACTAACATTTGCTTCTATAGTAAGAGTTGAGAACTTGAGCTTCAAACATGACAAATAAATAATTTTGTTTCATTTAAAGATACGATAACCCATTCATTTTGATTGACCGGAAATTCATTTTGATTGACCGGAAATTGTTAACAAATCATCGTACATTGTCTCGAATCTGAAAGCATAATCCTTTTAAAGAATATACACTGAGAACCGCTTCCTTTTAAAGAAATGTCACCGCTTTAAAAGCATAATCCTTGTGATTATAAAAAGGCACAAAGTATGCATTGCTGTAGTTATCAATTAGCAGTAAACCATCAAAATCAAACATTTATCCAATTTTACAATAACTAAAACACTTGTGTTTGTGTAAAAGATGAGATTAACATAGGGCATATATGAATCAATAATTTCAATATCAACCAGAAAATGGAAACTTTGATTTAAAGAAATCCAAGTGTGCATTCTCGAACAAGAGTTTGGCTAGAGTTTGGTGAACTCTAGACGTTGGTGAATTTGCAATTTTGGGACAAGTGTTTGGCTTAGATTTCGGCTAGAATTTAGTTTAATGTAAGGTAATTATTGTGTATTTCTAATTTAATTAGTTATAACATTAGTTGTTAATTATTACAATTATCTGATTAATATTAATCATTGAAAAAATATCGATAATTTTTTATTAATTAACAGTTAGTTAATTTTAATTGATAATATATATATATATATATATATATATATATATATATATATCGATATATTTACATATATAATAATATAATAAATTTAATTAATTTTACATTTAGAAAACAAATTTCCAACTTAGAAATTGCAACTAAAAACAATTTTTACAACTATTTAATTAGCAACGACAAAATATCTTGGTATATTTAAATATACAGTATAATACTTTTAAATTAGTTTACAATTAGAAAACAAATTTCAGTCAAGAAGCAGAAAATTACAATTAATTTTTTTACAATAATTAAATTATGTTTTGAGGTATTTAAATATACAAAATAATAGGGTAAGTTTAATTGTATAATTAGAAAACAAATTAAGAATTCAAAAAATTACAATTCAAAAACATATTTTAAAATAAAAAAACAAATTACAATTTATTATAACTTATGAGCCCTTAAGTCGGATGTAAGGGGTGGAACTCTACCATGCTTTTGAAATATTTTGGGAGTTCGAACGCTTTTATAGAAGACGTTGATGTCAAGTTTATGATCGACGTAAGCTTCTTATGTCGGACGTAAAGAAATTCTAGGTGCTCAAACATGAGAATTTATGATGTCCAAAAGGACCCATGTTAATTGTACAAAATTTATCGTCGCGCTACCTTATGAAATGGAAAATTGAGTTGAAGTTTGAATAGTGGATAGATATGTTTGCTTTATTAATTGATTCATTCTTTTACTAAAAGAACTTATTAAGATGATGGAAACCCCATTTGGGTAAAAGCGGAGATGTGCAGCTATTGTGAAAGATGGGGTTGGAAAGTACAAAAATACCCTCTTTTATTTAGTTGTTTCTTGGAAAAGATGGAAGGGCGCCTTCGAAAATTTAAAAGCTTCATTTTAAGGTTTTGGCCTTAAAATATAGAAGATTGATTACTATCACTACATACAAAGATACGTAAATACAGATATGAAATAATAGTGGTGGTGGTAGTAAAAAATAGATAACATTGACACATTATTCGGGATGAACATTAAATCTAGTTATCAACATGGTCGTTATTGTCTTCATCATTGTAATCTTACATGAGTATTCCAACTTGAACTTATGAAAAGCTTCATGAAAATGCTGACAGGCAACTTTTCATTGAAAACTATTACAGCAAAGAAATTAAAACATTGAAAAAAATTACTAAATATTGCAAATTTGAAATGAAAAATTTGTCCCCACTGCATGTTTACGAAAAACCGAAACGTTCAGCATTTGAAAGACGTGTGCATTAGAACAAGAAACAAATTTATGATGCAAAGGTCGGAATTGAACCTCATTGAAACAAAAAATACATACTGGATCTGAATAAACCTATTGAACAAAAGTATAACAAATATTGAACACATAAATTTTTGTAGCCGTACAAAAAAAAAACAATAAAATATCAAACGAAAAAGGTTCAACAAATTCTGTAAAATAGCATCATGAATCATGGCAGTCTTAAATAGAAAGCATGTTGTCTAACAAAGTGCAAAGTTGAAATATAAATAACAAAGATTACATAGATTACAAAAATTAACACAAAAATTAAATTTATTGATACTTTTTAAGTTAAAATCTATTGCAATGCCAAATTTCTAACTTGACTTCTCACACATCCATTCATCAAGATAAATCGACTGAATAGGATGATCAAACGCTTTCATATCTTATACTTTGTGACGATGTAATACCCTTGTAACAATGCCTCTCTCACATCCGTGAACACTAACCATGATACTTAGACCAGGTTTGTTGCGCTATTATATGCAGGTGCGAGTATGACGATATAATGTCTTTATGTGTTGACCAGATACTATGACGTAAGGTTATAAGTGGCGTAGAAACAATTTCTAAATAATAAAATGATTGTAGTCTTCGAAAATTACTGTTCAAAGCTGAAGTACTAGCATCCCCATAAAGTAGAAGGGAAAAAATGCTTACCAAATTTAAGCAAGGCAGGATGATCATAATCTCTTCTACATATGATAGACATTCATAACTGTGTGTTCTCACATAAAAGCCGCTTTTCTTATATTTATTTATGAAAGGTGGAGGCAGAAGCAAACTCGGTAATAATTGATATGAATGCAAGTGGGTAATGAGACTTTGTTTGGGAACTTTATTATCAAATATGTTGGTTTATCTGCTTCTACCATTGATGTTGGCCAGCCTCATTTGTAAGTGTACACATCTGAGTAATAGCAGAAGCAGAATTACTTTGTGATTATGATCTCTTCAGAGAGCAGCAAATGCGGTAGAGGCAGAATCGGCACAGCAGGATGCAAACCGTGTGTGAAACGTCCGTTCAAATCTATAGAGGATGCGGTCAACAGACTGCTGCCGTACCATGTGGTCGCATTCACGGCAGTAACAACATGGGCAAAGATGCAGGTTCATGGCCACGTTCAAGAAGCGGGATTAGTGTTTCAATGTGATTTGTAAGAAGATGTGTACAGAAGAGTATAGAACTGAGGAGAGGTTGATGCTGGAGAAGGCTGTCCTGAAGGAGGAGCAGGAACAGGAGTTGGCTACACTGAAAGCAGAGAGGGATAGGATGACTCAAATGCAAGCACAAGCCAAAATCAATGCCCAATATGACTTGAACTGTATCCTTAAACTGAAGCATACCACCACATTCTCTTCCAACCAGCCATTGGTGTTATTAGAACTGTGGATCCTTTATGACAGTGGATCTTCTTTGAAAATACATATCTTCTCAAGAATGTTAAGACAAAAAAGTTGCACACATAACTGCAGGGATGATACAATTTCAGGGTAAATTTCGTAATTCTGGAATTTACTGTGTTTGTTGCAAAGAAGTGATCAGTCCCTTGCAGTTTGAAGATCATGCAGTTCAGTCAAAAGCAGAAGCCACATCATCAAACATATTCTTTTAGCAGTATTAACGGTAGCAGATACAACTGAAGTTGCGAGCAGACTGCATGCCCAAATCAAATTTAAAACGATGTTTTATTGGATATAGATGATGATGATGCACATAATATCCAGCAGGGTTTGCTTTAAATATGTAAGCCTACTATGTCTTTATCCATGCATCACTGGATTTGGTTTTTGTAGATGCCAGTCTCCAGTGATAGGTTAAAAATGCAACTACCTGCCCATTCCAGACCCCGCTCGAGCAGGAGCCTTGTGACCTGGGTAAATGATAACACAAGTAACACATGAAAAGTAATTAACTTGACTACTATACATACGTACGTACACACACATGTATTTATCGGGAGTGAAAATTTAACTTATGGTCATATCTTTATTAATAGTTGGAATAGATTCACAATTTTTTGGTCCGACCGCAGACTTTCCAAAAGACCTTTATGTCTACACATGATGTCACAAGTTCGAATCCCACGTGCCTAAAATCGATCTTTATTTGAAAAGTTTGGAACAAGGTCATAGCTTAGCAAAGATAGTTTTCACATATTTTTTTTCCTCTTTAAATGTTCATTGGTCCAAAATATAAATAAATTATATTCATTCTTCGTTTATTTCAGTTTTATGTTGAATAGCAGTTTTTATTTTGATTTTAGTATTTCATTCTTTTTTTTTAAAAAAAAGTACTTCTCTAAATATTTGAAAATAAAAAACATTTTGTTCTAATCATAAATAAAATTATTTTTTAAATAACATTTTGCTGACATTAATTTTTTTTCCTTAAAGCTTGATTGCTATTTTAAAAAGAAAAAAAAAAATACTGCGACTGAAAATTAAAATTATATACGCGCCTTTACATTTTCTTTCAGTTCAATATTTTGAAATTAATTCTAACTTAATTTTTATCAAAAAATGTTCTACTACATGCAAAAGTTTGATTATTTCAAATAAATATGTATTTAGTTCACTATTATCAAAGCGCTCACCTAGACATGCCTAAGCGCCAACCTAGGGCATTTCTGCTCCTCCAGGCACCAGCAATGCATAAAGCGCTCAAAAAGTGCCTCGGGCACTGAAGCGTCGAAAAATCAAAGCGCTTAAAAATGTGCGTCTTACTGTTAAATTGTTTTTTATATAGAAAATTAAGAGCTTTGGCCCACAATCGAGCCCAATTATGGCTTATTTGGTAAATATCGATCAAATCAAGGTATATGGCATATAGATATCGACTGTTTAACATCAAATTGTCTCCACTCTCAAACTTACATCTGTCACTGCCACCGCCAACGAACTCGACCTACCGCTACCGCCATGGTCGAATTCAAGCTATTGTATGTTGCCTTCACCTGCTCACATCGACGCATCCATCTCCACCCCTACCGAAAAAGCGATGCTTAAAGCGTCTAAAAAAAAACCTATGTGCAAAAAAGCGCTAGGCGCCAGCCTAGGGTTTTTTCGTCTTGACAACTATGATTTTGTTTAAAGGTTTTTTTTAATATACATGTACATTGTTTCTAATAGACAATGGTGACATATCATTCAATTTTGTTCATAAATAATTTTTATTTAAATTGGTTTATGTTTTAACAACTAATAAATGACGATAAATTACGAAGCTATGACTAATTAATAAACAGTAATCGTTGTTTTTTATAGTTTGATCAACATTCCGAGTTAGATCAAAATATTCAATATATGTTTCTAACGTTGTTACATATAATCATTTTGCTATTGATGCTAGGTCATAAAAAAATAGAAAACACAATTATTGTAACAATACTAAATATGTGTTGAATCACTACATGCACTAGTGTAAAGTTCTATATGAGTTTCATGTGTTTTGAACTTTAACACTATGTCAACAATTGATTTTAAGTTTTCAAATTCGAACTATAACATTTATCTTCCATAGATGAAGCATACATCATTTATACTAATTGTCACATGAAGGACACTTGTAATTTGTATCAATTTTTTTTTTTACCTTTTCATGTGAAATGCTAGTTATTTATAATAACCATTTTATATTGCATGTATAAAGGATGTGTTTTTATGTGCGGAAGGTCAGTTGTTTATATTAACACTTTATATTGCATGTATAAAAGGCATGTACGCGTGGAGCGCGTGCCATAAGATCTCGTAATAAAATATATCTATTTGGCAGCATGCATGTTATTTCTCCATAGGCAAGTAACCATGAGTTTTAATACTTGACATCAGAAAGTACGATCCCATAAATATGTTTAGAGTGACATTTAGTCAAATAATTTTCATTTTATATCATAAAGTTTGTTATGACCCAATTAAAAGACCAAGTACTTATTGTAAAAAGCTTATGCAATAATGACGTTCTCTGCATTCAGTTTTAACCGTTTTGCCCTAAGAATGAAATGTAGTGCTTATATTTGTTTTTAAAAACCCCATAATGACGTCTTGCTTCATCTTAAATGTGGACTAGGTGAGGTGATGTACGTAATGAATTCATTCTAAAATTTAATAATATTCAATCTGCAAACAATTCAGAACCAAAGAAGAATAAGAGGTTCCGCTTTTCCAATTTAAAGACAAACATCATGCTACTAGGTTGACTGCGAGCGATATACTTTAAATTTTAGTATCTCTGTTTATCGCTATGCTTTGCTTTCATTGTACTAAAAAAACAGTTGAAAAAAAAAATGTATCTTCTGTCTGCAAAAGAAAAAAAAGTGGTATAGACTTTGTGATTAATTTTTTTATGATCTATTTTGTTTTTAATGTTGTTTTTCATAGATAAAATGTGAAACCAAAAGTCATCATATTATATAACCATATGCACACATGTATGCAAGTTGAATTTATATTCGAAGTTGAAAAACTAACCGCTTAATCACATTAAGCTAGAAAAAAAATGCTTATCGTCTCACTATTTAATTCTCTTAAATTAACATAGTAAGGTAAAAATGGCGCATTTTCACAAATCAAAATGCATTTTCCAACGGTCTAATATTATAACAAATATGAAATGTCAAGGAAATTAATTGACACTTTACAAAACCCATTTGATGCTCCGTCACATGGAAAAAATTCATTTTCATGAAATTATTTAAAAGGAAAGAAATATTTAAGTTATTGTGTTATTTTTAGTTGTCGTATTACACATGTCAATCATATGTTATAAAGAAACACATTATATAAAGAAAAAAAATTATGTTAACAATACACTATTTAACAAATATGAGTATAAATGATAGATACTTGGTTGGTCATTCGAGTTGAACATTGAATCTCATTGTCGTCATCTTTGCAATCATGATAGCTGTCCTCCTCGTCCAACGCAAGTAATATCCGATTTGAACCTATGAAAGGAATCATGACAACGTGATAGCCTTGTTCCTCCGGAGATTCTACCTGCGTACAACTTTAAGAAAAATATTAGAAGAAAAAAAAATACTAAGAATAGCAAGAATATTATATGTACCAGCCGGCGAAAGATTTCAGCATCACAAAACCATGTGTAAGGTGCCTACTTACGATTCGGAATATACAAACTAAATATGCACAAAAGTGGAAATGAAAATTAAAGAATATTAAACTAGTTGTAAGGTTTAGAAGCCAACTTAAACTCCTAAATTTAAACACCTTCTAGTACTTACAAGTTTAAATACAATATAAAATAATACTATATATAGCAAGAATAAAATGGCAGTATAAATCGCTATTCTTGATATTAAGAGTTGAATGGTTTTTTTGTTTTAGAATTAGAAAATCATGTGTAAGATGCCTACTTACAGTTTGGAATTTACAAAACCTAAAACGTACATATTTATCGAGCAAAAATTAAGGCTATCAAATGGAGATTTGTCCGCATCCATATCCAAAAAATGAAGACAAAAAAACTAAAATCCGTAAAACAGAGACGGATGTGATAATATCCAAAATTATTCATCCAACTTTTATCAAGATAATAGTTGAGATATATGTATTGATATATGTTGTTTTAGATATAGTAATAATTCATACTATCCATGACAAATAAATATTTGTTATTGAAAATTGATTATTATCATTGTATTTATGTTAGCATTATCACTGAAAATGATTTATGTTGGATCAACAATTTTTTTTTTTTTTGACCTTATTAATTATGAGCGGAGCAGATAAAAATCATATATTCGTCTGTATGTATGGACAAAAGAAATTTTTTCAACAAAAATGTGAATTAGGAAGGAAAAGCTGCAAAAAAAACAGCAGCGATACTACTAGACATCCAAAAATGATATGACAATATCTGCATCTGAAAGTATCTGTTTACATGTCTAAAAAAAACAAGCTTGGTCAATTTGATATAATGTTAACTCACTGCATATAAACTTCAAGAGAATAAACAACTAATACAGATAACTAAATACAGTGTCGTGTGTATTCAATCATATTACATGAAATGATGTTATACGAAGGTATATTAATATTTTATTTGAAAACAAGAGAAAAATAGAGCTAAATAGGAGCGGGGACTATACTATCTAGCTATGTTAGAATGATTGAATGAAACTGTAACGATAAATTTCTCTTTACTGTATCATTATAAGTTAATCGGTTACCAGTTTTAAATTAGGTCGTTATATCAGTATAAATGGTATTGAAAATAGTAAATTTACCATTTTTATATGATGAATCATCACTAACATTTTTTTCAAAACCAACATTAATGGTAACTTACTAGACAACTTATAATACATTGAATTTTTCTTCTTCTTTCTCATTATGTTTTTTATTGAAATACAAGATGAAATGTATAATGAAACACCATATTATAGTGTAAAGAAATATCAAGCTTTTATTCTTTAGACAAACGGTAATTTATCATTACTAGTCCAATGACTATCAGTTTGTCGGTATATCAGTCTCTGGTATACCAGTAAATCGGTAACAATAAAGATATACAAGTTTTGGTTTACAAGTAAAAACAATACAGCAACGGTATTTGCAAAATGGTGAACCATTACCATAACAATCATATGATTGAATATTGTCGTCTATCTTTCTCGACTTTGATGTTCATTTAGAGAAGTGAGCATTCATTTTTCGAGAAAAGCGCTCATTTGTCTTTAATATCTTTATCTTTCTAATAATATACATACATATATACATGTACGTGTGCGCGCAAGCGTTACAATGACAACGTAATAAAGCTTAATATGCTTTCCAATATTTCATTAAGTCAAACAGGATAGAAAGCTTTAGCAAATCAATACCTCAAACTATGACTTAGCTACATGATTGGTGTTGAGAAACAATATTGCGTTTGGGAGGTTTTATATAGCTTATTAATCAAACGACATATTTTTAACCATTTTCTATGTCAAATTGATTCAATTGATATTAGCATATAATTTCAAGATATAATGTGTTTAATATGAAATTGAACTCAAATTGGACGAGCATGTGAAATTCCCAACATAACCTATCCCATGTTACTATGCTATTATGTTAGACTGGATATAATTGGTTCATTTTAAACATTTTATACATACATTTTTCCTATAAAACTCATAAGCCCCACAAATAGTTGTCGCACGTGATTTGCATTGTCATTATTTTTCATATAGTTATAATAAATTCATACCACCTTGGAAAAAGCACCTCTATGTGTTTCTTAAATTCAACTCATATATGTTGGATTTGATCAAAGCTTTCATATCCTAAGATAGATTTAATAAATTGATTAATAAATAAATACAACCGACTTTTGCTACAAACGACAAGTAGAATTTGTAAACACTTAGGCTTCACATGCTAGCACTAAATTTTTATATGAAAATACACTTCTCAAATTATAATGTAATTATTTACCTACTTCATATATCCATGCATATACAAAATCTTAACATGATTGAAATATAAATCGATCAACAACGAAAAAGAAATTACGCCAACACTCGCGTAATTCGAATATCGGATACTTTAGTAAAAAAACGTTGCAATTGTATCATAATTCGAATGCCGGATATCTTAGTAAAAAATAAAATCATCTTCGTTAAGAATATGAATTTAACATATGGAATGTTAAGAGCATCCAATTGGTTTTATTTGAAATTAGATGCAGAGCGTGTGCCATAAAATATTATTAGGTTTTATCGGACATAGATTTAGTTGTTTGGATACTCAAAGTTCATGTTGTTTTTTCATTTCAATATTTTAAACAAAATTGTTCTTATTTTATATTATGCTGATTGCAATTAACAATTCAACGTGTTTTAAATTTTGAATTTTAAAAGAAATACATTTTTCCATATTTTAGTTCCACGTAAAATAGAGTTTTAAAAACATTAGGCTATAATTTCTAGTTTTTCGATAATTTATTTTATAAAATCCTAAATTAATTTATCATAAATGATTCTTAATTAAAAAAAGGGTATTTTGAATTCTCATTGCTTATCGCATTTTATCAAATATTCATTATGTAGCATTATCCAATCAATTCATAGTACAAATTGAGGTATTTATTGTATTAAATAAGACATATTATATATGCACATATATCAACTGGAACAGAAATATTGACCATGATACAAACTGTTGGAAATTGAATGAGCATTAATGAAATAGTGCATTGAAAAATGAAGTATTTATTGTCTTGAAATATGAATAGTCTCACATCTTATAATATAATAACCATCATATTATATATATACTAAGATGTGGTTTCTATTATAATTACAATGAGACAACAAGAGAGACACGAGCATGACCATCTTGGCGGGTGGTGCAACGCACCACCCCGCACGCGCCCGCGTCCGAACCCGAACCCGCACCCGCACGCGCGGCGTGGGCGAATGGCCGTTTGATGCATCTTGTAGGCACTTTGCAATGTGCAATTGGTATTAGACATTCGGGCTACTGGAATTGGTTCACGTCACACTATATTTTTAGGAGCCAAAACAGTTTGAATTCAACAGTAACAACTATTTGAAATGACACGCCAATGGTAAAGGGTCGCAACATTTCCTAACGGTCACGTACTACTCCTATAAATAGCAGATCCGAGAATTTTGAAAAACAGATTATTCTTTTTCTCTGATCATCTTCTTCTTCCTCTGTGCTCTGTTCTTGCCACACATCTTCACTTGAGTTCGCCTTATTCTGCATCGCTTACGCGGCCTTGCAGAACCTAATCCGCTTTACCTTGAGAAGCAGTTGTTTGTCAACCCTTTTGCGCCACTGTGGGGGAGCAATTCTACTTTAAGGGAACAGTATACAATACTGGACTCGGACAATCATCATTCTACCACGAAACTATATTAGCGGTACGTATTTGATTCTTTTTTTTCCTGTTTCGTAACACTAGATTTTACGATTGTGAATCAGTGTGAATACAGACGGTAAGGAACAACAATCTTAAAGCAGAAATTGTGTTAGTCTTACTGTTCTTTTGCTTTCAGGCGATGGCTCAAGAAAGCGATACTTCGGCAAACATACCCGTCATGACCACCTCTCAAATTGTACCAATGGCGGCGTCGACCGTGCCATTCTCGCATGGAGAACAGCCAGAAAAGTTTACCGGTGTCAATTTTAAGCGGTGGCAGCAAAAAATGTTGTTTTACTTAACCACATTAGGTTTGGCCAAATTTCTCACAGAAGATCCTCCTGCGATCGACAAATTAGAGCCCGACCCGATCAAGGCTGGGACACTCACTGCTTGGAAGAGTTCAGACTTCAAATGTAAAAATTACATACTCAATGAACTGGATAACAGTCTATATAATGTCTACTGCACAATGAAGACATCGGAGGAACTCTGCATATCTCTGAATAGGAAATACAAGACAGAGAATGCTGGTATGAAGAAGTTCATTGTCGGCAAATTTCTGTATTTCAAGATGATAGACTCCAAGACAATTATCAGCCAAATTC
The DNA here is from genome assembly GCA_030765085.1 of Allium cepa. Taxonomy (NCBI): domain Eukaryota; kingdom Viridiplantae; phylum Streptophyta; class Magnoliopsida; order Asparagales; family Amaryllidaceae; genus Allium; species Allium cepa. Next base: position 253,514,141 of record CM060944.1, on the reverse strand, counting down.
AAGAATTGCAGGTCATTATTCATGAAATACATGACGAAGGAATGACTCTGAGTGAATCATTTCAAGTAGCAGCCGCCATAGAGAAGTTGCCCCTATTGTGGAAAGCTTCAAGAATTATCTGAAGCATAAACGAAAAGAAATGTCAATGGAAGATTTGGTTGTTCGACTCAGAATTGAAGAAGACAACAGAAAATCCGAAAAGAAAACATCTAATACTATGGTGGCAAAGGCAAATGTGGTCGAAACCGAAAAGAACAACAAAAGAAAAAGGAAAAACAACCCGAATGTAAAGAAGACAAGGAAGTTCAAAGGTAACTGTCATAATTGCGAGAAGAAAGGACATAAGGCAAGTGAATGTCGACGCCAAAGAATCAGAACAAAAAGAAAAACCAAGCCAATGTTGCGGAGTTAGAAGATATCTCCGAAATGAATATGTCCGCAGTAATCTCAGAATGTAACTTGGTTGGCAACATGAAAGAATGGTTCGTTGACACTGGTGCTACGAAACATATTTGCGCCAACAAGTGGATGTTCACCAACTATAAAACAGTGACGCAAGAAGAGCAACTCTTTATGGGAAACTCCTCCATGTCAAAGGTTGAAGGCAAAGGAAGAATAGTCCTTAAAATGACATCCGGAAAAGAACTTACTCTGAATGATGTCCTACATGTTCCAGATATCCGCAAGAACTTAGTTTCGGGATCATTGTTGAGTAAGAATGGTTTCAAGTTGGTCTTTGTTTCTGATAAATTTGTCTTGTCTAAGAACGGAGTATATGTAGTTAAAGGGTATGTGAATGATGGTCTATTCAAAATGAATGTAATGACTGTTGTACCAAAAGATATGAATAAAATGGATTCTTCTGTTTATATCGCTGAGTCATTTAATATATGGCATGCTAGACTAGGCCATGTGAATTTTGATACTTTGCGAAAAATGGTTAACTTAGATTTTATACCTAAGTTTACTATAAATCACAACTATAAATATGAAACATGTGCTGAAGCAAAGTTAACTAGAACTTCCTTTCATCATGTTGAAAGGAATACCGAGCCGTTAGATTTAATGCATACTGATATATGTGATCTAAAGATGTGTCAAACCAGAGGAGGTAAAAGGTATTTTATTACCTTTATCAATGATTGCACTAGGTACTGTTATGTGTACCTACTAAGAAGCAAGGATGAGGCCTTTGAAACATTTAAATAATATAAGGCAGAAGTTGAAAATCAACTAAACAAAAAGATAAAAGCCTTGCGAAGTGATAGAGGTGGAGAATACGAATTTCCAATTGAGGAATTTTGCGCTCAAAATGGTATAATCCATCAAACAACAGCACCATATTCTCCTCAATCCAATGGAATAGCAGAACGTAAGAATCGTACCCTGAAGGAAATGATGAATGCTCTGCTTATTAGTCCTGGATTACCAGGCAATTTCTGGGGTGAAGCGATACTTTCAGCTAATCATATACTGAACAAAGTACCTCGCAAAAAGGCCTTTAAGTCACCACATGAACTGTGGAAAAACAGACCTCCATCTTACAAATACTTAAAAGTGTGGGGATGCTTAGCAAAGGTAGAAATACCTAAGCCTAAAAAGGTCAAAATTGGACCCAAAACTATAGATTGCATATTTATTGGATATGCTCATAATAGTAGTGCATATCGATTCTTGGTGCACAAATCTGAAATTGATGACATTCATGAAAACACCATAATCGAATCTCGAAATGCAAGATTCTTTGAAAACATATTTCCACTAAAAGAATCCAATGGTACAAGTATTCAAAAGAGTTCAAGAGAAGAAGAAACTCTTGAACATCGTGTTGATCATGAAAATGATCAAGAGCTAGAGGAACCAAGAAGGAGCAAACGACAAAGGACATCAAAAACCTTTGGACCCGATTTCTATACATATATGATAGAAAATAAACCTCTAACATATAAACAAGCAATGTCATCACCTGATGCTCCTTATTGGAAAGAAGCTGTCAATAGCGAAATTGAATCCATTTTACAAAACCACACATGGGAACTTGTAGATCTTCCTAAAGGATCGAAACCATTAGGGTATAAATGGATCTTTAAGAAAAAACTTAAAGCTAATGGCTCAATAGATAAATATAAGGCCCGACTGGTAGTCAAAGGATTTAGACAAAAAGAAGATCTGCATTACTTTGATACTTACTCACCAGTAACTAGAATAACATCCATTAGGATGCTTATTGCTATTGCTTCTATACTAAATTTAGAAAACATCAAATGGATGTAAAAACTGCATTTCTGAATGGTGAGTTAGAGAAAGAAATATATATGCAGCAACCTGAAGGGTTCTTAAGCCCAGGAATGAGAATAAAGTGTGTAAGTTAGTAAAATCACTTTATGGTCTCAAACAAGCGTCAAAACAATGGCATTAAAAATTTGATGAAACTATGATGACAAATGGATTCAAAATAAATGAATCAGACAAATGTGTCTATATGAAGAATATAGATATGGCATATGTCATAGTTTGCCTATATGTTGATGACTTATTGATACTAGGCAATAATAATACCATAATCAAATCAACAAAGGATATGTTGTCATCTAGATTTGATATGAAAGATCTAGGACTGGCTGATGTGATTTTGGGCGTTAAAATTTTAAAGACGTCAGAAGGTTATGTACTATCACAATCACACTATGTGGCCAAAATACTTGAAAAGTTCAAACAACATAATATAACTATTGCTAAATCGCCAGTTGATATGAACCAAAATTGGGTTAAAAATACTGGTGATGGAATCTACCAACTTGAATACTCTCGAATACTGGAAAGTATACTGTATGTAATGAATTGTACTAGACCAGATATTGCATATGCTGTAAGTAAGCTAAGTAGGTATACAAGCAATCCTGGTAAAAATCATTGGAAAGCAATAATAAGGGTTCTAGGATATTTAAAATATACTCAGAACTACAGCTTGCATTACACCAAATATCCTTCCGTAGTAGAAGGATATAGTGATGCAAATTGGATAACTGGTTCAAATGACACCAAATCCACAAGTGGATATGTATTTATCCTAGGAGATTGAGCTATATCATGGAAGTCTTCTAAACAAACGTGTATAGCAAGATCAACAATGGAGTCAGAATTCATTGCTTTAGACAAAGCCGCTGAAGAAGCAGATTGACTTAGAAGTTTTCTAGAAGATATTCCGAATTGGAATAAACCTGTTCCACCAATCTATATACATTGTTATAGTCAGTCAGCTATGGAAGAGCTAACAGTACACTATACAATGGTAAGTCTAGACATATTCGTCGTAGACATAAAACCGTGAGACAACTACTCTCTAATGGAGTTATTATCACTATAGACTATGTAAGGTCGAAAGATAACATTGCGGATCCACTAACGAAAGACTTGCCTAAAGAGAGAATTCAAACCTTATCGATAGGAATGGGCTTAAGGCCTATTGACTAAAAAGTTTTCCTCAACGAAAACCCAACCTAATTGACTGGAGATCCCAAGATTTAGGTTCAAAGGGACAACTGAGTTAAGGTTGAAACTTAGAAGCACTGATAAAATCAAACATTTAGACATTCCTAAGATAAGTCAGTGCACATGCCGCCGGAGAAAATGATAAGCTCGGCTTTTAATGATGTCTATACTTGGAGCTATAAAGAACCAAGTGGAGTATTGCGGAATACTCTTTATAGAATCACCTACGTGAGTGCGAAGGTGCCGCTTCAAAGAGAATCGTAAGGTCAAATTCTCCAAGCACTCATGAGACCAAGCTGGTGTTCATGGCAAAAACGAACACAAACAGAGAACCAAGAGAGACAAGAAAACATTTATCACGTGTTGTCTATTTTGATTTACACAAAAGGCTTACAGTTCAAAGACAACCTAAGTCCACTGATTCGCCAGTAAGTCAAGAAGATAAACACTAGGATAAGTTCAAGGCCAATGTGCTACTTAAACCGATATGATAAATGTTTCGTAAAGCTTAAGAACAAGTAATACTCATTCATGTGGGGGATTGTTGGAAATTGAACGAGCATTAATGAAATAGTGCATTGGAAAATGAAGTATTTATTGTATTGGAATATGAATAGTCTCACATCTTATAATATAATAATCATCATATTATATATATACACTAAGATGTGGTCTCTATTATAATTACAATGAGACAACAAGAGAGACATGAGCATGACCATCTTGGCGGGTGGTGCAACGCACCACCCCGCACGCGCGCGCGCCCGCTCCCGCTCCCGCACCCGCATCCGCACGCGCACGCGCCGCGTGGGCGGATGGGCGTTTGAGGCGTCTTGTAGGCACTTTGCAATGTGCAATTGGCATTAGGCCTACTGGAATTTGTTCGCGTCACACTATATTTTTAAGAGCCGAAACAGTTTGAATTCAACAGTAAAACTGTTTGAAATGACACGTCAATTGGTAAAGGGTCGCAACCTTTCCTAACGGTCACGTACTACTCCTATAAATAGCAGATCCGAGAATTTTGAAAAACAGATTATTCTTTTTCTCTGATCATCTTCTTCTTCCTCTGTGTTCTGTTCTTGCCACACATCTTCACTTGAGTTCGCCGTTATTCTGCATCGCTTGCGCGGCCTTGCAGAACCTGATCCGTTTTACCTTGAAAAACAGTTGCTTGTCAACCCCTTTGCGCCACTGTGGGGAAGCAATTCTGCTTTAAGGGAACAGTATACGACACTGGACTCGGACAATCATCATTCTACCACGAAACTGTATTAGCGGTACGTATTTGATTCTTTTTTTTCTTTCCCGTTTCGTAACATTAGATTCTACGGTTGTGAATCAGTGTGAATACAGACAGTAAGGAACAACACAAACCCTTAAAATAAAGCGGTTCAAGTAAAATACATTTGAATATCAGGACAAAGCATTATTATTCGTTTATTTGTTTCGGTATGTTGTGCACATTCGTGTACTTGTGACAGACTTTGAACATTACCATGTACTTTTCATCTTTCAACGGTTATAATCATCGATCCATTTGATTGAGTATTATTCAAGAATGATGCAACTAGTTTTTAAGTTTTCGAGAATTATTAGATATAACATTTGAACAAGCAATAGCTTTGTGGTTCCGATCCACATTGAATCATAGAAATAGTTGACATGCTCATTGAAATATATCCATATTTCATTTGCCAAGGCAAACAAAAATTTGAGCTATTTCCATATTTTAAGGAGATTAACAGAGTTGCATAGAATCACTTATTTTTTATTCCTTTGTTTAAATTTTTTTTACACGTACACAAGTCTATTTCCTTATTATTTGATAGTTAACTCCATTGGGAGTTAAGTAACTATAGATGTTCATTACAAATATTGGTCAAGGTCATCAATTTAAGATGTACAGTTGTTTAAGATGCATACTTCATTGCACATCTTCTGTTCATTCTATTTCATTCATGTAGCCATTTTTTATTGCTCACAAAAGTAATACGTTCCATTTTTTAATTTAACTTAATTGACACATAAAGAAAGAAGTAACTTTTTACTTTTTTTTGATGTCTCTTGCAATTTTATATGATTATGCATACATTTGTGTCAAAAGGTTTTATCTGGATTTTGTTAGCATCATCTAAGCTTAAATTTATAGCTTGATGTCCGCACCTAACAGAGTAATAATGTCATGTCTCATCTTTGATGATTTTGTTCAATGTCATCCAGTAATGTAATACACTTAAGCATAAGTGTAATACATGCGACATCACAATATAAAATATCATAAAGGCTAATAAATGTTAGGCATTGCACGGAAGTTTGTAAAAGAAGATATTATTGTTTTTTAACTACCAATATATTTTTGCATTATTTAACTGCAAGTTATGCTATAACAATTCCAGTCTTGGTAAAAAATAATGCAACATGGTGTATGCTTCCTTCAAAATGAATTTCAAACGTGTCCCGTTAAACAGACCATTGGTTACATATCTCAAAATCCTGTTACAAATGAAAACTCGGAAATCGTATTAGTTAACACTTAACATGTGTATTTGGTCACTCCAGACATGTTTACATCTTTTGTCAAACATAGATCAATATTTATTTAATATTTATTTACAATATTACTCACTATTTATCTATGATGTTATGACTGAAGCAATAACACTAGGTGCCAAGAACGCGCTTATAAGCCAAACTAGGCCTGAACAAAATCTTGATTTGATAAATAGACAAACAATTAACGTAACTGACCAAATATAACCAAGTCTAATGAAAGTGAAATGAACACATAAAATATTATACTTTTCAACAAAAGAGAGAAATATAATGAACTTCAGAAACTTGGATGCAATCAAGCATCTTGTTTGACATAACGTTTCTACAAATAATAATCACCTACGCGGCACCTTGCAGCATCATATATCCAATTAAAAAACATTTCAAAATACTTGAATAATGAACATCTTTTTGACGTAGCATAACTGATATGTTTTACGATATATGCCGGTTTTTTCCCCGAATCAACTATAAGTTATAACGACTTGTTTTAAATCCATTTTCAACATAATATATGAAACTATTTTACATAAAATTTATTTTTAAACTCGGCTAAATGTTACAAAGATTGCAAATCACACCTACATAAAAAAGTAGAGTAAGGGTGAAAATAATAATAAAAAATAATAATTAAAAGCCACTAGATTAATCTTACAGATACAGATCTACGCCAATAATTCATCGGACAAATCGAAAACAAAAGGAAAATGAAAAAACTATCCTTCTTATACTACAGAGCCAATGGAAGAAAGAAAAAAAGGTAAATTACCTATGGTAAGCGTACGAAATCGTCTGAAGCGCTAATACAAGTCGTCAGATTTGTAGATAGAGGAATAATTTAATTGTCGAAAAAATATTAACAAGGGTTTTTAATGGAACCATGACGCTTAAGATATACATGGCAGAGATATGTAAATCTCAAGGTAGTGCTGCACCAAGGAAAAGACAAGAATAAGCAGAGAAACTCACTGGTCCGTTATTATTATTATTATTATTAATTATTATTTTTAACTCATGAGCGGTTACATTTTAAAACTCAGCTATGCGTTTTCCGGTTAGCAAAACGGGGGAATTAATTTAAAATACAATTTTTTTTATATTTTTTGACTCAAGAACACGACCTCAATATTTTTACCACAAGAACAAACATTCTTCTAAAAATTATTCACAAGGACAAACATTTTTTAAAATTATTCATAAGGACAACAAAACTGATACCGAGCTAAAAACTGATACCTAAAAACTGCTACCGATAACAACAAACTGATACCTAAAAACTACTATCAATGACTAAAAACTGATACCTACAGAAAGTTGTCCTTCAGGATAAAATATTGAAGGTCTGTCTTTGAGGCTAAAAAGCTGTGAAATTTTGTCCTTGACAATAATTTCATGTAGCAAAATAGGTATTTTAAAAATGGCAAGAATGTGTTTTTTACATTGTGTTACATGAGAGCATGGAAAAAATAATAATGGGTTTTGGACCAAAGGTCCATCTATTCAAAGTTTGCACAGAAAGTCCCTCCTCATAAACCCATGTAAATTAAGTTTCTGTTTTCTTAAATTTTAACAAACTGTCCCTTTTACAAAATAGGTCCAACATTGAAATCAGTGCCAAAAGAAGCGTAAATTAGTCAAAAACTAAAAATAGAGACCAAATTTTCATAAATATTTCGGAAAGAACTTTTCTTCCATTATCTTTAAATTTAGAGATTTGGCAGCCGTCTTTTAGAAAATAATCATTTAAATATTTGTATGGTTTTTTTTTATTTATCTTAAACATACTAGAATAATGGTTAATAATTGATATTAAGATAAAGTAATGCGGAAAAACACAATGTATTAAAAATAAAAATTGATATACTGCAATTAAAAAAAAAAGACGGGTACATTGAAGAAGGAAAACAAGAACATAAACAGTGCAAACAAAAAATAAAATTCTGCGGATTATGGTATGTCTTGTTGATCAAGTATTGCTGAAATTGAATGATGTGTTTTATCTGTGTTATCTCAATGGTCAACCAAGTCTTTGCAGTATCATCGTCCAAGGTGATAAATATTTACTTTTTTATCTTTATCGATAAGAATTGTTAATGATTCGCCAACGTCAAGCAGACTAATTATGTTCAGCCAATTAGCAAGAGCGGCGTATGGAAAAGCAAACCGGTAGAGCCTACATCGTTTGGACTCGGATTAACATTAGGGCTTTCCTTAACAAAACATGAATTTTTTCATCTGCTTCTCGTATACCTGATCAATAAGAGTGGATAACATCTATTTCATCAAGTTTTCTTCAACAAAGGCGTTTTCCACTTGCCCGGGACAACCTTCAAATGTTGATTTCTGATTGAAAGGTGGTCTAGACATAGAACGTGGAGCCATAAAAGGCGAAACCATATAAGTTGGCGTCATTTATGGTGGAGTCACAGATGATTGTCTCGTATTAGGAAAGAACTACGTCAGTTCCATGGGAACATCTTCGAGATTTTAGTACATATCATCGAATTCTCATGTTCGATTAAAAGAGGTCCGGAATGTTCGAGAACATAGAATTTTTGAGGACATATCTTCATGTGTAGGAGCACAAATAATTGTAGCAGCTCCAGTTGAATGTATAATTAGAAGTATTTTATGTAGTAGTTTTATATATTTTTTCGATCCTCTCCGATACTTCAACATATTATTATCAAATTCTTGAATTGAAAACCATTTAGCAGCAAATTTCTTATAAATAACTTACTTAAAACTAAAGAAAAGATATATACTTGTCCAAGACCACTGACTCAACTGGTGAGCGGTATGACGCTCTAAACATATGTTTCAGATGTCATGGATTCAAACCCTTGAGACATTAAAATAAGTGTTCTACTTGAATAAAGTACTGATCTACTATCAAAAAAAGTTATATACTTTCACACGATTGTACTGTACCAAAAGAGTCATTTTGCAACGGTTCGAGCTATTTGCAAAAGCATTTTGCAATCCAGAGCTGTTGCGTAATGGGAAATAGTTAAAAATTAGCAACAGCTAAGACCTATTGCGAAATTAGATTTGCAACAGCATGAGCCGTTGTTAATTCATAGCTTGCAACAGTTGTAAGTCGTTGCAATTCATTATTTTAGCAACTGCTCTCAACCGTTGCTAATTTACAGTTTGCAACAGCTTTAAGCCGTTGCAATTCTTTGTTTTATTAATGGCTACAAACCATTGCTAAATCGTATTATTTTTTCTATAAATTTTTTTGTTATCGCTCCTACAATATCACAGACATAATAATACCATAGATATTGACTTATTCAATACAAATAATTACGATTTAACAAAAATCATTATACAAAATAAGCATTTATAGATTCAACGTATTATCACAAAGTAAAAGTCTTAACGCGGTTACAAAACACCATCGAAAAGATGACATATTATAAAATTTTGACACAGTTAACAACAAAATAGGACAAAAGTTCTTGCATTTCAGTGCGGTTAATAACAAAACATGACCAAAGTTCCTCCATTATCAACACTGAAAGTAGGCACAGCCTTTAACCAATCACCACTTCAAGCACATAGACATTTGTATTTGAAGCCAAAACTTGCTGATTCTAGAAACAAAATCAATGAAACTTAGATATCTACCAACATAATAAATTTTATATTCGTACTAATTTTAGGATATATTTTAACAAGTAGTCAAACGCATAGTATTATAACCTGGGAATATGGATTAATTACACTTATTTGTTACTAGCCTGCTACTTAAAAGCTTATTTAAATCAAGAAATAACAATAAATGAAAATTGAGTAGCTAAATTTCGTAGCAAGTTATTATTGATTTGTTCAAAATATTTAGGTTTTAATCTCAAATATCTTATAAATAAAAAAATCTATCGGTTACCTGGACACAAAGGCGGTGATATGCCTCTTAATATTTTTTATGTATAAATATATGAATCAAGTTAAGCTTCAGTGTAATCATTGTCAATTGTTAACGTAGATGCAAAATGCAATAGCCACAGTAATAGACTAGAACTGGGAGCAATACTATGAAGCCATAATGAATACTGTTACACCCATATTTTCCTAACATTTAAAAAAGCGAATTGGTGCAAGTACGTGACCCAAAGAACTGGTCCCACAATAGGAGTTGGACTATGAAAAGGAAGCGAGAGCAAAGTCCAGATAGTACTGCGCCAATGTCTTAAGATAGTGGCAAATTACGAGGACTGCGCCCTTCCATTGGACATAGCTTCGGCACTTTAACACTGCATTAGTAACATGAGATCACCACAAAGTATAGGGACCGATATGCAATTCCAACACTTACTTCAATGGGTAGAGCTGCAACACAATTTCAAGTACCAAATATGAAAATTGTGCTCTGATTCTAAAAAGTAAGCTTTAATAAGTTGGAACGTGGCATAGCCTTTAAGTAACAACAAGATGCAGCGGTTGTGTTGCAGCCCCAAAATCAACATTAATGATATAGAATTGTGGCACAATTCTTAAAGCAATCATATGCAATAAGGGTGCGCCGCAATCTTAAACTAATATTCAAGTAGCAAGACTACGCGACAATCCCTATTGACATTAAAGCAATAAGGATGCGTCACCATCCTGATTTGACATCAAAATAGCAGAACAATAACAGAACAATACCACAATTCAAAAGGATACTAACCACAAATACAAGGACTCGAAGGATGAGGCTATAAGGTAAAACTTCTCTGCAGCCATAAGCTAAGTCCCATTCCTCAAAGGCAAGCCCAGAAGTCATGACTTCGCTCTCAAATTCCTTAAACAAAATTTAAATTCAAAGACGGTGGCACAATCCTCCATTAATAAGAATAGTTCAGAATAGGCTTAAGCGATATGACCATCCTTCAAAATGGCAGCAACGGTCTTATTTATTAAGCCATTCGACTTAAACTTGATTACCCCTAACACTATCTTTCGTTCTTATTTTGGATGGAACAGTGCCATACAACTTCAAGAGCGTCAGCATAGTTCGGATGTTGTGTATATTGTCACCCTATGTAATTATGGAGGTGTAGTTCTCAATGGCCCATTCAAGATAGCAAAATCCTAGAGTACTCGTAACTGTGCAGTTTCTCTAAGATGTGGGCAGTTTCTCATTGCGGTTTCACTTAAGCATGCATATAGCTCATTAGCTTGTTGCTTTATGAAATCATAAGATTATGATTTATTGAAAATTGGGTTTTTTTCACTTTTATTTTAAGCTTCCCGCCTAAGTTCAAAATTCATCAAATCAAATCATGGTTCCCCCTCGAAAGCCGCGCTAGCAATCCATGTACAGTAAATCAGCAAGACATATGATCGACACATGGCATAATCCAAAGGTAGAAATCAAAAGAGAGGAAGATTGATGTTAGAAATCCGTGTGAATCTCTATGTATTATAAATGGATGGGGAAATGTAGTAGAAAAATGGGGGATTTTTCTTTGGACTGTACTCTTATTAGACACTAAAATCAAAATTGTACCCTCAATCATTTTTTTCCTGTACTAAGAATGAAAAGAGAAGATAATGATATTTTTTCGTGGACATAGGATCATTAACATTCAAACCACGTAAATTCTCTATGTCATTTGTAGCTTTTAGTACTTTGCTTTACTTTTCATGTTTTAGTGCTAAAATTAGAATGTACTGCTTAACGAATTTGGATATAGACCTTTCATAAGATTTTGAAATTTTTTCCTCATAATTGTGTAAACATTACGACAAATAATTACTTCCTTTTAAGGCAATTTAAATATTACTTAATTTTGATGATTTCTAATCACATAAGCATTCGGCGTCGTGAATATGTCAAAAAATTACTTGGACGTTTCTAAGATTTTTGGTGCTTGAAGGTGGGCTAATTTCCCTCTTCGAAAACATTTACTCACAATTTCTTTAGATACCACTATAACACCATAAATCCAACTGATTCCAACACTATTCCTAACTGAGAACAACTTCATCTGACTACAAAAATACCAAAAAAGCAACTTCTAGCCTCCATGACCCAAATTAAGGCAGGCGCCTCTGTAGAGACGCCCTTGAATACCGTCCTGCTACACTCCAAGCTTTCACAAATCAAGTAAATGAATGGATTGTGGGATAAAGAGATCCATGGCCCAATACCCTTGCCTTCAAACCAATCTCCTCTTGATCTTGCATAGCTCACCACCAGCATTCGCCTACTGCACTAACCATGCAATGTGTGAGTAATAATGGCAATCTCAGAAATGATAACGGCGACGCTGGTCTAAAACAAATAGATACCAAGCTTAAAGGCAAAATTCAAATCAATTCCCAAATCAAATTGAAATCTACGAACATCAACCCACTATTATTGAAAAAGCAAGCACAAACTGTACTTGAAGATGATGATGTCACTTCACTCTATAAAGATGATTCATCCCAAATAGATCCCAAGGTGGATGAGATTCATCGACTTAAAGCTCACATAGAGCAGCTGGCAAGACTTTGCTGATAAAACAACAGAAAGGAAGTAAGGGAAGATGGTTCTTCTCAGTTTAGTTTAACTACTATAAAGGAAGACTTCCTTGATAACTTCAAAGCCCCACCGATCAATAAATTCGATGAGACTACTAACCCAAATAACTGTATTTTCACCTTTGAGTACTACATGGACATTCTAAAGATGGAGAGGATTGAAATTTACTGTGCGGATACTAGTGCGGAAATAAACTAAAATACTAGAGCAATGTAAATAAGTAAAAATCAAACAAGCACACCATGAATTTTTATACTGGTTCGAACTTCCCGTTCTACGTCCAGTCCCAGACTCCTTCTGGAATTTCACTAACATCAATCCTCACTTAACCCGGAGGAACAGGTTTACAACAACCCTTGAACAGCCGAACAAGGGACCTGAGCAGCAGAACAGGATTTCGCCTCAACAGCCGAAGAAGACTTCAACTTATATAAAAGTATATTTGACACAATGTGTTCTTAATAACACGAATTTGTCTCTTGATAGTACAAACTTCCTATAATCTTTCTCCTTTATGATATATGTATGAATGCGTGAAGATTAAGAAAGTAGAATTTGAATTTGAATGATATTTTTAGCACAAATGAGTTAGAATCAAGAATTTCAATAATCGAATAATAATCAATAGAATTGGTGAATTTAAAACTTGATTCTAATGTGTTTATATATGTAATAAATGGTTGTAATTGTTCATGAAGAGTTATCATCAAAAGCTGTTGAATTAAAGATCGCAACTCTTCATGAATGGAAATGCCTTTTCAAAAAAATAGCCGTTGTAAATATTCAGACGTCTGAAATTAAAAATTCAGACTTCTAAAATGCAACGAGATTTGAAACAGAAAGCAAATAGGCAATTTTAGCCCAGATTCAGACGTCTGAAATGGTGAATTCAGACGTCTGAATTTGACCTATAACTAAAAATTACCATAGCTCAAATGGTTAGAGCACTTGCCTTCTAAACTAGTGACCTGGGTTCGAGTCTCGCTCCATTCAATTTTTGAAAACTTGATTTTCCATTTAAAATATGAATGTATATGTGTTTATACCATTTGGAGAAGATTTTAACATTTTTAAACTCTAGACACGACACTATATGACTACTAATACTTTGTTTATCACCTTTGTCTTGTCTCTATCGTATATATCTCTTCTTGTATCTCCATATACATTCTTTTATTCTTTTGTACTGTGTATCTTTAGTTTGAATGTATTTGATTATCTCTTTTTGATGCCTATGTACCTGCAAATTAGCTTAGAGATTCTTTGACATAATTGTATAGTTGTTGTCATTAAAATCCAACAATTGAGGTTCTAACATTCTCCCCCTTTTTGATGATGACAACTATACAATTTTAAAAAATATATTCATTCTATATAAAAAATAATATTAATATATTTAAAGCTCCCCCTAAGTATAGCATCTCCCCCTAAGTATAATATCTCCCTCTATTAATATGCATATGAATTTCTCCCCCTTTGTCATTATCAAAAAGAATGAGGGAATATATAAAATTATATAAATTATCTTGTATATAACGAGATAAACTCATTATCAATTATGAAGGAAAAATAAAATAAATTTTACCATATTTACTGAAGTCCATATTTTATTGTAAGCACGTAATTCTATTAAACGTATGGAACATTCTTTAAAATTCCAAAATCTATCCTTTTCCTTTTGTTTCTCTAAGTACTTGCAAAAAAAAAAATGTTCGGTACCCACTTACTATGTTAGGGTCCGGGGGGTTAGGTCTTTGGAAACCATACCCATTTGGGTGTGGTTGAACCTTTATAAATATAATTTTCATTACAAATTACATTCTTATAATAGTTGCTAATATAAAGTTGTTTATCATGATCAATCATATTAGCTGGAATCCATATCTTAATACTATTAGTCATTAGCTTAGTGCTTGAAGAATAATTCCTATCATTTCTAAACAAAGTACTATTATGACTGTAACTGGTTTTAAAACTATCTTGATTACTAGTACAAACACTAAAGTTAGTATACATGAATGCATATCTAGTACTATTTTTTACTTTTAGCTTGTTTATAGCCTAAACCGCTTTTATCATTTTGAGCTTTTAAATTCTTAACATAACCTAATCCCTTCTTATTTGAAGCAGGTAGAGAATTTTCAATAATCATGGATAAATTTTCACTCCCTTTATTAAAATTGGAAATATTTTTAGTAATGTCAGCAAGCTTAGTTTTGAGACTAGTGTTATCTAACTCAACAATTTTAATTTTTGTTTTTAACTCATGATTTTCAGAAGCTAGAGCATTATTCTTTTCTTTTTGAGCTTCTATTTCTTGACTTAATAGAGCGAGTTGAGAATTTTCTGAATCTTGAATTTTCTCAAGTTCTTCTTCTAATATTCTCTTCTCGTCTTTAAGCATATTTCTTTCGAATTCTGCTTTCTTCTGATTTTCCAGAGCTTCCTTATATTTTCTTTTGAGACTTTTTAAAGAGTCTAGAAGTTTTGAATTTATTTCTATCATATCATCAAAAGTTAGATCACTAACCTCATTATCTTTTGCCATGAAGCATTTGTTTGTTTGCTCCTTTGCTTTTTCTTTATTGGTCGTCCTCTTCTTATTGCCTTGACTAGATCTCTTTGTAGCCATTTATTCTAGGATGTTGTTACGATCTCTAGAAAACCAGGCTCTGATACCAAATGAAATTTATTGTGCGGAAACTAGTGCGGAAATAAACTAAAATACTAGAGCAATGTAAATAAGTAAAAATCAAACAAGCACACCAGGAATTTTTATACTGGTTCGAACTTCCCGTTCTACGTCCAGTCCCAGACTCCTTCTGGAATTTCACTAACAACAATCCTCACTTAACACGGAGGAACAGGTTTACAACAACCATTAAACAGCCGAACAAGGGACCTGAGCAGCAGAACAGGATTTCGCCTCAACAGCCGAAGAGGACTTCAACTTATATAAAAGTATATTTGACACAATGTGTTCTTAATTACATGAATTTGTCTCTTGATAGTACAAACTTCCTATAATCTTTCTCCTTTATGATATATGTATGAATGCGTGAAGATTGAGAAAGTAGAATTTGAATTTGAATGATATTTTTAGCACAAATGAGTTAGAATCAAGAATTTAATAATCGAATAATAATCAATAGAATTGGTGAATTTAAAACTTGATTCTAATGTGTTTATATAGGTAATAAATGGTTGTAATTGTTCATGAAGAGTTATCATCAAAAGCTGTTGAATTAAAGATCGCAACTCTTCATGAATGGAAATGCCTTTTCAAAAAAATAGCCGTTGTAAATATTCAGACGTCTGAAATTAAAAATTCAGACTTCTGAAATGCAACGAGATTTGAAACAGAAAGCAAATAGGCAATTTTAGCCCAGATTCAGACGTCTGAAATGGTCAATTCAGACGTCTGAATTTGACTTATAACTAAAAATTACCATAGCTCAAATGGTTAGAGCACCTGCCTTCTAAAGTAGTGACCTGGGTTCGAGTCCTGCTCCATTCAATTTTTGAAAACTTAATTTTCCATTTAAAATACGAATGTATATGTGTGTATACCATTTGGAGAAGATTTTAACATTTTTAAACTCTAGACACGACACTATATGACTACTAATACTTTGTTTATCACCTTTGTCTTGTCTCTATCGTATATATCTCTTCTTGTATCTCCATATACATTCTTTTATTCTTTTGTACTGTGTATCTTTAGTTTGAATGTATTTGATTATCTCTTTTTGATGCATATGTACCTGCAAATTAGCTTAGAGATTCTTTGACATAATTGTATAGTTGTTGTCATTAAAATCCAACAATTGAGGTTCTAACAAGGATGGCCAGATGTAAGCTTTTCTCGGTATATCTAGATGGGGCCACTTCTAGATGGTTCAAGAGGTATGAACCATGGGAGGTTCATTCCTATCCATAGTTAAATATAGATTTCTTAAGGTAGTTCAACTTTGAGAGAGAGGTTTCCGTAGACATGAATATCATGTCCTACATGAAACAAGGCAAAAATGAAAGCTTATGAAACTTTATAAAAAACTTCAAGTCTAAAGCACTTAGGATTAGGTTGGCTTATGAAGAAGCACTACTGATGATGGTGCATGTTGGGATCAGAAAGAACACCTCCATGTGGGACAAGAACAACAGGAAGTCATGCCATAACATGAAGGATTTCTACGAAAGAGCCGGAAACTGCATAAAATTGGAAGAAGTCGAGGCCGCAAAATCACCTTCATTGAGAGATCTTCGCAACTAAAACTCCCCTCATCCATACTTCTGGATAGGTATATGAGATGACTAGGATTGAACTGGCCTACAATGTCCCAAACAAAGGGAAGAAGCTAGAGCAGAACAAGTTGAAGCATATTGTTGCTTCCATAGAGCTAATGGCACCATACTAATAACCTTCGACACTTAAGGAACGGGGTCGAGAGACTGATTCAAAAAGGATACTTAGTAGCTATCAGAAAGAAAACGATGAGGAGAGGACCATAAATCTCTCTCTAGATCTAGATAAAGGACTGGCAAGAAACCCTCCAATCTCTTAACCTCAATCCACGTACAGCCACATTTTGTTAGAAAGAGGAAAAAAAGCACAGGAGCGGTATGTACAAAAGCTAAGATAGAGTAAAGAACCATATTCCATATAAGGCAGAAACCTACTCGTGACATAGTCTTCACTACTACTAACACCACTAGGGTAGTTTTTCCACATTAAGATCTACCGATAGTTACAATGCAAATCTCAAATTGTACTATGAAAAAGATCTTTATGGATTCCAAGAGCTATGTTAACGTTATTTTCAAATCTGCATTTGACAAGATAAGGCTCCTAACAAAAATACCGAAGCCATGCCTCAAACCAATTTATGGCTTCAACAATACTACGATTGTTCCCATTGGATCAACACATCTTCATGTCACCGTCGGGACTACTCCTCTTCACTAATCATTATGTCCAACTTCTTGATTATCAATCAGCTGTTCCAAATGCTTTTTTAGAAAGGCCTACCGTAATTGACATGGAGCTTAAAATTTCTGAGAAGGATTTATTTATGAAGTTCCATACTCTACGAGAATAGGATCAATTAGAGGGAACAATTATTTGCTAGAGAGTTATGAAATGTAAACCTTAATACTAGCAATAAAATTATCCAAAATTATCATGTTGTCTCCTTTAGAAATTATGATAATGAAAAAGAAAGCAAGCCAGTTATAGGAACTGCATTGGTATTAAGTATCAAGGCTGATGTTGAAGTGGTCATTCTATGACCATGACATCCGATATGAAGGAAAAAGAGAGAGTATACGTATATGATTGGCACTGATGAATATAACTCAATTTATACTCAACAATCTCTCGAAGAAGTTCAAAGACAGGCTTTCTCCACTTCATCCTAACCTGAAAAGGAAGAAAGTGAAATAGATTCGATATTAGGAGAAATAAGGAGGGAAATAAAACCATTAGATGGCTTGAGGATTTACAGATAGATCCAGAAGATCCTTCAAAAGTTCTCAAGGTAGGAAATAACCTCAGTGCAGAAATCAGAATAGAATTAACAGACTTCCTAAAAAGATCAGTGGACGTTTTTTCCTAGACGCACTTAGATATGGTAGGAATAGACCCAACAATCATCTACCATGTACTCAACATCGATCATGCTCGTCTAGTCAGGTAGAAGCGAAGAATCTTAGATCAAGACAGATATAATGCTCTACATAAAGAAGTTAAGAAGCTAATGGCAAATAGGTTCATCAGGAAAGTATATTACCCGAAGTGGATTGCCAACCCTATCCTTGGAAAGAAGTCTAAGAGGAAATAAAGTACTCACGTAGGCTTCACCAACCTCGACGAGACCTACCCAAAAGATAGCTTCCCTCTACCTATGTTTACTCAATTAGTGGATGCAATTAGCAGTCCTGAATTTATCATGTTCATGGATGCATATTTAGGTTGTAACCAAAATGCTATATTTGAACCAGATCAAGAGCATACCAGCTTTGTGATGGACAAGGGCTTATACTATTATAAGGTCACACCGTACAGACTCAAAAATGCTAGGGAAACCTATCAACGGTTAGTAGATATGATGTTCTCATATCAGATTGGTAAGAATGTTGAAGTATATGTAGATGATATGCTTGTTAAGTCCAAAGCAGCATCGAGGCATGTGCAGGATTTGGAGAAAACCTTAGTTGTCCTGAGGCACTATAACCTGAAGTTTAATCCCTTGAAGTGTATATTTGCTATTCGGTCATGAAACTTTTTAGGGTACATTATAGGAAACTATGTCATTAAAGTATACCCAAAGAAAATTGATGCCACAAGGAAGACAGAAGTCCCAGAAAGGCCAAAAGATGTCATGAGCTTGAATGGTAGATTCGATGCTCTAAGAAAATTCATTTCTAAAGCAACCGACAAATGTATACCATTTTGAGTTACACGGCGCAGTTATCTCGATGATGATGTACTGTGCATATAAACCTCATTTCATTCTTTTAGGATAAATGATAAGAAATTCTATCCATTAATGGTTAGGAGTGATCTTCGCTCTTATCTTTGACTGTTTATCTCCTAAAGAAACAAGGTTGAGTTTATCGAAAACCATAGAATGTTGTTTTGAAGAGACTAGGATCAAATATGTTATTGAAAACCACTTTGACCTAACTCAAACGTTTCGAAGTGAAGACATCTTGAAGATGATGAAATTGAAGATGAAGCTCTTAGGCATTTTGTTTAGTTGCAGAATGAACTTGTATGGATAAATGTTAGCATTGCATTGTTGGCTGGAGGGAAGTGTTAGCATTCCAAGTGAGAAGTGCTATATAAAAGCTAACGCATAGCCTCGGGCCACATCAACCGTGAATGACTAAAACATGGAAGATGCAGCAGGGCTAAGTGGGCCGCTCCTAAGTAGGGTATGATCATCCCTATCTAAAGTCGATATTATCATTCATTTTATGCTTCAGGGCCAATTAATGGATGACCGATCATATTCGGTACTACTAGTGTAACAACCTGAGATTTTGGAGATTACCATTAATATTAAATTATAATGTAAATTATAATTTAATATTGTGTTTAAAAGTGAATTGGATAATAAAATGAGGGATTATATTATTTATATTATATAAACAATATCTTGATGAATATAATTTGGGATTTGAAATTTAAATAAGTCATATTATTTTATTTGAAGCCTATTTCAACATTTGATGGTTGAAAAAAAAGTGTAAATGAATGAAATAAAGTTTTAAAAACTTTATTTTCGGATTTGGATTGAAAATAAATAATTATGATGGTTTAATTTTAGTTAATTAGTAATATTGGAAATTTATTCCAATGTTAGCCTTCTATTGTAAAATAAAAGGAATAATATGAAGAAAATAAAATTTAGAAGTGTAATTAGGCTTGGAATGATGTATTAATATTATAAAAATGTTAAAATATTGTAATACACTTCAGTAGACTTAAAAATAAATTGGTTGAAATGGATGAAAATAGTGATTTTTCACAAAAAATGGGAATATTGGTAAATATTGTTAAAAAATTGTGTTATATGAATAATATTTTTAATTGGGAAAAAAATATTTTGATGATTAAAAAGTGTTATAATGATTTATTGCAATTTATTTGACACGGAAGAAATTTTTGTTCAAGTTATTGCATTAAAAATAGTGTTTTTACACTAAAATGGTGTAATTTGTAAAATATTGTCAAAGATAGGGTTTTATTTATAAAAATAACTTTTTATTGTCGAAATAAATTTTATTTTTTTATATAATAACAATTTATTGCAAACAATTTGTTGTAGATATTTTATTTGGTTAAAAAATGAGAAAACTGGTGTATAAATTGATTAAATAGGATAAATATGTATATAACATAGGAAATTCTCTAAGTATATTAGTCTTAGGCTTATTTGGGTAATGTTTGAATCCATTAACTCTCTCTAGAACCATTTAGAAAAGAGGAAATAGATGTATGTACTTTTTTTCTCATCTTCCTCACCAAAACAAGAGAAATAGTAATAGAGAGAGAAAAACAATGGCTTTCCCTAATTAAATCTCAATTCCACTCAATTTCACTGTTAATTCAAGAAGAACTTCACCAAAATAAGAATAGAGAAAGGATTTCACCTTAAGCTCCAATCTTTCTTCACAAATTTGGGTGTTTGCTATCTAAAATCAAAGGTGAGTTTAAAACTCATAATTTCTAGCTTTGATTGAGATTTCAAGGTAAGAAATCTCAATTTTGCTTGTTGCATGTTTATTTATGAAATTGCCGTCAGTATATTGGGCTGATCTCTTTCGTTTTAAGTTGAAATTTGATAATTTTAGATTTTCTCGAAAGCATAGACATATATCTACAAGTTTAGTGTTTTGAGTTTTCTAAAATTTTGATGTTTTCTTGATCAAAATCGTATTTTTTTGTTGTTGTCTCGAGAGCAAATTGACAGCAGCAACAATCATAGGCCAAAGAAGTGTTTTAGCCATAAGTTTTTCGTTTCTTATCCAATTTAGGTCAAAATTTTTTTGATGAAAAATATATTCAATAAGGATTAATTTATCTTCAGGTTTGATTTTGATATTTTACTATTTGACTGACCTAAAACAGATTTGTAAGCAGAAATATAGTTATGTCTTTGACAGAATTTTCTGATTTGAATCTGATATTGTTTGAGCTATATCTTTCTCGATTTTAATCAGAATTCGATAATTTTTAATTTTTCGAAAATCAAAATTCATGTACTACAACTTCCATTCATTGAGTTTTCTATAATTTTGAGGTTAACTATGTCAAAATCGAATTTTTTTACCGCTATCCCGAGAGCAAAACTATTATTTGCTCTGTGTTTGAAACTGAAACGAAATTAGCTTTAACTTCTTTGTTTCTTATCCGAATTTGATAGTTTTGGATGTTCTGGAAAGATTAGGTCATGAGCTACAAGTTTCATTCATTGTGTTTTCTATAATTTTGAAGTTTGCTCGGTTGAAATTATGGTTGTATGTTGTTGTCCTGAGAGCAAAATGATAGCAACAACAATCGTTGACCTTAGAATTGTATTAGCTCGTTTTTGCTCTCATTCTCTTCAGGTTTGATGATGTTTTTGAGATATTTTTAGAGCTATGATGCCTATCAGTAGGCTAGCTGTATTTGAAGAATTTGAAATTCAAATTTAAATGGTATTTGAATTGATTTTGGGTTAAATTTGAATTGAATTCGTATTGAATTCAAGTTACCAGTTTTGAGATATCCCTCTTAGTTTTCGTTGCTTTCGAGAACGGTTTTCACCAAACTATTTTTGAAATACATGGAAATTTCAAATTATTATTACATAGTATTTTTTTAAAATTATTTTTCTAAATAAAGATAGACTTATTTCCTATAATAAAGGAATTTCAAATATTGGTTTTAATAATCGTTTTTGGAAAATCATTTTAAATTTCTGTTTTCTCTAATAAAATTATTTTATAAATAAAATTATTTTATAAATAAAATTACTTATCTTGATGAATTTCAGACATATAAGAAGTCAATTAAACGGTAATAACATATGGTATGGGACACATGGATTTTCTTTATCGCTCAATATCGGACTTATACGATCGAAACCCTTTCGATGAACTGTTTGAGATGATTTTAAGATGTTATTAAATTTTGGGTAGATTATATGGTCCGAAACTCCAATTTAGGAGTACATTCGATGAAGGATCATTTTAAGATGTGTTTCTTAATCGCCGCTGAAATGAAGTGAATTAAGAGCTAGAAATTCCTAATTCGAATTATGGTTATAAATAACCATGTAGATGTTATTTTTACATGCCGATGAGATGATGTAAGCTTCTTTATGATGATTTTACGATGTTGAGATGAATTATGAAATTTTTTACTTGTCGATGAGATGAGACAAGTCACGATGCTACCAGTACTGATCAATGAGATGAGACGAGCATGGTATTGTATTTACTCACCAATGAGATGAGGCCGAGTAAATTTTTATGATGTTTTACTAGTGCAGTACCAACTAACGGCTAGTAAACCATTAGGGGCGAACGTATGTTATGGGACATACGTTAACACCTATTGGGTTCCTATCCGAGAAGTTGAGACACATTCACGATGTTTACTAGTACTACAGACCACAAGTACTCGATTGGAGTCATCATGATGTAGTTGCTACTCCGATCATCACGATGTTATTAACTCGGGTCTTTGTGACTGGGAGTCATTATGATGTTATAGACTATAGTCATTCACGATGTTCACGACGTTAAGATGTTATTTGACTCCAGTCATCACGATGTTTATGGTACCAAATAGTAGTACTAGTCACGATGTAGCGCGCGTAGCATTGCTTAGGCATGCAATCGAGGATTTGGCTAATCCGGGATTTCTTTGAGTTTCGATGTTTTAGACTTCACAGTCTTTAGATGATTATTACATTGATAGCCTAGTGCCAGATGAGATGTATACATTTATGGTGAAATCATTTATGATGTTACTCTTTGATTGAGTTATTTGCATTATGGATTGATGATTTGATGATTTTGTAGACTACTTGATGTTAAGATGGAGTTGAGATGAATTTATATATATATATACCAATGAGATGAGGTATAAATGATTATGAAGAATCTTTTATGATGAGTTTTAGTGATGGATTTGAGATGTATCTATATTCATACCGATGAGATGAGGTATGAATAAGTATAATGCTTCTTTTATGATTAGGTTTTATATTTCCTTGAATGATCCTTGGGATGTGCCAATGAGATGAGGCACACCCATATGTGTTTTATTCTATGTATAAAGGATATGTACCTTTGATGTATTGTTATATTGACAAACACTTCTAAGAAGATAGTTGAATCATTTGAAGTCATTATCCATATTCTTTTATACCACCGATAATATGAGGTGAAAACGATGTCTATTGAGTCTTATCTTTAAATTTTGCTCACCGATATTCCTTTTTCTTAAGTGTTAGTTATGCCACTCAAGTATGACTTTATTATCATTATCTCTTCTACTTGCCAAAAAGAGATGTTGTCCTTTCTTATGATGTTGGAACCCTGTTTATGGTATGGCATCCTTTAATAAAAAAGATACCATTGTTTTCACATACTTATCCTTATCGATTATTTTGTTTAAATGATGATTTTAGCTAGCCTGACACGTGTGTTTTCACTCGGGCCAGACCGAGTTGTTTCAGGTATCATCTATTGGACTTAGCTTGAACTTGATGTTGGATATCAGCTCTTCTTTCGCTTGAGTAGTTTATTTCTTCCGCGTACTCTGATATTTTTACATCTGATTTGATGTATATGGTGTAGTCGTGTACCAACTTTATTGTATTCATATTGTATTGTACTGAACATGTATCAGTGTATATGTATATATATGATGTTGATTACTATTTCGTGATGTGATTTACATTTAGTTATTGTATTTTGTTATGATAGATCTGTTAGCCACCTATAGTTTTGGATTACGCATTTATTAGGTATGTCGATCCACTTGAGTTGAAAAAAAATTAAATTGCATTTATAGACGTATTCAATAGATGTTTAAGACAAAATTATAGATGGTCGCCCTTAACCAACCCTATTCTCTACTTTAGTAGATAGAATTACTTGTTAATTCACTTTGCTAAGGTGGGTCTCGGGGTAGGGCATCACAGCTTGGTATCAGAGCCGTGGTCAGAACAAAGTAGAATAAACATAGAACAGTACATATATCATGATACATTGAAGTACAATACGGGCGAATCATTGTCCTTTATTCAAGCTTGTTTTCGAATCGAGCCTTGATTCTTTTTCGAGTTTTGGTATTGTTGAGATGGAATATGTGTAGGAATATAGATATATTGTATTCCGTAGTATTCTAAAATAGAGTTTGATGTTATCTTATCTTATATAAAATCTTAGTTGGGATCATTCTATTCTTATTTTTGTTGATACGAGTGAGTTCGTATCGATGGAGTTAATTGATTTCTTTGAGCATTCTTATTGCATTCCTTTGAGAGTTGTGAATCCTATTAAACCACAACAATTGGCTCATTGTGAGCACTTCGAGATTTTTATTTGATGTTGATTTTGTGAGTATTTGTTTGTTACTCACAATCTTGAGATGCATTTGATTTGAGAGGGAATGACTTATTTGATATTAAGTCCAATCCTTCATTTTATAGATCCTATTGTATATTTAGGTTTCCTATTTTGATTAGTTTATTATTTCTGTCATTTTGGAATGTTAATGATGATTCTGAAGTTTCTGAATTCACTCTTGAGTATCGAGATACTGATGACATATCTCGAACTCCAGTCAAGGTGACTTTGTTGAGTTTTGATGAGTCCGTTTGGATTTGACATCCAATCGGGAAATCGAGTGTTGAGGTAACCATATTCCTAGCTCTTAGCCCTTCGGTTATCCTTCCAAGAGGATATCCACTATGAATGAGGTGAGTTCTAGATTGTTCGAGTTGATTGAGTTTATCATTCAGCTTCGTTTGAGTGTTCTTTTCAGATACTCAATCGATGTTATCCATTGTAGCATTACTCCGTTTGAAGTAGTGATTCGTGGATTGTGTGCTTCTTCTCCTTCGAGAAGAATATCTTGCTTATCCTGTATCTTGATGATTTTTGGGAGTGGCTCGTGACAACGTAAGGCTGACAAACACTATATCTCCTTCTGTTGATTTTGAGAATCGAGTATTCTAGGAATATCTCGATGCACTCTCTTAATGTTCTTTGGTTTGAATTTTGAAGCTATATAAATATGAGTTTTAAAGAGAAATTTGAGCTTTGAGATATATAAAAAAATCAAAGAATATTTTGAGAATATATTATAAGAGTAGTATTACATTTATAGAAATAATTTGAGAGTGTTGGGTTGTCCATTGAGTAGTTAAGAGTTCCTGTCGATACGCCTGATCAACGTTATCGATAGGAATCTCCTAAATGCTATGATGAGGCAATCAGACACGGTGATTTGTGTTTTAAAGATTGAGATTTGTAAAATAAGATTTGGAGATTAAATATTAAATTTATTTTTGAATGGTCATTGCGCCATTGATTTTAGAGACGAGTAATAGAGTGGCGAGGCAGTTTTGATCGTTCGATCAACTTTGCAGCCAAGTGATATATTTATTTATTCGAGACTCAATGGCGAGGCAATGACATTTATTTATTTTTAAATTATAAAGATGAGAATATAAATGAGATTATTTTTGAGCGGTGCTTTATTAGAAGTATATTTTGAGATTTTAGAATCTATATTATATCTAATGGATGTTTAAGAGAAGAGTTATAAGAGAATTTGAAAATTGTTTTTAAACTATTTAAATGGTTTAATAAAAGGAGCAAAGAGAATTTAAACCCTTAATTAATTTTGAGGAATATTATTATGGATTTACAAATTTCTTTGGAAATTAATTTTGAAGTAAGAGAAGAAATTTGGACTTTTAATTTGAGTTTTAAATAACTTACTAAGTAATACAGTAAAAAGTTTGAAAATTTTCAAATGTTGAAAATTGAGATTTAAAATTTAGAATGTTGAGATTGAAAAATTCTAAATATCTTGGATTAAAAGATAATTCAAGCTTATATCCTTATTCTTGAGTATATTCTATCTTTGAGCTATTATTAACAACGTGCATTTTTTTGTGGTCATTCAAGTTGGTGGCCTTGTGAGAAGCCATCTTGTGATTTATCAATCTTGTCTATTGTGTCTACCCTGTTGTGAGGATGTTCTTTCTGTATATTTACACAGAAAAACTTGTTGATCTTCTTTATTGCTTAGAGTTTGGGTTTAAGTGACTTTGATCCCGACTCTATTCGTAGAGTTTTGCGAAACCAATCATTTTCGGTTGATTAATTGTTGATTATCTTATTGAGTTTTGATACGAAGACGGAATATCTTCGAAATTTTTACGAGTTACTTGAAAATTTTGATGGTTTGCTAATCACTATATTAGCATTTGATGGGCCACTGGATTAACCAGTGAATTTTTTCTTGTTTCTATCTAACATTCTATGCTGAGAGTATGAATGGTTTGAGTTTCAAGCTTGTCTTTTATCCTTTGTCGATTGAATTTTTGTGTTATTTACAGCCTTTTTCCACAAGAAATTGCGATGACGCAATTTTGTTAAGGGGGGAGTCTGTAACAACCTCGGATTTTGGAGATTACCGTTAATATTAAATTATAATGTAAATTATAATTTAATATTTTGTTTAAAAATGAATTGGATAATAAAATGAGGGATTATATTATTTATTTTATATAAACAATATCTTGATGAATATAATTTGGGATTTGAAATTTAAATAAGTCATATTATTTTATTTGAAGCCTATTTCAACATTTGATGGTTGAAAAAAAGTGTAAATGAATTAAATAAAGTTTTAAAAACTTTATTTTTTGGATTTGGATTGAAAATAAATAATTATGATGGTTTAATTTAGTTAATTAGTCATATTGGAAATTTATTCCAATGTTAGCCTTCTATTGTAAAATAAAAGGAATAATATAAAGGAAATAAAATTTAGAAGTGTAATGAGGCTTGGAATGATGTATTAATACTATAAAAATGTTAAAATATTGTAATACATTTCATTAGACTTAAAAATAAATTGGTTGAAATGGATGAAAATAGTGATTTTTCACTGAAAATGGGAATATTGGTAAATATTGTTAAAAAATTGTGTTATATAGAGAAAGTAATTTTTTTAATTGGGGAAAAAAATATTTTGATGATTAAAAAGTTTAGAATGATTTATTGCAATTTATTTGACACGAAAGAAATTTTTGTTTAAGTCATTGCATTAAAAATAGTGTTTTTACACTAAAATGGTGTAATTTGTAAAACATTGTCAAAGATAAGGTTTTATTTATAAAAATAACTTTTTATTGTCGAAATATTTTTTTTATATACAATAACAATTTTATTGCAAAAAAATTGTTGTAGATATTTTATTTGGTTAAAAAATGAGAAAACTAGTGTATAAATTGATTAAATAGGTTAAATATTTATATAACATAGGAAATTCTCTAAGTATATTAGTCTTGGGCTTATTTGGGTAATGTTTGAATCCATTAACTCTCTCTAGAACCATTTAGAAAAGAGGAAATAGATATATGTATTTTTTTTCTCATCTTCCTCACCAAAACAAGAGAAATAGTAAATAAAGAGAGAAAAACAATGGCTTTCCCTAATTAAATCTCAATTCCACTCAATTTCGCTGTTAATTCAAGAAGAACTTCACCAAAATAAGAATAGAGAAAGGATTTCACCTTCAAGCTCCAATCTTTCTTCACAAATTTGGGTGTTTTCTATCTAAATCAGAGGTGAGTTTAAAACTCAATTTCTAGTTTTGATTGAGATTTAAAGGTAAGAAATCTCAATTTTGTTTGTTGCATGTTTATTTATGAAATTGCAGTTAGTAAATTGGGCTGGTCTCTTTCGTTTTAAGTCGGAATTCGATAATTTTATATGTTCTGGAAATCATAGACATAGATCTACAAGTTTCATGTTTTGAGTTTTCTAAAATTTTGACGTTTACTTGATCAAAATCGTGCTTTTTTGTTGTTGTCTCGAGAGCAAATTGATAGCAGCAACAATCATAGGCCAGAGAAGTGTTTTAGCCATGAGTTTTTTTGTTTCTAATCCAATTTAGGTCAAATTTCTTTTGCTGGAAAATATATTCAATAAGGATTAGTTTATCTTCAGGTTTCATTTTGATATTTTACTATTTAACAGACCTAAAACAGTTTTGTAAGCAGAAGTATAGTTATGTCTTTGATAGAATTTCCTAAGTTCGAATATGGTATTGTTTGAGCTATATCTTTCTCGATTTTGATCGGAATTTGATAATTTTTAATTTTTCGAAAAGCACAATTTATGTACTACAACTTTCATTCGTCTAGTTTTCTGTAATTTTGAGACTAACTATGTCAAAAATGAATTTTTTTACTGTTATCCCGAGAGCAAAACTATTATTTGCTCTGTTTTTGAAACTGAAACGAAATTAGCTTTATCTTCTTTGTTTCTTATCTGAATTTGATAATTTTAGATATTCTGGAAAGAGTAGGTCATGGGCTACAAGTTTCATTCATCATGATTTCTGTAATTTTGAAGTTTGCTTGGTCGAAATTATGGTTGTATGTTGATGTCCTGAGAGAAAAACGACAGCAACAACAATCGTTGACCTTAGAATTATATTAGCTCGTTTTTGCTCTCATTCTCTTCGGTTTTGATGATGCTATTGAGATATTTTTAGAGCTATGATGCCTATCAGTAGGCTAGCTATATTTGGAGAATTTGAAATTCAAATTTAAATGGAATTTGAATTGATTTTGGGTTAAATTTGGATTGAATTCATATTGAATTCAAGTTATCGGTTTTAAGTTATCCCTCTTAGTTTTTGTTGCTTTAGAGAACGGTTTTCACCAAACTATTTTTGAAATACATGGAAATTGCAAATTATTATTACATAGTATTTTTTTAAAATTATTTTTCTTAATAAAGATAGACTTATTTCCTATGATAAAGGAATTTCAAATATTGGTTTTAATAATTGCTTTTGGAAAATCGTTTTAAATTTCTGTTTTCTCTAATAAAATTACTTATTTTTATGAAGTTTGGACATATAAGAAGACAATTAAAAGGTAAAGTATAACATGTGGTATGGGACACATGGATTTGCTTTATCGCTCAATATCGGACTTATACGATCGAAACCCTTTCGATGAACTGTTTGAGATGATTTTAAGATGTTATTAAATTTTGGGTAGATTATATAGTCCGAGAACTCCAATTTAGGAGTACATTCGATGAAGGATCATTTTAAGATGTGTTTCTTAATCGCCGCTGAAATGAGGTGAATTAAGAGCTAGAAATTCCTAATTCGAATTATGGTTATAAATAACCATCTAGATGTTATTTTTACATGCCGATAAGATGATGTAAGCTTCTTTATGATGATTTTACAATGTTGAGATGAATTATGAAATTTTTTCATGTCGATGAGATGAGACAAGTCATGATGCTACTAGTACTCGTCAATGAGATGAGACGAGTATGGTAATTTATTTACTCGCCAATGAGATGAGGCCGAGTAAATTTTCATGATGTTTATGATGTTTTACTAGTGTGTTACCAACTAACAGCTAGTAATCCATTAGGGGCGAACGTATGGTACGGGACGTACGTTAACACCTATTGGGTTCCTATCCGAGAAGTTGAGACACATTCACGATGTTTACTAGTACTACAGACCACGAGTACTCGATTGGAGTCATCACGATGTAGTTGCTACTCCAATCACCACGATGTTATTAACTCGGGTCTTTGTGACTGGGAGTCATTATGATGCTATAGACTATAGTCATTCACGATGTTCACGATGTTAAGATGTTATTTGACTCCAGTCATCACGATGTTTATGGTACTAAATAGTAGTACTAGTCATGATGCAGCGCGCGTAGCATTGCTTAGGCATGCAATCGAGGATTTGGCCAATCCGGGATTTCTTTGAGTTTTGATGTTTTAGACTTCACATTCTTTAGATGATTATTACATTGATAGCCTACTGCCAGATGAGATGTATACATATATGGTGAAACCATTTATGATGTTACTCTTTGATTGAGTTATTTGCATTATGGATTGATGATTTGATGATTTTATAGACTACTTGATGTTAAGATGGAGTTGAGATGCATTTATATATATATATATAGACACCAATGATATGAGGTATAAATGATTATGAAGAATCTTTTATGATGAGTTTTAGTGATGGATTTGAGATGTATCTATATTCATACCGATGAGATGAGGTATGAAGAAGTATAATGCTTCTTCTATGATTGGGTTTTATATTTCCTTGAATGATCCTTGGGATATGCCAATGAGACGAGGCACACCCATATGCGTTTTATTCTATGTATAAAGGATATGTGCCTTTGATGTATTGTTATGTTGACAAACACTTCTAAGAAGATAGTTGAATCATTTGAAGTCATTAACCATATTCTTTTATACCACCGATAATATGAGGCGAAAGCGATGTTTGTTGAGTCTTATCTTTAAACTTTGCTCGCCGATATTCCATTTTCTTAAGTGTCAGTTATGCCACTTAAGTATGACTTTATCATCATTATCTCTTCTACTTGCCAAAAAGAGATGTTGTCCTTTCTTATGATGTTGGAACCTGTTTATGGTATGGCACCCTTTAAGAAAAAGGATACCATTGTTTTCACATACTTATCCTTATCGATTATTCTATTTAACTAATGATTTTAGCTAGCTTGACCCGTGTGTTTTCATTCGGGTCAGACCGAGTTGTTTCAGGTATCATCTATTGGACTTAGCTTGAAGTTGATGTTGGATATCAGCTCCTCTTTCGCTTAAGTAGTTTATTTCTTCCACATAATCTGATGTTTTTACAATTGATTTGATGTATATGGTGTGGTCGTGTACCAACTTTATTTTATTCATATTGTATTATATTGAACATGTATCAGTGTATATGTATATATATGATGTTGATTACTATTCTGTGATGTGATTTACATTCAGTTATTGTATTTTGTTCTGATAGATCCATTAGCCACCTACAGTTTTGGATTACGGATTTATTGGGTATGCCAATCCACTTGAGTTGAAAAAAATTAAATTGCATTTATAGAGATGTTTAAGACAAAATTATAGATGGTCGCCCTTAACCAGCCCTATTCTCTGCTTTAGTAGATAAAATTACTTGTTAATTCTCTTTGCTAAGGTGGGTCTCGGGGTGGGGCATTACAACTAGTTAAGTGGTAGGCCAGTTTTGTATTGGCAGGGGATCTTGGCAAGGTTCTCAGGGTTATTTTATCTAGAGAAGCACCATGACGGGTGGTACCCCCAGTAGCCCAATCATTATATGGAATCCACTCTCCAATACGAGCCTTTACAGTTTTAATTGTATTCTATTATGTTGGAATTTAATTAATGTAACAATTTTAGCTAAGATAAATAATATTTATATCTTAGACATTATGGTAATATCAGAGAATTTCATATGAAGTGTTTTGGTTATCGTAAGGTAATGTAACACCCCTAATTTTAATTAGCGTTATTCTGGAGATTTAATTAGATGAATTAAATAGAATAATATAGAGACTAGAGTGAAAAGAGAACTAAGATTTGAAAACTAATTAAGGATGTGCCTTAGCTAAATAAATGAATCTATAAGAATGGTTTATAAGTTAAATACTTAAGAGAATAAGGTAAGAGTAATATGGAAATAGCTGTATATCATAGCGACTAAACCCCTTACCTCATTCTCATTCACATTTTCATAAACCAAAAATATAAAAAGAAAAAACAAGGCCGCCCATAATCCTAGGTGAAGAGCTGCCCATAAATCTATTAGAGGCTAAGTTTCAAGCTTGGAATATCAAAGTGAAGAACAAATCTCAAGTTCCTTATCTAATCAAGGTGAAAAATGATCTAAACCATTTCATATATATATATCATCTTGAATGTTTTAAATTTTGGGTTGAGGTTTAAATCGTATGATTGGATGAATAATGAAATGTTTTGGTTTAAATGCCATGTTAAAATTTTAGACAAGGATTTTATGGAATAATCTAGTTCAGTTTAAGCCTAAAATCGTACAAAATGATTTCCAGACTCCATGATATGTTATGAAAAATATTATTTTGGAGATGAGTTTTAATTTTTATAACATTCCAAGCAATGGATAATTTATTATGAATTTTTGAGTGAAAGAAAGGTATATTTCGAGTTTTGATTAATTCGTGTAATTAATTAATTACTTTTTGGTTGAAAACTTTATATGGTAAAGATATTATCATTTTGTAATTTATGTGAATTTTTGAGAATTGTCTCAAGAGATTTGGGTGAGTTTTGTATTTAATTAGAAAGATTAGTATTTAATGATTAATTAACTTGAAGGGGTTACTTAATAATTTTAATTAAACACTAGAGCATTGGGGATTGCATGCGACAACAAATTCTAAAAAGGGATTTATAAAGGTTTTGTTATCTAATAGAAAATTGACAAAATAAGGGGTTAGGTAAAAAGAAATTACTTTAAAAGCATAAAATCAGTTTTGTGTCGAATTACAACTACGCCGCTTTCATCTGCTTGCTTCCGTCGCCATACTCCCATTTATAACCTTTCCTTCCATTCAAAACCAATGCACATGGTATCAAGCATTTGATACATAGTGTATTGGAGAAAGGCGAAAGGAAAGAATAGTGTCGAAGGCATGCTTGCGAAAGGGTCAAAGGCACTTTTACTTGCTTTCGAACCCATTTGCCCGCCCTAGTTCAAAAAGCAAGCTTTCGAAAGGGTTGCCTCTTTTGGACCTCTTCGATACCCATGTTGCCGCATTTATGATTCTACCTTAGTTAGAAGCCGCTTTTATAACCCGTAGGCCAATGAGTGCGGAAGTTAGGGTTTCGAATCGATAACCTTCCACAACTATTGAAGCCACTTTTCTTTTAACTTATACATGCAAAAGGGTGGGTCACATGGTTGGAGCTGCTTATTTAAACCCAAGTACACATGCGGAAGCATGCTGTCATCACCATAGGTCTTTCGAAGTGATAGATTTTGAATGTGTCCCCTTTTACATATTTTGTAGTCTGTTTTCTTTTCAAACTATGGTTTCTAAAGAAACCCTTTTAATTGGTTTCGAAGCGTTGAATCCATAACTTTTTACTTGAACCCAATGCTTTCGAAAGGTAAGTTTTTAAGTGTTTTGAAAGGTGTGTTTTTAAGTGTTTCGAAAGGTATGCTGGACGGTTTCGAAAGAGAACGTCTGCGGTTTTTCGTAATGATACAAAGGATATAGACCAAAGCCTTAGTTTTTGAATTAAGAACCCTAATTTATTTTTTAAAAGTAAATACACGGCAATGTAAAAGAGTTTCGAAATGGCATTTAACCTTGAACTTTTAGAGAAAGCTTTCCTTGCTAAATATAACGGGTTAAGGGTATTACCAAATTTCATTTGAAAATGATTACAAGGAATTAAACCATGGATATTTATGTTGTTGTGTTATATCATCAGTTAACATGTATGCTTGTGTGATCGTATTCACTTCATTATTAACCTATAACTGTTTTAAGATGTTAAGGGAAGAATAACAGGCAAGGTTGACCCAGTACTGAATATTCATTGAATTAACTCCTGTGTGAGTAGAATTGCATCTAGGAGGTCAGACAGACCAGAATATAGGATGCCCAAGACTACCAAATCGTTGTTGATTAAGCAGGGTCTTGGTAGGCCCGTGAAAACTATGTTATGGAAACTGTTATTGGTAGGGGCCAATAGGTTCATAATGATCCCATGAACGCTATGACTGGATAATGTTGTTAACAGAGAACAATAGGTTCATAATCAGCCCATGAAAACTATAACATGAGAGATGTTATTCGAGAATCCAATAGGTTCATGGTGACCTCATGAAAACTATGGTTGGATGATGTTATTGGTATACAAAAATAGGTTCTTGGTGATTCCATAAAAAAATATGAAACCAGATAGGTAGTCCGTAAACTTGGAACTAGTTATTACTTAGCCCATGAAAACTAATAGGTTAATAATGACCATAGAAACTATAATATCAAACAGATAGTCATGTGCATTGGGATGGGAAATCCAAAGGATATTGCATGTTTGCATATCATCATGATACATTTTATTATGTTATGTCTTAACCATTATGAATGCAGGTGCACAATATATGGTTCTTATAAGTTGGTTTAAGATACCAGTGAAGGAAAAATCCATTCCGCTAAGCGACGTGGTCTCACTAGATATCTGCATGGTTCGAGATGGTAAGTTATTATTCTTACCAGACCTTTTGTCCGACTCAAAATTTATGTTTTCCCCTTAAAATCTTGGTGCGCAATTGATTTTGAGTAGCTTGAGAGTTAAGGTTTTCAAGTTCTCCTTTAGACGAATAAGCATTCGAAGACGTGTAGGATGCAAGCTAGCTATTAGGAGTTCTTTTTATTTGATTACACCGTGTAATTAGATGAAATGGCAAAGTTTTTTAGTTTCCTATATTAGACTCTAACCAACCAAGAGGGCATCCTCATATGTCGCCCTTGGCGTAGTTTGTAATAACTATATTTTGCGGAACGTGACTTACATATAAGGTTCTGTAATGAATCTGAAATGCTATTTGTAATGAAATCAGACATTTATTTTAAATTAAGTTTTAAAATTTCATATTCATATGTTTTCTGGTATATCAATGTATCTAACATTACCGCATTTGGTCCTCAAAAATTAATAACTTTGGATGACTACAGCATCCGTAGCAGTTAGCTTTGGGCCTCCAAATGGGGATGTCACAAGTCGGTATCAGAGCATAGCTTTATGTAAATTTAAAGAAATTTGAACCTAAATGATTTTCAAAACATAACCCAATGAATTAGAAAATGAGATCGGGGTTTGGATTAACGCTATAGTAAAGTACTTGCAATGTATATATATATATATATATATATATATATATATATAAGTATGTATTTCCCTCTCTTTTAGACCGTTCTTTTATATCTTACTAAGGCTCGTATGTAGATATATGAGAAAGGAAGATATGGCGACAGGAAATGGAAGAGGAAATCTACGTGGAGGAAGCACCATAACTAATGGAAATGCTCGACTCAATACTAGGGGAAATCTGAGTAGACGGGAAAATGCTAATCCAAAGTAAATGCCAATGTAAGTGCTGGAACCCCACCTATACATATGAGGATGACATATCAGTTCTCCATCAATCTGATGTAAGCTGGAGCAGCTATAGGGGTAGTTGGGGGAAATGATGTGAATGCTAGGGGAGCAAATCCTATGGACCCAGTTGGCAATAACTATGCCAAGCCGAGCAGGGATTACACAGTCTTTGTAGGAAGCTGTTTTTGGGAATAAAGGATGCCGTCGAAGTAGAAAACTGGTCATTGCACTATGAAAGAATTTCTGCTGACTTGGAATTAGATGATGAAAAGAAGAGAAGACTTGCTTCCAAGCAGTTGTAGGGATCAGCATTATACTGGTGGAATGGGGTTACTATTGGAGTTCCTGAAGAACAATTAGCTTGGGCCGTGTTTCGAAGGAGATTCGAAGAGAGGTTTCTATCCGAAGTAACAAAGTCGGCATTGATGAGGAAATTTATGTACATAGTGCGGGGGAGACGTCGGAGTCAAATATGCCATGAAATTTGATGAGTTGTCCCGATATGGATATACCATGATCGACACATCATCAAGAGAAATGAAAAGTGTATTCGAGGACTGAAGCCAGAGATTTTCAAGGCAACCATGCCATACCTCCTTGACCTAACCAATGTCATAGTGGAGATGGCCATCAGGAATAAGAGATGCTCTCTACGTTTAGTAAGGGGAAGTCAGTTAAGGTTGAAGATCCTCAGGGAATGAAGAGAAGTTTCTTTAAACAGAAGGAGCTTGGAAAGGAGGAGCAACCAAGAAAGGGCAGGTCGATGTAGTTTGCTACAAGTGCGATAAGAAAGGACATTTGGCTTATGAGTTTCAAACTGGAAAAGTGAAGAAGGTTGCAGATAAGAAAGGAGTGAAGTTCTTCAACTGTGATGAGATTGGGAGTTGCAAGATCAATGTCCAGAACATGTCGGAGTTTACAAAGGAAATGTTTTTACCTTGGAACCATCATCTTCTAGACCAACCGCTGCAGAGAAGGAAAAGACCATGATGGAAGGTACACTTTTGATTCATAGTATACCAATTAGGGTATTAGTTCATTCCGGTGCAAAACATTCATTTATATCCTAGTGTTTGGTAGATAAGTTATAGTTAGGACCCTCTTACCTTGTTACTTCCTTAAGGACCGCGAATCTGATAGGAGGGTATGCAACCCTGGGATTGAGATGTCACCCGGTAGAACTTGATTTTTTTAAGTCATAAGTTTGCATGTAGTTTGTATGTTCTTGATTTTGTAGGCTTCGGGATTATTTTGCGTATGGATTGGTTAGATAGGCATGATGGTAGGATATTTTGCCAAGATAGGGAAATATCGTTAAGACACCCCAATACTCATAACCAAATTATATATCCAATGGAAAAGTCAGACTCAAGTGCGTATGCTTTGCTAAATGTAATGGATGTAAAAGAAGAGTTGAATCTGGTGTTGGTAGCAAAAGAGTTTGCTTATGTTTTTGAGCCAGTCGCATGACTACCATGGAAGCGATCTATTGAGTTTTAGATAGATCTTATGCTATAGGCAGAACCTGTAAGTAGACCATCTAGTAAGACGACACCTACCGAGATAAAGGAACTGAAAGTGCAGCTAGTGGATTTAGAAAGAAAAATTTTCATTAGTCCAAGTAGTTTGCCTTGAGGAGCGGTCGTGGTGTTCGTGAACAAACCGATGGGTCATTAAGGATGTGTATTGACTATCGTAAGTTGAACGAGAAGACAACCAAGAATAGGTATCCTTGCCAAGAATCAATGATTTATTTGATCAATTGAGTGGATCCAGAGTATTTTTCCAATTGGATTTGGCGACAGGTTTCCATCGGCTAAGAGTGGCAGATGATAGTCTTCCGTTGATGGCGTTTCGGACTAGGTATGGTTCATATGAGTTGTTAGTGATGCCATTCGGGTTAACAAATGCGCTAGCTTTTTTCGTGGATTTGATGAACTAGGCTTTCCGAGTGAACTTGGATAGGTTAGTTTTGTATTCATAGATGACATTTTAATATACTCTATGGATGAAAGAGAGCATAAAGTTCATCTTAGAGTGGTACTTAGGGCGCCGAAGTAGTGGTGATCTTCGCATTAAAGTATGGAGACGTTATGGGAGAGATTTGAGTTATATAGAGATAAGTCCTTAAGTTACTTATTCTCTCAGAAGGAGTTGAATGTGGGACAACAAAAGCGGCTGGAGTTATTAGCAGCTTATGATTTTGGTATAGAGTATACGCTTGGAAAAGGAAATAATGTAGTGGATGCTCTTAGAAAAAAATATCAGAATGTGGTGTTAGCCGTGTTAGCGGAGTGGAACGACCTGGAGGCTTTGACTACTCATAATGTGCAGTTAAGATCGACTGCTAGATCAAATCAAGGCACTGCCATGTTATCCTTCTTGGAAGTCCGACTAGTTCTGATCAAAAGGATTGCTTCTAAGTAGAAAATAGGATCCATTGTTGGACAAGAAGATTAGAATGCTTGAGGTTGGATTAGAGATTGATGATCTAAAAGATTTTAGTCTGACCAAAAGGGATAGTTAAAAAAGAAGGGACGGTCGTGTGTACCATAGGTAGAAAACCTAAGGAAGGAGGTCCTTAGAGAATGTCATCGATCAAAGTTTATGATTCATCCTAGGGGGACCAAGATGTATTAGGATATGAAGAGGAGTTTCTACTGAGAAGGTATGAAGAGGGATGTTGGTATGTGGGTAAAGCAGTGTGTGATCTGTCAACAAGTAAAGCTGAACATTAGAAGCTGAGTGGGTTGCTTCAACCTTTTGAGATACCAGTTTGGAAATGAGATTCGATATCCATGGATTTTATAGATGGGTTGCAAATTTCGAATTGAGAATATGAAAGTACATGGGTCGTAGTGGATAGGTTGACCTAGAGTGCCCATTTTGTTCCAGTTAAGTCAACCAGGACAGCACCTGTTTTAGCTAATTTGTTTATGAACAACATAGTTAGACTAAATGGGATTCCTACTAGTATAGTCATTGATAGAGATAATTTGTTTACTAGCGAAGTCTGGAACAGTCTACATGATGTGTTAGGTACCAAACTCAAGATGAGTACCGCTTATCACCCTCGGATAGATAGGCAGACAGGAAGAGTCAAAAGGTACTCGAGAATTTGTTGAGAGCTTGTGTGTTCGATTTAGGTGGGTCATGGGAAGACCACCTATACTTAGTTGAGTTATCCTATAACAGTGGTTATAAGACTAGAATAGAAATGGCGCCTTTGGAAGCTTCGTAGTTGTTTTGTTTTCAAACTATGGTTTTGAAAGAAACACTTTTAATTGGTTTCAAAGCTATGCTTCCATAACTTTTTACTTAAGCCCAAAGCTTTCGAAAGGTATGTTTAAAAGTGTTTTAAAAGGTATGTTTTTAAGTGTTTCAATAGGTATGTTTTTTAATGTTTCGAAAGGTATGTTTTTAAGTGTTTTGAAAGGTATGATGGATGGTTTCGAAAGAGAATGTCTAAGGTTTTAAATAATGATACGAAGGATATAGCCGAAAGCCTTAGTTTTCGAATTAAAGAACCCTAACTCATTTTTTTTAAATTAAATACATGGCAATATAAAAGTGGTTCGAAATGGCATTTAACCTTGAACTTTTAGAGGAAGCTTTCCTTATTAAAAATAACGGGTTAAGGTACTAACCAAATTTCATTTGAAAATGATTACAAGGAATTAAACCATGGATGTTTATGTTATTGTGTTATTTGATCAGTTATCATGTACGTTTGTGTAATCATATTCACTTCATTATTAACTCATAACCACATTTTAGGATTTTAAGGGTAAAACAACAAGCTAGGTTGACCAGTAGTGAAATACATTAAATTAACTCCTTTGTGAGTAGAATTGCATCCAAGAGGTCAGACAAACCATAATATAGATTTTCCAAGACCAGTCAAAATATTATTGATTTAGACAGGTTCTTAGTAATCCCATGAAAACTATGTTATGGAAATTGTTATTGGCAAGGGCCAATAGGTTCGTAGTGATCCCATGAAAACTATGATTGGATAATGTTATCGATAGACTTCAATAGGTTCATATTCAACCCATGAAGACCATGACATGAGAGATGTTATTGGAGAACCCTATAGGTTCATAGTGGCCCTTTGAAAACTATGATTGGATAATGTTATTGGTTGACACCAATATGTTCCAAGCAATCCCATAAAAACTATGAAACGAGACAGGTAGTCCGTAAACTTGGAATAGGTTATTAGTTTGCCCATGAAAACTAGTAGGTTAATAGTGATCCAAGAAACTATAACATTAGACAGATAGTCAAGTGGACGAGGATGGGAAGTCTAGAGCATATTGCATATTTGCATATCAACATGATACATTTTATTATGTTATGTCTTAATCATTGTGGATGCAGGTGCGCAGTATATGGTTATTATAAATTGGGTTAAGATACTAGTGAGAGGAAAATTCGTTTTGCTAAGCGGCCGGCCTCACTAGATATGTATATGGTTCGAGATGGTAGGTTATCATTTACACTAGATATGTCCCAATTAGGGTATGATCATCACTATCTAGGGTTGATATTATCTCTTATTTTATGCTTCAGGGCCCATTAATAGGGGAGAGATCATATTCAGTACTACAAGTCAAGTGGTAGGCCGGTTCTGTGTTAGCAGGGGATCCAGGCGAGGTCCTCGGTGTTATTTTATTTAGAGATGCACTGTGACAGGCGGTATCCCAATAGCCCAGTCATTGTATGGAATCCATTCTCCAATACGAGCCTTTACGGTTTTAGTTATACCTATATGCCAAAATTTAATTAATGTAACAATTTCAGATAAGATTAATAAGTATTTCATCTTAGACACTATGATAATATCAGATAATTTTATATGAAATGTATCGGGTATCATAAGGTAAAAACCCATCCGTGTTTATGTGCGTCGTGGTCTTACGAGATGCTTTTGATTTTCAAATGTTTCGTATAAATTTAAATCCAGTTAGGTGTGTTTTCTCACGCTAGTTAACCAGACTGACTTGAGTGTTATTTTATTATAATGCTTGGGTCAGACCTAGCATATTACAGATTTAGTTAGGATGATTTGGAGCTTCAGGAGATGAGCTGGAGTCCTAGAGACGTATTCAGGTATATGGTTATTTACCGCTACATTCATTGTTGTATTTATCAACAATTATGAGGATAGATTTTTATAACTGTCTGGGCAAAAATAGGTTAGTATACTCTGATTGTTGTCGGTATACATATGTTATAGTTTGTTTATGTAAAGATTTATTGTACATTATAGATTATTCATTCTGCTATGAGATTCTGTGTTGTTTAGTTCCTTCTATCTTCCCTCCTTCCTCTTTTCCTCTAATAACCAAAGGTTTTCCGGCATTCGATGGCTTGGCAAGAAATATAGTGGACATATTAATATCGATTTTCAAGAGTCGAAAATCCTGGTTTGTTACATGTAGTATCAAAGCGCAAGGTTAAGCAAGAACCTTGGCTTTGGTGGGGTAGTCGTTAGAGATAGGGTTAGTAACACCATATAATGATTTGAGTATATATATCTGTGCATGTATTTTTTAGTGATATAAAAATGTTTTATATTGTTTTGGTTGATCTATTACGTGGCTTATGGATTCTGGTTAATATAAGTAATTAATGTTATCGATAAGGATCACTAAACACTTGAACAGAGCAATTCGACATGGTATTATTTTGAAATTGGGTAAATGAAATAATTTTACCTTGATTATATATGTTATATATAAAAGAATAATTTTTCAAAAATTATTATAGTATATATATGGTATGTTTGGTTGTTAGTGGGTGATAATATTTGGTTATTATCATTTGTTGTTTGTTGTTTGTGTTCGAGTAAAAGTTGTTGTCATTATAATGAAAACAAGGATAAAACAATTAAGAAATTGTTTTATACAGCTAAGGTGAAATTATATATGAGGAAAATTGATTTGTAAAAAGATTTAAAAGCTTAGAATTTGAGAATTTAAAACTCGATGATTTTGAAAATTATTTTTCAAATATTATGGAAGAATAATAATAATACTATTTTAAAATATTTTGATTGGAAAAGGATTTAAAAGAGACAGAAAACACTGAACTCACTTTGGTCGTCGGAAAATAATTTCGATGATGAATGCAGCATCATCGACATTCATTTTCGGGTTTCCAAGAGGAGAATTGCTACCATTGGAGTTTTGTTTTGGTAAAACTATTTTGATTTAAAATTCAAAAAGTATGATTTGAAATACAAAGAAATTATTTATAGTATTGTTTCAAAATAATTTTAAATAAGAACAAGATGTGTAAATTCAAAAAAATTTCATTTAAGTGTTTATGAAAATATGAGAAGATAAGTTTTATAACTTATAAATTTTGGGAATCAGTAAGTTAAAACAAAGTTTTAAAATTATTGAATATGTATGTTAAGAAAACAAATTTGGAATGATATTTAACTTAAGTTAATTGAAGTGATTTTTGGAAATGAAATTGATTTTGGTTTGAAATGAATTAATGAATGAACTAATTAAATTAGTAAATTGAAAATGGTTTAGAACATTGTTTGATAAAAGTGAATAATGAAGTGAATAAACGAATTAAGTTAAGTGGAATTGAATATGTTTTAGAATTAAATATGGACCTGCGTTATAAAGTGGAAATGGACATGAGAAGTGTTGTATAAAATGTTATAATAAACTCAAGAAAAATTTGATGGCATGGTTCTTAAGTGACATTAGAATTGGAAGAAATATACTAAGAAGTAAGTGAATGTGAATAAAGCAACATGAATAAATGAATCTGAATAATGAGAAACCAATTGAAATAATACGTAAGTTGTACATATTTTATTTTATTCACTTAATGATTTGATCCAGATTCGGGTACACGATTTCGAGATGATTACGTCGGCCCTAGTTAGAATTTTTCACTCGATTCTCGATGGCAAAAACTGGATATGGATTTTTGATTTATTCTAGAATTCTTTATCAGAGTATATGGCTATACAAGGAGAGTGGGATTTCTAATCAAGGAACTGGATTTGAGTCCGCACCAGAGTTGTTGTGTGAATGATATTAGTTCGAAAGTGAAACTGTGTGATCAAGCTAGCGATCAAATTTGATATTGTGTAGGGATAATATATGTACATCGTACGGACTTTAATAAATTAAATCTTGACATTAGAAAATGCAAATTGATATGGGTATGACATAACCGGATGAATATTATTTATTTGATAGTTCTCTGGTTACATATGCATATGGTTATTATATAAGTACATGTTATATATTGACATATACTTGTCCTCATTGGTTATTGAGTGATGAGTAGGTGCGAATGGCGTATGCTTCGCATCTAGAGCTCATTTTCACATTATATTGATTGAATTTTGCTTGTCAATACAATAAAAGGCACACATCTCGGACTTCATTCTGTATTTTTACGGTTTTCCCTTAGGGCTGGTAGAAAATTAGTCCTTGCAAATCGAAAATTTTCAGAACGAAGGCACTACTGCCACCATATATATAATATGGGAATTACCGTAGAGGTAAGTAACAAGCAACCCTACATAATGAAGATCTCCATCTTCAAAAATCATCTTCTTCAACATGCCTTCACTTTCTAGTGCATATGTTGGTTCGAAGTGGTTTTCGGATAAAAACCATCCAAATCCGATCCCGACCTCTTCAAACCAATCAACAATTAAAACGATGTCAAGCACATAGGTGATTTTTAATAACATTCGATCAATTTATCTTTTTATCAAATCAAATATCTTTCAAAGATATTTTTTTTAAAATTATTCCTTTATCTTTTCAAGAGTATATGGGATTATTAAGTCTCTTTTATCAAATCCATTGGTAAATTAGAATTCCTTTTCATCTTTGGAAATACCAAATCATTTTTCTTTAATTACTTAGGAAAAATATTTCCATATTCTATAATTAGTATAGCTCAAATCTTAATGAATATTTCATATTTTCAAAACATATCTTTAATGGGTCAAAAATAATGTTATTTAAGACATCGTTTATTGTAAACCCAACCGGTATGTATTAAGTAAAAAGCGATCCATAAAAATTATGCAAATTATGCTCAATACTAATTTCTGTATTCAACCATTACTATTCGTCAAATAACGTGAAATTACATTTTAATTTCACATGCGTAGTACGAGTTCCTCCTTGGAATTTAACACGGAGTTTAATTAGAATGTTTTCTTTGCTTCCAAAACTTTATTATTTTAAAATCTTGTTTATCCTTTGGAAAACTACAAATATTTTTTTTCTCTTATTTTAGAAAGATGTGGTCTGACTTAATAAAATTAGGTATCCCCTTTGTCAGGCCAGTCCGGATAGTTAGAGAGAGCAGGAAACCGATTTTCCAAACTCAAGACTAGAGACTATCTCCCTGTCACCATAAGGCAGTCAGGTTATTTGATCGACTCTAACCTTAATATTTTTCAAACTTATTAATTACCTTTACAATACTTGATTAATTATCTGGAAAAGCATTCACAAAAGGTTTGGGAAGAAAAACCCAAATTTTATAAACAATTTCCTTTTAACCATTTATTTTAAAATACTTCAAAATAATGGTCCAACTTCCCAATCACTTTCAAAATACTTAATTATTCATTTGAAAGGATTATTAAAAGACTGGGGAAGAATAATCAAGCTAAAACTTTGATTTTCAAAAGTTACCAAAACCGTCGCAAACCTGCCGTGAATAT
Source organism: Allium cepa (assembly GCA_030765085.1). Taxonomy (NCBI): domain Eukaryota; kingdom Viridiplantae; phylum Streptophyta; class Magnoliopsida; order Asparagales; family Amaryllidaceae; genus Allium; species Allium cepa. The sequence goes on along the minus strand of CM060944.1, from coordinate 253,470,069 downwards.
TGTTTTTAAAGATTCTTTGATCAAACCACCTTTACCATTTCATATAAATCTATTTTTATAACTTAGATCTCTTTTAAAACATTTTAAAATACTTATGGAACTTATTGCATATTTTTAAAGATAAAAATATCCATTTTTAGAGAATTTACCACTTTGGTTTCCGAACAACCAAAACACAACATTTTAGAAAACTTGATTTGGATGTATCTCAAACTTTACTAAATGAAACCTTGATTTTTCCTTTTCATATGAAAACTCTAACCCTACAGGTGCGGAAAAAATTTATTTCAAAGAATTCCGACTTATAATCCACCCTACACATTCGTTTAACCTTTTGGATTGCGAAATTGCGAACTACCGAAATGCTATGACTTATTTTTATCACTTTTGCCAATTTTTATGAAACCGTCCAAAACACTTTTGAACTATTTTGAAATCATAATAGGTCATTTTAAACTATTTTTGAACAATATTTTTCATATTAAAACTCATATTCGCTTTTATTCCATACTATAATTTTATATTATTATAATATTCAATTTATTATCTTTTTATCTGAAAATCCATTTATAAAATTCTCATATGATATCTTATATGAAATTTTAAGTTTTGAAATTCTCATTTTTCGAGTATAACATTGTAATTTATTTTTCCAAAATAAATCAAAACTCCTTTTTTTAAATAAATTTCCAAGTGATGTCTTTTCTATTTTAAACCTTTCAAATCTTCTTTTTTTCTTTCTTGATTCAAAACCATAAATAGGCTCAATGCTTCCATAAACAAATTAAAATGTGGTGAATTATCTTTATGAAATATCTATGGCTAATTAATTAGCCATCACTATCTCGACGAATCTTATTTCACATCAGTGGTAATAGTAATTTACAACCAAGTTCTCAGCCAATTTAATTAACCAATATTCATCCATTTAACATCCATATTTATCATAAAAACTAACCAATGTTTATGTTAACATACTTGAAATAATTATAGAAATTATTTAATAATTATAAACATCAAGTACTCACTATCATATCCACTCCTCCCCGTAGCTGCTTGAAATTATTCTAGCGATATTACTGCAACATTTATCTCCACTATCTTCATGAGCCTTTCGAACTCCCTCTTTTCTTCCTTGAATGCTCGGCCATGACCTTAAGAGGTGGCTTGCTCGACCAAGCATGGTGGTAGGGGGTGGCCGTGGGTTTATGATAGGCAGAGGGGTGTTTTGTTCGTAGCTTTGAGGTGGAAGAACTTTGTGTGTATATGTATATAACTTTGTTTTTTTTGGCTATAAGTTTTCATTACTTTTGCATTACTTCCTCTTGACTTTGGGAAGTCATTAAAGGGCTTAAAGAAGAGGAACAAGAAGAGTATTGGTGCGAGAATAAGTGAAGGGGCATGGTGCTATTTATAGCATTTTGGAAGCTTAACACTTAAGTAAAATATAAAATATCTCCAACATCATCATCACAACCTCTACTGTCACTCATAGTCATGGTTCCCTCCTTACATCACCACCACCACATCTTGCAGGTGCTTTAAGATATGTATATATGCATATATATATATATATATATATATATATATATATATGTCTCATTTGATAAACCATGGTGCAACATTCGATTATAACTTCTGTTTGATAAACTGTTGAAAATCCACAATCTGAATTCCGGTCATATTTTCACTCTTCAGTTAAACTATATATATATATATATATATATATATATATAAACAAATCTTGAAAATATATTTATTATTATTTTTGAAAAATAAAAATGTGCACATTTGAATCATAAACCATATAAATCAATATTTAAACAATCGTTGCAAAATTCCGCCGTTGAACTGGCAAAAGGGTGATGGATATTGTATATCTTTATAAAGCAGGTTTATATATTTGGAAAACTACTATAAATCACTTATTATAATTATATAATAATTAAATGAATTATTTATCATTAAAACAATTATTTGAATATTTAAATACCCAAAATACCAAAACTTTCCGTAAATGCTCATTTTTTAAAATGATGACATCATCGCTGACATCATAATTATTTTCGAAAATGAAAAAAATATTTTTATTCCTTATTTTTGTTTAAATAGTTAAATAAGTTATTGTTAAAAAAAAATCATGCGCAACTTTTGATGGTAAAAAAGTGTTTATCGATAAAATGATTTGCGGTCATATTACCGATATTTTTCCAAAGAATATATTTTTGCAAACATTTTTCCAAAAAAATCACCATTATTTTTTATCATATAAAACATGATTGTTTATATTTAAAAAATCTATATTCAAATATTTAAAATTAATTAAATATTCCAAATCAATGTGATAAGTAGTTACAATTTACTTATTTAAAATGTGCTATTTTATCCTTTATACAAATGCTTTTAATTATTGTTCTATTATTTAGCTTTAAAAAACTTTTTAGCATAAAGATTAATTTATACTCAGTAGTAATTCATTATTAATATTAACTTACTCTTTAGAATATTCTTACTGTAAGCATTATTTATAAACAAATATACTTGGTTCGTTCTGTGATGGTATTATGTGTAGATTCAAATATCTACTACCAGCCACCACTGTAGGAATGTGTTATGCTTTAACCAGCCAACTATGCCCTATCATGACTATCACATCTGACAAACCAACCAACATAATCTAATCAAATTCAATCTTGCTTCACCAAAAAAAATACTAAAATACGCAGACAATCATTGAACGAGTATAACTATGTATCATAGAACACACACATATGTTTTTAGGTTTTCACTTAGTATTTTAATTTTTAAAAAATGTAGATACTTGCAACCTTTGAAATCTACCAAGGCACATTCACCAACAATCTCAAAATCTACCAAACGACATGAAAAATGTCTGGAATCTCTTCACGAATCCAACGCAACAAATCATGCATGAAATTGAGATCCTATGCGAAAATTATAGTGATTAGAGTTGTAGAGTTTAATTTGCAACTAAGTATATGGACTTATTTAAAAAATTACCATCTCCTTCTCATGTCAGACACTCATTGATTGCCAATGATGTCGAGCTCAATTAATCCGATCTAACGCTACAGTTGTGTTCCTTACCTCATACGAGCTAGGCGAACCCAGCTAGAAGATCGCCGCCGCCGCCATCATTGATTTTATTTGAGTTTTTAAAGCCACGACATTGTGATATGGAATGATCAACCACCTTAGATGAATTCTAATCATCACCCTCTACACATCAGTACCCTCCGTTCGTCTTTTAACTGTCGTTTCACCATTGATCTAAAATTAAGCAATATGGAGAGTCGAGGATGTTTTATCCATTTATGATCAACTGGAGTGCCTAATGTAAAACGAATCACACCAGTCTTTTTTCCTAATCGAGAACTTCGATTTGATATAATAAGATGGGGTTTGGACAATTTGAATTTTACATGATTTATAATTATTGAAATTCGTCTGCATATGACTAGAGGAATTTCGGGATTAGGGAAGAGTTTCCAATGTGGAAGCTATCCCCATATGGTTTTCTAAGTTCATTTATATTGGTAGCTAAGTTGGTTCAGTTATTTACAACTATTTAGCCCAAAAGTGATCGTGTACCCTATTTTAACATAAAAAAGCATTATATCACAAACTATTAAAAATATATCAAACTGATCGGTGTCGGGAGATCTATTCAGCGGTAACAATTTCAACATCAAAATCATTATTTTACCATAAATTCATTTTTATTAATTAATATCAACTGCTTTGAATTTGCAGGCTGTTATATTCTCCCCCTCCCCTTAAAAGAATTGAGCCGCCGCAATTCAGCCAAAAAATATATCATCTACCCAGTACATAACTGTACGTTCAACTGCACAATCAGGTTGAAAGTAAGGGAAAGTATATCCATCACAAACGTACTAATTTGAAGTACCACACAATCGATGCACAAAGAAATAATCTATATTAAAATCAAACACACATACACAAAAAAGAGTGCAAATTTTCATGCATACATACCATAGTATCACATATACTTCTACGATTACGCAACCAAAACTTATAGCACAAAAATCAACATTCATCAATAAAGGATAAATATTCGTATCATATCTACCATAATGCATCTCATGTATCCTAGTAGTCCGTCCATAAAAGTCCATAATAGAAGTTCTCAACAAATACGCATGCACAAAAATATACATGGTCCAATATAATCAATATAATTATATACATATCAATAATAATACTTTGTTGAAGATAAGGCAAACACATAAGGTAACATATCAATTAATCAAATTTGTTGTGTGCACTTGTCATAATACTATGCTATCCATCATTTCTTTCATCATATAATCTACTAAACCTACCAAAAGATTGGCTCATATTCCAAATTCCCCTGGCTTCGATAACTAATTTGGACACATCAATGCATAGTGTTACTTAAATAGGTAGGAACCTTCACCTTCTTCGAGCTCTACTCAAGGTACATGCTCCTTATGTCTATAGTAATCGGTAGGGACCATTGTGCGCTTTAGTTAGGTGGACCATTTATAAATTAATTTCATGAAGTGTTCATTTTTGCATTTTAATTAGGTGCATAACGTCATGTCATCTACACCAAAGCATCATATTATATTACCTTGGAATAAAGTGTATCATTATCAAATATCATGAATAAGTCTATATGAATAGTTTTAAATAAATATGAACTGACCCTCATGGATCCAGTACAATCTGACGTATGTAGAGGCCTTGGTCGACTGAGTGAACAAGTTCGGTCAATTAAATAACCTAGAAAATAAACTATTTTCTTTTGTATTTTTCTCATGTTCATTTTATAGACTATCTGGGTTAACTTAGTCAACAGTTTGGCTCTCTTTGAATTTTTTAAGGGTTATTCTAAGTTTTCCTTTATTCGTTGTTATAATTCTTGTTCGAATTGCATATACACTTTAACACAATGAATATATATAAAATTTGACAATTCCAAAGATATATTCTCATTGTTATAGTGTTTACAATTATTAATTTATCCTTTAAACATAATTTTTTACATAGTATTAACTTGTATTTCATATTATTCTAAATTTAATTAATTTTTGGTCAAATTCACCATCTTAACATAAAGTTCATAGTGTTATATTATTAATTTCTAACTTTGCCCTTTTCTACCAACCTAAGAAAATATGATATATTCTATTTGGTCTATAATCGTGGTTCATTATTAAGTCCATACTCAATTTAATACTATTATTTGCAAATAATATAATTTTGCTACAATATCATACATGAAGATCAAATTAACAAAATCTTTTACCGTTTTGTTATAACATCACATAGGATGATAAAAACTTGTAAAACTAATAATATCTCTAACTTCCTTAGACTTCCAATTTCATGTTGTAATTCTCGTATTCTTAAGTGGATGCATTTTTCAATTTACCAAATTTAATAATAGTAAATTCCAAGTTATACAATTTTATAGATCTATCTAGAGGGAATTAACTTAAAGGAAAAAAAACCTAAGATCGATTTTAGTATGAAGGATATAAGTTTCAATGTTTAGTATGAAGGACACTGAATGCTATGTTAATATAGCACCAAATAAAATAAAATGTTATATTAAACTAGCATCAGATAATGAAATGCTAAATGAAATAAGTATCGCATGAGAAACTACATCGGATGAGCTAAAATAGTATTTATTATCACAGTTAAAGAAATGCCAAGTTAATACATTATTACACATATATAATGCTAAGTTCATATAGCATTACATACATATAATGCTAAATTCATATAGCATTCATTTTTATAGTTCATATAACATTACACATAAATAATGCTAAATTCATATATCATTCATTTTCATAGTTTATATTGCCTTTTTTTATTAGATGCTTTATTAATATAACATTCAGTGTCCTTCACACTAAATTTTAAAACTTGCATCCTTCATACAAAAATGTGATCGTAGTTTTCCTTCTTCTTATTTTTCTGATATATTTATCCATATACCATTTTACAAAATTTCTAGATCAACTTATATAATATTTCACAAGATAAAGGACTTATGCATTTGTTCAAATTACAAATTTCAATGTATGTATATTTCAATTTATCCAAAATCAATTTTATCAACAATCGGTTCTATATGTAGATTTATCAAAATTCTAAGATATACATTTATACATATCAAATTTCCCCAATTTATCACAATCATATCAAACCATTAATATTAGCCTTTAGAAGTCCATTTTTATCTAATCATATTATTTTGTATGTCAAAGTAAATAATTAATTAAATCATATTTATGAATCCAATTTTTTTTTTTTACTAAAGTAGTAATTACTCACTTATATAGTAATTAATATCTTAATAATTCAACAAGTAGTTTCAATCATTTATAAAGGCCAAGAACTATCAATGACCCCGTATTCAATCAAGTATAGTCTAAAAGTATAAAGTTGAGTATATAACATATTGGTATTTAAACTTAAAGTCATATTTACTAACTTATCCACTTTAGTGATGTTAATGGTAAGTTTGCTTATTCTTATTCAGTTTAACATAAAATATCAAAATTACCAAATTATACAAATTACAAGTATATGTGAAAAACAGTGTTTTAGCTGTCAAATTGACTAACTTATTCAATTTATAAGTTCATGAGGGCAAACATCAAATTAATGTAAGGTTGCTAACTTGGTGAATTTATGAATTCATATATGTAAATGAACTATGTTATTATTTATCTAAATTTAATTGAATTTTTCTAAATGTTAAATACACCAATTATATTCCTAACCAATTAAATTTCCTTACCTATTTAAGTGAATATTAATTATTGCACAGTTTATATTGTATAACCAAACAAACACCTCAATAAACTACTTACATCGAATAACGAAGAGTGTAACAATATATGAATTAAAAATGTTTTATGAACACATATCAATTTTAGTATGCATAGACACTAATATATGTAGAGTATATTTTCCACTACCATATCATCTTAATTTGACCCCTTATTTATCCTTACCCGACTTTTAGGAACCCCATCGCCTGTAGGCCTGTCAACAGATACTTTTGAATACAGATAATGTCATATCAGTATCTACATCCAAAATCAATTTCGGATACTGGATATCCACATGTGGATATGAATGGATATCGAATGAATATCATATCCACTAATGATTGGTAGATCAAGAAATATATATAGTTAATTTTGGTTTGATATAAATTTTATTCAATCCAATTTACTACAAAAGTATGAAAATATGTAAATATGAAGATAATTAGTAGTTTTGAGCAGTTAATTAGCACACATTAAATGCATGTAATATAAACTATTAACTTGTTAAGATAATAAATACATATTTTAAATTGCACTGAATAAGCATAATATAAACTATAATTTTGAAAAAACCAGATGGATAATTACACGATTACTGGTATACACATCTATTGGTAACCTCTAGGTGAATAGTAGATTGTTGTTATGCAACTCTATTGACCTCACATCCCAATCCACTAAACCAAACTAATCATCTTTGGCCTAAATATTGGGCTAAACCCACTAATTCATGCTCCTTCTAAACGTATTATAAAGGCTATATAATTTCCTACTATGAAAATTATACCAACTCCTAACATTTAAATTCTATCTTATATGCTTGTTATGTATACTCCATAAATGTCAATTGTCCATAATAAGCAGTAATTATTATTCCAGTTAGACAATTTCATTACAATTATTTATTCATTCTTATTCAACTCATTATACCTATTTCATTTCCTATAAGTGTCATATTAAATCCTTTAACCAGTCTCATTAGATGCATTTATATCTCAATTAACTCATGTAACTCCCTATTAACTACACATTTATTTCCCTACTAATTTTAGAGTTACTATCTATTTTCCATCTATACATTTTAGTCATATAATTTACCATGCTATTAATAACTGGTCGTCCTAATTATAACTAATGCAAATATCAACGTATATTATGCTATGTGTTTTTTTATCAGTAGGCATGGTTGTATGTGTGTGTATACATATGTATTCCTCTTTCTAACTATAATTTCTAAACCAGAACATTCTTTTCCATGTTTTAATTTATCAGGGCTGTCCTTCAAAAATATCATCGTTATAACTTTGCATAATTAACCAAAAGCAAGACCTTTGCGTCGTTTAAAATTGCAAAGCATTTTCTTTTTTTATATTAAAATAGACAGTACAAACTACAAGGAAGAACGTCCGTACTTTACACATCTCTTTTATTTTTGATATATTCCTTATTATTTCAAGCAGTGCACCTTTTATAAATTTATGGAATTAGATAATTTATAGAAGTTACATGGAAATAAATACAACTAAATAATACACCATTTCCAGTAAATTAAAACAAAGAAATTTTCATTCTAAGTCAAATTAGGACAATATAAATTAATACTAACGTTTTACAACCCAACTATAAATCTAGAGTAAACCTTACAACTTTATCAACATTCAACTTTAAAAAGTTAGGGATCGATTTCCAAATTTCTAGATTATTGTGTAAATAACATTCCTATTCTAATTACTATTGTATAGAATATGCAGGCAATATTTCTATACATTCATTTTAAACCTACATTTCATCAGATCTTATATAGACATGATAATTAAATAAAATTCAACGATATAAATTTCAATATTATAAATAAACTATAAAATTTCTCACCCGCCTTCATGCTTTCCAAATCTCCTAAATCCTAATTTATCCCCTTGATTTGACTCCTTCTCCTTTTCAATCCAAAAAATATGTATAATAACGTATAGAATACTATTAAAATAATAGTCTGAGAAAAGTTTTGCGGTTAAGGCGAAAATTGATTTATAATTATAGAAATTACCATTTTCTTTCATAATGTTGATTCGCTTCTTTTCTTTTTCTTTATTTTTCGCCTTCTCCGACTAGTATAAATATAAAATATTTTATACTTTCTAGAAATAGTGCATAAGGGAAAATGGTCGAGCTTTGCTACTTTGATTAGGAAATATAGGGAGAGAAGTATTCGGTTAGACCAGTATTTATAAGCGCTCGAATCAATTATATCTGTTAGATTAAAATAATTAAATCCAAGTTGTTCGGTCAAAGTTCAACTCTAACCGCCACTTCAAGATCGATCGACCACTCCCTTACAAGTGGTCTAAGCTCATCCATAAAATTAACACAGTGATAAAATATGAACATATCTCATATCATATCGTACGCCTTTCCATTATCTAGAAGGAGGCACTTAGCGATTACAACCCAAATAACCTAAAAGAAACAATTGCTAGAAGCTGCCCATCATCTTCAACTAATGTTAATGATATTGTAGTCTTATCACTCCTTACCAAATTAAAATAGTCATTTCCAGCATGTCATCCAACTATAATCCATATGTCTTAACTTACCTCCTTGGCTCTCAGTGAATAAGGTCCATCAATTACTTCAATTATAACATCCGATTAAGGGATACATTGTGTATTCCCACATTGTAGTGAACAAGAAATATAAACTATGCGCATTAAAATAGCTCATTAGAAAATTGGCTTAGTGGAATAACTTTCCTACTACCTATCTTGCCTTCTTTAACCTTGAGTCAACCAACATCCCTTTAGTGTGTTTGCCATCTTTTTGCCCTATTTTCCTATCATACTACTATCTTCCTTTAATCAAAATTTCTTAATAGTACTTTCAAACTTTAGAATTTGCTTGGTTTCCTTGATTTTTCATGCAAGTATATCCTAGGACTTGCAAAAGTGTGCTTTCATACCATTTCCCAATCCTTCAAGGGTTCTTCTTATGGATTTTACACATGCTTAACCAAACATTCCTAAGTTCATACCAATATTCCTTTTATTTAACGGGGACTCCTTATTGCCACCCTACGAGGATTCATATCTATTTAATTCTTAGCATTGACCTTTATCTCAACTTATCTAGATATTCATCCCTATTCACTCCATATCCAAAATTGGTTTGGATTTTCACTACTCTTTAAAAAAGTTAAAACTTCACGGTCACGAAATACTTAATCCAAAACATTTATCATTAAAAATATAAACTTAGAAACCTAAAATAACTTGTTTTCCAAAAGGATCCATGAAATTTTTTCTTCTCAAAGACTTTCTAAAACAGAAATTTATTTCTTTAAAAGCTGGATTTTTTTAACTCAAAATCTTTATTTTTGTTTAAAAATCAATTGTCATACCAAACCTTTTTTCTCAAAAACATCTTCTACACTCTAAATAATGAAAACTATTTAGACAAGGAAAATTTTCATCCTATTATTTTCCTATTACTCATGCTATTTTTGCTTCAACCTTAGCGGAGATCTAATAGCATTTGAGGGGGCTTCTAAAAGATATGCACAATTATTGCACATATTTTGGAAATTATCCATTTTTACTACGCTTAGCCTCTAATTTCTTACATCTTTCGTAACTAGATTAATAATTCTATTTTAATATAAATTCCTAACACTGTTTTTATTCAAATTTCCCAATATTGCTACTAATAAATTTCTCCTACCTAACTGACTTCTACTGCATAGCTCTTTTCCACTTTTACTTGTTTTTCTCATTGACTTATTGTAGTGCGTTCGCCTTCTGCTTTAGCCATTGAGATTTCCTTCATTAACATGAAAAGTGATATGTATAAATCTATCTTAGCTAGTTATCTTCATATTTTCCTTATAAGTAATATTCCCCCTATATTCATTATCGGATGTTCATACCCTTCTTCCCTCTTTACCATATTTCAATAAAGTACCATTTCATTTATCCACCCTTTAGAGAAAGAAACTTTAAAAACTATCGAACTAAAAAATAGGAAAAATCATTGACTAAACATATGATCTCTTTTTCATTCGTTTCAAAAATGAAAAATCCATTTATCAAAAATCTTTAAATCAAAACTTTTTGACTCAACGAATTTTACATCAAGAGTCTCAAAATTTCCTTATTTTCAAAACAATAACTTCCCAATAAATCATTTGAAAAACCATTCTAAACATTTAAAGAAACTTTCAAATTTTTTTGTCAAGTGCTATCACTTGAGGTTGGACTCAAAAGTAGGTTCTTTTTTGTCCTTTCATCGAGACTTTCTTTCTTTTCTACTTATTCCTAACTCATCTTCATTAAAAATCTACCTATGAACTTGTGGTGATTAATGCAGACCTTCTTGTGGAGACTTGCTTAATCTATTATCACGTCTTGCTTCAGCATATAGGTTCTTATTCTCATCTGTCTGGATGAAATATACATCTTCAATCAACAATCCATAAAAATCCATAATCATATGGCTGCCTAGACCCGGTAAAGAAGTCAAGTACCATTCAACTTCCGGGTCCTTTTATATGTCGCATTCATGCTCTTCTTGGTCAAGACCTTGCGATATTGCTTACATACTCTGGGGTAATCAGAGTAGGTTTATAATTTTAACTCTATTCATTCTTTCATCTCATTATTGCATCATCCATCATTTAGAATATGGTCTCAACTGCTGATATAGTCGGAATTGACAAAGTTTGGCATATAATATAGACAAACTTATATAATTATAGCTAAAAATACAAATATGTTCTCTCAGTGTATCGTATCCTATGACTGACTAACCTAATCCACGATAATAGATGTAATAAACCACATCTTAACGGGCCCAACAATTCGAATAAATCGAAACCTAAGGCCATTATGGCACAACTCATCGGTTTTGGTAACCTGTAACAAACATAAGTATATCAGAGAGCGATCAACTTACAGCGGAATAGAAAAGTATAATTGAATATAAATACCGATTGAGGCTACTACCTAGAAATCAATAGTGTTCCTTGGATATCTAGTTGCCTTTTTATTGAGCATGAATGAGAAGATTTCATCATCTACCGTTCCCGTCTTGCATCAGTATCTCGTCCTTCTAAATTTATCATTAGGTCGTAATGAGGAGGGTTCAGAACAACATTTTGATAATTGGAAATTTACAAATTTTATCCTAACACTAACTTATGCCGATTGGTTCCTATTTAAGTGTTATGTATATTATTTACAGCCAATTAGTTCAATCCTATGTGCACGTACGATATGCCTAGCCTCCTCTGAGGTATAACTATATATATAATATGCACATATATGCATATGTCTAAATGTTGTACTACACAAAAACCCCGACCACTTAATACTTCTTGAATAGGGAAGAGGAAAACCCAACGGCCATTTAATACCTCAACCCCAAAGCGGGCCTTTCATAACATAATCGCTATTTAATCGGTTTTAGCTACTGAGACAGATGACCTATAGATACAGCTTTATAATATAATTGTCGTATTGCTAATGCATCTCAAAGATTTATCTAAGGATTAACTAGCCCACATTCGATTAGCAAACAACTAACTAATCAAACTTTGTGGTTTATGCATATCTCATTCGGATTCTGCACTAGTAGGAATCAAAATTCATAAGACATATCCCAAGTCTTTGCTAATGATTGGTCGAGACCATTGGTGTTATAGCCTATACACTAGCCCTACTACTAAACACCGGTACAACAATAATACCGAAATAGCCCACCGACTTCCCGTAGTCAAAATCCTATTTAGACTAACCTAAGTAAGTCAAGGAAATGCTCATTCTAGTTACTTAATACCTCTTGTTAGAAATGAAGAAGACTCTATTTCCTTAAATGTATTGGGCCATATAATACTTCAAATCCGAGACAAACCCTTGGTATATTATCCCTTACCAATATGAAACCACATATCTCTTTCCTACAGGTTCTATGGTTGGAGATGTCCAACATCAAAAAGTATACACAACTGATGGTAGCCTTTAAGTGAAGAGAATCCTGTCGCGTAACTTTACCGACCTCGCATCCCAACCCATTAAAACAAATCAACCATTCTAGGCCTAAATATTATGCTAGGTCCACTAATTCACGCTTATCCTAAACGTAGTGTTAAGGCTATATAGTTTCCTAGTATGAAAATTATACTATCTCCTAACATTCAATTCCTATCTTATAGGCTTGTTATATATACTCCATAAATGTCAGTTGTTTGTAATAAACGGTAATTATTATTCTAGTAGGACAATTTTTAATTATATTTATTTAGTCGTTCTAATTCAACCTATTATGCCTATTTCATTTTCTTATAAATGTCATATTAAATCATTTAATCAGTCTCACTAAATGCATTTATGTCTCCATTTAATTAATGTAACTCCCAATTAATTCCATATTATTACCCTATCGATTTTGAAGTTACTATCAGTTTTCAATTCACACCTCCTAGTCCTATAGTTTACTACGCTATTAATAATTATCGTTTAAATTATAATTAATGTGAATATCGATGTATATTACGCTATATATATGCATGCATGCATGCATGTATGTATGTATGTCGGTAGGTGCGGTTATACATGTGTGTGTATTTTCCTGTTTCTAACTATTAATTCCTAAATCAGAATAGTCATTTTCACATTTTAATTTATCGGTGCTATCCTTCTAAAAAGGATTACTGTAATAACTTTTCATAAACTAACCAAAAGCGAGACCTCTGCTTCATTTGAAATTAAAAAGAATCATCTCTTTTCTTTTATTGAAATAAATAGTTGTAACAACCCAAAGTTCAAGCTATAATAATTAACTAATTAAATAATAAAATAACTTTGTGAAATTATTAGAATTGACCACGGGAGTTGGACCATTCTGTTCGTGGTAATTTTTTGGTTAATTTTCATATATAGATTGTCAAAATCCGAGCTAAAACGAAGAAGGTATGAATTAAACTAGACTTCAGAAAATAGAAAGCAAAAAATAATAATATAAGGTTAGGTCAACCCTAGGGTCGACCATCCCCAAGCTGGGTCGACCTATAGGGAGGCTCCCACCATAAATAGGATGACCAGGCGGTCGACCTGCTATGCATTTGGACGAGCTTTCGTCTAGGTAAAAAGATGAGGTGTTTTTCTATTTTTATTTGATCATGTGCGCTCGCGCTTCCATCCGACGGTTCTCCGCGAGCCTATGATGTGGTTGCTCCAGATTTAATCTTCAAATCCAACGGTCTGAGATCTTCAAGTGACACTATAAATAAGACCCTAGGCCTAGCTATTTTCTCATTTAGATTTTCTCCTATCTGGGTTCATTGCCCGAGGTTGGACCCTAAATAGAATATTTTTCTAAGGAGAAGATCTTTTAAATTAAAATATTTTACGATGGATCCAGGAAGGCCAAAGAAAAGACCTAAGGATCACATGTGAGTATTTAAGTAATTATTTTAGATTTTTAAGTGATTTAAAATAATAGGGTTCTTAATAGTTGTAGTTTTTCTACAATTTTGAGATAGTTTTTATGAAAGTTGTTTACAGTTAATTTTTTAAAGTTCTTTTCAGTCTATTTTATTCGTTTATTTACTATTATTTACATTTTATTTACATCCGTTTTATGCTAGAATTTGGCCTGTAAATATTAGTTTCTTTTTATTTCTTCTTACGCGTATAAAATAATAAAAAGAGAATAGTTCGATAATATGGACTAAAATATAAGAATACTAAATTTATCGAAATTGGATGTAAAATAAGAAGAACTGTAATAAAAAGAAAATAGACTGAAATAGGCAAATTTAAGACATTTGTAAGCAAATTTATAACTAGTAGTTATAACTAAAAGGACAGAATAGAAGAACAATTATAACATAGGTTATAATTAAATAGAAAGAACAAAAAGAGGTTTATTTTAAAACTTACAGTTGAATTAGTAAGCAAATACAACAAAGATAACAAAAGAGGATTATTTTAAGACTTAGAATAAATTAATAAGCAAATAGAACAGAACTAACAGAAGAGACTTATTTTAAAGACATACACTAAGTTAATAAGCAAAGATAGAAGTATAGCATGTATCGTCAACATCCCCTTCAGTCAGGAACTAATGGTCTCACAATAGAGAAGGTGAGGTTGGGATATGCTTATGCTGATTAGGGTAGATAAGTGGTCAATAAATAGAAGCTCAAATTAGGGGATTTGGGGCTGAGGCGCAACTGGATTTTGTTCGTTAGGACCCATACCGACAGCATTCCCTTTTCAGACTAGGATTGATGGTCTCACAAACA
The DNA here is from genome assembly GCA_030765085.1 of Allium cepa. Taxonomy (NCBI): domain Eukaryota; kingdom Viridiplantae; phylum Streptophyta; class Magnoliopsida; order Asparagales; family Amaryllidaceae; genus Allium; species Allium cepa. Next base: position 253,454,916 of record CM060944.1, on the reverse strand, counting down.
CTTAGGTGAGGCTGGGCAGGACCCTGTCAGACTAGGACTAATGGTCTCACAATAGATCAGCTAAGGCTGGGCACTCTTATGCTGAAGTGGTTAGATAAGAGGTCAAAAGAGGGAGCAACAGATAGTACGAACCGAAGGTGACCGAGCGGGACTGGCTCATAGTGGCACAACAGAGATAGAAGGCTGATCAAAGGGTAGAATTAGGACTTCAGCCTAATTAAAATAGGATTACGATTTCAGCCTAATCAAAGCAACTATCTAAGACAAGTGCGAACAATCACTAGCAAAGCAAACAGTTAAACAGTATTTTATTCCAGCTTTATATTTTCCTTTATTTCCTTTTATACTAGAACTTTTGTCAAGTCCATTACTTTTATCTTGCTTAAAAATACTAGAGATTACTTTCATTCACCATACTTTTAATCAGGCTCAGTCCTCTATTTTTCCCTTTTCCCCATAGGCCAATAAAGGCAAGGGTAGTAGATTTTCAGCTCCCACGGAGAGATATTCTTGGAGTTTCTTCATGTATTCTTCTTTTTAGTTTTCTTTTCAATTGGTTTCTGATGTACTAGGACTTATGAGAGGGATGATCATTTTCATTGTACTATGATTTTATGAGACCGAGATCTATTTTTCATAAGACATGTGTATTTGGTATTTGAGACGTGTGAGGTTTTTCAGACTTATTTATGAAGTTTTATTTTGAATAATGAATTACCATTTAAATGTTTTGGCTGTTTTATTTATGTCTTATGAAAATTAGTCTCTATGATTATTTAGCTATACCTATAACTCACCATATCCTTTTGTGTGTTCGTTTTTGGTATACTAAAGGGTGTTGAGTGCTCCTCTTGGTATCAGAGCCTAAAGTTACATGATCCTTAAAAACTTGTTTTAAAAGCAAAGCATTTTTCAAAAAATAACCTATTTTTAAAAGTAACACATCTTCAAACTAGAAGTATTATTTAGAAATAAACACTTGTCATCGAAATAGTTTTTCAAGTATAAAAGAGAGTTTTTATTAAAATCCCCTCGAATTCCAGTTCAACCTTCTTTCAGTCCTTTCCAGCCTGAATTCTAATTTTCTTTGCATAGCATGGCGGATGCCTCTAATCTTCCAGAGGGTATCCAAGTCCTAGGCTGGTTTCATAGATACCTCCAAGCTATGACACCAGAGGTGCAATGGCAAGCACCTAATCCAGCACCAATGGGTGGAGATCCTATTAATCCACCTGCAGTAGCCAATTTTTTTAAGCTATGCAAGGACTTCGCTAATCTAGAAGGCAAGACGTTTTGTGGCATATAGGATTTCGTGGAGGCACGAGCTTGGTTAAGGAATACATAGCAGATATTTGGGTTGTTAAATTGGAGGACCGACAAAGAGTTCGGCTTGCATCTTGGTAGCTGAAGGGAGAAGCTTGTTACTAGTGGAAGATCATAGAGTTGGAAGGTATAGACATTGGTTGGTTTGGATTTAGGGAAAGGTTTGAGAGAAAGTTCTTGTCAGAAGCTGAGGAAAGCATGCAATTGGAGAAGTTTATTAGTTTGAAGCATGGAAGTCTTTCAGTAAAGGAATATATCAACCAATTTAATGAGTTGTCGTAGTTTGGGATGGAGCTTGTTAATATACCGCACAAGAAGGCCATGAAGTTTGCTAAGGGATTGAACCAGCCCCTCCAAGGGTTGGAATCGATGCATGTATTGATGGGAGCTACATATGAGCCACTAGTGGAGATGGCCCTTATGTATGATGCAGCTAAGGAAGGGGAGTCTAAGGAGGTCCCTAAGTCAGAGAATTCTAAGAAGAAGTGGTGGAAGAACAACAAAGATAAGAAGAAAGGAGGAGAACCTCAAAAGCAGATCAAGAAAGGAGAGAAGTACAATAGCTTTGGACTGGTTTGTCATTACGAAAAAGACTACAAGAAGGATAAAATGAAGGGAAAGTGTTATAGCTGTGGATAGCTCGGTCACCTTAGTAGATTTTGTCCTTAGAAGATGGGGCAGGCAGCAGGCGCACCTACAGCGTAGGTACAGGCCTTGGATGTAGCACCTTCTAACAGTGGACCAGATAGAGGTAGGAAAGTCACAATGGAAGGTTTGATCTCTATTTAGGATTTTACCATTCATACTCTTTTGATTCTAGAGCATCACATTCTTTCACTTATAGTTCCTTGGTTGATTGTTTGCACTTAGATATCTCTTTAGCAGTAGACGTTATAGTTGTTACAAATGCTATAGGAGGATCGACAGATTTATCTATGATTTGTAGGGGTTTGAAAATTTTCGTATTAGACGTAGAGTTTGACTGCGATGCCTATGTATTGGGATTTTTGGGGTATGGTAGGATTTTGGGGATAGATTGGTTGTCCACTTATGAAGCAATATTGGATTGCAAGAGGAGAGTCACCAGACTAGAGACATGCAGCAATAGGACTCTTGAGGTTTCTTACGACCCACAAGGGTCAGTCATGTTGAGCTTCCTTTATTCCCTCGATTCATCAACAATAGAGTTGGATTTAGTTCTAAACATCAAAGATTTCCCGGTCGTCTTTGAAGAAGTTAGGAGACTACCTCCTCAGAGAGAGATTGACTTTAGATCTATCTTATGACAATGTTAAGCTAGTGGTAGTGCCCATGAGACATATGGCTCCTAGGGATAGGATGGAGTTAAGCAAGCAGACTGGTGAGCTATTGGAGAAAGGCTTCATTAGATGGATCATATCTGAGTAGGGAGCAACAGTCGTCTTCGCTACAAAGGTGGATGGTTCTCTTCGACTTTATGTAGACTATAGAGAGTTGAACAAGCTCACTAAGAAGAACCATTACCCACTTCCTAGGATAGATGATCTTTTCGATCAGTTGGTTGGCTCTTAGGTATTTTCTCAGCTTGATTTAGCTACTAGATTTCATTAGCTTAGGGTCACTGACAATAACATCGATAAGACATCATTTAGAACACCCGATGGATTTTTTGAGTGGTTGGTTATGCCGTTTGGGCTGACCAATGCCCCAACCAATCTCGTAAATTTGATGAGTCGTGTTTTTCGAGATGTCCTAAATAAATTCGTAGTAGTGTTTTTGGACGACATTTTTTTTTCCAAGAGTATGGAAGAGCATCTTGAGTCGTATACTCCGCGTTCATCAGTTGAAGGAAAAATTCTCGAAGTGTCACTTTTGGCGTGAGGAGGTGCGTTTCTGGGAGCATGCAGTCCCAAGAGAAGGATTATCTCAAGAGAAGGATTAGCGGTTGATCCCGCTAAGGTGGTAGCAGTACAAGATTGGAAGGCCCCCATACCGAAGTTAGAAGCTTTCTAGGTTTAGCTGGTTACTATAGGAAGTTTATCAGAGATTTTGCTAAGATTTCAGCACCACTTACTCGCATCACTAAGAAGAATACGACATTCGTGTAGGACGTAGACTGTGAGGATTCCTTCATGATGCTAAAGAGGGCCCTTACCAGTGCACCAGTGTTAGTTTTACCTGACGGAGCTAAGCCCTTTACAGTATACACTGATGCATATGGGACGGGCCTTGGGGCGGTATTGATGCAAGAAGGAAGGGTAGTATGCTATGGAAGTAGACAGTTGTGGACTCATGAGAAGTACTGCCCCACCCATGATTGGAGCTAGTTGCTATTGTTTTCGCACTCAAGTCTTAGGACATTACTTGCTAGGAGAGAGGTTCGAGCTTTTCACTGACCATAAATCATTGAAGTACCTATTCTCACAGAAGGATTTAAACTGTAGGCAGCAACATTGGATGGAGTTTTTAGCATCATATGACTTTGAGATAGCTTATATCCCTTGCAAGGGGAATGTGGTGGTAGATGTGTTGAGTAGGAAGAGAGAAACACTTATTCCAATGTTCGTGGAATGGAAAAGACTAGAGTTTATTTCCACCTTTGATTTTAAGCCCTCTACGAACGTTACCCCGAGATTTGGCAGCGCTTGAGGTTAAGCCTACCCCCATAGATCAAATTGGCTCAAGACAACAAGAGGATTTAGAGCTTATGGATATTCTAGAGAGGATTAGCAGAAGAGAGGTCTCTAGGCATCTCCAACGTTATTCCATAGATAGTAAAGGGTGGCTATGGAGAGTGGAAGACTTTGTATCCCCCGCACTAGTGATTTGATGAGACCATTTCTAGCAGAAGCACACCATTCTCAAATGACTATTCATCCGCGTGGTGATAATATGTGTAGGTACATGAAGAGAGTGTTTTATTGGAGCGGTATGAAGAAGGATGTGGCAGAGTTTATATCTAAGTGTCTTGTGTGCCAAAAAGTTAAGGCGAAGTAACAGAAGCTCGGTGGATTACTTCAGCCATTGGATGTACGCGAATGGAAGTGGGATAATGTTTCGATGGACTTCATAGATGGTTTACCTCGATCTAGGAAGGGGAATTCCAGTATTTGGATGATTGTAGATCATTTGACTAAGAGCGCCCACTTTATTCCGGTCAAAAGTAAGAGGACGACATCTTATTTGGCATCCTTATATGTTCGCAAGATAGTCCATCTTCATGGAATTCCCTCTATCATAGTGAGTGATAGAGATCTAATCTTTACTAGGGAATTTTAGAGAAGCTTGAAAGAAGCTTTAGGGATGCAACTTATATTGAGTGGCCTATCATCCTCAGACGGGTGGCCAAATGAAGAGTGTTAATAAAGTTCTTGAGGATTTGTTGAGCATGTGTATTCTTGATTTTGGAGGAACTTCGGAGGAGCATCTTCCTTTGGTGGAATTCGCTTATAATAATAGTTTTCAAGCTGGCATCAGGATGGCACCTTTTGAAGCTTTTTATGGAAGACCGTGCAAGTCACCTTCATGTTGGTTGGAGTCTACAGAGAGATTACTACTTGGTCCTAACATGATTAGAGAGACGTAGAAAAATATTGATTTGATTAGAAGGAGGATGAAGACAACCTAAGGTAGGCAAAAATCTTATGCAAACAAACGGAGAAGGGACATCAAGTTCAAGGTAGGAGATTTAATTTTCATTAAAATGTCCCTGCTAAGGAGGGTGGTGAGATTTGGATCAAGTGGGAAAGTAGCTCCCAGATTCGTAGGACCGTTCCCCATTGAAGAAATAGTAGGGAAGATGATGTATCGAGTAAAGCTACCGGAGAGGCTCGCAGGAATGCACGATGTTTTTCATGTTTTGCACTTAAGAAAATGCTTACATGACTCAGCAGAGATTGTGGAGCCTAGTCAACTTGAGGAGGTTGAAGTAGAGGGAGAAGCATCAGTTCATCGTATTCCTACTAAGATCATTGGACACGATATCAAGATGCTTAGAAATAAAGAAGTCCCCTTGGTAAAGGTGTAGTGGGGAGATGATGTTAAAGATGCTATGTGGGAGGTTGAGGAGAAAATACATATATCTTATCCACATCTCTTTGATAGTAAGTTTTCAAATTTTCTATTTTCATCTTTTGTTTTGAACAGGTTCTTTCCTTTATTATCCTTTGAAAGGGTAGATCTTAGGACTTAACAAATGGATGGTAGGACCGAATGTAAACATGTTACTACAATGTGTTATGTATGATGGATGCTTGTGGTTGCAAGTGTTTGCTAGTGGATGCTAATGGATGCATATATATACACTAGACACTATTATCTCTTAGGGATCGGCCTAACTAGATCACAAGAGCATATGTATATGGATGTGTGCGCATTTGCATGTTTTATTTTTATTTCATTCCATGGATGCTATAAATGAATGATTATCATATGATTGTTGCATTTGGATGATGATTGTAGCATTCATATAGAACTGTCAGTTATCATTAGGAAATTTGCATTCATTTGGATACATGACACGGATATGATTGCATAAAAGGAGGTCGACTGAATGAGTAGACCGTCTAATCTTTTGTATTAGTTAGGGACATTGACACTACACTATTTCCATATATATCATAAATTGCATTAGAAAGCTTAAGAACAATGTATGTAATGGGTGATGGTTGAGTGGATGGTTATAGAATTTGAATGAAAATATTTATCTCATTCTTATATCCTTGTAGATTTCGAGGACGAAATCCTTTAAGGAGGGTAGAATGTAACAACCCAAGATTCAAGCTATAATAATTAATTAACGAATTAATTAAATAATAAAATAACTTTTTAAAATTATCAAAACCAAGCCACGGGAGTTGCACCATTGTGTTTGTGGTAATTTTCTGGTCAATTTCCATATACAGACTGTCAAAATCCGAGCTAAAACGAAGAAGATATGAATTAAACTAGAATTCAGAAAATAGAAAGATATATATATATATATATATATATATATATATATATATATATATATATATATATATATATATATATAAGGTCGGGTCGACCCTAGGGTCGACCATCCCCACAGCTGGGTCGACCTATAGGTCGACCCCCACCATACATAGGTCGACCTGGCGATCGACCCGCCTATGCATTTGGAAGAGCTTTCTTCCAGATAAAAGGATGATGTGTTTTTCTATTTTTATTTGGTCCTGTTGCGTTCGTGCTTCCATCCGGCGGTTCCTAGCGAGCCTATGACGTGGTTGCACCAGATTTAATCTTCAAATCCAATGACCTGAGATCCCCAAGTGACACTATAAATAAGACCCTAGGCGCAGCTATTTTTCTCATTCTGATTTTCTCCTATCTGGGTTCATTGCCTGAGGCTAACCCTAATTCGAATATTTATCTAAGGAGAAGATCTTTTTAATTAAAATATTTTACACCCTAGAAGTGGATCCAGGAAGGCCACGGAAAAGAGCTAAAAACCAAAGGTGAGTGTTTAAGTAATTATTTTAGATTTTTAAGTAATTTAAAATAATAGGGCTCTAATAGTTGTAGTTTTTCTGCAATTTTGAGATAGTTTTTACTTAAGTTGTTTACAGTTAATTTTTTAAAGTTCTTTTCAGTCTATTTCATTCAGCTATTTTTATTTAGCTATTTTATTCGTTTATTTATAGTTATTTACTGTTATTTACAGCTGCTTACATTTTATTTACATCCATTTTACCTTAGAATTTAGCATGTAAATGTTAGTTTCTTTTTATTCCTTTTAACGCGAATAAAATAATAAAAAGAGAATAATTCACTAATATTGACTAAAATATAAGAACACTAAATTTACAGAAATCGAATGTAAAATAAGAAGTGTAATAAAAAGAAAATAGACCGAAATAGGTAAATTTGATACATTTGCAAGCAAGTTTATAACTAGTAGTTATAATTAAAAGGACATGATAGAAGAACAATTATAATATAGGTTATAATTAAATAAAAAGAATAGGAAGAGGCTTATTTTAAAACATAGAGTTAAGTTAATAAGAAAATATAGCAAAGACAACAAAAGAGGCTTATTTTAAGACTTAGAATAAGTTAATAAAAAAATAGAGCAGAATTAACCAAAGAGGCTTTAAAGACTTACACCAAGTTAAGAAGCAAAGATAGAAGTAGGGCCCATACCGGCAGCATTCCCCTTCAGTCAGAAACTGATGGTCTCACAATAGATAAGGTGAGGTTGGGACACGCTTATGGTGATTATGGTAGATAAGTGGTCAATAAATAGAAGCTCAAATCAGAGGATTTGGGCAAGTGGTGCAACTAGATTTTATTTGTTAGGACCCATATTGGCAGCATTCCCTTTTCAGATTAGGACTGATGGTCTCACAAACACTTACCTGAGGCTGGGCAGAACCCTGTCAGACTAGGACCAATGGTCTCACAATAGATCAGGTGAGGCTGGGCACGCTTATGCTGAAGTAGCCAGATAAGAGCTCAAAAGAGGGAGCAACAGATAGTGCGAACCAGCGGTGACCGAGCGTGTGGTCTCGACTTAGGGAGATAAGTAGCTATTGAGTTCCAAAGTGCTAAACATGTGTTCTTTTGCTATGGGGCCCATAGAATGGGACTAGCTCACAGTGACACAACAAATATAGAAGGCCGATCAAAGGGTAGAATTATGACATTGGCCTAATTAAATTAGGATTTTAGCTTAATCAAAGCATCTATCTAAGACAAGTGCAAATAATCACTATTAAAGCAAACAGTTAAACAGTATTTTATTCCAGCTTTATCTTTTTCTTTATTTCCTTTTATACTAGAACTATTGTCAAGTCTATTACTTTTATCTTGCTTAAAAATACTAGTAATTACTTTCATTCACTAGACTTTTAGTTTGACCCACTCCTATATTTCCCTTTTTTCTCCCATAGACCAGTAGAGGCAAGAGTAGTAGATTTTCAGCTTTCTTGGAGAGATATTCTTGGAGACTCTTCATGTATTCTTCTTCTTTTCAGTTTTCTTTTTATTTGATTTTTGAAGTACTGGTACTTATAAGAGGGATGATTATTTTTATTGTAATATGATTTTATTAGACTGAGATCTGTTTTTCATAAGACATGTATATTTGGTATTTGAGACATGTGAGGTTTTTCAGACTTATTTATGAAGTTTTATTTTGAATAATGAATTACCATTTAAACGTTTCCGCTATTTTATTTACTTGTCTTGTGAATCTTAGTCACTGTGATGCTTTAGCTATACCTCTAACGCACTGTATCCTTTAGTGTGTCCTTTTTGGGTAAACTAAGAGGTGTGGGGTGTTTCAACATTTCAAACTAAGGGGAAGAACATCCTTACTTTACACATCTCCTTCATTTTAGGTATATTCTTTTTTTTTCTGAAATGGTACTTAGATACAACATGTCACCGGGACAACAAACCATTCGAATCACTTAACCACTAGGACAATGGTGCTTGTCTTTTGGTATATTCATTATTTCAAATGATGCATGTTAGTGAGGTTTTTCGTCTCATAACACTCAACTGATTAAGTTGCAATTATAGGGCTAAATGTTCCCATATTTGAGGATTTGCAAGCATGAATGATATTCAGCTTGCCTTCATTCCAAATGGAAATTAATTGCCAAATGCTCGTATAAATTTGTAGAAGCATTTTAACTGTTTGTTAAAATGCCGCTTTTAGTTTATTCTTTAACTAAAATCAAACTCAGTGAATAGAATAGAAAATGCAGTATATAAATAAAAAACACCCAGATTTATATGGTTTAGTTTTCAAGAAATCATACGTCCGTGGGAAACTTCAGCTGTCATACTTTCATTGATCATTTTATATTTTTACATCATTGGCTAGTTACATAGAATAGTACATTTATTTCTATTTTCCAGAAAGACAATCCCCCAAATTGGTCTATAGTTCCTTTGTTTTTATACCATGCTTTTTCCTCTTAGATTGCTGATGCAACGCTTCGTTTATTCTCCTTCATCAGATTTTACCACCCATCCTATATCTAGTTGATCACTGAATGCGCAAGGATTGCTGATGTGATCTTTGGTGGGAAACTTGAAATCGAGGTGGGAGATTTGAACTTAAGGCGGGAAACTTGAATTTGAGGCGGAAAATTGAACTTAAGGTGGGAAGACTACTTTTTTAAGGGCATTGTTATTGACACTTCAAAATTTTTAAGGGGTGGTCATTTAATTTTTTTTTTTTTACTAAAGGGGTACAAAAAAATTAGTCCCCACTTAACATAAAACTATAGTCTTACCAAATTACCCTTTGTTATCATCTTTTCTCCTATTTTGTTAAATTGTTAATATAGTTATCAATTTTTTCCTCCTTAATCAAAATCATTAGTCTGTAATCATGAAGAAATCTACTGTTAATGAAATTTATTCACCGGAGAAAGAGAACGATATGATTCTAACCCAAGAAAGTGAGCGCTTTGTTGAATTCATTGAAGCAAACGAGGAAGAAGTAAGTTTTTTTACTGGTTAGGGTTTCACGAACGAATTAGCATTTCTGCAAAAATACTAATTTGAAGAGCACACGCCGAGATTACTACACAAATTCAAGAGTAACATGCTGAGATATACGATCACTGAAGCTTACACAATATTTCAAAGCCTTGACATCGAAATTTTTGTATAATTTCGAAAAAGAGTTTTCGTATTTTTTCTATGATAACTGAGTTCAACATTTCAGCATCTTCATGCCGAGATATATGATTATATTTGGTCGTTGAAGTTTATTTGTAAATGCAAATCATGGATGTTCCATGCCGAATTTGAAATCATATTTTTGAATCGTTTTTAAAATTTTGAGATTGACTTCTTTCTTTTCGCCAGGTATCGGAAAATGATTTGACGACTGAATCAGCTGAAGTGGATGAGTTCAAAGAATTTGAAAACAGTAAAAACAAAGATTGCAATGAATCAAATGACATGGACAATTGCAAAGAATTTAGGAACGATGACGCCAATAACAATGATAAAGAGGAAGTCACCATGTCGTCTTCCGATTACCCCAATTTGACCTCTCATTTCACTACTGATGTGGTACGATAAAGTAATATATGTATATGTATGTATGTATGAATGATTTGTTTTGTTTTGATTTATGTTACATATTTATGATGTAGTTGTTCGAGACAAAGGAAAGCGTATGGGATTGGTGTAGGGATCATGGGATTAGTGTCAACTGTGTTATTGTGACGAAAAGAACAAGAATGAGAAATTTGCTAGGCAATGAAAAAGGGTCTTGGATGGTTCTAGTATGTGAACGAAGTGGAGAGTATGTTGACCATAAACCAAAGAGTCATGTTCCGAAAACCCAACAAAGGGTCGGGAAGTAGAAAATGTGGATGTCCATTTGAGTTAAGTGCACATTGTATTAACGACGGAAGATGGATGTTGAATGTGAAGAACGGAAGACACAACCACGGTCTTGCTAATGTATTAACTGGGCATCCGTATGTGGAGAGGCCCAAAGATCACGAAATTAAGACTGTTGAAACAATGACAAAGAGTGGTGTTGGGCCTCGAAATATTCTAACCGTTATTAAAATTGACAATCCGAACAACCAGTCAACTATAAGAAATGTTTACAATGCGAAAGTGAAGCTGAAACTACGTTATACGGAAGGTAGGTCAATTATGCAGCATTTTATGAAATTGGCTACAAGTCGCCATTATTCCGTGCATCACTGAGTTGATGGTACAACCAATGAAATTTCCAACTTATTCTTTAGTCATCCTAGATGTGTTGCTCTTGCGCAGTGTTTTCATCAAATTTTGTTCTTGGATTGCACATTCAAGACGAATCGATACAAGTTACCATGTTTCCATATGGTGTCGCAAACATCAACCGGAGCATCCTTTACCGTTGCACTTGCTTTTACTAGTCGTGAGACTACGGAATAATACATATGGGCTCTTGAATGTGTTTAAAAGTGTTATAGACATAAAGAAATCCTGAGGGTTATCATCACAGATGCCAAAATTGTTCTTACAAATGTAGTAACTACTGTCTTCCCAACAGCACGTCATATTTTGTGCGCATGGCATATTTCGAAGAATTTCCAGGCGAATTGTAAACTCAATTTTATAAAAAGGAAATGAGTATTGATTGGGGATAAAGAGGTACTATTGGAGGATGAGGAAGGAAAAAAGGAGTATGAACTTTATTGGGATGGTTGGATAAATGTAATTAACTCATTGTCCGAGGAAGAGTACTATCGAAACTTAACATTATTTCGTGACAAATGGATTGACAAACAAAAAAAATATGTGATGTATGTAATGAAAAATTGGCTTAATAAATATAAGGAGATGTTTGTTTTGGCTTGGACCAACAAAATAAAACACTATGATAATGTGTCAACAAGCATAGTCGAAAGTGCACAACATCATTTGAAATTGTACTTCGATTCAGCTGCTAGTAGCTTCGTGTAATGTTTGACTAGGACACATCTTTGTTGTGAGAATGAATTAGTTGCAATCGAACATGCGTTCGAAACGAGTACATCTAGAACAATGCATAGATTTTGAAGTCAACCGATGTTTAAAGAAATTTTGGGATTTGTATCTCACAAAGAACTTGGTTTACTATTAAACGAATTGTGTAACATTTAAAACATCGGTTTGACTATTGACAATTGTGGTTGTGTTTTATGGAAAGTAAATGGGCTACCATGTGCACATATGCTTGCAGATTTTAGACATTCAAAAGGTTTCATACCTCTAACCGTTATAGACTCTTATTGGAAGCAATTATCTTGCACTCCGCCTACGTTGCATCGCTCAACTCTAGATTTTTTTTTGACTTGCTGGAAATCATAGCTTTGAAAAGTAGGTATGACGAATCGCCTGATAATGTGAGACTTGTTATGCAACAAGATTTAAAAGTGCTAGTGTTCCCTCAAACTACCACAATTTTAGAACCCTCTTTGGCAACTATTAGAAAAGGTAGACCTTCGAAAAAAGATAAATCAACCAAACGAGATCCTTCTTACTTTGACCATATAGAAGCGTCATTGTCATGTGGATCAAATCTTACTTCGGTTGGTCGTTACTTAAAGAAGCTTGGCATCAAAACTAAAGCATGTGCAAAAAGTCAAGTTGACGATGGATATTTGTTGCAAATGCCCAAACGTATGAGACCCTACATAATTGGCATAGAAGATATGCCTAGTGATGGTAATTGCAGTTATTGGGTTGTGGTTAATCAATTGAATCTTCATAATCAAAGACCGGAAAATCCATGTAAGTTTGTTCGTGAGTCTATGGTGGACAATTTACTACTACGGTCGGAAATGTAAAAATGAATGTGGGATGAATATGGTTTTGAAGAAATGAAAAGGTTACAATGTCCAAATGCAATTGGATTTAATGAGTGGATGCAGATGCCAGAATCAGGATTTATAATAGCTGAAACATTTAGCACTGTGGTTGTCTTGTTAAGCAAACATATGAGTTGTACATTTGTTCCGACAACAGTACATCCGACCATGTTAAACCATGATAGGATGATAGTTATGGGCCATGTAAGCAACTCACATTATGTGGGTATTAAACTCGGTTCCGACTCTCTTATGCCTCCTACACCTTAATTTACTTATTTTCGGCGGTTCTATAATATTAACCCGGAAGATTGGATCAGACCATATGCGGAAAGAGTGAACAAGTACTTAGCTTATATGGATGACGACGAAGATGAAGGCGGCACACTTAACGTACTTACTGGTGAAGAGGGATGAAATGTCGTTACTTTGAGACATGTATGGAATTTGACATATGTACTGACTTTGGGATATGCGCTTGATGGGTTGTAATGGATTTGAGACATATAAATGAATTGAAAAACATATATATTGACTTTTATGTTTTTGCTTCTGTTCATGTTCCTAGTGTTCATCTGAATTTGTACTAGGAATCATTATCAATGAGTATATGTTCATGGTGTTGTGATGACAATTAGTATATGATTTTGATCATTTTCTGTTCATATCCATAGTGCAAGTGAATGTGTATATGAAAAATAAACTATTTTTCATTGTTTAATTTTTGTTCTGGCTGTTGATTGTTTTGGATTTCCTTTTTTTGGCCACCTGTTGATTGTGTTATGATGACAATGAGTACCCATCGTCTGTTTGATCAGTACCCAACGTCTATTATTTATATTTTTGACCAAAGCTTGTCGATCCCGAGAATTCTATCCACTATCGATGAATATACATCGGTCTATATAATAAATCTCGACCTAACCTTGTCATTCATGCTACTACTCTTTACGCTTTGATGACTTAGTTTAAAGCATTGTCAGTTCGGTGTCTCCCCAACATCTGTTGACCATTGGTTCGACAAAGACATGTCGTTCCCGAGACTTTAGGGTATTTCCGACTAGGGTATATCGCTTTTAATTTATTATTTCGATATAAAGGTGTCATAGCTAATATTGGTATGTGCATGTTAGGGAGATGGTGTTTACCTTATTCGGTACGAAAGTACCGAAGTAAATACTTAAGTTCGAAAAGCAGTTGCCGTTACTACTGGTTCACATAAATTGCATGGTTAGTCGATTTATGCCCAACATATTTTGACCATTGGTTCGACAAAGACGTGCCATTCCCGAGAGTTTAGAGTATTTTCAACAAGGTTGTATCGTTTTTATGTTATTACTTAGATATAAAAGTGTCGTGTGTAATATTGGTATGGGCACTTTGATGGCTTGGTGTTTACCTTATTCGATACTATAACAACGAAGTAAATCATTAAGTTCAAAAAGTTGCTGCCGTTATTATTGCTTCACACAAATTGCATTGTTAGTTCGATTTCTCCCCAACGTCTGTTGACCTTTGGTTCGACAAAGACGTGATGTTCCTAAGAGTTTAGGGTGTTTTCGACAAGGTTGTATCGTTTTTATTTTATTACTTTGATATAAAAGCGCCGTGCTTGATATTGGTATGGGCACTTTGATGGCTTGGTGTTTACCTTATTTGATACCACAGTAACGAAATAAATCATTAAGTTCGAAAAGTTGCTGCCATTACTGCTGCTTCATACAAATTGCATTGTTAGTTCGATTTCTCCCCAGCGTATGTTGACCATTGGTTCGATAAAGACGTGTCGTTCCTGAGAGTATAGGGTATTATCAACATGGATGTAACCTTTTTTGCTTTTCTAATTTAACCATAAAAAAATTTCACACATTCACACATGCATTATTACAGTGCTTCACACAAACATTCATCCCTATCATATTCCATATCACAAAATAAATTCATCATCACACAAAAACACCACTAAAAATCAATAAGACAACAAATAAACACCACAAAACAACATTACCATAGTCATTCAACTAAAACGCATAATACAGGAGTTCAAACATAACATTAAGTTTTTTGTTGCTTGCACCACATTTCACCGTATGCTAATAAGAATGAAACTACGTAACAAAACATAGTATGAACCTACATGAGTTCAAACTAAAAAAAACACCAACTTCAACTTTTTTCTTGCTCACAACCCTCTTCACGTTATGTTTTCCACCTTCACCCTCTTTGTTGTTCTTGCTCTTCTTCTCTTTTGATCCTTCGATCGGTTCAGCGGCTTCTTCTTGTCTACGCACTTGTTCACCTAATATATCAAGTGGCTCATCTTCTTCAATGCGTTCTATCGTTTCCAGAACTTGTGCTATAGACTCAGTAGGAGCGCAAGCTTTAATGAAGTCCGCAATGTTTCTCAATCTCCGTTTCTGTAAATATAAAACTTTAAAGGTATGATTGAATATACTTTAAGAAAACAATAAGTTGAATAAAAACATGGACTTACAATGCGAACAACTAGTGGATTATTTTCGCTAACTTGCATTGGCTCCGTAAATCGTGACTTTGGATTGGCAACAACAGGATGTGATACAAATACGTACCACTGCATGTACATTGGATCGCAATCCTAAGGCTGTGTGACATGAGTCGAGGTTAGACTTTGATTCAGAAGATGGTTTCGCCATTCGTTCCAACTGAAATCTCTTACATTACAATATGCTGCCTTGTAAGATTTTTGGGACGACTTTATTTTTTTCTTCTCCAAAGCAAAAGTGGTTACATGTACTGGTTGAACATAGCCAAACTGGCGAAGGATTCTTTACGGAAGATACAACTTAATTACTTCAAAACACACTATTGGTCCATTGTATAACGCATATGGTTGGAACGGGTACTGATTTCTCATACCATTCAAAGAGTCCCAAACAACATCTGTCGCTTGAAGGTCATCTATTTTCTCTCTAAGAGTCACCAAATCATAACACAACTTGGTATTATTTTCCATCGCAAAGTAAAAAAGCTGACCTAGGATCTCCAACCTGTGTACGTGGATTACGATTGTGTCATCTTAAAACTGGGAAGTGTTCAAATATCCAAACCTATACAAGAAATATCAATCATAAACACAAACATTGCAAGTGAATTTATTTTTAAATTTTGATTGTCATGCAACCTGCAATTTGACGTACACCTTTTCTTGTGCCTTGAGCCAAATTATAAAACAGCCAACTCAAACATGCTGTGCCCCAAGAATATGTGTTCACTTGCTGTAACACCCGTAGACATTGCAAAAAATGCACCGAGACCTTATTTTCAGATTTATCCCTACAAACTAGCACACCAATATTATATAGCAAACATGCAATTGCGCATTGCCATTTACGTTCCATAGTATCGGAATCTTGACAACCAGAAAATGTTGTTCTCAACCATTCCAAACGTACTTTTTTCTCACCTCCCAACAACTCGTTAGCCTCTTTTTCTTTTATGCCAAGACACTTATCTAACAATTCATACACATCATTATCACTTATTCACCTTGATCCTCCAAGTGGCCCGTAACCGCTTTACCTTCGACAGGAAGACCACTGACGTGAAACGCTTTATCGATACTGATTGTCATGTCCCCAAACGGAAGACGAAAAGTGTTGGTTTCCGGATAGAATCGCTCAATAAAAGCGTTGATCAGTGCCTTGTCAACTTTGCCATGTTCATGTTTTACTATATCCAAAAATCCCGATTCGGCTACCGCATCCTTACCAAAAGCACACTCGTTGTTTAAATCCCATCGTCTATGAGTTCCTACATGACTATAAAGCTTAACAATTCTTGCTTCTTCCCTTAGGGCCTACATTACCATAACAATAAACAAAACATATACATAGATATACATATAGTTAGATTATCCAAAATTATATATGATATACATAGACATACCATAGAGTTCCGTATGGTAAAAGCAATATGATCTTCGAACGTAAAAAATAATGTTGATTGTGCTTCGCTTTCTGTCGATTTACTTGGTTGTGCCATTAACTGTTTTCCTTTCCTTTTTTTTTCCAATGGTTGTATCTCTGTTTCAGTCTCCTCTTCGGTGTCAGGAGGTAGATCAACCTCCTTCGTAACCTCTTCTACTTGATCCTGACTCGTTTCCTTCAACATTGTGTTCGTCTTCACTTCCTTCCTCCTCACTTGAACTTTCATCTTCCTCACCAGTTCTTTCGTCGTCTACAATAGCCTTGTCTATAATTTTTTTCATTCGCTCCAACTCTAATCTCCTTCGATTTGAAGCAGTTTGCGGATTGTGAGTGGTTATAGACGAGGTAGAAGATTTTTTGCTGTCACGAAAAAAATAAATTTGATCAGACAATACACAGAATGAATGACTAAATTTTATTTCATGTAGATCGCGAACAAAACTTGTGACAAATAAATGTTTAAAATGAGTTAAATAATAAGTTGTGTAATTTTTTGAATGTGAATAGTTGGATTGATATGAAAATGGTAAATTATTTTGTGAAGTTGAAAACAGATAACAAAAATGAAACAGAAATAAAGTAGCGATATAGTGATAAATATAGAGACTTAAGTAAGATATGATAAGTCAATGAAATTTGAGTAAATGATACAAGTGTATGTTTTGGTGTGAAGTTATATGTTAAGGTACTGCATACATAGCGTATGTTTCCAATTAAAAAATGTATTGCCTTCATCAACCAAACCACAGAGTTCAACAACATAGCACCGAGAAAAAATGGAGTTATATAGGAGTATTAAATTCGGCAAGAGTTTAACGACATAAAATATTTACTTCGACACAATAGCACCGAAATAAAATGTTATTTATGGCAAACTGTTATCGAACTTCGTACCAGTTCAATTTCATTGCAATTCGACGTTATGGTTTCACTAAAATTTCGACTAAAATTTCAAAACTGAATGCAACTAACAGGCTTTCACTATATTTTACAAAAATGTACTGCCTTCATCAATCAATATACAGAATTCGACAATAGTGCACCGAGAAAAAAAATGAGTTATATATGAGTATCAAATTCGGTAAGGGCTGAACGATATAAAATATTTTGTTCGAGACCATAGCACCGACACAAAATATTATTTACGACAATCTATTACCGAACTTTGCACCATAGCAATTACCTTGCAATTCGACACTCCATTACGGTGATAAATCATGAAATTCGATCAGGTATAGCCTATCTATATCAAAACGATGCTACAAATCCGTAGTTAAATAAATTTTTCGATTTCTAGACGCCGAATTATACAACTGTCTAAACCCTAGCGTTTTTAATCTCCATCTTCCACACCAAATCCCTAAATCGCAATCAACCACAAATAACAACTTACATTGTCATGACCTTCTTTACGAAATTTGGGTCTGGATTTCATGACCGCGCACAGTTTTTGGTGGGAACCATTTTGATCGCAATTCGTTTGAGAGGGAGTAGAGCGAAATGACGACGAGTAAAAAGTAAGTAAAGATAAAGAACGGTAAGTAATGAATAGGGTTAAAAGGTTAGAATTGACAATCTATATTTTATTTTACGATATAATTGTATTCCCTTAGCAATTTGATTTAAAGTGGAGTTAAAATAAAAAATGACGCCCCTTCCTTTCTTTACAATTTTTGGAGCGTCAATAACATTGTCTTTTTTTAATAGGTCGCTACTATGGCGCAACAGCTAGTTATCTGTGATTGATGGTCCTTTGTGTCATGCCCTTTGAGTTTTTTTTTTTTTTTAAAGTTCTGCCTTATAATTGTAGCGCAGTTTAGTGTTTTTTTTTTTTTTCCCTTTTGGTTTGAGCGGTGCCTTAAAATTGCTTTTGTGTGATTAATCGCATTAATTCTTTTCGACTTCAGAGGATACATTTTTAATAGACCGTGTTACTGACTCTCATAATAAATATTTGGATACTCTTGTATTATTCCACAAATGGATGCCTACGCTATCTCTAGTGCATTATTTATATTTCAAGGAACCTGCAGATTTGAGGGCTCGGTTAATTTATTCCACAATTGACTAAAAACAATGAGCATTTAAAATCTATCTGTATTTCCTCCATTTTAGTGTACTTCGGACAGTCAACATAGAACTCATTTTAAATGTCTTAATAGCAAGTTGAAGGTAAATCTTTTATCTAACTTTCCAAAGTAATTATACATTGTCTTAAATGAAAGCGCAATACGGCAATAATGTACTAATTTATAATGAAAGCGTGGTATGACAACAATGATTTGAGCACCGCAGGTAGACTGTACAACCATAAATTAGTTGGGTCCTTCTTCATATCTATATCTTGCATGCACAGTTCATTATATAGCTTTAAGCTATACATTAATGTTCATATCTATATCTATATCTATATCTCCTACATGCCACCTCATCTTTGCATGCTTTTAAAACTATACATTAATGTTCAAATAATGCTTATATAATTATATACGTAGCCCCACAGTAAAAGGGGATAACTTTGATGAAATAATGCTTATATAATTATATACGTAGCCCCACAGTAAAAGGGGATAACTTTGATGCGAGGGAACATTGTAAGAACGTTCTTTGACAGTTTCGTCCAACTAGTTTTTGTAGAGTATATTTACCTAATTCAATCACTCATACCTCAATATCTATGATGAATTTGAATATGCAACCAAAAAAGAAATTGTACCAAAAAGTGGGACGAACATATCAACTACCTTTTGCCTTGTCTTCGAAGTCCGTGGTGATAAAAAATACGCCGTTATATCTATGTCTACATTGTGAATAAGTGTGTTAACATTGAAACACAGGCTACCAGTAACATCGTATTGCATAGCTGGGTGTAATGGTGAGTTTTTGTTCTGTGGTTTGTGTCCTGAGGTGGTGAGACCATGGCCGCCAACTAGCCGTTCATTCATAAGTTTACCTATACTATATAGGGTACTGTGTAGTTTAAATGTATCTGTTATCTAGCAAATGAAGCCTGGGTAATTTACACTGTTCAGGCTTTAATAATTCACATGGTCTATATAGTAGTCGAAAAACGGGTATGACATTTGCCGCTCAAGTCTGCGCTTATGTACATGATTACAGACTTGTCATTCTTAGCGTATTTTTTCGACCCGTCTTGTCATTCATTTCGCATTAAGTGATCTTTGTTTCTTTCTTCTCTTTCTTTTTGTTACACATTTACCCACAATAATGGTTGCTTTTTCTAAACTTTGTTGGAAACTTCATTTCGAATTTCCAATATTTATATGTCATGTATCCATATTCCAAACGTTCAGAACTATTCTAGATATGGTTAATGATCATTAATAAAAGTTAACAGTGATGTGAAGAAACCTGACTATATTATTACTAAATATGGAATCTTCAGTAAGTGAACAAAAGATGGATAAGTTGATTTGATGTTTAAAATGCAAAAAAAAAAACGACATATCAACATGTGGTGATTTTTCCCCCAGCGCCGCCTTGGTGATGACATTCATGCGCTTCAACGACTAAAGAATTCTATATATATATATTCAATTCTTCTGCTATTAAGAGCAGTTTTATTTTTGTACTTTAATTTTAATTAATATACGACGTCGCAAGGAGAACATATACATTTCACTTGAGGAAAAAAAACGGATATACTTTGGGCAGTGCGCCTTAAACAAAGAAAGTTGGGTATGAAGAAAATAAATAGTTTTTTAGTTAGCACTACAAAAATAATCTCAATTAAAGACTGTTCTTTAAAGACTGCATTTTAGGAGTCTCTATTTAGCGATTGATGAAAGACTGAAAAAATTCAGTTTTTAATTTCAAATTAAAGACCGAAATTCAGTCTTAAGTTGGTGAATAAATTTGACACTATTTACATATAAAAATTCTATCTTTAATTCAGTCTTTAAGCTGGTTTGTACATTACAAAAAATCTAACGACTTAAATCTTATTTTATTGTCAAATCCAACGGTTATATTTTGCGATCCATGTGTTACAAATTATGACAGTTTTTAAATAAATAGATAATTTTTTAGTTATTAATTTAAACTGTTCCCCGCAGTAAAGCCATTATCCTCAAATTAAGGGCCCATACCGACTCTATCTTTTCACTCAAGATCTTATTTATCATGTTTTCGTTTTGTAACTTCCTTCTCTGTAAACAGATGAAATGGACTCCTTTCCTCTTTCACTAATCATCTTCCTTCACCTGTCGTATCCAACTCTTCCAAATCTCTTTCTCTATTTTGTAAAATATTCATCACTCCACAACGATTCACGGTACTAATTTTCCTTGTGATATGTCTCTCACAAACTCTCACTATAATTTTGTTTCATCACCAACAATAACATCTCCAATTATTTCAAAAATCTGTTAAGACATCTGATGTAGGCTGGGATGAGAGGAAGAAGGCATTGAAGATGCTATTTTTGAATAGGCTGTGGTTTAAGAAGATGTATCTAAAGCTTTTGTATTCTAAAATACCTTGTTTGTTTTGATTTGCGCTCAGTTTGGGGACAGTAGTCTTTCTAGAATAGGTTCTGTGTTCAAAGTGTATGAGTATTAACATTATTGGTCACAAAGTAGATGGATATTTGTGTATAGCAGGTTTGAGATTGTTGCTGTTCTATGATAGTCTTGGTTCTACTGGGATAAATAGATGATAGAATGCAGTGGTACTCGATTAATATTTATGAATTTCAAATCAATCCAACATATGCGAATGTTGAAGTTTTTCTGCATAGCATTACATGGTGAAATGAAGTCCCGAGGAAATAAAATTTCAATTCTGTATGTGCCAGATTCAACCGTGATGTTTCTGATATTTGTAGGACTATAGGGCTAAATGTAAGAAAATGTTGCATTGTTTGTATGTAAATATGCTCAGTTATTATTTTGAATATATTTGAATAAATTTTATTGTACACAGTCTTAAAGATTATTTCCGATTACTGAATTCTGTTCATTATCATTAACAATCTCATGTTGATAGATGTGGATAATATACTTACACAAGTAAAATTCATCAAGGATGCATTAATTTGAAATTAAAATGGAACAGGTAATTCAAAATTAAATTTCAAATTTTCTATAATTTGAGACCGATTAATGACCGTATTTCAGTTTCAAAAATTCCGTCTCAAGAAATATTAAAGACTGAAATTTCAGACTTTGAATTTAAAGACCGAAATTTCAGTCTCAGATTATTTTTAGGACTAGTTATTTAAAGACAGAAATTTCAGTCTCTAATCCGTCTTTAAAAATTATTTAAAGACTGAACAACTTACTTAAAGACTGAACTCTTCCGTCTTTAATGTAGTGTTTTTTGGTAGTGTAGGCAAAATGACAAACTTAGCCTATTATTTAAGCCGAAGGACAACGATTTGTTTTTTAGACCGAATGACAATGCTAGTTATAACTAGCATTTTATACAGTGTAAAACCGAATATAATTTAGATATAACTAGCATTTTGTATGGTGTAAAAGTTGAATATAATGCTAATTATAATTAGTATTTGTCCTTCAGCTTAAAAATAAAACTTCACATCTTTTAGCTTAATTTTTTTTTCAAATTTTATCATTTTCTCTAATTCTCTCTTTTTAGTTTGTGCCTACATCATAACTTGTAAAAGTAATCAAATAAGGAGCCGAGGTATATATCAATAATATCATCAGTGTTGGTGTTTATATCCTAAGCAAAGGCAAGGCAATAATTAGGCATCACACATCAATCTGCTTATATTTTTATTCATTTATATGAAGACGTAAATAAAACAAAATATTAGTGATTCAACAAGGGAATAATGACTTCCACCCACCGAGCTAGTAATGAACTAAAGCGTCGTGTTACTTGTGCGTAGATGGGTCCGCTAACGTTTATTCTTCGCTATGCATTAATGATTGTTTTTTTAGAGCATTTCCAATCGAGTGCCGATTGAAAAGCAATCGACCCCAATAAAGAATCGATTAAACTATTCTGGGTCATGGGGTTGCTTCTTAGCCGGCCATAGTAAAACCGATTAAGCTTAGCGGGTTTAATTATAGCCGGCTAATGACACATATTGGCAACAACCATCCATACGACCATTGCCACTTAGTCGGCTATTATATAGCCGACTAAGTCTCAACGATCATATGGATGATGACCGTTGCCATTTAGCCAACTATAATATAAACAGCTAAGTCCCTACGGTCATGTACAAAGCCGTTGCCTATCACTCTTCATCTCCACCTATATAACTTACCAATTTTAAAATTTTATTTACACCGTTTATTTTATATTTCTTACTCTCATCAATAGATTTTTTTCAAACAATCTCAGTAGTGCCGAAAAATCCAAAAGAAAAATCTCAAAAAATTCTTCTCCATTTATATCTCAACTGAGACCGGATAATCAGAACCCGACTCAATTCAATTAGAATATATATAATTCTCAATATGATCAAAATCAATTTCATTCTCAACAAACTCCAAATTCATATCAGCTACAATAGAATCAAAATTTCTTTCAATCTCAACAAGGTTTGAACCATTGTCAAAATTCCCAAAATGTGAATTATTCACAGAATAGTTCGTTTCAACAAAAATATAACTATAATCAAAACTATGTGTCTCCCAAAAGCCAACAACGGTCAGTATTCTCTTATCGTTCATAAATTTATCATGAAATCTCAATAATCAAGTGGGAGACAACAGATTTGAAAACCAAGAAATCGAATTCGATAACAATGAAATTGTCGAAGAAGAAGATATTTTTAAGAATTCTATTTTTTCTTCTGCTCAAACTTGGAAAAATCAAATAACGGGAATCAACATTATTGAATTTGCAAATGCGAAACCAAAAGCCGAAAAAATAGTTAAATGGTTGCTGGACGAACAACTTAATTAGCATTCTATTGGGTTAAGTGCTCTAGAGACAATAAGAAATGTATGAGCCAAAGTGAAACTTCCTTTTGGAATTCCATACGCAATTTGTTCGACCTGCGAAGTCCAAATTATCTTCGAAGAACAGTTGATTCTTTGAAGCAGTCTTGCAAAAGAATAAATGTCGTTTATCAATGTTGGAAAGAAATAATGGCAGGTTTGCATTCAAGACAACAAAGCGGGGCAAACGTCATGGATTTGGTAAAAATTTAAATTATAGTTCGATTTACCAAATTTTATGTTTTATTATTCTTATAGTACTTCATCATCTATAGCTCAATCTAGAAAATATAATAATCAACCATTCAAATTTCACTATTGCTATGACATGCTCGCAAAAGAGAAAAAATGAAGTCGAGTACGACAAGAACATTTTGTGGTGCACTTTCTTTCTAGAAAGATGAGCAACGAATCTAGCCCTGGTAGCTCTTATCCACATGAAAACACCTCCTTTATAACCAGTATAGGTGGTAGGCCGCCGGAGAAGTTCAAGGTTAAGAAAAATCCACCGTCGATTACAGCGCACATTATGAATATATTGGTGAGCAAATGACGGCTGCTGAAGATGCAAATAAATTATTCTTAGAAACAAAAGAAACAAAGAGACGTGAAAGAGTAATGAAAAAAACAACGACGTTACGATGAAAATGATGATCTAGAGATAAGTAAATAAGAATTATCTCGACAAGAAAGAGCCGATGATATGGATCTTTTGACTAGCAACTTAAATAAATTCAATCCAGTGCAAAGGATGTATATGGAGAAGCAACTTGAGGAGTACCATAGACGTCAAGGGAGGGGTTGTAGGAAACTAGGTTCCTACAATGTATCTTAGCAATGCATCTATTATTCGATATCGTAAGTGTTAGCTGTATTGTCATCATTAGTGTTATTGTTAATGTGATTGTCGCTATATTAGTTGGAGTTATTAGTAATGCTATTGCCGCCAATTTCGTTGTTACTGCTATTGTTATAGTTTCAAGCTCATCTTGACTTGGCATTCTCGCTGTTGTTGTTACTATTAACATGTCAACAACAACTTAGTATAGTAGATATAACAAACTCAAACACAAACATTAGTACAAAACATCGACAACAACTTATTACAATAGATAAGTGAAACACAAGCACCATCTAAGCATCACTTCTACTAATAGTTTCCTATATGTTTCTAGTAGTGTTTCACTAGTTCTTCTCTTAGATCAAGACGAGCTTGTGGATCTCGAATGTCTTGTATTCTTTGCAAATATTTGGCAAAAGTATCTGGGTCCTTAAAAGCTTTTTTTAATGCTACAACAATGTCTGGATATTTTTTTTAGTTGAAGCTCGTACCCACCACGCTCTTCTTCGACAATCATATTATGTAAAATTATACAACAATATTGATATCAGATAATACTGTCAGATCGTGGTAGTATACCTCTTTTCTTAATATATGAAACCAACCTTGAAGCGCTCTAAATGCTCATTCGACATATTTCCTCAAACTCTCTTGTTGTTTGGTGAACCTAGCTTCTTTTACGTTATTTGGTGTTTTGTAAGATTGCACGAGTGCTTCCTTTTGGGTAGATTCTATCTACCGGATAATTACCCATAGAATGTTATTTGACTCTTATTTTGTAATTGCATGGAGATGATATATCGTTACATAAGTTAATAAATATGACTGTCGCACAACGTTAATATCACTCAGTGAACCTCGTGCTCCAAAAAAGCATGCCATATATACAAATCGAATGAAGCAGCAACTTTCAAGACCAGAGTTGCATTTTTGCAATGTCCTATGTATTGGTCCTACAATGCAATTGGATATATTTTCAAACTCAAATGCTTAGATTCCAAGCTACCCGACATATCTGGAAATCCACTTTGAGATCCCATTGCTAATAATTTGTCAGTGGCTTGAGAGGTAAGAGATCGAAGATATTCTTCACCAAGCATACAAACAACGGTTTTGCAAAATTCTTTCATACATAATATTTCTGTTGAGTCTCCAATCCATATTTTGTCATCTTGTAAATCATTAGAAGTTTCATCTGATATCATACGAAGTGCAGCCGTAACCTCTTGCAGTGGAGAAATTCATAGCTCATTGATTCTATTTCTTCTATGGATGAAAAAAATTATTTGTTCGGTTAATTTGTCGAGAACCCGATTAAAGATATTCTTTAACATACAGAATCTTCGTCTAAAATCCACATCCCCGTACAAAGGGTTTGCCATGAAATAATCCTTGATCAATTGATTATAACCGCCAACATAGTCACGTCCATAACGTAAGTCTTTTTTGCCAACAACATTACCTCCTTAGGATAACGTAGAGCTTTTAGTAATTTCATGGGCATAAAATCCCTCATTTCAGTAGCAAACATTATTTGTTAAGTAATACAATGTTCAATAAGATCGTTGGAAGATGATGAAGATGACAAAGACGAGAATGAGAAGCACCACAAACTTTTTTAGGAAACTCATTTCATATAGGTGGAAGAATGATGGTGATTAGTTTGAAAGTTTGAATAGTTATGTTATTCGATATCCTTACTTCTATTTATAAGCTATTGATGTTTAATGAATAATGGAATGTCACAGGATACTACCATATGGATTAAAGAACGATAATGTGTTGGGTCACATCAACCACTGTAGCTACGACGCACTGTTTTGTACGCATTAAAGATTTGTCAAGTGGCTACAAAATGTTAGGAGGTCGAGTCTTGTCTGAAACATTATTAAAGCTAATGGACCCACTGGTCATATTGATTAAACTTGATTGATGTGGATTAAAGTTGATGGATGTCAGGAGGTCGGATCTTGTCTGAAATAGAGTTAAAGCTAAGGGACCCACTGGTCATATTGATTAAAGCTGATTGATGTGGATTAAAGCTGATGGATGTTAGGAGGTTAGGACAATGTAGACATTATACATTGCTTTACACGGATTAATGCTGATGGATGTGGAGTGAGAATGATATCAATATCGGATCAAACCGACACTGTATCCATGTTGCACTGCTTTATACGAGCAATGTATAATGCTATATACATATCGTTTTGCTTGCTATACTTCTCTTCATTATTATTGTAGAAATAGTATATAAAATTGGTCGATTACAATCATATTTCTTTTCCCTCCTTATGCTCATACGAAGATCTGTTACAACACAGTAGCCCAACGAATACATCCTCCCCTCAACCACCAACCGAGTGGTATATTAAAACGGAGGAAAGACACAATGCCGATGTAAGAGAGCATGAGATGGAAGTGCAAGAGCGCATGCAGCTGGAAAATGGTAGACATCCAAGAGAAGAGCATTGTAGCCTTAACGGAATAAGAGAATGAAAGAATGAAATACAACACCAAGTATCTCGAACAGATTAAGAGGTTAATTCTCAGGAGATCTATTGTAACTGTGGGGTTTCTGTTCTGTATGCTATTGTAGGCAACAGAACCGACATCAGTTGGCGGCAATACAGACGCCATAATTTTCCTGATTGCTGTGGACTTTGGCAATAGATTGACGATCCTCTTCCTCATCGTGCAGTTGTATATGCTATCGAACTTGAAAACCAAATTTAGATGCTTCAAAAGACATTGGGCTCAATTAACTTGTCAGTGTGCGAAGGCATTTTTTCTAATCATCGGTTGCCTTGTTCGTTTTCCATGATGTTGTCATGTTTTACTAAAAGTTGTCTTTTTTATGTTCTATGAAGTTGTATGCGTATATTATTTGTCGTCTTCGTAAGTTAAGTCTTGTTGTTAATGTTTTCCATGGGTTAAATGCTGTTACTATGTTAAGTGCATAGTAGATTTTGAAAATGCAAGCTTTACTTGAATTTAAAGTACATATAACTTGTTGATAGTGCAAAGAACTAGCTAAAGGTAATTAACTTAACAAACCTACTTAACTAATCCAAACGTCATTCAAATTGTCTAATATATTCAATGCAGAGATTATATGCAGCATGTCCAACAAAATCAACGTGATACTCCAACAAATAATGGAAACCAAACGTAGTTCGTGTTAACTGAAATAAATCTTCTTCCTTCGTTGTTTTTATGATGAATCTATATCGTAGACAAGCTCTATAGCTTCAACTCCTTTTCCATGTGTCCACGGTCGGTTTTTATGTACGATTTAATTAGTACTAAATAATCATCGGGAATCCATCTTTCAGTTGACATTGAAGATTATTGACGACGTTGAGAATAATTGAAAATGTTGTGAATTTTCAATACAAAACTTTGGTTCAAATAGAAAGTTCATGTTCCGCGTCTCGTGAATCAAGTGCCTTCTAATTAACCACTGGCAAGCATCCACACACGTGAATATAAACAAACACAACCATGTTTGTTCCTTTGCACAGTGGTGTACATGTAGTCAAACAAAGTAGGAAATCCAAAGCCGATACAATTATGCAAATACTTCTAGTAAGTATGCATATGGATAACACACTGGTACAAAAATGCTAGTAAATTCAAAATAATGATAACACACTAATACAAACACTGCTAGTACATAGAAATCATTGAAAATTCACTGATGCAGACTCTGTTAGGAAATACAGAACACATACACACACTGATAAGACATACAAATAGTAATAATACGTACAACCACTATGACTCATCAAACTAGTACTCATCAGCAAAAAGATGGACTGTATATCGTCATCGTCGTCGTTGTCATTTACTCTGCGTGTAGGATGATATCACTGCTCATCAGCTATAGTAAGCTCGTTGATACGAGCAGTCAACTTATCTATGCTTCGTCGATGCTCGACATATATGACTTGGCGGAGTCTCATTTGCATTTGAAACAAATCCTCATATGAAAATGCAGTTGGACCTGGATGCTACGAAATCTTAGGCCGATGAATATCAACATATCTATCAACTCCATATGTTGTAGATATACCGACTATCTAACCATAATTTCCTATCTGGGATGGCTGTGGAGCATAAAATACCTAAGCACTCTGTGTAAGGTCTTGTAAAACACGGGGGACAACACCACTCCGGATGCCTGAAGGCCCTACCAAATCAACGGATGTAACATGAATAGAAGTAGCAATATGCGATGGAGTGTAAAACCAACGTCAAAAAATGCATAATCTAAATTCATGATGATGAAGTTATTAGTGGACCACCACTCCCTTGCATACTCCTTTGAAGCAACATTGTCATACACCTCAAAAAATGTGTATCCGAATGTGGATCTCAGGAACAAAATCACCATTCAACGTCTGTCTCCAACTACGCTTACTGAGAAACCAATAACATCCTAAGAAAGATGGGAATGATATCAATGGAAAACATCTAGTGGATAGGAATGCAACGTGATAGGGTCCACCATAAAAAGCGAACCATCATAAAGATGCCAAACAACACTCACTTGTGTGGTTCGCAACTCGATCTGATTTTGAATCACAACAAATATATGATATGCCTCTCGTCCTAACACCATTCCATGGTTATCTCGAGATCATGCTCTATCTCGGGGAAAGAAAAGGGATAATGTGAAGTCCAATGTCAAATATGTCATGTTGCGAAAGTACTAATAATACCAATACTGTAAAAGCTCCCAAAAACCTATAATGAACGTGGATCTACTCCTAACGACGCACTGATGATCGAAAGAGATATAAAAATATGATAATATCAGAGTCCCCTAATCATATGCGAATGGACTATCAAAAGACAACTCCGCTACAAGCTTCAATATATACGGCCTGCAACGGATCGATCCATTTGTAAAGAATAAGTTCTACATCACGTACAGAATAAACAATCGAGTAATCTCCAAATGGTTCTCTATGCTACCACCATGTATCAAATTCGTTGATTGCTTGTCTAATGTAAGAGCATCTAATCTGCAATTCAAATGACAGTCCGTCATGTAAGTCAAGATGTGGAAGTACACTGAATAAATGGTAAAAGTGCTGGTACTCCTCGTCATATGGTAAGGTCACCCATTCCAATGCCTAACCGGTAAGCATGGTAAAGTCTAATTGGATAAAACCCAATTCTTCAAAACTAAAGTGAAATGTATGAGTGGTCTTCCACCAATAGGCGGCTAAAGCACCACATAACTGAACATCTGAATTTAAAAAATTGTCGATATCTTATAGCAATTTACGGTTATTGAAATCCCTAAAGCATTAAATAAACAAACCATAATTATGTAAATACATACTCAAGAAATCTCCAAATCCTATATCTAGAAGAAAAGCGGGAATAATGCCGTCGACATCATAAGTTCGGATCATTCTATAAAGGCGGATTACACCAGCCTAAGAGCCATAGGCGCGCTCACGAAGGGTCTAATCTAAAACATGTTGCATATTCAATTTTTATTATACAATTTTAACTAAAAAATAATTTGAAGGAAGATAACTTACGGAATTTTCAACATACGTGCTGACGTGTACTTCATCGTTTGGAAGTATACTAAAATTGATCAAATCCTTGTCGGGCCCCAAATTTTGGTCAATGTGGGGATCCAGAACCGTATTTGTTGTATTTCTACCTGCACGTCTTCACCTAACCACTGTGCTTCGTTGATCTCTAGTACCCATCATGGGCGCCTCTGCGCTTTCTTCGATAGGGGCATTTTCTAGGCCGGTGGAACATTTGTACCACTACAACTGCCGCTTCCTTGGATTCTCCGAAAAACTCTTCTCATTTTTTTTTTTAAATTTTTTGGATTTTTTTTAATCGCTGGAAACAATCGAGGAGGCTGGGAAGAAGGAAAGGAGAAGAGAGTGGGATGGAAGGCCTGCGTATGTTTAGCCGGCTAAAATTTAGTCGGTTAAGTGTACATAGTGGATTGCAATACACAGCTTTAGTGGATTGCAATCCACAGTGGCCATGGATTGCAATCCACAACCACTCTTTTAGCTGGCTAAAATTTAGCCGGCTAAGGAAAAGCACAAATGTGCTTCTTTCAACTGCGTTGGGGGTGGGTTTTCATTCGACCCTTTGGAATCGACGTAGCATACCTCCACAAGTTGGGAATGCTCTTGTAATTATATCAAGCTATCTTATGAATTTATATTTCGATATAGTCCCTATACCTTACATGCGAATGTTGCATACACTTAATTCTGATTTTCAAAAAGTAGTTTTCGGTTTTCTTTCATCTTTTTCTTTCTTAGCACATCACATGAATCAAGTTAAATGTATTTGCCGACGAGACAACAAGAGAAACTACAACTTGCAGGTTCCATACAATTTTGGCATATTAAAAAGTAGCACAGTAGTTTATACTGAGCATAAATTTATGCAATATATTAACTCGGTTGAAAGCTTTCTTGGGAAGATTAATCATGTGATGACACTTTATTTTACATGCTATCGTTTTTGGTAGCATGTCGAATACACAGTATGTAAGTAAATGTAAATTAAGCTTCTCGGAGTTTGCCCCTCTGCTTTGTGTAGGTTTATCTTTGGTTTGCACTTTGATATGCACTTTTTCATTTATGTCATAGTTCTTGATTTTCTTAGAGCAGTGCATATTCTTTTATTTTTGCTCAGCTGGATTTGCTTGAT
Source organism: Allium cepa (assembly GCA_030765085.1). NCBI lineage: Eukaryota > Viridiplantae > Streptophyta > Magnoliopsida > Asparagales > Amaryllidaceae > Allium > Allium cepa. Next base: position 253,423,820 of record CM060944.1, on the reverse strand, counting down.
TTTCAACTTCGCATCCCTATGGATTTAGTTTAGCATCACCGATCTCATTTTGTAAGTTGACATTGTTGTTCATATGCTGCGTTGTCTGTGCAGTCTTTGAACGACGACGACGAACTGTGAAAGATTATTTGCTTGTGCGCTCGACACGGTCTGCCCCGTTTATTTGGGGCAGACTGAGGTTGAATTTAGCATCGCCATTCTCATTTTAGAGATTATCGTTATCGTTTATATGTTGCATTGTCAGTGTAGTTGTTGAACGACGACAGTGAGCTATGAGAATTATTCTTTTCGTCTGTTTCAGCCCATTTGTTGTAAAACAGGCTCCGGCTTAGGACCTGCTTAGGTGCTAGGCTTGCTTTACCATCTAGATATTTGTCTAGTCCGTCTAAATGAGACTTATTGCATTATCTAAATATATAAACTGATTTATTGGCATCATATATGCACTAATCTAGGCTTGATGCCTCTTATAAGCATCAAAATGTTTATTTCAATCGACTTTATCTCCGTAGTTGCTTCCGAGCCATTCAAATCCATGATATCTCATTCTAGATCAGTTAATACTACATAAAATACTAAAATTTCATCCAAAATACACGAGTTTTTCAAAAAAGCCTAGTTCCAATTAATCCTTGATTAATCCCCACCTAACGGTTAATCCTTAATCCATGCTTCCATGCTTACCGCCTAGCGATTTTTACAACCTTTTGTTTACCATGATGTGACGCCCCACCTCTATACCCGCGCTAGCTAAGGACACTATGGGGTAATGCCGTCAACTAGCATAGAGAATAAGGCTGTTAAGGAGCGACCATCCGCGTAATTGCCTTGTGCGAGCACCGATATGTCAGATAGTACAACATGCGTTTGGTTGAAGGAGAAAATCCGACATACCGATACAAACTCAAAGCTACTACACAGTGGCTATATATATTCTTCGGAAACAAATATAGAAATAAACATAACACAAATCAGTCATAGACATCCATATCACAAAGGCGGAAATAGATATGAATATATAACACATGAAAGTGTACATCAGAGTAGTGGTCAAACAAGATCCACAATGTCATAAAAGAATAGCTACAAGTACTAGACAAAAGAATATGGATACATCAATGAGTCTATATCTCAAATATATACAACAAAAACTACTAATCTAAGTAGTTAGCCAAAAGTCAGGGTGATAATCCCAGATGTGAAGTCAAGCAGAAGCACCTGTAACATCTCGGTCTGACCCGAGTATTATTTAATAAGAAAATAATAAACGGATCAGTCTAGCTATAAATATCAGATAAAATGATATAGAATAAGAGATATGACATAAATACATAATAACCATAAAGCCATACTGTGATAAGTATGAAATTGAAAGTCAACCAGGGATTAATCAATATCACGAGAATCTTCTCAAAGATCAAAAGGAATGTCATACTCCTTATTTACCAAATCACCAAACTATAAATATTGACAATAATATCAATGCCAATCACAAATTTTAATGACACACAAATTCACCAATGCACAAATATTGATAAAACTTATCAATGTAAGTCACGAAAATTGGTGAAAACACAAATTCCAGAAATCATCAATTGAAATCCAGAAATCACAAAAAGGGGGAGGCCTATCACAAAACGGGAGCATGAAAACTCACCAACACCTGTATCACAAAATGGAACGCTATTCCATGGTTGCTAACCATTAATTTTGAGCCAAAGCTCCACAAAACTGGCCGAAGGCCATGGGTCGCTACCCCACCAATTTGAGCTGAAGCTCCACAGAAACGGGGTTTAGTCTCCCTCGTAGACAAAGAGACATCGCACATTTGCTAGTCTAAATCACAAAAATGATCATCATCAAGAAGTGTCAATTACAGTAAGCTAGTAAATATATAAGCTTAGCTTCATGTCCCATAACCACTAGCTTAACTTAAATATTTACGAACAAATTGTAGATCTTCACTCGAAAATTATCACAAGAGATTCAATCGAACAAGTCCAAGAATTAACCGGCGAAATAAATGCAAGCGTTTCATACCATTTGTTCTACTACGCCGTTTAATTAGATTTCTCGTACGAGTGAGATGGAGTGACAAATCACAAAAATGATTGTAGAAACAATAAATCACAAAAATCCACATTCGAAGACGTGAATACAATCCAAAGAATTCAATTCCTAATTCATCAAAGTGGAAATACCGTTAAGTCTCGACACGGCGCGACCTAGCAGATGAGCGACCTAAGAGGTAGCGGCATAAGTGCAGGGGCGAGAGACTTAGGAAATGGTGCGACCTAATAAGCTGAGCGACCTAACAAGCGACCAAGCATGGCGCGACCTAACATGGCCATGCGACCTATGTGGCCAGCGACCCAAGGAGAGCGACTTAGCAATGGTGCGACCTGATGAGCCGAGCGACCTAACAAGCGACCAAGCATGGCGCGACCTAACATGGCCAAGCGACCTATGTGGCCAGCGACCCAAGGCGAGCGACTCACCTAAGAAGGCCGAGCGACCTAAGTGGTCAAATGGGCACGACCTAAGAGAGCAAGCGGCCTAACAGATACAGCATATGGACGAGCAGCCTAGGGATGAAACGACTTAAGTGGGAAGGCCGAGTGACTAACGACCTAAACAGGGCTGAACGACCTAACGACCTAAACAAGGCCGAACGACCTAACGACTTAAGGGATAAACAAGGCCGAGCAACGACCTATGGTGCAAGCGCGCCTTAATGGTCCGAGCGACCTAACGACCTAAGGGTTGCGACCTATGTTGGCACGACCTAACTGCAGCCCGAGAATCTTGCATGTGCAGGCCGAGCGACCTAGGGGTTTGAAGTGCAAAAACTCTCCCAATTTGCAACCGATCGAGCACGGACGCTAGGGGATTATGCCCATAGGCTACCCGGTCGTATTGGCTCCTCGATGCATCACCAAAAACGTGTTCAAACATCAAAGTTGGGATTTTTAAAGATTTGAACCCAAAACACTGAAAATTGGGATTCACCAATTCAATCCAAATCAATAGCAAATGCACATGAATAAGTGTTAGGAATTCATATCTAACAATAAAATATAGTTATAGACAAAGATGTGAGATAAAAAACACACCTTTACACAAAATCTATGAAGAAGAAGCTTGAAAGCAAAGGAAGAATCAATGGTTTCTCTTTGAATTTGGAGTTGGATGTTGAATTTGCAAATGAACTTGAGTTTGGAGTTTTAATTTCCCATTCCTTCCTCCATTTTTGATGAAGCTTGAGTGTTAGGAAATGAAAGTAAAATTATGAAGGGAAGGGGGTTAAGCTAGAGTAAATAGTTTAGCTTAATGGGCTAAACCAAACCCAAAGTCCAAGGTGAAAAAGTGACAAAATTCCACTAACTCCAAACATATCAAAGTTTATACTCAAAGAAATCGCAAACGGTGTTTTGAACTCAATGGAAGTGGTTCCGAGTCCTAATTTGACCGTATGCAAAAAGTAACTTTTCGGACTAAAATCCGACTAACGATAAAGTATTAAAATAAAATATTTAAATATTTAATCGTAAAATATGCGGGTTGTTACACACGATCTATCCCATTTAACCTTAAGTTATGGTGCTTCAATAAGAGTTTTGATAATGTTGGTATACTTCAAATTTTGTAGCCATGCTTTATTGAAGCAAGCTGTTAATGCCGTTGTTTGCTTACAATTATATAGAGAGTATAAGATGAAAATGGTATATGGACAGAAGTATGTTCAATGAATGTGTGATAAGTTTTAAATGTAACATAGAAGAATTAAACATAATGGTGTTTAAACTAACTTTATTTTGTACCATTGTACTAAATGCATTTAGTGGCAATGTATTTATTTATTTATTTATTTATTTTAACTAGCAAACATCTGTGTATTAACATAAAGTGTTATAATATTTTGTTTGCAATGTTCATGCATGCGTGAACATATATGTATTTCTATTATCTCATGCAAGTTTCAGGATATAATATTTTGTTTATAAATATTTCACTTCTTACCCTGAGCCTTCGTGCTCTTTTATCCAAGTTGTATATTCATATAAATTGTTATTTTGACATATTGGCCTAGCTAATAAATATATGGAACATATACTTACATGTGCAGACCCTTAGTGAGTGTGGGAAGAACTAAGTGAACTTGAATACACCTTAGTTACATATATTTACCTAGCAATTAAACTTTAATTTCTAGAATCGCACCCGATTTTTGAGCTACGGTACATTATGTATTGATTTCCTTGCTCTTTCTTGTTCATGCTTCTTGCACTTGATGCTTAGCTCGCATGCTTCACCGTGTGTTTGGTATGACCCACCCCTTATTTTGGGTGCAGTGCTCTGTGATGTCTTGACAACATGCTTGGTATGATCTACCCCTTGTTTAGGGTGTAGTATCATATGTATGCTTGGCCGCACCATTATTTAGCGTCACCTTTCTCATTTCTGAGATTTTCGATGTCGCTTGTATGTTGCGTTGCAACTGTAGAACACTGGTGTGAGTTATGAAAAGTGATTTGTTCGTGCGCTTGCACGGTCTTTCCTACTGTTTGAGGGAGGATTAATTTTTTTTACTGTAAAGTCAAGTTGTGTAATTACAACTTTCGCATACGCATGGTTTTTTATACTAGTTCTGACTGTCTAGAATCCATATATCCAGTGTGCTATGTTAGCAGTACTAGTATAGAAGCGCTTTTATACTAATTTGGGCATCCAATATCCTTATGAATAGTTAGGTTGAGAACTTGAGCTGCATTGTTGCGCAACTTTGTTTTGATAACTAGATGAACAGTCGGATTGCATTGATTTAAGTCCAAGTGTTTGCATCTATTTCATCGTTCTCGGTGTTGAGATTGTCGTTTTTGTCTATTGACCACGGGATTTGCTTAGCGAGTGACTATTGATGGTGAACTGTGGATGTGCACGGTGAGATTATTTCAAAAGGTTTTGGCTCTTGGTTGGAGCTTGGAATCAAAGATGTGGTGTTTGAGGAAAATGAGTCGCTGGTGAAGGCCCTCCTTCTGGCTTCAAAAATGTTATTGAGATTTTTCATTTAATAACACTTAACTGATTAAGTTGTAGTTATGGGGCTAAATGCTCACACAATTGAGAATTAATAAGCTAGGATGATATTCAGCTTGTCTTCTTTTCAAGTGAAAATTATATTGCTGAATACCTATATAATTTTGTAGTAGCATTTTAACTGTTTGTTAAAATGCCTATTTTAATTTATTCTTTAATCAAAATCAAACTTAGTGAATATAATAGAAATGCAGTAAATAAATAGAAACACCAAGATTTACGTGGTTTAGATTTCAAGAAATCCTGCGTCCATGAGAAACTCCATCTTCTATTCTTTTATTCATCATTTTTACATTACTGCCTTGTTACAGAGAGTAGTACATTTATTTTTATTTTCTAGAAAGAATATTCCACAATTTGACTACGATGTCTTTGTTTTTGTATCATGTTTTTTCCTCTTGGATTACTAACGTAGTGCTTTGTTTATTCCCCTTCGTTAGATTTTACCATATGCCCTTTATCTAAATAATCATTTGAATGCGCAAGGATTACTGATGTGATTTTTGACGGGAAACTTGAAATCGAGGTGAGAATTAGGGCGGGAAACTTGAATTTGAGGCGGGAAGTCCTTTTTGTATAGGTCACTATGGTGTAGTAGCTAGGCATTTGATACTGCTAGGACAGTGCAGTATTGATTGTTCCTGTTTTTATATGGAACACAGTCTCGTCTTTTAAATTTTTTTGTTAACAACTGTTGGGGAAATCTCGGTCTTCCCCGCTTCGTGAAGTTAAGATAGGCACTTTAAGATTAAAAGTAGCAATGGAAGCACAAGAGTTTATAATTCTCCAATATGAAGATTCTTCCACTATACAAAAGAATAGTAGGATTACAATAATATGATTACAAAGTAACTCACACTTGGTGGCTCACTCAAGCTTGAGGATAAAGACTTCTCAAGCTATCACTCTTTTCTCTCAAAGAGGATCTCTCTAACTCTCAAGTTTTTTTCTCACTCTAAGAAGTGGCTTCTTCCTTGGATTCTTGGATGGCTAGTAATAGGGCTCCTTCTCCTATTTATACTACTCAACCTCCATAATGAATGGTGGAGATTACTTGCATCTGACGGTAGAGATTGATTCTCTAGAATACTCCACACTCTTTAGGAATCTCTACACTCTTCCATTCCCTTCTTTATTCTTCCATACTCTTCCGTAAGGTTCAAGAAGGTTCCGCACATCTCTAGAATATTCCAGAGGGTTCCACACTCTTCCACAAGCTTCTAGAGAGTTCTACACTTCTCTAGAGTTCTCCGGAACATTCTAGAAAATTCTAGATTTCTCTAGAAACGTCTAGAATTTTCTAGAAACTCTCCAATTAAGGAGGGATCCCAACAAATCTCCCCCTCCCGACTTAATTGGGGGTAGTAGTACGCCGACACCTTGACAACAGTCTTCAAACTTCTTTGTTGGTACTACCTTGGTCATCATGTCAGACCAGTTCTCATCTGTGTGAATCTTGTCAAGATGTATTTGCTTTTCCTCGAGGACTCCTCGGATCTAGTGATATCTTGTATCAATATGCTTTGTGCGGGAATGAAATGTTGAATTCTTTGCCAAGTAAATTGCACTTTGATTGTCACACTTCAAGACATACTTTTCTTGATCCACTCCCAATTCATGCAACAAGTTCTTCACCCACAACATCCCCTTGCAAGCTTCAGTAGCTGCGATATACTCTGCCGCTGTAGTGGATAATGCAATACACTTTTGCAGCTTTGATTGCTATGAAATAGCTCCCCCTGCAAAAGTGGTTAGGTATCCTGATGTTGATTTCCTTGAATCAATGTCACCAGCCAAGTCTGCATCTGTATATCCTTCTAACACAGATTTTCCTTTTCCAAAGCATAAACATCTTTTGTAAGTTCCACGTAGATATCGGAGGATCCATTTGACTGCAACCCAATGCTCATTCCCTGGGTTAGCCAAGAAGCGACTGACGACACCAACTGCATAAGCGATATCTGGTCTTGTGCATATCATTGCGTACATGAGACTGCCTACTACAGATGAGTATGGTTTCTTCTTCATTTCCTCCTTGTCTTTTTCACTTGTCGGACTCTGCTTCGAACTTAGCTTGAAGTGCCCAGCTAGTGGAGTGTTAACCGGCTTTGATTTGTGCATGTTGAACCTTTCCAAGACTTTCTCGATATATCTCTCTTGGGATAGCCATAACAGTCTTTTTGATCTATCACGAGTTATTCTCATCCCAAGAATCTGTTTAGCCGGCCCCAAATCTCTTTATGAAGACACAATGATCGCTTTCCGTCTTTTTGAAATCATGTTCTGCCATGAATGCGTCGAACTTCTTGTACCATTGCCTTGGTGCTTCTTAAGTCCATATAGACTCTTTGTGAGACGGCACACTAGATCTTCTTTGCCTGGAACTTTGAATCCCTCAGGCTGTTCCATGTAGATCTCTTCCTCTAGGTCACCATGTAGAAACGCCGTCTTGACATCAAGTTGTTCAATCTCCAAATCTTGCACGGCTGCTAGGCTAAGCACAACTCGGATTGATGACATCTTTACCACGGGAGAGAATATCTCTTCAAAGTCAGTACCTTTTTCTTGTCCAAATCCTTTGACGACTAATCGAGCTTTGTAGCGGGGCTTTGAACAGTTCTCTTCGGTCTTAATTCTATACACCCACTTATTCTTCAAAGATCTTCTCCCTTTTGGTAGCTCCACTAGTTCATATGTGTTATTCTCATGCAAGGATTGCATTTCTTCTTGCATGGCTATTCTCCACTCTTCTTTATGACAATCACTCATTGCTTCTTTATAGCTTTGAGGATCCCCCTCATCAGTGAGCGTAACGTACTCCTCTGTGTTGTATCTGGTGGATGGTCTTCTGTCCCTTGATGATCGTCTTGGCTCTGGTACGATTGGAGTGCTAGATTGAGGTTCTTCCTGAACTGGTTCATCATGAATTTCATGATCTTCAGCTTCACTGCTTTCTTGTGTGTTGTTATCTTCATGTCGAACCAGAGTAGGTTCAATGTTCTTACTGCTTCTCAATCTTGGCCTCTCTGAATTTTTGATATCTTCAATTGTTTGGTCTTCGAAGAATACAACGTCTCTACTGCGAATAACCCTCTTGTTAATTGGGTCCCACAACCGGTACCCAAATTCATCCTTAGGTGAACGAAGATAAATACACTCCTTTGTCTTTGCATCAAGCTTAGCTCTCTCATCTTTGGGGATGTGAACAAATGCCCTGCACCCGAACACCTTGAGATGATTATATGAAGCCCTCTTGCCCGTCCAAACTTCCTCAGGAATGGCCCCATCCAAAGGAATTGATGGTGTGAGGTTGACAATGTCGGCCACAGCCATTATAGCTTCTCCCCATAATGATTTGGGTAACTTAGCACGAGAGAGCACACAACGAACTCTTTCTTCAATGGTTCGGTTCATTCTCTCAGCTAGCCCATTCAATTGTGGTGTCTTGGGTGGAGTCTTCTCTAGCCTAATGCCACATTTCTTGCAATAGTCTTCAAAAGGACCTCTATACTCACCTCCGTTATCTGATCGTACACACTTGATCTTCCGTCCAGTCTCACGCTCCACCAGAGCATGGAATTCTTTAAAGGCATCAAGCACTTGATCCTTTGATTTTAACAGGTGCAACCATACTTTCCTTGAATGATCATCAATGAAGGTGACAAAATATAGAGCACCACCAATGGATCTCTCAGACATTGAACATACGTCAGTGTGCACGAGGTCTAGAATGTTCTTTATTCTTGTGGGCGGAGAAGATATTTGGAAAGCAACCCTATGTTGTTTTCCAGCTAAACAATGAACACAAGGATGAAATGGTTTACCTTTCACGTCAGGGAGGAGTTGTTTCTGAGCGTGTATGTGAAGATCTTTCTCACTACTGTGCCCAAGTCGTTTATGCCATGTGTCCATATCATCAGTAGAGATGTTTACTTCTCCTTTGCATAGCTTAGCTTGCATTACATACAATGATCCTACCTTCTTTCCTCGAGCTATTGTCAAACTTCCTTTGGTGAGCTTCCACTTCCCTTCACCAAAGTAATTCATTAGACCGTCATCATCTAGCTTTCCAGCGGAGATAAGACTGAGGCGCATGGTCGGGACATGCCTCACATCTTTCAAAACAAGCTTGCACCTGGTGCTTGTCGTCAGAGTGATGTCTCCTATTCCAACAATCTTGCTTCTATCTTGATTTTCCATTTGCACCGTGCTAAAGTCACCTCTTTGGTAGGATGAGAAGAAGTTTTCATGTGGAGTAACATGGAAGGAAGCACCAGAATCAACAATCCAAGAACTCTCATCACAAGCAATGTTTAGAATGTTACTTTCACCAAGAGATATAGCAGATCTTCCTTTAATACTATGGCAGTAGTACTCTTTTCTTCTTGCTTCTTTGTTAGGCTTATTTGGTCAGACTTAACATTACCGTCATTTTGGTCTCTTTTGAAGCTTCGACATTCCATTTTCTTGTGACCCATCCTTTTACAGTAATAGCATGCAATCTTCGAGCGTGACTTGGATCTACCTCGAGATTGATGGGGATTTCGGCTCTTACTACGTCCACGGGTTTCATTCCTACCCTGATTCTCAACAACATTAGCTTCGGGATGGATATACTCATCTCGTTCCATTCTCCTTGGGATCATAGCAACAGCCTTACGGTTCAACAGTTTCCACTGAGCATCACTCTTTCCTTCCACCTTATTTTTGTAGATGATGGGCTCATGCAAATCCTTACAATACAAGTGGTCCTACATCATTGGCTTCCAATAGAAGTAGTTGTTAGCTGTGAGCTTGAACATTGCTCCATCATGAGCGACAATATCCTCCATCTTGAACTTACACGAGCTTGATTACGGCTACGGATGAACCTGGCCCTGATACCATTGTTGGGGAAATCTCGGTCTTCCCCGCTTCGTAAAGTTAAGATAGACACTTTTAAGATTAAAAGTAGCAATGGAAGCACAAGAGTTTATAATTCTCCAATATGGAGATTCTTCCACTATACAAAAGAATAGTAGGATTACAATAATATGACTACAAAAGTAACTCATACTTGGTGGCTCACTCAAGCTTGAGGATAAAGACTTCTCAAGCTATCACTCTTTTCTCTCAAAGAGGATCTCTCTAACTCTCAAGTTTTTTTCTGACTCTAAGAAGTGACTCTAAGAAGTGGCTTCTTCCTTAGATTCTTGGATGGCTAGTAATAGGGCTCCTTCTCCTATTTATACTACTCAACCTCCATAATGAATGGTGTAGATTACTTACATCCGACGGTAGAGATTGATTCTCTAGAATACTCCACACTCTCTAGGAATCTCTACACTCTTCCATTCCCTTTTTTATTCTTCCATACTCTTCCGTAAGTTTCCATAAGGTTCCACACATCTCTATAATACTCCAGAGGGTTCCACACTCTTCCACAAGCTTCTAGAGAGTTCTACACTTCTCTAGAGTTCTCCGGAACATTCTAGAAAATTCTAGATTTCTCTAGAAACGTCTAGAATTTTCTAGAAACTCTCCAATTAAGGAGGGATCCCAACAACAAGTTCTACCGTAGAATTGCAGAGTGGTTTCTTTATGTATTGTTGGTTTGAAAAGTGCCTCACAATAGCTTAATTGCTTTTGTGTGATTAACCACCATGATTCTTTTCGGCTTCCAAGGACACATTTTTAGTAGCCTGTGCTATTGACATTTATAATAAATATTTGAACACTCTCGTATTATTACACATATGGATATGCATGCTATCTTCAGTGCATTGTTTATATTTAAAGGAACCAGATTCGAAGGCTCGGTTAAATTATTGCTCAATCGACTTAAAACAGTGAGCATTTCAAATCTATTTGTATTTCCTCCATTTTAATGTACTTGAGACATTCAATAAAGAGCTCGTTTTAAATGTCTCAACTGCAAGTTGAAGGCGAAGTGTTTATCTAATTTTCCAAAGCAACTACAGCGCAGTACGATAATAGTGTACTAATTTATAATGGAAGCAATCATTTGAGCAGCGAAAGCAGATTGTACAACCACAATTGAGTTCGATCCTTTTCATATCTTGTGCAGTTCATTATATAACTTTTAATAGAATAACTATTTGTTGACATCAGACATTTTAATAGAAATAGAATAACTATTTGTTGTTTCCTGGCTAGCGTATATATACGATTACAAATTACAAAACGCCTATATATACCTGGACCACTGGATACGATCATTGTACCATGCATAATGCGTTATCTTTTAAGTTTGAATAGTGGAATTTTTTTACACGTTTGTGTGATATATGTGACTGCATTCCTTAGAGGTTCGCAGGACAAATGTCCACTAATAGATACTATCAAATCAAATCCATTCCGCTTATTTGAGAATTACTGCATAAAAATGTTATACCATGCGTCTCCTACGTGATACCTCTTCTTGTCTAAATAGCGCTTATATATAAATATATATCTAACCTCATAGTAAAAGGTGATAACTTTGATGCAAGAGAATATTATAAGAATGTTGTTTGCTTCTTTTATTCAACTAGTTGTTGTATGATATTTATATAAGTGTGTATACTTATCCACATGCACATCGCTTAAAACTTCAATCATCCATGTCTTAAAATCTAAGATGAATTTGAGTATGCAATCAAAAGAGAAATTAGGGGACAAACACCATTGCTCCAATGGTTAAGTGATTCGACTTTGGTGCGAGAGGTCACAGTGGCCGTATTGTGAATGCGTGCACTACGGTTAGAACACAAGTTACTAGTAAGATCATATCGCATGGCTGGGTGCAATGGTGAATTTGATTATGTGATCGGTGTTCCGAGGTGGCGAAACCACGACCACCAACTAGCTATTCATTCAGAAGTTTACCTATATAAGGTACTATGTAGTTTAAACATGTCCATTGTTTAGCAAATGAAGCTTGGGTATTTTTTTTGCAATCGTACTTAGATAGAACATGTCACTTGTACAGCATAACACAAATCACATGTCAATAAATATTCAAATAACACTGCGCAAGTTTCGAACTTGTGACATCTCACACCAAAGTCGAATCACTTACAAGTTTTGAAATAGTACTTCAAATCACCAAAGTCTGGATAATTTACACTGTTCATATCACTACCAAAAAGAGGGCTGTTTTCCAACCCAGAATTCCCTACGCCATCCCTACGCCGCGTAGGCGCGGCGTAGGGAAAACGTGGAAACATAGGGAATGGGTAGGGACGACGTAGAGAATTCCCTACACATTTCCTACGCCCACCAGGGTCTCCAACAATTGACTATGGCGTAGGGAATGTGTAGGGAATTGCCTACCCATTCCATACACCTTATTGTTCTCCCTACGCATTCCCTACGCCTGTGGGGGAAAGATGTTGGAATTTCCCTACGCTTTACCTACGCCAGACAATTATTAATTTTTGTAGTTTAACTTGAAATTATATTATAAAAATATATAATTTAATTTTTCAATAAATAGTATTAGCTTTAGAAACTAAAATAAAATTATACGTAATAATTAACTTTTAGATGTTTAATTAACTAAAAAAGAATAATAATTAAATTTAAAGTTGAAATACCAAATTAATAGTCCGAAATATGAAAATTATGATTCAAGAAAAGCAAGCAAGAAATTTACAGTATATAAAAAAAATTAAATTCAGTTAAACTTAAAAATAAAACTGATTAAACTTTGCGGAAAATCTGTTTTTGTTAGAAATGTGACATTTTTTAATGAGTTATTGTTTTTCTATATTATTGTAAAAGTCTTTTTTTCCTTTTGATAATTGATTATACTTGGTTTAAATTTTAACTCGGTTAACATAAATTTGCAAAATATGGGTGTAGAGACATTTGTAAAAGCCCACCAGCTCAAGGAAAAACTGTAAAAGTCTTTTTTTCCTTTATACTGCTACATTTGTAAAAACTGTTTTACTTCAAAGCTACAGCTCAATAGCAATAGAAAGCACGTTGGCGACGCTTGAACCCAAAAAAACTAGGGTTTCAAAAATCAACGCAAACAATCATCGCTGCATACTCGGCTATTCCATCAGCCATCGTCGGCTCATCGTCGGCTCGTACTTTCCTTCTACGCGATATTCACCCTCGTCGGCTCATCCTTGCCTCCTACGCAATATTTTCTACTACTGATTTGAAGTCCTGCTACAGTCCCTTTATACTGCCACCGCTAAGTATGCGAATTTCTTATTTTGAGTTGTCTAATTTTCTAAAATTGAGTCGCCCTTTTACTGCTTCAGATTTCATTAAGATTGAAAACGCCTGCAGCTAATAATTTATTAGTAACTAGTTATAAACAACTAGTTTTCTGTAAATAATCGTTTAGGAATTGAAATTTGAAAGCCGAAGCTAAAAAAATAATAATTATTTAGGAACTGATACTTACATTGATGTACTATTTTTCCTGCAGTGTATTTATGTCTACCCGCAAACATTTAGGCAGAACCCAATATGATTTGCCTGTACACTTAACTAGATACACTAGTTTGTAAACTTGATACATTTAGTTTGTAAACTAGCACACCAATAGTATATAGCAAACATGCAATTGCGCATTGCCATTTACGTTCCATAGTATCAGAATCTTGACAACCAGAAAATGTTGTTCTCAACCATTCCAAACGTACTTTTTTCTCACCTCCCAACAACTCGTTAGCCTCTTTTTCTTTTATGCCAAGACACTTATCTAACAACTCATACACATCATTATCACTTATTCACCTTGATCCTCCAAGTGGCCCGTAACCGCTTTACCTTCGACAGGAAGACCACTGACGTGAAACGCTTTATCGATACTGATTGTCATGTCCCCAAACGGAAGACGAAAAGTGTTGGTTTCTGGATAGAATCGCTCAATAAAAGCGTTGATCAGTGCCTTGTCAACTTTGTCATGTTCATGTTTTACTATATCCAAAAATCCCGATTCGGCTACCGCATCCTTACCAAAAGCACGCTCGTTGTTTAAATCCCATCGTTTATGAGTTCCTACATGACTATAAAGCTTAACAATTCTTGCTTCTTCCCTTAGGGCCTACATTACCATAACAATAAACAAAACATATACATAGATATACATATAGTTAGATTATCCAAAATTATATATGATATACATAGACATACCATAGAGTTCCGTATGGTAAAAGCAATATGATCTTCGAACGTAAAAAATAATGTTGATTGTGCTTCGCTTTCTGTCGATTTACTTGGTTGTGCCATTAACTGTTTTCCTTTCCTTTTTTTTTTTCCAATGGTTGTCTCTCTGTTTCAGTCTCCTCTTCGGTGTCAGGAGGTAGATCAACCTCCTTCGAAACCTCTTCTACTTGATCCTGACTCGTTTCCTTCAACATTGTGTTCGTCTTCACTTCCTTCCTCCTCACTTGAACTTTCATCTTCCTCACCAGTTCTTTCGTCGTCTACAATAGCCTTGTCTATAATTTTTTTCATTCGCTCCAACTCTAATCTCCTTCGATTTGAAGCAGTTTGCGCATTGTGAGTGGTTATAGACGAGGTAGAAGATTTTTTGCTGTCACGAAAAAAATAAATTTGATCAGACAATACACAGAATGAATGACTAAATTTTATTTCATGTAGATCGCGAACAAAACTTGTGACAAATAAATGTTTAAAATGAGTTAAATAATAAGTTGTGTAATTTTTTGAATGTGAATAGTTGGATTGATATAAAAATGGTAAATTATTTTGTGAAGTTGAAAACAGATAACAAAAATGAAACAGAAATAAAGTAGCTATATAGTGATAAATATAGAGACTTAAGTACGATATGATAAGTCAATGAAATTTGAGTAAATGATACAAGTGTATGTTTTGGTGTGAAGTTATATGTTAAGGTACTGCATACATAGCGTATGTTTCCAATTAAAAAATGTATTGCCTTCATCAACCAAACCACAGAGTTCAACAACATAGCACCGAGGAAAAATGGAGTTATATAGGAGTATTAAATTCGGCAAGAGTTTAACGACATAAAATATTTACTTCGACACAATAGCACCGAAATAAAATGTTATTTATGGCAAACTGTTATCGAACTTCGTACCAGTTCAATTTCATTGCAATTCGACGTTATGGTTTCACTAAAATTTCGACTAAAATTTCAAAACTGAATGCAACTAACAGGCTTTCACTATATTTTACAAAAATGTACTGCCTTCATCAATCAATATACAGAATTCGACAACAGTGCACCGAGAAAAAAATGAGTTATATATGAGTATCAAATTCGGCAAGGGCTGAACGATATAAAATATTTTGTTCGAGACCATAGCACCGACACAAAATATTATTTACGACAATCTATTACCGAACTTTGCACCATAGCAATTACCTTGCAATTCGACACTCCTTTACCGTAATAAATTATGAAATTCGATCAGGTATAGCCTATCTATATCAAAACGACGCTACAAATCCGTAGTTAAATAAAATTTTCGATTTCTAGACGCCGAATTATACAACTGTCTAAACCCTAGCGTTTTTAATCTCTATCTTCCACACCAAATCCCTAAATCGCAATCAACCACAAATAACAACTCACATTGTCATGACTTTCTCTACGAAATTTGGGTCTGGATTTCATGACCGCGCACAGTTTTTGGTGGGAACCATTTTGATCGCAATTCGTTTGAGAGGGAGTAGAGCGAAATGACGACGAGTAAAAAGTAAGTAAAGATAAAGAACGGTAAGTAATGAATAGGGTTAAAAGGTTAGAATTGACAATCTATATTTTATTTTACGATATAATTGTACTTCCTTAGCAATTTGATTTAAAGTGGAGTTAAAATAAAAAATGACGCCCCTCCTTTTCTTAACAATTTTTGGAGCGTCAATAACATTGTCTTTTTTTAATAGGTCGCTACTATGGTGCAACGGCTAGTTATCTGTGATTGATGGGGCAGTGTAGTATTGGCTCTTCCTGTTTTTATATGGAACGCAATCCCATCCTTTGTGTCATGCCTTTTGAGTTTTTTTTTTTTTTTTAAAGTTCTGCCTTATAATTGTAGCGCACTTTAGTGTTTTTTTTTTTTTTTCCTTTTTGGTTTGAGCGGTGCCTTAAAATTGCTTTTGTGTGATTAATCGCATTAATTCTTTTCGACTTCAGAGGATACATTTTTAATAGACCGTGTTACTGACTCTTATAATAAATATTTGGATACTCTTGTATTATTCCACAAATGGATGCCTACGCTATCTCTAGTGCATTATTTATATTTCAAGGAACCTGCAGATTTGAGGGCTCGGTTAATTTATTCCACAATTGACTAAAAACAATGAGCATTCAAAATCTATCTGTATTTCCTCCATTTTAGTGTACTTCGGACAGTCAACATAGAACTCATTTTAAATGTCTTAATAGCAAGTTGAAGGTAAATCTTTTATCTAACTTTCCAAAGTAATTATACACTGTCTTAAATGAAAGCGCAATACGGCAATAATGTACTAATTAATAATTTATAATGAAAGCGTGGTATGGCAACAATGATTTGAGCACCGCAGGTAGACTGTACAACCATAAGTGAGTTGGGTCCTTCTTCATATCTATATTTTGCATGCACAGTTCATTATATAGCTTTAAGCTATACATTAATGTTCATATCTATATCTATATCTATATCTCCTACATGCCACCTCATCTTTGCATGCTTTTAAAACTATACATTAATGTTCATATAATGCTTATATAATTATATACGTAGCCCCACGGTAAAAGGGGATAACTTTGATGCGAGGGAACATTGCAAGAACGTTCTTTGACAGTTTCGTCCAACTAGTTTTTGTAGAGTATATTTACCTAATTCAATCACTCATACCTCAATATCTATGATGAATTTGAATATGCAACCAAAAAAGAAATTGTACCAAAAAGTGGGACGAACATATCAACTACCTTTTGCCTTGTCTTCGAAGTCCGTGGTGATAAAAAATACGCCGTTATATCTATGTCTACATTGTGAATAAGTGTGTTAACATTGAAACACAAGCTACCAGTAACATCGTATTGCATAGCTGGGTGTAATGGTGAGTTTTTGTTCTGTGGTTGGTGTCCTGAGGTGGTGAGACCATGGCCGCCAACTAGCCGTTCATTCATAAGTTTACCTATTTATAGGGTACTGTGTAGTTTAAATGTATCTGTTATCTAGCAAATGAAGCCTGGGTAATTTACACTGTTCAGGCTTTAATAATTCACATGGTCTATATAGTAGTCGAAAAACGGGTATAACATTTGCCTCTCAAGTCTGCGCATGTACATGATTTCAGACTTGTCATTCTTAGCGTATTTTTTCGACCCGTCTTGTCATTCATTTCGCATTAAGTGATCTTTGTTTATTTCTTCTCTTTCTTTTTGTTACACATTTACCCACAATAATGGTTGCTTTTTCTAAACTTTGTTGGAAACTTCATTTCGAATTTCCAATATTTATATGTCATGTATCCATATTCCAAACGTTCAGAACTATTCTAGATATGGTTAATGATCATTAATAAAAGTTAACAGTGATGTGAAGAAACCTGACTATATTATTACTAAATATGGAATCTTCAGTAAGTGAACAAAAGATGGATAAGTTGATTTAATGTTTAAAATGCAAAAAAAACGACATAGCAACATGTGGTGATTTTTTCCCCCAGCGCTGCCTTGGTGATGACATTCATGTGCTCCAACGACTAAAGAATTCTATATATTCAATTCTTCTGCTATTAAGAGCAGTTTTATTTTTGTACTTAAATTTTAATTAATATACAACGTCGCAAGGAGAACATAAACATTTCACTTGAGGAAAAAAAAGATATACTTTGGGCAGCGCGCCTTAAATAAAGAAAGTTGGGTAGGAAGAAAATAAATAGGTTTTTAGTTCAGGAAAATAGACAAAATGGCAAACTTAGCCTATTATTTAAGCTGAATGAGAGCGGTTTTGTTTTTAGGCTGAAGGACAACGCTAGTTATAACTAGCATTTTGTATAGTGTAAAACCAAATATAATTTTAGATATAACTAGCATTTTGTACAGTGTAAAACCAAATATAATTTTAGATATAACTAGCATTTTGTACAGTGTAAAAGTTGAATACAATGCTAATTATAATTTGTCTTTCAGCCTAAAAATAAAACTTCCTGTCTTTTAGTCTAATTTTTTTTCAAAGTTTATCATTTTCCCTAATTCGCTCTTTTTAGTTTGCGCCTACATCATAACTTGTAAAAGTAATTAAATAAGGAGCCGAGGTATATATCATTAATGATTATTTTTTTAGAGCATTTCCAATCGAGTGTCGATGGAAAAGCAATCGACCCCATTAAAGGATCAATTAAACTCTTCTGGATCATGAGGTTGCTTTTTAGCCGGCCATAGTAAAACCGGTTAAGCTTAGCCGGTTTAATTATAGCCGGCTAAGGACACATATTGGCAACAACCATCCATACGACCATTGCCACTTAGGTCCCAACGGTCATATGGATGATGACCGTTGCCACTTAGCCAACTATAATATAAGCAGCTAAGTCCCAATGGTCATGTACAAAGGCGTTGTCTATCACTCTTCATCTCCATCTATATAACTTACGAATTTCAAAATTTTATTTACACCGTTTATTTTATATTTCTTACTCTCATCAATAGATTTTTTCAAACAATCTCAGTAGTGCCGAAAAATCCAAAAGGGAAATCTCAAAAAACTTCTTCTCCATTTATATCTTAACTAAGATCGAATAATCAGAACCCGACTCAATTCAATTAGAATATATATAATTCTCAATATGATCAAAATCAATTTCATTCTCAACAAACTCCAAATTCGTATCAGCTGCAACAAAATCAAAATTTCTTTCAATCTCAACAAGGTTTGAGCCATTGTCAAAATTCCCAAAATGTGAATTATTCACAGAACAGTTCGTTTCAACAAAAATATAACTATAATCAAAACTACGTGTCTCCCAAAAGCCAACAACGGTCAGTATTCCCTTATCGTTCATAAATTTATCATGAAATCTCAATAATCAAGTTGGAGACAACAGATTTGAAAACTAAGAAGTCGAATTCGATGACAATGAAATTGCCGAAGAAGATATTTTTAGGAATTCTATTTTTTCTTCTGCTCAAACTTGGAAAAATCCAATAACGAGAATCAACATTATTGAATTTCCAAATGCGAAACCAAAAGCCGAAAAAATAGTTAAATGGTTGCTGGACGGACAACTTAATTAGCATTCTATTGGGTTAAGTGCTCTAGAGACAATAAGAAATGTATGAGCCAAAGTGAAACTTCCTTTTGGAATTCCATACGCAATTTGTTCGACCTGCGAAGTCCAAATAATCTTCGAAGAATAGTTGATTCTTTGAAGCAGTCTTGCAAAAGAATAAATGTCGTTTATCAATGTTGGAAAGAAATAATGGCAGGTCTGCATTCAAGACAACAAAGCAGGGCAAACGTCATGGATTTGGTAAAATATTAAATTTATAGTTCGATTTATCAAATTTTATGTTTTATTCTTCTTATAGTACTTCATCATCTATAGTTTAATCTAGAAAATATAATAATCAACCATTCAAATTTCACTATTGCTATGACATACTCGCAAAAGAGAAAAAATGAAGTCGAGTGCGACAAGAACATTTTGTAGTGCGCTTTCTTGCTAGAAAGATGAGCAACGAATCTAGCCCTGGTAGCTCTAATCCACATGAAAACACCCCCTTTATAACCAATATAGGTAGTAGGCCGCCGGAGAAGTTCAAGGGTAAGAAAAAATCCACCTTCAATTACAGCGCACATTATGAACATATTGGTGAGCGAATGACGGCTGTTGAAGATGTAAATAAATTATTCTTAGAAACAAAAGAAACAAAGAGACTTGAAAGAGCAATGGAAAAACAACGACGTTATGATGAAAATGATGAGCTAGAGATAAGTAAATAAGAATTATCTCGACAAGAAAGAGCCGATGATATGGATCTTTTGACTAGCAACTTAAATAAATTCAATCCAGTGCAAAGGATGTATATGGAGAAGCAACTTGAGGAGTACCATAGACGTCAAGGGAGGGGTTGTAGGAAACTAGGTTCCTACAATGTATCTTAGCAGTGCATCTATTATTCGATATTGTAAGTGTTGTATTGTCATCATTAGTGTTATTGTTAATGTGACTGTCGCTGTATTAGTTGGAGTTATTAGTAATGTTACTGCCACCAATTTCATTGTTATTGCTATTGTTATAGTTTCAAGCTCATCTTGACTTGGCATTCTCGCTGTTGTTGTTACTATTAACATGTCAACAACAACTTAGTATAGTAGATATAACAAACTCAAACACAAACATTAGTACAAAACGTTAACAACAACTTATTACAATAGATAAGTGAAACACAAGCACCATCTAAGCATCACTTCTACTAACAGTTTCCTATACGTTTCTAGTAGTGTTTCACTAGTTCTTCTCTTAGATCAAGACGAGCTTGTGGATCTCGAATGTCTTGTATTCTTTGTAAATATTTGAAAAAAGTATCTGGGTCCTTAAAAGCTTTTTTTTAATGCTACAACAATGTCTGGATATTTTTTTAGTTGAAGCTCGTACCCACCACGCTCTTCTTTGACAATCATATTATGTAAAATTATACAACAATATTGATATCAGATAATACCGTCAGATCGTGGTAGTATACCTCTTTTCTTAATATATGAAACCAACCTTGAAGCACTCTAATGCTCATTCGACGTATTTCCTCAAACACTCTTGTTGTTTGGTGAACCTAACTTCTTTTGCGTTATTTGGTGTTTTGTAAGATTGCACGAGTGTTTCATTTTGGGTAGATTCCATCTACCGGATAATTACCCATAGAATGTTATTTCACTCTTATTTTGTAATTGCATGGAGATGATATATCGTTACATAAGTTAATAAATATGACTGTCGCACAACGTTAATATCACTCAGTGAACCTCGTGCTCCAAAAAAGCATGCCATATATACAAATCGAACGAAGCAGCAACTTTCAAGACCAGAGTTGCATTTCTGCAATGTCCTATGTATTGGGCCTACAATGCAATTGGATAGATTTTCAACCTCAAATGCTTAGATTCCAAGCTACCCGACATATCTGGAAATCCACTTTGAGATCCCATTGCTAATAATTTGTCAGTGGCTTGAGAGGTAGGAGATCGAAGATATTCTTCACCAAGCATACAAACAACGGTTTTGCAAAATTCTTTCATACATAATATTTCTGTTGAGTCTCCAATCCACACTTTGTCATCTTGTAAATCATTAGAAGTTTCATCTAATATCATACGAAGTGCAGCCGTAACCTTTTGAAGTTGAGAAATTCATAGTTCATTGATTTTATTTCTTCTATGGATGAAAAAAATTTTGTTCGGTTAATTTGTCGAGAACCCGATTAAAGATATTCTTTAACATACAGAATCTTCATCTAAAATCCACATCCCCGTACGTGGGGTTTGCCGTAAAGTAATCCTTAATCAATTGATTATAACCGCCAACATAGTCATGTCCATAACGTAAGTCTTTTTTGCCAATAACACTACCCCCTTGGGATAACGTAAAGCTTTTAGTAATTTCATGGGCCATAAAATCCCTCATTTCAGTAGCAAACATTATTTGTTAAGTAATACAATGTTCAATAAGATCGTTGGAAGATGATGAAGATGACAAAGACGAGGATGAGAAGCACCACAAACTTTTTTAGAAAACTCATTCCATATAGGTGGAAGAATGATGGTGATTAGTTTGGAAGTTTGAATAGGTATGTTATTCGATATCCTTACTTCTATTTATAAGCTATTGATGTTTAATGAATAATGGAATGTCACAGGATACCGCCATATGGATTAAAGAATGGTAATGTGTTGAGTCACATCAACCACTGTAGCTACGACGCACTGTTTTAAACGCATTAAAGATTTGTCAAGTGGCTACAAAATGTTAGGAGGTCGAGTCTTGTCTGAAACATAATTAAAGCTAGCGGACCCACTGGTCATATTGATTAAACTTGATTGATGTGGATTAAAGCCGATGGATGTCAGGAGGTCGGATCTTGTCTGAAATAGAGTTAAAGCTAAGGGACCCACATGTTATATTGATTAAAGCTGATTGATGTGGATTAAAGCTGATGGATGTTAGGAGGTTATGACAATGTAGAAATTATACATTGCTTTACACGGATTAATGCTGACGGATGTGGAGTGAGAACGATATCAATATCGGATCAAACCGACACTGTATCCATGTTGCACTGCTTTATACGAGCAATGTATAATGCTATATACATATCGTTTTGCTTGCTATACTTCTCTTCATTATTATTATAGCAGTAGTATATAAAATTGGTCGATTACAATCATATTTCTTTTCCCTCCTTATGCTCATACGAAGATCCGTTACAACACAATAGCCCAACGAATACATCCTCCCCTCAACCACCAACCGAGTGGTATATTAAAATGGAGGAAAGGCACAATGCCGATGTAAGAGAGCATGAGATGGAAGTGCAAGAGCACATGCAGCTGGAAAATGGTAGACATCCAAGAGAAGAGCATTGTGCCTTAACGGAATAAGAGAATGAAAGAATGAAATACAACACCAAGTACCTCGAACAGATTAAGAGGTTAATTCTCTGGATATCTATTGTAACTGTGGGGTTTCTGTTCTGTATGCTATTGTAGGCAACAGAACCGACATTAGTTGGCGGCAATACAGATGCCATAATTTTCCTGATTGTTGTGGACTTTGGCAATAGATTGACGATCCTCTTCCTCATCGTGCAGTTGTATATGCTAACGAACTTGAAAACCAAATTTAGATGCTTCAAAAGACATTGGGCTCAATTAACTTGTCAGTGTGCGAAGGCATTTTTTCTAATCATCAGTTGTCTTGTTCGTTTTCCATGATGTTGTCATGTTTTACTAAAAGTTGTCTTTTTTATGTTCTATGAAAGTTGTCTGCGTATATTATTTGTTGTCTTCGTAAGTTAAGTCTTGTTGTTAATGTTTTCCATGGGTTAAATGCTGTTACTATGTTAAGTGCATAGTAGATTTTGAAAATGCAGGCTTTACTTGAATTTAAAGTACATATAACTTGTTGATAGTGTAAAGAACTAGCTAAAGGTAATTAACTTAACAAACCTACTTCACTAATCCAAACGTCATTCAAATTGTCTAACATATCCAATGAAGAGATTATATGCAACATGTCCAACAAAATCAACGTGATACTCCAACAAATAATGGAAACCAAACGTAGTTCGTGTTAACTGAAATAGATCTTCTTCCTTCATTGTTTTTATGACGAATCTTTATCTTAGACAAGCTCTAGTAAACATGACAAAAGTGCTTTGAGTTTCAAAATCCTTTGAATTAATCTACAATCAGGATGACTAGTAAAAGTCACGTTTAGAGTGATCCAAAAATCTAGCTTCAACTCCTTTTCCATGGGTCCATAGTCGGTTTCTATGTACGATTTGATTAGTACTAAATAATCATCGGGAATCCATCTTTCAGTTGACATTGAAGATTATTGACGATGTTGAGAATAATTGAAAATATTGTGAATTTTCAATACAAAACTTTGGTTCAAATAGAAAGTTCATGATCCACGTCTCATGAATCAAGTGCCTTCTAATTAACCACTAGCAAGCATCCACACATGTGAATATAAACAAACACAACCATGTCTGTTCCTTTGCATAGTGGTGTACACGTAGTCAAACAAAATAGGAAATCCAAAGCCGATACAATTATCCAAATACTTCTAGTAAGTATGCATATGGATAAAACACTGGTACAAAAAATGCTAGTAAATACAAAATAATGATAACACACTAATACAAACACTGCTAGTACATAGACATCATTGAAAATTCACTGATGCAGACTCTGCTAGGAAATACAGAACACATACACACACTGATAAGACATACAAATATTAATAATATGTACAACCACTATGACTCATCAAACTAGTACTCATCAGAAAAAAGATGGACTGTATGTCATCGTCGTCGTCATTTACTCTGCGTGTAGGATGATATCACTGCTCATCAGCTATAGTAAGCTCGTTGATACGAGCAGTCAACTTATTTATGCTTCGTCGATGCTCGGCATATATGACTTGGCGGAGTTTCATTTGCATCTGAAACAAATCCTCATATGAAAATGCAGTTGGACCTGGATACTACGAAATCTCAGGCCGATGTATATCAACATATCTATCAACTCCATATGTTGTAGATATACCGACTATCCAACCATAATTTCCTATCTGGGATGGCTATGGAGCATGAAATAGCTAAGCACTCTGTGTAAGGTCTTGTAAAACACGGGGGACAACACCATTCCGGATGCCTGAAGGCCCTACCAAATTAACGGATGTAGCATGAATAAAAGTAGCCATATGCGACGGAGTGTAAAACCAACGTCAAAAAATGCGTAATCTAAACTCATGATGATGAAGTTATTAGTGGACCACCACTCCCTTGCATACTCCTTCGAAGCAGCATTGTCATACACCTCAAAAAATGTGTATCCGGATGTGGATCTCAGGAACAAAATCACCATTCAACGCCTATCTCCAACTACGCTCACCGAGGAACCAATAACATCCTAGGAAAGATGGGAATGATATCAATGGAAAACATCTAGTGGATAGGAATGCAACGTGCACTACGATTGGGTCCACCATAAAAAGCAAACCATCATAAAGATGCCAAACAACACTCACTTGTATGGTCCGCAACTCGATCTGATTTTGAATCACAGCAAATATATGACATGCCTCTCCTCCTAGCACCATTCCATGGTTATCTTGGGCTCATGCTCTATCTCGGGGAAAGAAAAGGGATAATGTGAAGTCCAATGTCAAATATGTCATGTTGCGAAAGTACTAATAATACCAGTACTGTAAAAGCTCCCAAAAACCTATAATGAACGTGGATCTACTCCTAACGACGCACTGATGATCGAAAGAGCTATAAAAATATGCTAATATCAGAGTCCCCCAATCATATGCGAATGGACTATCAAACGACAACTCCGCTACAAGCTTCAATATATCCGGCCTGCAACGTGCTCGATCCATTTGTAAGGAATAAGTTCTACATCATGTACAGAATAAACAATCGAGTAATCTCCAAATGGTTCTCTATGCTACCACCACGTATCAAATTCGTTGATTGCTTGTCTAATGTAAGAGCATCTAATCTGCAATTCAAATGACAGTCCATCATGTAAGTCAAGATGTGGAAGTACACTGGACAAATGGTAAAAGTGCTGGTACTCTTCGTCATATGGTAAGGTCACCCATTCCAATGCCTAACTGGTAAGCATGGTAAAGTCTAATTGGGTAAAACCCAATTCTCCAAAATTAAAGTGAAATATATGAGTGGTCTTACACCAATAGACGGCTAAAGCACCACATAACTGAACATCTGAATTTAAAAAATTATCGATATCTTATAGCAATTTACGGTTTTTGAAAGCCCTAAAGCATTAAATAAATAAACCATAATTATGTAAATACATACTCAAGAAATCTCCAAATCCTATATCTAGAAGAAAATCGGGAATAATACCGTCGACATCGTAAGCTCGGATCATTCTATAAAGGCGGATTGCACCAATCTAAGAGTCATAGACGCGCTCACAACGAGTCTAATCTAAAACAGGTTGCATATTCAATTTTTATTATACAATTTTAACTAAAAAATAATTTGAAGCTAGATAACTTATATAATTTTCAACATACGTGCTGACGTGTACTTCATCGTTTGGAAGTATACGGAAATTGATCAAATCCTTGTCGAACCCCAAATTTTGGTCGATGTGGGGATCTGGAACCGTATTTGTTGTATTTCTACCTACACGTCTTCACCTAACCACTGTGCTTCGTTGATCTCTAGTACCCATCATGGGTACCTTTGCGCTTTCTTCGATAGGGGCATTTTCTAGGTCGGTGGAACATTTCTACCACTGTGACTGATGCTTCCTTGGATTCTCCGAAAAACTCTTTTCATTTTTTTTTAATTTTTTTGATTTTTTTTAATCGCTGGAAACAATCGAAGAGGCTGAGAAGAAGGAAAGGAAATGAGAGTGGGATGGAAGGCCTTCGTATGCTTAGCCGGCTAAAATTTAGCCGGTTAAGTGTACATAGTGGATTGTAATACACAGCTTTAGTGGATTGCAATCCACAGTGGCCATGGACTGCAATCCACAGCCACTCTCTTAGCCGGCTAAAATTTAGCCCGCTAAGGAAAAACATAAATGTGCTTTTTTCAACTGCCTTGGGGGTGAGTTCTTATTCGACCCTTTGGAATCGACGAAGCGTACCTCCACAAGTTGGGAATGCTCTTATAATTATATCAAGCTATCTTATGAATTTATATTTCGATATAATCCCTATACCTTACACGCGAAAGTTGCATACACCTAATTCTGATTTTCAAAAGGTAGTTTTCTGTTTTCTTTCATCTCTTTCTTTCTTAGCACATCACATGAATCAAGTTAAATGTAATTGCCGACGAGACAACAAGAGCAACTACAACTTGCAGTTTCCATACAATTTTTGGCATATTAAAAAGTAGCACAGTAGTTTATACTGAGCATAAATTTATGCAATATATTAACTGGGTTTGAATGCTTTCTTGGGAAGATTAATCATGTGATGGCACTTTATTTTACACGCTATCGTTTTTGGTAGCATGTAGAATACACAGTATGTAAGTAAATGTAAATTAAGCTTCTTGGAGTTTGCCCCTCTGCTTTGTGTAGATTTATCTTTGGTTTGCACTTTGATATGCACCTTTTCATTTATGTCATAGTTCTTGATTTTCTTGGAGCAGTGCATATTCTTTTATTTTTGATCAGCTGGATTTGCTTGATTTTCAACTTCGTATCCGTATGGCTTTAGTTTAGCATCACCGTTCTCATTTTGTAAATTGACATTGTGTTCATATGCTGCGTTGTCTGTGCAGTCTTTGAACGACGACGATGAACTGTGAAAGATTGTTTGCTTGTGCGCTCGGCACGGTCTGCCCCGTTTATTTGGGTCAGACTGAGGTTGAATTTAGCATCGCCATTCTCATTTTAGAGATTGTCGTTATTGCATTGGCAGTGTAGTTGTTGAACGACGACAGTGAGCTATGAGAATTATTCTTTTCGTCTGTTTCAGCCCATTTGTTGTAAAATAGGCTCCGGCTTAGAACCTGCTTAGGTGCTAGGCTAGCTTTACCATCTAGATATTTGTCTCTACATGAGACTTATTGCATTATCTAAATATATAAACTGATTTATTGGCATCATATATGCACTAATCTAGGCTTGATGCCTCTTATAAGCATCAAAATGTTTATTTCAATCGACTTTATCTCCGTAGTTGCTTCAGAGCCATTCAAATCCACGATATCTCATTCTAGATCAGTTAATACTACATAAAATACTAATATTTCATCCAAAATACATGAGTTTTTCAAAAAAGCCTAATTCCAATTGATTCTCGATTAATCCCTACCTAACGATTAATTCTTAATCCATGCTTCCATGCTTACCGCCTAGCGATTTTTACAATTTTTTGTTTGCCACGATCTATCCCATTTAACCTTAAGTTATGATGCTTCAATAAGAGTTTTCATAATGTTGGTATACTTCAAAATTTGTATCCATGCTTTATTGAAGCAAGCTGTTAATGCCGTTGCTTGCTTACAATTATACAGAGAGTATAAGATGAAAATGGTATATGGATAGAAGTATGCTCAATGAATGTGTGATAAGTTTTAAATGTAACATAGAAGAATTAAACATAATGGTGTTTAAACTAACTTTATTTTGTACCATTATACTAAATGCATTTAGTGGTAATGTATTTATTTATTTATTTTAACTAGCAAACATCTGTGCATTAATATAAAGTGTTAACATTTTGTTTGCAATGTTCATGCATGCGTGAACATATACGTATTTCTATTAACTCATACAAGTTTCAGGTTATAATATTTTGTTTATAAATATTTCACTTCTTACCCTGAGCCTTCGTGCTCTTTTATCCAAGTTGTATATTCATGTAAATTGTTATTTTGACATATTGGCCTAGCTTATAAATATGTGGAACATATACTTACGTGTGCAGACCCTTAGTGAGTGTGGGCAGAACTAAATAAACTTGAATAGACCTTAGTTACATATATTTACCTAGCAATTAAACTTTAATTTCTAGAATCGCACCAGATCTTTGAGCTACGGTGCATTATGTGTTGATTTCCTTGCTCTTTCTTGTTCATGCTTCTTGCACGTGATGCTTAGCTCGCATGCTTCACCGTGTGCTTGGTATGACCCACCCCTTATTTTGGGTGCAGTGCCCTGTGTTGTCTTGACAACATGCTTGGTATGATCTACCCCTTGTTTAAGGTGTAGTATCGTATGTATGCTTGGCTGCACCATTTTTTAACGTCAACTTTCTCATTTCTTAGATTTTCGATGTCGTTTGTATGTTGAGTTGCAACTGTAGAACACCGGTGGTGGGTTATGAAAAGTGGTCTGTTCATGCGCTTGACACGGTCTTTCCTGCTGTCTTAGGGGAGGATTAATTTTTTTTTTTTACTGTAAAGTCAAGTTGTGTAATTACAACTTTCGCATACATATGATTTTTTGTACTAGTTTTGACTGTCCAGAATCCGTATATCCAATGTGCTATGTTAGCGGTACTAATATAGAAGCGTTTTTATACTAATTTGGGCATCCAATATCCTTATGAATAGTTAGGTTGAGAAGCTGAGCTGCATTGTGGGCAACTTTGTTTTGATAACTAGATGAACAGTCGGATTGCATTGATTTAAGTCCAAGTGTTTGCATCTATTTCATCGTTCTCGGTGTTGAGATTGTCGTTTTTGTCTACTGACCACGGGATTTGCTTAGCGAGTGACTATCAGCGGTGAACTGTGGATGTGCACGGTGAGATTATTTCAAAAGGTTTTGGCTCTTGGTTGGAGCTTGGAATCAAAGATGTGGTGTTTGAGGAAATTAAGTTGCTGGCGGAGGCCCTCCTTCTGGCTCCAAAAATGTTAGTGATATTTTTCGTTTAATAACACTTAACTGATTAAGTTGTAATTATGGGGTTGAGTGCTTCCATAATTGAGAATTTATAAGCTAGAATAATATTCAGCTTGTCTTCTTTTCTTGTGAAATTTATATTGCTTAATACCTATATAATTTTGTAGTAGCATTTTAACTGTTTGTTAAAATGTCTATTTCAATTTATTCTTTAATTAAAAT
Organism: Allium cepa; assembly: GCA_030765085.1. NCBI lineage: Eukaryota > Viridiplantae > Streptophyta > Magnoliopsida > Asparagales > Amaryllidaceae > Allium > Allium cepa. The sequence goes on along the minus strand of CM060944.1, from coordinate 253,394,427 downwards.
CAAACTTAGTGAATATAATAGAAAATGCAGTAAATAAATAAAAGCACCACGATTTACGTGGTTTAAATTTCAAAAAATCATGCGTCCATAAGAAACTCCATCTTCTATTCTTTTATTCATCATTTTATATTTTTACATTACTGCCTTGTTACAGAGAGTAGTACATCTATTTTTATTTTCTAGAAAGAATATTCCACAATTTGACTACGATACCTTTGTTTTTGTATCATGTTTTTTCCTCTTTGATTGCTAACTTTGTTTATTTTCCTTCTTTAGATTTTACCATGTGCCCTTTATCTAAATAATCATTTGAATGCACAAGGATTACTGATGTGATTTTTGACGGAAAACTTGAAATCGAGGCGCGAATTAGGACGGGAAACTTGAATTTGAGGCGGGAAGTCCCTTTTTTGTATAGGTCACTACTATGATACTACTAGGACAGTGCAGTATTGGTTGTTCCTGTTTTTATATGGAACACAGTCTCGTCTTGAGCTTTTTTGTTAACAAGTTCTACCGTGAGAATTGCAGAGTGGTTTCTTTATTTATTGTTGGTTTGAAAAGCGCCTCACAATAGCTTAATTGATTCTTTTCGGCTTCTAAGGACACATTTTTAGTAGCCTGTGTTACCGACATTTATGATAAATATTTGAAACTCTTGTATTATTACACAAATGGATATCCACGCTATCTCCAGTGCATTATTTATATTTAAAGGAACCAGATTCGAAGGTCGGTTAAATTATTGCTCAATCGACTTAAAACAGTGAGCATTTCAAATCTATTTGTATTTCCTCCATTTTAATGTACTTCAGACATTTAATAAAGAGCTCGTTTTAAATGTCTCAACTGCAAGTTGAAGACGAAGCGTTTATCTAATTTTCCAAAGCAACTACAGCGCAGTACGATAATAGTGTACTAATTTATAATGGAAGCAATCATTTGAGCAGCGAAAGCAGATTCTGCAACCACAATTGAGTTCGATCCTTTTCATATCTTGTGCAGTTCATTATATAACTTTTAATAGAATAACTATTTGTTGACATCGGACATTTCAATAGAAATAGAATAACTATTTGTTGTTTCCCGGCTAGCGTGTATATATGATTACAAATTACAAAACGCCTATACATACCTGGATCACTAGATACGATCATTGTACCGTGCATAATGCGTTATCTTTTAAGTTTGAATAATGGAATTTTTTTACACGTTTGTGTGATATACGTGACTGCATTCCTTAGAGGTTCGCAGGACAGACGTCCACTACTAGCTACTATCAAATCAGATCCATTCCGCTTATTTGAGAATTACTGCATAAAATGTTATACCATGCGTCTCCTACGTGCTACCTCTTATTGTCTAAATAATGCTTATATATAAATATATACGTAACCTCATAGTAAAAGGTGATAACTTTGATGCAAGAGAATATTATAAGAATGTTGTTTGCTTCTTTTATTCAACTAGTTGCTGTATGATATTTATATAAGTGCCACATGCACATCGCTTAAAACTTCAATCATCCATGTCTTAAAATCTAAGATGAATTTGAGTATGCAATCAAAAGAGAAATTATGGGACAAACACCATTGTTCCAATGGTTAAGTAATTCGACTTTGATACGAGAGGCCACAGTGTACGTATTGTGAATGCGTGCACTACGGTTAGAACACAAGTTACCAGTAAGATCATATCGCATAGCTGGGTGCAATGGTGAATTTGATTCTGTGATCGGTGTTCCGAGATGGCGAAACCACTGCCACCAACTAGCTATTCATTCATAAGTTTACCTATATAGGGTACTATGTAGTTTAAACATGTCCGTTGTTTAGCAAATGAAGCTTGGGTATTTATTTTTTGAAATGGTACTTAGATTGAACATCCCACGTACAACATAACACAAATCACATGTCAATAAATATTCAAATCACGTTACGCAAGTTTCGAACTTGTGAGCTCTCGCAGCAAAGTCGAATCACTTACAAGTTTTGAAATAGTACTTCAAATCACCAAAGTCTGGATAATTTACACTGTTCATATTTTAATTATTCCCCTAATCTATATAGTAGTCGAAAAATGGGTATAACAATGCACTTTTATACATTTGTGGAATTATATAATTTATGAAAATTACACAGAAATATATATAGTTAAATTATACTCACAACGCTCCTAGTAAATTGAAGTATAGAAATTCACATTTAAATTTAAATTAAGACAACCTATATTAATATTAACAAATTACACCCAATTATCCTGGATATAGAATAAATCTTATAATCTTATCAGCAGTCCACTTTAACAAATTTAGGGGCTGATTTTCAAATTTTCTGTTTAAAATGCAAATACCATTCATATTCCAACTACCTAGCTAATAGAATTAGTAGACGATATTTCTATATGCCTGTTTTAAGCCAACAACTCATCAGGTTTTATATAAGCATAATAGTTAAATAAAATTCAAAGATATGAATTTTAATATCATAAATAAATTATATAATTTCCTACCCACCTCACAAGCTTTCACAAACTCTCAAATCTGAATTCACTCTTTAATTGACTCCTTCACTCTTCCAATCCAAAAGAATACGTATAACGCGGTATATAAATATTGTTAAAATTACAGATCTAAGAAGAGAATTAAGACTAAGGGGAATATAACTAGATTTATAATTGTAGAAATTACCTTCTTCTTTCGCAATGTTAATTAGCTTCTTCTCTTTTATGTTCCGCCCTTCTCTGATTTATATACATATAATATAATATTTTATAATTAATAGAAATAGTGGAGAAGAGAAAATGGTAGAGCTCCTCTATTTATCTATTCTAATCGTATGAAACTACCAAAGACTCAAGATTCGTAACCTAAGCTCCGACGCAAAATGTAATAACCTTGAAAATTAAAAATCCAAAATTAATGTAGAACTTGGATAAAATAAACCTAAACTCTACGCACATGAGGTTCACCACATAATTTATTTAACAGTGTATTTTTGCATTTGTTGTTATATGGCAGTGAAAGCGCATTCTTTTGAATTGTAATTTTTTATTTGCTTTTATAAAACATTATTAATAATTATTTTTTGAAATGGTACTTTATATACAACATGTCACCGGAACAACATATTACATGTCAATAAACATTCAAATCACGCTACGCAAGTTTCAAACTTGTGACCTCCCACACTAAAGCCGAATCACTTAACCACTTGGACAATGGTGCTTGTCAATACTATATATGTATATGGTAGCGTTAATATGCGTACACAAACCGTATACATATATTATAATATATTTAAACAAATGTATATACTTAGGATTTTATATTCCCGCTATACATTTGAATTTGTCAAATGATACATAAGTATAACATATATATGTCTATAAAGTACTCTGTTTCTCTGGTGGCCTCGTTTGCCCTTCATGCTGTTGATTAGCTAGTTTTTATTCTGACTTCATCGTCAGGCGGAGGCTTAGCTGGAGTTCGTTTTCGTCATTTTCATGACCGGTTGTCTTTTTCCGGGATTCATCCGGTACGTTCAGCGACTATTTCCAGTGGTCGACTTCCTTTTCTTCTTACCAGCGCTCGATGTTTCTCTGGTCTTTTGTTATTGGTTTGTCTTTTAGCTTGCTTCGGCGGTTTTTGTATTTCCTTTGTGTTCTGGTTACTTGTCAGGCATGTTGACAGCTTTTGGTGTTTATTTATAAAATTCAATCTTTGCTTCAAAAATAAAATAAAATAAAATATAACAGATATAAATCCAAATATCCATATGTTTGTTTATGTATACACATGTTATATATCTCTTTGCATCATTATATCATTGAATATATGTATCTATGTATATGTTTGTGATATATTCAAATAAACATTTAGCTAAATTGATTAGTGAGATTAATTAATAAATATAAAATAATTTAAATAAAATATGATTTTATTTAGTAATTATATTGTATTTAATAATTTAAATAATAATTAAATAAAATTCAAAGAATTGAAATTGAATTGGGGAATTTAGGGTTTTGGTTTGTCTGCCATTGGAATGAGAAGTTGAGAAGGAGATGTACGTACAGACAATTGAGAATAAGAAGCAATCAGGGTTTATAACGAAGTATTTATAGGCAAAGCTGAAACAGAAAGAATGGACCAGATTGATTGAACGATAAACGACCCAAAAAGCCCGTTCTGCATCCGGAACGAAAATGGATCAACTCATATATCAAAATAAATGTTTTCAAATACTTTAAACTCGATGGAACATGTTTCAAGTCCTAACTCCATCGTATGAAGAAGTTATATTAAATTCAGCTTATTTCAAATTGATTTCAATTAAATTGATTTCTAGGCTTTTCGAGCCCGTACAATCAAAGGATAAGTCCGACTGCTACGAAACTTGAAATTCCACAATAATTCACCGCTACGGATCCGATGAAACTGGTTTCGTCGAAATCCGAGCAAGTGGTCAAAATGACTATTTTTCCATTAATTAAATAAATTAATATTAAATTAATTAATCACTTTTCAGTTTAAATTTTAATTGTAACGACCCGTAAGAATTCGATAATTAAAATTGTTAATTTAATAAGATTTTTGAAATTAATATTGAAGAAAATAAAAATTTGTGAATTTTTGATAAAGGTTGTGTTGTAATAATGGAAATAACTAAGAGGAAACGTACAAGGTTAATTTAAGTTAATAATTAATGAACTTGAATGAAATTCTAATTAAAATAATAATTTAAATGTATGACTTGGTTTTAAGTGGAATATGAGGAAGCAAGTGTAGTTAGTGAATTAATGTGTGGAATAATATAATAGGTGGTAATTAGTTGGGAAGAATGAACATACAAGATAATTAAATGCACTTAAATGATAATTAATATAATAACGGAAAGGGTGAATGTAAATTAAAATAGTAACGTACATTTACTTATAAGGTAGTACTTGGGGTAAATAAAAGCATGAGACCAAGTAAATAAATTTATTGAGAATATTAATTGTAACTGAATGTAGATTTAAAGTAATAATGTTAATGCAAGGTAAGCAGTGCTAATTAAAGTCAATAATAGATGAATGGTAAGGATATAATCTAAGCTAAATTTTCGAAAGATTGAATGTGATTACGATAAATTGAAATTATGTAAATGTGTAACTTGAGTGTGTAAACAATAAACTTATAAATGCAGTTAAAAGTAAACGATGGCAATAATAATGTATTGCCCATTTATTTAGTCTATTAATTGAAATGAGAAATCAAATTTTAATAAAATTGGAAATCAATCAGAGTTAAATGAACCTTAATGTTATATAAATGAGAATTAATGCAATAACTAGTTTAGTGCAAATAAATTTATGGAACCAATGGTAAGATCTTAACTGATTGTAATTAATGATTGGAGACAATGTCAATCCATTTATAATATGACTCTTGGTTGATGTAAAGATTGTAAATCAAGATTTATTAATTTATTTGAATGTAAATTTTAGTGATTGGGTTTATTTCAAATAAATGAAATTAAATTATCTAGATATTACATTAATTGAAATTAAGATAAAATTTGTGAATAATAATGTAATAAACCATGAACCAGTGTTAATTTCATCCGTTGGATTATAATGAAATGAATAGTAGAATGAAAAATAATTTAATAGAAATTTTGGAAATTTAATTTATAATTTCTGAATTTAATGAAATTGTGGTTAATACTTAAATTGATAAATTTATCCACTCTAGTTTGACATTTAAATTTGGGTAAATTAGTGTAAATAGTTTAAAAATTTAAAAATGAAGAATTTTTTTAATTATAGAGTTGAAATTGAAAATTTGATTTAATTTGTTATTTATTTATTTATTTATTTAATGTAAAAATAGCCATTTTGGCCACTGACTCGGATTTCGACGAAACTAGTTTCATCGGATCCGTAACAGTGAATGTTAGAGGATTTCAAGTTTCGTAGCGATCGGATTTGTCGTTTGATCGTACGAACGTGAAACGCCTTGAAATAAATGAAATTCGGGACTGCAGTTTGAAATGATATATAACCGTGAATGTTATGCACTTTATTTCATTCGGGACTGCAGTTTGAAATGATATATAACCGTATTTTTATTTTAAATTACGGATTGAAATGATAAATATCCGTATCACTTGACCATAGGGTAGAAAATTATATACAGACACCGTGGTCTATGTGTAAAAATATTTTGAAATGATCTTCTATGGTTTGTGAAGAAATATATGATTTTTAGAGATATTGATTTCGATATTTTATAAAGGTTCTTTTATAGTTAAATTCTTGGTTTAAGCTATGAATAAAATTTGTTTAAAGTATAAAATAAGATTAATGATAAAGTTTGATTTTATTAAAATATAATATGGATAAGGATTTACTTAAATTATATTTTAATATAGAGTTTATATTAATTTTTATAAATCAAGGTTGAGAAGATAGTTTGAAATTGATTGAGATTTTATCTAATTAAGAACTATATTTAATAAGAATACAATTGGAACTTAATTTAAAAGAATACGGTTTTATAACTAAATTCGGGTTTAAGGTGATTAAGTGAATAAATTGAGGAATATTCAGTTTTGAAATTTGAAGTTTTATTTAAAGGAAATTGATTTTAGTAAGCAAATATTTAAAAACTAAATAATAGTAAAAGTGAAATTTGTATATAAATGAATTATAAAATTTAGTTTTGAAATATTGAATATTTAAGCTTTTAAAATATATTAAATTTAGAAATATAGAGATTCAGGTTGTTTTGGAATTGATTTGTGAAAATTAAAGAAGCTATTTTGGTTATATAAAGCATTTTAAATATTTAGACCACATCAGTGGTGGAAGTTATGAGTTTCGAGGTAGTATAAATTGAAAGGGTTATAATTCTAACATTTTGATTTCGAAGTGTTGTAATGTTGAAAATGTTATGATTTTTTGAAAAGGATATATTTGAAATAAAATGATATTATATTGATTTCGTTTTTTATAAAAATAATATCGTATGGATTTGGTTTTAAAATGGAAATGATATCGTATTTATATGTTTTCGAAATGGATATTATATTATGGTTTTGATGTATAAATTATTTTGAAATGACCGCGGTGTTATAATAACGTTTGGTTGTTGAAGAGACCAGGATTGGAAGTTGTCATACTCTTTGCCAACTCCGAAAACCACTTTAACAACCGTGTGCGCGGTGGAGATTCCAGAATGAAGTAGGATGGATGCGGTGTTTCCTTTGAGGTAAATACGTGGACTCGACTCCCGTGAGTTGACATAAGGTGGCTAAAACAGGAGCGATTGACGGGTTAAGAAGGTAACACCTTTTATCGGACGCATCCCTTCGATATTATACTTTGACTTTGGATTTATTCGGTGGCCACTTTTGATTTTTGATTTGGGGGTGTGGCTCGAGGTGGGCGGTAGTAGCTGCTACGCGTTACCACCGACCCAGAAGCATAATTGGTATATTTGCCCTGACATTGCCGAGTTGTGCCGTGTCAACTACCCTAGCGCGCCTTGTACGAGTTTCTATTTGTGTCGTACCTATGGAGTATCCTCTGGTAGCCTCCCGATCGGGAGGTATTACGGTATTGTATAGACTATTGGCATTATTTGTGTTAAGGGCTATATGGGTAACCCCTTAACGCTATTTAATAGTAAGTTTATTTTACTATTAGACATTATTATAATATCGAATTATTACTACATAGTAAATAGTTTAACAGATCCTTAGAAGATGTGAATCCCGAGCATCTCTAAGTTACTGCACTCATATTTATTACTGTTGATTTAACTTACATAAGATCTTTTATTTCTGACTCGGGTGTTTTGTCTTTTCAATTCGCTCGGATCAGCCTGAGCATTTCAGGATTTGAAGACCGTACTCTGGAGGACAAAGACGAAGATTTATTATTATTTATTATAGTATTCCACTACATTTATACTGTTCCGCTGTGGTATTTATTGTTTCTGGTATATGTTACTCTGATATGTATTGTATAAGTATAATCGAATATTTTGTAAAACAGCTTCATGAACTGTATATTTGATTATTATATTTTATCGTTCCGCTGTAAGATTCTGTTTTATTCTGTTTCTTTCTCTGCTTTTTCTTATTTACCTCATAACAATTCGTCCTTCTTTATGGTTTAAGTCTGACGTGTGTAGTTTATCGTCGATTTAAAACCCTACGAAAAGGCGGGACGTTACATCTGGTAGCAAAGCTTTGGTTTAGTGAAAACCTTAGCTTTTTGGGGTCTGACTCTTCATTAATAGGGTAGTAATACCCTATGATGAGTCGTTGAGCGTATATATGAGAGAGCGTATTTGCTAGTGTTATAAAAAGGTTTTAATATTGTTTAATTTGTTCCGTTTTGTATTTATAAATTCTGCTTGATGCATGGGACGCTATGACATCAATAGGGATTTCTAAACACTTAATAGGACAGGCGGACATAATATTTGGTTTTAATATAGGTGAATGAAATAATTTTTCCTATTATATTTTCTATATATATATAAAGTAAATTTTTATAAAGGTTATATTTGGCTGTATTATATTGGTTGTTAGGTAATGAAATTTATAAATAATAGTTGAAATGAGACTGAAAACAAAATAAATGGAAATTGAAAATTTTAGAACTTAAGTTTCGGGGTTTTGAAATTTCTTTCAATTGATTTTGGAATATAATAACAATATTATTAGAAGTATTTACTGATATAAATATTTCAATATAATTTGAGAGAATTGTTTTAAAAAAAGATTTTTTTGAATAGAAATAAATCCTGTACTCCCCTCTCGGTCGCTGGAAAATAATTTCGGTGATGAGTGCGCGCATCATCGACTTTCATTTTCGAGTTTCTTAGTGGGAAGGCCACTGTAGTAGTTTTAATGCAGATTTATTTTGATGAACAAATGTAAATTTTAAATTGTTTTAAATATAATTGGATATATAAATACATTTATCTATTATTTTAAAATGATTTGAAATTTAACTCGGTATTTAGTTCTTAAGTTTCCATTTATTAATAGTTTCAATTATTGTAGTGAATTGGAACGTAGGTAATTAATAATTGACACCTCTAAAGGAAATAAGAGATTTAATGCTAAGTTATAAATTAAATAAAAATAAAATTTGAAATTGTAACTTATAAGACAAAGGATAAAATTATTGAACAATGAATTAATTAAAAGAAATGAGAAAACTTGTATAACTTTCAGTTACATTCTTAAAGCATATATATATATATAACTTACCAAATATTAAAAGTTAAAATGTTAAAGAGTTGTAATGGAAAATTTTACAAGTACACTTATGTAATGAAAGGTTCAATAAATTTCGTTTATTAATATAAGAATTGATGTTATAGTGTTATAAACTTAAGTTGTAATTGAAAGTTATCACAATTAAATATAATAGGTAAGCATAAAATAAATAAATGAAATTGAGAAATGAATAAATGTAAAGTAATAAAAAGAAACATACATGACCTGAATAAATGGAAATGAATAAATTGTAAGTAATAAATGAAAAGAAAAAAATTTGAAATGAAATTAATAAGAACAAACTTAATCTGTTGTTTGAAATCGTTGTTTGTTTAGTTTATGGTTGTTTGGGCAAGGATACTCTAAAATTGTTTGGATAAATAAATAATTTATTTAGTTTCATCTAAGACTGTTGAGTAAATGGTGCACCAAGTAGTTTATTTTTCATTATGTGCAATTTAAAGTTGAACCCGAACAACTATTTGTTTTGTTTGATATGAAGGAATGATTGATATGTGTTGATTCTGTGTGATGGTTGTATGCCTGGGTGCAAGTGATTGATGTTTATATTGGTTTGTTTGTTTATGGTTGAAACAACTTTAAATATTTCATTTTATATAATTGTTAACCCTTTTTGATTATATAAGTGAAATGAAGGTTATGTAAGCAATTGCTACTGATTTGGTTTCATAATATAAGCGTAAATTGCCCGACAAATAGGTGCGTTTTCGGATTACGGTTTATAGCGTTATTATATCGATTTTCCCGTGTTGGGATATATTATTTTAAAAAATATATGTTATATATTGTTATATTTGATAATATATTTTCTCCCGTGCCTCTCCGTACAAAGGAGACTCTGCCGAAATTTTTCAAAAATTTTGGACTTAGAATATTTTTGTAAATGTTTCCAAACTTTATTAATTTGAGTATAAAAGATTTAATGATTATAAATTGGTATATTTTATTTAAATTGATTAATTTTGTAAATTTATTTGTTATAAATTTAATATTTTAAATAAGATATTATTCATTTAATTCTTCTTTTCCCTTCTTCCATTTTGAGTACGAAAAGTTTTGAGTGGGGGAGAGTGTAACGACCCGTAAAAATTCGATAATTAAAATTGTTAATTAAATAAGATTTTGAAATTAATATTAAAGAAAATAAAAATTTGTGAATTTTTTATAAGGTTGTGTTGTAATAATGGAAATAACTAAGAGGAAACGTACAAGGTTAATTTAAGTTAATAATTAATGAACTTGAATGAAATTCTAATTAAATAAAATAATTTAAATGTATGACTTGGTTTTAAGTGGAATATGAGGAAGAAAATGTAACTAGTGAATTAATGTGTGGAATAATATAATAGGTGGTAATTAGTTGGGAAGAATGAACATATAAGATAATTAAATGTACTTAAATGATAATTAATATAATAACGGATAACGTGAATGTAAATTAAAATGGTAACATACATTTACTTATAAGGTAGTAATTGGTGTAAATAAAAGCATGAGACCAAGTAAATAAATTTATTGAGAATATTAATTGTAACTGAATGTAGATTTAAAGTAATAATGTTAATGCAAGGTAAGCAATGCTAATTAAAGTCAATAATAGATGAATGGTAAGGATGTAATCTAAGCTAAATTTTCGATAGATTGAATATGATTAAGATAAATTGAAATTATATAAATGTGTAACTTGGGTCTGTAAACAATAAACTTATAAATGCAGTTAAAAGTAAACGATGGCAATAATAATGTGTTGCCCGTTTATTTAGTGTATTAATTGAAATGAGAAATCAAATTTTAATAAAATTGGAAATCAATCAGAGTTAAATGAACCTTAATGTTATATAAATGAGAATTAATGCAATAACTAATTTAGTACAAATAAATTTATGGAACCAATGGTAAGATCTTAACTGATTGTAATTAATAATTGGAGATAATGTCAATTCCATTTATAATATGACTCTTGGTTGATGTAAAGATTGTAAATCAAGATTTATTAATTTATTTGAATGTAAATTTTAGTGATTGGGTTTATTTCAAATAAATGAAATTAAATATCTAGATATTACATTAATTGAAATTAAGATAAAATTTGTGAATAATAATGTAATAAACCATGAACCAGTGTTAATTTCATCCGTTGGATAATAATGAAATGAATAGTAGAATGAAAAAGAATTTAACAGAAATTTGGAAAATTTAATTTATAATTTCTGAATTTAATGAAATAGTGTTTAATACTGAAATTGATAAATTTATCTACTCTAATTTGACATTTAAATTTGGGTAAATTAGTGTAAATAATTTAAAATTTTAAAAACGATGAAATTTGTTAATTATAGAGTTGAAATTGAAAATTTAATTAATTTATCTATTTATTTATTTAATGTAAAAATAGCCATTTTGGCCACTGACTCGGATTTTGACAAGACCAGTTTCATCGGATCCGTAACGGTGAATTATTATAGAATTTCAAGTTTCGTAACGATTGGACTTGTCGTCTGATCGTACGAACGTGAAATGCTTTGAAATCAATAAAATTGAAATCAATTTGAAATAATTTGATTTTAGCATAACTTCTTCATACGATGGGATTTGAACTTGAAACCTGTTTCATTGCATATAAAATATTTTAAAATATCTATTTTGACATATGGGTTGACCAAGTTTCGTTACGGAGTCGAAACGGGCTTTTTCGGGCCATTTTATCGTTCAACGCGTATATCAATTAGATTCGATCTATTCTATTTTCAGCCTGCCTATTTATACCCTGTTATAAACTGAAATGACCCGACTTCCAAAACACCAGAAAGTCGCATCGCTAATAAGAAAGAAAGGGATAGAAAAGAGAAAGAAAGAGAAGAAGAAGAAATAACACATCAGAATCTAAACAGTGGAACGAATAAATTATATTAATAAAATAAAATATTACATAGTTTACAACCACTATCAGAGTACACAGATAATACAACACATACTAGACAGTTATAAACACCTGTCTAGTATTTACAACACAATACAATTCAGGGACAACACATAACACTTAGCGGAATACTATATATCTAACGCAGAAGACTCCTGCTCCATTGCTCCTCCAATATTCGTCAATGCAAAGCTGAATCCCATGGCTACTCGTAAAGATTTGAGTACCCAAGAGTTTAAGAAAACAAAAAACAAACTCCGAGTCAGACATGGGTCTAGTGTGAGTAACAGGTTAAAGTTGCTTAACTTTAAAAACCTTTTGAAAAGAAAGGTATCACGTAAGACTTCCCACACATAAACATGGAAAAGTTTTTACCTTACGCTAACCAAAACATTTGATAGGAAATCCAGTGATATTATAATCTGTCTAGGGTTTTCAAGTAAATATGAAATAGCCGAAATTGTTACATGATTAAATTCCAGCTACTAGCCACAAAAGTGGGTAATAAAATCAAAACCGTCGGCACTTATTGGATTTTGGATTCCATACAATGACAGGGCTACTGGGGTACCGTCCGTCACAGTACGTGGCCTAGATCAACGTACCGAGGAGTACGCCCGCTCCCCTGCAACACAAAGCCGGACCCATTCCTTACTGAACAGTTCCGAACAAGACAACCCCACAGTTGGTGCGCAATTCCAACCGCCCACACAGCCGAATAAAAAGGGACCTCTAGACAGGGGATAATCTTGCTCTCCAGTAGGAGCTACCCACGAAGCCTTATTGCACCTCCCCTGTTTTAGCCATTCCCGGTTGATGAGCCTTGAGGCTACGATTACCTTTAGAGAACACATCTCATAGAATGCTCATCGCCCACCTGATGATGTGCCGAAAGCATTCAATCCATACAAGTTCGTTCCGGGTTCAAACGAAGCCGAAGGCATTATCTCGTTACACTCGTATTGGAATCACTCTCAAAGTTAACGATGATAACCCTGGCACTCAGAATCTCCATCTCGAGCCTATAAGTACTATTTCCGTCAAACTCATCACAGAATCACCTCTAGAGTTATACTGACTAATAGTCCTTACACCTCGAATCTTCACTCTTCACATAAGATTCACGAGCTATCGTTAATTTGGATCGATGTGGTTTTCGGATTTCCAAATATGGAAACCCGATCCCGGTCTCATCGAAATCCAAAGCGTGTCTTTTAGGTCCAAGTTGTTTTAGGGTTTAAAACAATTCAATTACATTATCTATATACACACAGATAGATAATTTACAGATTCAAAACAGATAATCATCATTATCATAGCAATAGATAATCCATATTATCACTATCAAAAGATAATCCATATCATCATGCAACCAATGCATCCATATCAATCAACATTACTAATCTCATAGTTGAGATTTCCAAACCATTCAAGGCAACCAATATTATCCATTTATAAGCAACGACTTATAATCATATTATCTATAATTAATTTAAAATGAATTAAATTAATTACATCATCTCTAATTAATTTAAAATGAATTAAATTAATTACTTACACAATATAAATCTTGCTTACATCATCATTAATTAATTACAATTTAATTAATTAACTAACCTCTAATTATTATCTTAATTAATCATCCCTGATTAAATACACTTCAGTTATTTTCACAAAATTAATTACTCTAAACCAAAAACAGTAATTAACCTTTAATTACTTCATAAATTTGTTAACTATAATTAATTACATTAAACCTTAATTAATTATAATTTGTTAATTACCCTTAATTACTTATTATTGTTAATTAATCTTAATTAACCAATCTTAATCACTTCATTAATTATATTAATTAATGATCCTGAATTATATTTAATTAATTACTCAATTGAATTAATTACTTTCAGTAATTAATCTCACTTAAACCATAATTATTAATCACATTTGATTAATTAACTGCCCTTAATTACTTATCAAATTAATTATTCCTTAATTAATTCCTGAATTAATCTCTTGATTAATTATACAAAATAATTTAATCTAAATTATTTCCACAATCCCAACATCATCCATTAATTACATCCAGTAATTAATTTTAATTACTTCACTGATTAAATCCATTAATTACATTAAGTAATTATTATCAAATCCAATGTTTAAAATTAATTAAACTTAATTAATTAATTTAAACCAATCTCAATAAACTCCATTAATTACATTAAGTAATTAATGTCTTAATTACTTTCATTTAAGTAATTAACTTAAACAAATTTCACAATTCATTATCATTAATTAATTAATCTAATTAATTATTAAAAATTAATCATATTAATTAATTGTTAAATTATCTTAAGTTAGTGACCATCATTAACCATTAACTCTTTAATTACTTTTCTTTAATTACTCCTTAATTAACTCTAATTTAAATTAATCCAAATTGTTAATTATAAATTAAATAAATAAGTCACTCCTTAATTATCTTATTTATTTAATTATTAAAACACCTTGATAATTTCTAAGATAAACCACTCCTTATTAATAATTTTATTAATATTAAAGTGTACTTAGAACATTGCATTTTAAAATTTAAATTTAAATTCCATTTTGAATCTAAAATTCAAAATGGTATTTATTTAAGTATAAACCAAATTTAGATTCCATTTAAGATCCTTTAAAATAAATGTAAATAACATTTATTACTTTCATTTAAAACTTAAATAGGATAAGTCTTTAACTAATTTGCTTAATTTCATTTAAAATTAAGTTTTAAAGTACATTACCATTTAAATTTCAAATTTCAGTTATCAAATCATTTAACTTTCTTTTATAAACTTTTTATAATGTCTTCATTCAAAAGGAAAATCAAATTAAAATATTTGTTTGAAAACAAATTTACTTCTAAATAAAAAGAAATTAAATTTAAACTTGTTTGAAAACATTCAAATTTTAAAACTTATTCAAATATCCAGTTTTAAAATTCAATACATTTAAAACAATTCTTTATTTAAAATTATTTGAATTAAACTTGAATTAAACTTTTGATTTGAACCTTGATTTTAAAACTCTTTATTTAAAATACGAATTCATTTTTAAAACCTGAAGATTCAAAAATCTTAAGAAAACTGAACATAAATTTAAATTCAAACTGCTGTTTAGAATCAGGATTCAGATTTCAAAATGAAATTTAAATTTCCAGAAAAACTGTCAGGTTTCATATTTTCTTATTTTAAAACTGAAAACCACTTTTAAATTTTAAAAACTTATAAGATTCAAACTCTTTGAAACTATAATACATTCTACAGATTCAAACTTGTTTAAATATTGCCATTACAGCTTATTCATTTTAAATTTGATTTAAATTTAAACCTTCAGACAGTTTTTACAGAAAACTGTATTATTACAAATTACCTGAGCCAACATAATGATGCATCGGGTCATCAGACCAATATCTTCGGGCAAACACAGCAAATACTCGAGTATTACTTCGAGTTCAAAATTCTACAGTACCCAATTTCATCAATACTCAAATTTTTTGCACGGTGCACGTGCACCGTACCTCCAGTCACCATCACCCACCTCCGACGACTTCCAATCATCGACAATCAAACCCACGATCAACCTCCACCATCAGTTCTTCACTCCACAACCTAAAATCGAATTCGAGATGCCTTGCTCAAATCTTGAAACATCAGAAAACAGGTTTCACCCCGAAACCTGTAACACCCTCATCCTCCACCTTTTGACCACCGGAATGGCAGCGACTCCGGCAACGAGTTCATCCATCAACCTACTATCATCCCCCAGAATCTCAATCAACTCGATCACTTCTACAGGTAACACTGACCAAACTAAATTACCTAACTCAACTAGGGCTTCAGGAAGAAAATCACCACCACTGTCTTCATGTTGATTTGCATCAACACCTAATAATTTTCCTGGCATCAATGACCGCTCCTCCACATGCCAGAAGAACCCCGACCATTACATTTGCCCAGATACCCCAAAAACTCAAAAATTCCCTATACAGTTCAACATATAACAGCACAATACCCCTCTCCACTAAAAATCCCAATTTTCGTTCTAAAAATCAAGTTTTGATCTAGGTATTTAATTCTTAATACTGAATTTATAATTTATTCAATATAAATTTTCACATATTTAAACTTGATTAATCAAATTCTGGTTTACAAAGATGTTTACAAGTTATTCTAACTTAACTAATATCTTAAACTAAAGCTTATCATAAACAAATAAGTTTGATTTAATCTAAGTTGAATCAGAGGCACAAATCTATAGATTTTGAATTTAAAACAAAACCCGAACATATGATCTATATAAAAATAGAAAGTACCTTCGGAAATCACAAGCATATTATAGTCAGAGCATATTTCATTCAAATATGCATTCAACACATTTTATCACAGAGGTTTAACATGCAACTTATTTATAATTTAAACTTTAAGCAAACAGAAATGTTACTCACCTTAACCTGATGGGCAGAGCAATGCATTTGAAAAAAACTTATGCTTTTAAAAACTTTGAGTTGTTTGGGTTGCTTGAGTAAAAAAAACTGGAAGGCTTATCACTGAGTTCTTGCATGCATACTTTATGAAACTCCAGATTTTTGAAGTAATGCAGGTCTTCAGATTTTAATATGGTGACAGGTTGGGTTTTAAGATTCCAGATTTGCAGGGAAATGATTTGCAATGTGCAGGTGCTACTTGAAAAAAATATGCAGGCTTCAAATAAATTTGCTTTTAAACTTGAAGATGTGGAGGCTGTTTTGATTCAAGCTTCAGATTTTGAAAAATGCAAGCATGCTTTGTTTTGAATTTAAAAGTGGATTCGAAGATGATTTCAGAAATTTTGGTTCTAAGAGAAGTGTTTATTTCAGATTTGTTTTCCATTATCTACTTAGCTTTATATTTTGAAAAGAATAAGATGGAAGAGGATTTGTTTATAAAAACTGAAAAAAAATAAAAGAAAAACCTAAATTCAATTTTTTGACACTTGTAAAGAAGTTAACATTTGTCACTTTGTCGAGTTTATGGATTAACACTTGTTCTTCTAATTAGTATAATGTTTACATTTGTATTTAATGTTAATTTGTTATAATTATGTTAACTTATATTTTAATTAGATGTTTAATATAAGATATATGAAAATCCATGTTTAAATAAATTAGTTAACATGTATTTATTTACATGTATATAAATTTTAAAATGAATAAATCAAATTTAACTTATAAAATGAAACTTATACAAATAATTCAAGATCAAAACAAATTAAAAACATTTACACTTTAGATTTCAAAGCTTTGAATTCAAGTTCAAATTAAATTTTGAAACCAAGTTTATTTACAAATATAACTACACAATTAAATTTTGAAAAAAAAATATTTTTCTTAAAAATTTATTTGTTAAAACAATGTATTATTATATATTAAAAATATCAACATTTGATAACCATAAATAACTTATTAAAAGAAATTGTTTCTTTGTTCATAAATTATTTATTTTATTCAATTATATCCAAATAAACCTTATTGATATTTATTTAAATTTAAACTTGAGTTAAACATATTTTAAATCATTCAAATAATTTACCTTATGTATTTAAAACCATATTTATTTATTAAATAACCTTTAAAAAGTTTAACTTTTTAAATAAAATCATAATTCACAATTTACTAAAGATATAATTTTTTTTTATTGAAAACAGGATTCATTTATTTATCAGATTAAAACAAGATCTATTTACAATACATACAATATTCTGTATATACTATAAATAGTAAACAATTTATCAGATTTAAAAAGATAAAATCTTATCAATTAAATATTTATTTAATAGGATTATTAAATTAATTCAAATCTTATTACAAAGATTATCAAATTAATTTAATTTAATTTCAGATTATTAAATTGATATTGCTTCAAAATTCCGGGTCATCACATTCCTCCCTCCTTAAAAGAATTTCGTCCCCGAAATTTAAAACAAAAGTAATTTAGTAATCTATTTAAAAGATTAAATTTTAAAACACAAGCATATACCAATGATATGCTAACAACATAGCAACCAATTCATCCAATCAATCAAATCTAATTATCCAGAAAAATTCTGGATAGAACTTCCACGAGTTTCCCCAGTAAAAATATCGGAATACTCACTCTATAGATTCCAAACAATCAATACTACTAAGCTACAGAGCCTACTAATCTATATCTACAGAACTAGACAACATATTAGACTACAGACGAGTCTGACTCAACAACCAACCTCTATAACTGCTGGTTCTAAAACCAGAGATAGACCATATACGTACTCCCTCAGTGATACGTGAAACTCATCGAATCCAAGTTGTCCAAACTGACAATTCGATCCTGAAAACCAAATACTGATCCAACCAAAACACAGATGAGATCCAAAACATCACTGGGCTAACTTTCCAGTCTTACTCAAAACTTATAGCTACTGAATCAGAGAAAACTCCAACAACAACGAAGTCTCCAACTTCGAATTCCAAATTCCTCCGTTCCCTATCCACAAAAGTCTTCGGATGATCCTGGGCTTCCAACATCCAAACTGATCAGCTTAACCCTTGCTTATTCCTCTAGAAACAATCAGAACCAAAAACAACCCAACATAATAATCTCCTCAGGATCAATCCAAAACCAAAACACAACTCTACTCCATAACTAGCAGAAGGCTGAACTTACTTCTCCTTATCCGGAAAAGACAATCAGTAATACTTCCAAACTGCTTCCGCTGCACAACTCTGATCCGAAGTAGATAAGAAAATACTGATGAAGAATACAAGCACAAACTGGACATCACTTCCCAGAAATATGGTTCAACCGATCCATAAAAGAAAACTTAGAAATTCCTCCAAAACTGAGTTGCTTCATCAAATTCCATCTCTAGGAATCATTCTCAACTAAACAGGACCACCGGTACCACTCCTGGAATACTAGTTGATAAGAAAATTCGATCTCCAGATGTGAACAAATCTCTGTCTTCCCAGAAGACATCCAGAAAAATTTCTAACAATCCAAAAGAACTCTCAAACAATCGCAAGTCACTTTTGCGATCAACCCAGATAAATTTCCAAAGAAAACTGTTCTCTCTTTACCAAACAGAACAACTTACACTGGTCTAGTCAATCCATTGAAGAAACAGATTCACTCTGCAGCTTCTGAACTCCGTCTTCAGAAAAATTACTCAGCTAAGACCTCTCTGTCGGCTCACAGAACACTCCGTGCTGTATTACTGACACAAATGCCAAACTTCCTAATCCAAAGCTCTTTGAGAAACTCGGACTTCAAATCCAACCACAACATCCTGTTGATTTCAGTCACAACATCGAAGCAGAATACTTCCAAAACTTGTTCCAAAGAAAACATCTTCGAAAACAATCCATAGTCACTGCATCTCATCACGCAGTTACAACTTCCTGAGGTATCAAAATACCATCACTTGCTCCAGCCCAATCGAATAGATCCAAACTCTGCTCACCAAACTCTGCACTTCAAAGACGACTCCGAACCTTAACAGGTTTCCTTCAGAGATCGATGAAATCTTTACTCCAAGCTAAACTCACTCGAGACAGTATTAGGTCTACAGTCTCGACAGATACACTCCCAACCTCAAACATACAAACTCCAACCAATGGTAGTAATCGTGTTACAAACACTACTACCTCATCTACCTTTATAACCTATATTGGAAAACCTGAACAGGTAACCCAACAGATAGATAGAAATAGATAAATATATATAATTATATTAAAATTACAAATACGCTCTCTCAAGATAAACCCCACTCCAGAGCCTAGGTATTCACTCAACCTAATGCTCTGATACCACTGAAACGACCCGACTTCCAAAACACCAGAAAGTCACATCGCTAATAAGAAAGAAAGGGATAGAAAAGAGAAAGAAAGAGAAGAAGAAGAAACAACACATCAGAATCTAAACAGCGGAACGAATAAATTATATTAATAACATAAAATATTACATAGTTTACAACCACTATCAGAGTACACAGATAATACAATACATACTAGACAGTTATAAACACCTGTATAGTATTTACAACACAATACAATTCAGAGACAACACATAACACACAGCGGAATACTATATATCTAATGCAGAAGCCTCCTGCTCCATTGCTCCTTCAATATTCGTCAAAGTAACCTGAATCCCTTGACTACTCGTAAAAATTTGAGTACCCAAGAGTTTAAGAAAACAAAGAATAAACTTCGGCTCGGACATGGGTCTGGTGTGAGTAACAGGTTAAAGTTTCTTAATTTTAAAAACCTTTTGAAAAGAAAGGTATCACGTAAGGCTTCCCACACATAAACATGGAAAAGTTTTTACCTTACGCTAACCAAAACATTTGATACGAAATCCAGTGATATTATAATAGGTCTAGGGTTTTCAAGTAAACATGTCATAGCCGAAATTGTTACATGATTAAATTCCAGCTACTAGCCACAAAAGTGGGTAATATAATCAAAACCGTTGGCACTTATTGGATTTTGGATTCCATACAATGGCAGGGCCACTAGGGTATCGTCCCTCACATTACGTGGCCTAGATCAACGTACCGAGTAGTACGCCCGCTCCCCTGCAACACAAGGCCGGATGCATTCCTTACTGAACAGTTCCGAACAAGACAATCCCGTAGTTGGTGCGCAATTCCAACCACCCACACAGCTGAATAAAAATGGACCTCTAGACAGGAGAAAATCTTGCTCTCCAGTGGGAGCTACCCACGAAGCCTTGCAGCACCTCCCCTGTTTTAGCCATTCCTGGTTGATGAGGCTTGAGGCTACGATTACCTTTAGAGAACACATCTCTTAGAATGCTCATCGTCACCTGATGATGTGCTGAAAGCATTCAATCCATACAAGTTCGTTCTGGGTTCGAACGAAACCGAAAGCATTATCTCGTTACACTCGTATTGGAATCACCCTCAAAGTTAACGACGATAACCCTTGCACTCTGAATCTCCATCTCGAGCCTATAAGTACTATTTCCGTCAAACTCATCACGGAATCACCCCCAGGGTTATACTGACTAATAGTCCTTACACCTCGAATCTTCACTCTTCACATAAGATTCACGACCTATCGTTAATTTGGATCGATGTGGTTTTCGGATATCCAAATATGGAAACCCGATCCCGGTCTCATCGAAATCGAAAGCGTGTCTTTTAGGTCCAAGTTGTTTTAGGGTTTAAAACAATTCAATTACATTATCTATATACACACAGATAGATAATTTACAGATTCATAACAGATAATCATCATTATCATAACAATAGATAATCCATATTATCACTATCAAAAGATAATCCATACCATCATGCAACAATGCATCCATATCAATCAACATTGCTAGTCACATAGTTGAGATTTCCAAACCATTCAAGGCAATCAATATTATCCATTTATAAGCAATGACTTATAATCATATTATCTATAATTAATTTAAAATGAATTAAATTAATTACAACATCTCTAATTAATTTAAAATGAATTAAATTAATTACTTACACAATATAAATCTTGCTTACATCATCATTAATTAATTACAATTTAATTAATTAACTAACCTCTAATTATTATCTTAATTAATCATCCCTGATTAAATATACTTCAATTCTTTTCACAAAATTAATTACTATAAACCAAAAACAGTAATTAACCTTTAATTACTTCATAAATTAGTTAACTATAATTAATTACATTAAACCTTAATTAATTATAATTAATTAATCACCCTTAATTACGTATTAATGATTAATTAATCTTAATTAACCAATCTTAATTACTTCATTAATTATATTAATTAATGATCCTTAATTATATTTAGTTAATTACTCAATTAAATTAATTACTTTCAGTAATTAATCTCACTTAAACCATAATTATTAATCACATTTGATTAATTAACTGCCCTTAATTACTTATCAAATTAATTATTCCTTAATTAATTCCTGAATTAATCTCTTGATTAATTATACAAAATAATTTAATCTATTATTTCCATAATCCCAACATCATCCATTAATTACATCCAATAATTATCTTTAATTATTTCACTGAGTAAATCCATTAATTACATTAAGTAATTATTATCAAATCCAATGTTTAAAATTAATTAAACTTAATTGATTAAACTTAATTAATTAATTTAAACCAATCTCAATAAACTCCATTAATTACATTAAGTAATTAATGTCTTAATTACTTTCATTTAAGTAATTAACTTAAACAAATTTCACAATTTATTATCATTAATTAATTAATCTAATTAATTATTAAAAATTAATCATATTAATTAATTGTTAAATTATCTTAAGTTAATGACCATCATTAACCATTAACTCTTTAATTACTTTTCTTTAATTACTCCTTAATTAACTCTAATTTAAATTAATCCAAATTGTTAATTATAAATTAAATAAATAAGTCACTCCTTAATTATCTTATTTATTTAATTATTATAACACGATAATTTCTAAGATAAACCATTCCTTATTAATAATTTTATTAATATTAAAGTGTACTTAGAACGTTGCATTTTAAAATTTAAATTCAAATTCCATTTTGAATCTAAAATTCAAAATGGTATTTATTTAAGTATAAACCAAATTTAGATTCCATTTAAAATCCTTTAAAATAAATGTAAATAACATTTATTACTTTCATTTAAAACTTAAATAGGATAAGTCTTTAACTAATTTGCTTAATTTCATTTAAAATTAAGTTTTAAAGTACATTACCATTTAAATTTCAAATTTCAGTTATCAAATCATTTAACTTTCTTTTATAATCTTTTTATAATGTCTTCATTCAAAAGGAAAATCAAATTAAAATATTTGTTTGAAAACAAATTTACTTCTAAATAAAAAAAATTTAGATTTAAACTTGTTTGAAAACATTCAAATTTTAAAACTTATTCAAATATCCAGTTTTTAAATTCAATACATTTGAAACCATTCTTTATTTAAAATTATTTGAATTAAACTTGAATTAAACTTTTGATTTGAACCTTGATTTTAAAACTCTTTATTTAAAATACAAATTCATTTTTAAAACCTGAAGATTCAAAAATCTTAAGAAAACTGAACATAAATTTAAATTCAAACTGCTGTTTAGAATCAAGATTTCAAAATGAAATTTAAATTTCCAGAAAAACTGTCAGGTTTCATATTTTCTTATTTTAAAACTGAAAACCACTTTTAAATTTTAAAAACTTATAAGATTCAAACTCTTTGAAACTATAATACATTCTACAGATTCAAACTTGTTTAAATATTGCCATTACAGCTTATTCATTTTAAATTTGATTTAAATTTAAACCTTCAGACAGTTTTTACAGAAAACTGTATTATTACAAATTACCCGAGCCAACATAATGATGCTTCGGGTCATCAGACCAATATCTTCGGGCACACACAGCAAATACTCGAGTATTACTTCGAGTTCAAAATTCTACAGTACCCAATTTCATCAATACTCAAAATTTTTGCACGGTGCACGTGCACCGTACCTCCAGTCACCATCACCCACCTCCGACGACTTCCAATCATCGACAATCAAACCCACGATAACCTGCACCATTAGTTCTTCACTCCACAACCTAAAATCGAATTCGAGATGCCTTGCTCAAAACCTGAAACATCAGAAAACAGGTTTCACCCCCAAACCTGTAACACCCCCATCCTCCACCTTTTGACCACCGGAATGGCAGCGACTCCGGCAACGAGTTCATCCATCAACCTACTATCATCCCCCAGAATCTCAATCAACTCGATCACTTCTACAGGTAACACCGACCAAAACTAAATTACCTAACTCAACTAGGGATTCAGGAAGAAAATCATCACCACTGCCTTCATGTTGATTTGCATCAACACCTAATATTTTTCCTGGCATCAATGACTGCTCCTCCACATGCCAGAAGAACCCCGACCATTACATTTGCCCAGATCCCCCAAAAACTCAAAAATTCCCTATACAGTTCAACACATAACAGCACAATACCCCTCTCCACTAAAAATCCCAATTTTTTTCTAAAAATCAAGTTTTGATCTTGGTATTTAATTCTTAATACTGAATTTATAATTTATTCAATATAAATTTTCACATATTTAAACTTGATTAATCAAATTCTGGTTTACAGAGATGTTTACAAGTTATTCTAACTTAACTAATATCTTAAACTAAAGCTTATCATAAACAAATAAGTTTGATTTAATCTAAGTTGAATCAGAGGCACAAACCTATAGATTTTGAATTTAAAACAAAACCCGAACATATGATCAATATAAAACTAGAGAGTACCTTTGGAAATCACAAGCATATTATAGTCAGAGCATATTTCATTCAAATATGCATTCAACACATTTTATCACAGATATTTAACATGAAACTTATTTATAATTTAAACTTTAATCAAACAGAAATGTTACTCACCTTAACCTGATGGGCAGAGCAATGCATTTGAAAAAACTTGTGCTTTTAAAAACTTTGAGTTGTTTGGGTTGCTTGAGTAAAAAAAACTGGAAGGCTTATCACTGAGTTCTTGCATGCATACTTTATGAAACTCCAGATTTTTGAAATAATGCAGGTCTTCATATTTTAATATGGTGACAGGTTGGGTTTTAAGATTCCAGATTTGCAGGGAAATGATTTGCAATGTGCAGGTGCTACTTGAAAAAAATATGCAGGCTTCAAATAAATTTGCTTTTAAACTTGAAGATGTGGAGGCTGTTTTGATTCAGGCTTCAGATTTTGAAAAATGCAAGCATGCTTTGTTTTGAATTTAAAAGTGGATTCGAAGATGATTTCAGAAATTTTGGTTCTAAGAGAAGTGTTTATTTCAGATTTGTTTTCCATTGTCTACTTAGCTTTAGATTTTGAAAAGAATAAATGGAAGAGGATTTGTCTATAAAAACTAAAAATAAATAAAAGAAAAACCTAAATTCAATTTTTTGACACTTGTAAAGAAGTTAACATTTGTCACTTTGTCGAGTTTATGGATTAACACTTGTTCTTCTAATTAGTATAATGTTTACATTTGTATTTAATGTTAATTTGTTATAATTATGTTAACTTATATTTTAATTAGATGTTTAATATAAGATATATGAAAATCCATGTTTAAATAAATTAGTTAACATGTATTTATTTACATGTATATAAATTTTAAAATGAATAAATCAAATTTAACTTATAAAATGAAACTTATACAAATAATTCAAAATCAAAACAAATTAAAAACATTTACACTTTAGATTTCAAAGCTTTGAATTCAAGTTCAAATTAAATTTTGAAACCAAGTTTATTTACAAATATAACTACACAATTAAATTTTGAAAAAAAAATTATTTTTGTTAAAATTTATTTGTTAAAACAATGTATTATTATATATTAAAAATATCAACATTTGATAACCATAAATAACTTATTAAAAGAAATTGTTTCTTTATTCATAAATTATTTATTTTATTCAATTATATCCAAATAAACCTTATTGTTATTTATTTAAATTTAAACTTGAGTTAAACATATTTTAAATCATTCAAATAATTTACCTTATGTATTTAAAACCATATTTATTTATTAAATAACCTTTAAAAAGTTTAACTTTTTAATTAAAATCATAATTCACAATTTACTAAAGATATTTTTTTTTATAGAAAACAGGATTCATTTATTTATCAGATTAAAACAAGATCTATTTACAATATATACAATATTCTATATATACTATAAATAGTAAACAATTTATCAGATTTAAAAAGATAAAATCTTATCAATCAAATATTTATTTAATAGGATTATTAAATTAATTCAAATCTTATTACAAAGATTATCAAATTAATTTAATTTAATTTCAGATTATTAAATTGATATTGCTTCAAAATTCTAGGTCATCACATAAACCCTAGTCTACCTCTATTCCTCATTATGTCCGTTCTATTAGCTCCTCTTTCCAATGGCTGCAAACTCTAATTCCCAAATATAATTCCAAATCAAATCCAAAGCCAAAATTTCAAACTCTACAAACCCTATCGAATTTTATACGGATTTGAAGCTCTCGAAGAGCGTATTTCAATTCTGCTATTCGTTTTTCGATCCGAGTTTTCGTTTGACCGGGATTGCTCGAAACAGTTATGGCCATCCATAGGTGGTTTTTGATTGGCGACCGATCGTCTTTTCATGGGTACCGTTGCGTAGAAGAGATCGAGGGGATGTCACCTAGGTGGTTTGTAGGGGATGTTAACGGCTAGATTGACGAGATTAATTCGATTAGGGTTGAAACCCTAGGGGCGGATGTGCGTTTATCAAGAGAGGGGAGGTGTGGACAGTCGTCGCGACCTTGGGGGGAGCCGGGGAGGCGGTGTAGCGAAGTCAGGGGGTGTGCGGCGTGGCGCGCTGTGGGTGTAGACGCAAGACCGAAATGGTTGAACGGCGGCCAGAACGTTGCAGTTAGGGTTCGTACGTGTTTGGGTCTGGGCTTTTCACGTGCGTGTTGGCTGTATGATGAAGATGCTTGCGTGGAAATATTTTGGGTGAGTGTTGTTTTTCCTATTTTTAATTTTGATTTTTGATTTCAAGTCTTTTAATTCGAATATCTTTCGCGTGCGATATCCAATTTACGCACAGTTTCTTTTGTTAGACTGTTTTCAAATTCCGGATATTTTGACGCTGGTTTGAACGAATTCTGAGACTATGCAAATTTTGGGTTTAAATTGAATTTAGATTCAATTTAAATTCAAAGGTGAGTGTTTTAACCCACTCACAACTTTTAAAATTTCTTATGTTTGTTAAATTAATTTTTGGTGTGATTTGAAATTTATTTATTGCTATTTGGTATATTTTTATCATCATTCCAGTTAAATTTTAATTTATTGAATTAAATTGTTATTTAATTTATCATTGCATATAAACTGCTAGTTAGATAGATTGTTTAATTTATTATTGAATATAGACTGGCAGTAATTACCTGTTATTTATTATATGCTCTATATTGATGTTATTGTTTAAATCAAATGATGATTGTAATAAATGGTTGATGATTGATATTGGATGAATGGATGTTGTATTTTATATTGTTTTAAACTGCAAATTTGTTATGCACTTTATTTCATTCGGGATTGCAGTTTGAAATGATATATAACCGTATTTTTATTTTAAATTACGGATTGAAATGATAAATATATGTATCACTAAACCATTGGGTAGAAAATTATATACATACACTGTGGTCTATATATAACAATATTTTGAAATGATTTTCTATGGTTTGTAAAGAAATATATGATTTTTGGAGATATTGATTTGGATATTTTGTAAAGGTTCTTTTATAGCTAAATCCTTGGTTTAAGCTATGAATAAAATTTGTTTAAAGTATAAAATAAGATTAATAATAAAGTTTGATTTTATTAAAATATAACATGGATAAGGATTTACTTAAATTATATTTTAATATAGAGTTTATATTGATTTTTATAAATCAAGGTTGAGAAGATAGTTTGAAATTGATTGAGATTTTATCTAATTAAGAACTATATTTAATAAGAATCCAATTGGAACTTAATTTAAAAGAATACGGTTTTATAATTAAATTCGGGTTTAAGGTGATTAAGTGAATAAATTGAGGAATATTCAGTCTTGAAATTTGAAGTTTTACTCAAAGGATATTGGTTTTAGTAAGCAAATATTTCAAAACTAAAGAATAGTAAAACTGAAATTTGTATATAAATGAATTATAAAATTTAGTTTTGAAATATTGATATTTAAGCTTTGAAATATATTAAATTTAGAAATCTAGAAATTCGGGTTGTTTTGGAATTGATTTTTGAAAATTAAAGAAGTTATTTTGGTTATATAATGTATTTTAAATATTAAAACCACATCAGTGGTGGAAGTTACGAGTTTCGAGGTAGTATAAATTGAAAGGGTTATATTTCTAGCATTTTGATTTCGAAGTGTTGTAATGTTGAAAATGTTATGATTTTTTGAAAAGGATATATTTGAAATAAAATGATATTATATTGATTTGGGTTTTTATAAAAATAATATCATATGGATTTGGTTTTAAAATGGAAATGATATCGTATTTATATGTTTTTGAAATGGATATTATATTTTGGTTTTGAAGTACCGGGGTGTTATAATAACGTTTGGTTGTTGAAGAAACCGGGATCGGAAGTTGTCATACTCTCTGCCAACTCCGAAAACCACTTTAACAACCGTGTACGCGGTGGAGATTTCAGAATGAAGTAGGATGGAGGCGGCGTTTCCTTTGAGGTAAATACGTGGACCCAACTCCCGTGAGTTGGCATAAAGTGTCTAAAAAGGAGCGATTGATGGGTTAAGAAGGTAGCACCTTTTATCGGATACATCCCGTCAATATTATACTCTGACTTTGGATTTATTCGGTGGCCATTTTTGATTTTTGATTTGGGGGTGTGGCTCGAGGTGGGCGGTAGTAGCTGCTACGCATTACCACCAACCCGGAAGCGTAATTGGTATATCTACCCTGGCATTGCCTAGTTGTACCGTGTCACCTACCCTAGTGCGCCTTGTACGAGTTTCTATTTGTGTCGTACCTATGGAGTATCCTTTGGTAGCCTCCCGATCAGGAGGTATTACGGTACTGTATAGACTATTGACATTATTTGTGTTAAGGGCTATATGGGTAACCCCTTAACGCTATTTAAAAGTAAGTTTATTTTACTATTAGACATTATTATAATAGCGAAATATTACTACATAGTAAATAGTTTAACGGATCCTTAAGAGATGTGAATACCGAGCATCTCTAAGTTACTGCACTCATATTTATTATTGTTTATTTAACTTACATAAAATCTTTTAGTTCTGACTCGAGTGTTTTGTCTTTTCAATTCGCTCGGGTCAGCCTGAGCATTTCAGGATTTGAAGACCATACTCTAGAGGACGAAGACGAAGATTTATTATTATTTATTATATTATTCCACTACATTTATACTATATTTATTGTTTCTGGTATGTGTAACTCTGATATGTATTGTATAAGTATAATCAAATATTTTGTAAAACAGCTTCATGAACTGTATATTTGATTATTATATTTTATCACTCCGCTGCAAGATTCTGTTTTGTTCTTTTTCTTTCTCTATTTTTCTTATTTACCCCATAACAATCCGCCCTTCTATATGGTTTAAGTCTGACGTGTGTGGTTTATCGTCGATTTAAAACCCTACGAAAAGGCGGGACATTACATTAATAGTTTACAACTTTTATCATTTTGGTTTCTTAATCATTTGCAATAATTTAAATAAATTTAGATGTCAATTTAAAGTTGATTAATTCATTAATTTTAGCACTTAATTCCAATTTCATTGAATTCAGAAATTATAAATTAATATTCCAAAAATCCATCTATTAAATTACAAACCTTGTTATTCAAGTCTTTATTATGATAAGGATATAACTAACATTGGTTTATATCTGAATACATTAATATTTCCCAATTTCATCTTATTTCCATTTACGTACTATTTAATTTCATTTACTTACAATAAATCTGTTTATCATGAGATGGAATTTACATTGGTTTCATCTTATTGAATTAACATTAACTGGTATCTTATTACATTAATATTTCCAATATCATCTAAATTTACATTAACTTAATACTTAATTACAATTATTGCAATTGGTTTCAAATTTAATATTACAGGCTAAATAAATAGGTAACACACACACACACACACACACACACACATATATATTAATTGTTACCATTAACTTAAATTCACATTTATAAGTTTATTTACAACAAATGTTACCATTCTTATGTAATACTGATTTTATTCAATTACCATTTCTATCTATTTCATACAATAATTAAATATTTACATTTGTTTCTCGTATTCAATTTTTATAACCAAGTATAATAATTTACATTATTTCATCATTGGAATTTTATTTCAATTGTTAATAGTTAGTTTTAATTACCATTGTTACATTTCATTTTAGCATTCATTTCAGTATTAAATTACAAAGTTTATTTCTTTCAATATTGTATAACCAAAACTTATTAATTTAATAATTTAAATAGTCGAAAATTTACGGGTCGTTGCATAAGAATAAGGGGAATATAACTAGATTTATAATTGTAGAAATTACCTTTTTCTTTCGCAATGTTAATTCACTTCTTCTCTTTTATGTTCCACCCTTCTCCGATTTATATACATATAATATAATATTTTATAAGTAATAGAAATAGTGTAGAAGAGAAAATGGTAGAGCTCCTCTGGTTTACTCGAAAAAAATATGAAAAGAGAAGTGAGGGGTTAGGCTTGTATTTATAGGCGCTCGAATCAATAGTATCGTTAGATTTAAAATAATTAAATTTGGATGACGACCAAGATTGAACCCTAGCTGCCACCTTTCGAACTTGTCGGCTGCTTCCCTATATGAGGTTGGTTGCTAGTGTTCGATCAGCCTAAGTAAAGGGATTGACTGGTGGGGTCCTATATTTATTATTATTTATTTTCTATTTTCTATTTTTAATTATTTTCGTTTTGAAAACTTCAAACCCTAATAACTTCTCCATTTGAACTTTGGTTGCAGAACTCCAAATATCAAAGTTGCCTAGAAAATCACCAGGAACGCAATGGTGCATTGTAGTCAAATTCCGATGTTTTCACAAGTTCTATTTTTGAGTCTTAATAAATATTAATTACCTTCAATTTTTGGCTGTTACACTAATTTCATTTTAAGCGTAATTTAGGGTGTAGGTTTATCTATTCTAACCGTATGAAACTAATAAAGGCTCAAGGAATCGTAACCTAAGCTCTGATGCAAAATGTAACAACCTTGAAAATTAAAAATCCAAAATTAATGTAGAACTTGGATAAAATGAACTTAAACGCTAATCCTAAACTCTACGCACATGAGGTTCATCACATAATTTATTTAACAGTGTATTTTTGGATTCGTTGTTATATGGCAGTGAAAACGCATTCTCTTGAACTGTAATTTTTTCTTTTTTTTTTATAAAACATTATTAGTAATTTTTTTTTGAAATGGTACTTTATATACAATATGTCACCGGAACAACATATCGCATGTCAATAAACGTTCAAATCACGTTATGCAAATTTCGAACTTGTGACCTCCCGCACCAAAGCCGAATCACTTAACCACTTGAATAATGGTGCTTGTCAATACTATATATGTATATGGTAGTGTTAATATGCGTACATAAACCATATACATATATTATAATATATTTAAACATATGTATATACTTAGGATTTTTTATTCTCGCTATACATTTGAATTTGTCAAATGATACGTAAGAATAAAATATATATGTCTATATAACAGATATAAATCCAAATATCTATATATGTGTTTATGTATACACATGTTATATATCTCTTTGCATCATTATGTCATTGAATATATCTATGTATATGTGTGCATGATATATTCAAATAAGCATTTAGCTTAATTGGTTAATGCGATTAATTAATAAATATAAAATAATTTAATAAAAATGATTTTATTTAATAATTATATTGTATTTAATGCTAGTTAATAGATTTTATAGGCCTAATAAGATTCAAAATGATTTTCTTAACTTGCCAATTTCACCCACAGCCAACATGATCCAAACCCAACATTTAACTTTACTTAAAATGTTATGTACACACTCTTAGGTTAAGATGGAGTATTTTACATAGAAAATGATATGTAACTGGTTTGAAAAGTAAGCAACATAGTGTTTAAGTGAAGTTATAGCACTTTTGCCTCTTTAACTAGTTTTAAAAAAGATAACTTTTGACCTTAAAGACATTATTTAAGTTCTCATAAATCATTGGGAGTTGGTTCATGGTATTTTGAAAAGAGAATTAACCTCTTATGGCTAAATGGAAAATATAGTAAATCGGTATAACTTAGGGGTTGTTATGCTAACTGAAAGATAACATTTAATGGTAACATTTGCTTAATTTTTTTTTTCATTTCTTGTATTTGACAAAATCCTCCTAAATTTATGAAACCATGTTGTATATAAGATGATAATTTTCAATGTGTGACTTTGACTAATTAACGGGTGGCTTTCGACTATTGAATTTGACTTTTGACTTGAGAAAGATATAAAAGAAATGCGATTTCATGTGGCCTGAAAACTTGGTGAGGCTTTAACACTTGTATGAAACATCTTTCTCTTTAAGCAAGATGTGTTTGGAAACCTCTCAATGAATGTCAACCGTATATATTGTTCGCTTCCTTATAAAAAAGCCATTTTTGAGTTAACCGAAAAAACATCGAACATAGTTTCGAAATGGGTGGAACTAGCCCAGTGTATTGAAGTGTGACCTTTCCTATACCACTTCGGAATTAATAACGAGTTAAGTAAATTATGATACCTTTAAGACCTACAAGGAAGTGCGTAGAAGGAATTGTGTTCGAGATGATGAGCGCTCGTGATGATTTCTACCTTTTGAGAGTGGGTTTTGAGTTTATGAATGCATTGTAAGGAAAATAAAAAATGACTAAAGAGGACATGAAAAGAGATTGAATCGATTATGTGGATCATTACCATTCACATATATCCAGCCTAGAGAAGTATCCGGTATATCGAGTATAGAGAGACAGTTCTACAGCTCTTAAGTGTATCTGATCCAGTCATATACTTGACTCACGATTAAGGGATACTTCACCTTTATCATGTTGAAATTATACGTGTATATTTATTTTATGAAACATAGACAAATATCAAGTTTTATTGTCTAAAATGAACTACGAAATGTGTGGGAATGTTATAGTTATATTATATATATTATGAAATGTAAGCATTATTGGTTGTACTTATTTACTTAGTACTAAGTGGTTTGGTGCTTGTGAGTGGAAAAACATTTTTGTGCTTTGATAGCATGATCACATAAATTACTGTGATATGTATGGACATGTTACTAAAGTTTCTGATGCCGGATTTATGTATGCCTAGAAGTTTATCTTTGCTCTTAAACTCTAGGATACTCTTTTGAGTAACTTAGGTGTACAGAATTAGTAATCCAATAATTTTGTCGAAGTAAAACCTGGCAACTGCTCGTTTGAGGGCTAGAACACTAGACCACTGGCTGCATCAGCAAAGCACTTTTTCATTTACTCATTTCAACATGACTGGATTTTGTAATTTCTTCAGAAGTATGTGATAAGAAAAAGAGAGCATAATATGGGTTAATTCATGAGCTTAATGTTTACGAACAAAGTTGCAGACCATTATGATTACAGTCATTCCACTAACATTAGCTTCTATAGTAAGAGTTGAAAATTTGAGCTTCAAGTGAGAGGGGGGAAAAACACTTCATTGAGAAATGAAGATTACCTGTTCATTTTGGTGAACTGGAAATTGTTAACAAAGCATCCATTATTGTCTTGAATTACTTCACTGCCTTCAGTATATATATTCTCTGCACAATAACTAATTATTGTACGAAAAACACATATTTGCTGTTAATTATGGAATTAATTTGTACACCACCTTTAAGCAGTGGTGATATTTTCCAAAGAGAGTATGAATATATATGAAGCAAGAAAACAGTATAAAGGTAAATAAATAATTACCATAAACTTAGTCTTGAACTTTTCAACATTTTTTTATTCAAGAGAAAGATGGGTCCAAACCGAGTGATTTCGGCATTTCATGGAAAATGTGTAGTATGAAGACTATGATTTTTAATTATTTCATTCAAACTTGATACTACAATGAAACAAATATGAAAATGAATTTATTTTAAGAAGTGAGTCCCTCCAACTCGAGGAGACATATACACGTCTCACATTACAAATTGCAAATATATTTAAGCGCGAAGAGGAATTATAATTCTTTTGAATTAATCACTAACTAAAATAAAAAATACACCCTGAGAACCTCTTCCTTTTAAAGGAATGCCTCCGCTTTAAAAGCATATCTATATGCTTATAATGAAGCACAAAACTTTTTTTGCTATGGTTATCAGTTATTTACAATAACTGAATATAAAATAATCGTATTTCTGTAAAAAAAAAAATTGAGACAACATATGACATATATGAATCGGTTATTTCAAAGTCGGTGAAAAAATGGAGATTTATATATTTATTTTTGATAACTGGAGAGATACTTAGTTTAAACATAGTGCTCATTTTGGTGTCTTGGAAAATCGAACCCAAGACCTCTCGAATAACAATATAGATATCTTACCACTTGAGCTAGTCGTTTATAAAAAAAATGAAAAGTTTATCAGAGGATGCATTCTTGATTAAGAATTTGTCTAGAGGTTGGTGAATTTGCTATTTCGGACAAGAGTTCGGCTTAGACTTCGGACAGAGTTTAGTTTGAAGTAAGGAAATTATTGTATATTCTTAATTTAGTTAGTTATAATAAGTAATTATCAATTATTATAATTATATGATTAATATTACAGGAAATTATTGTGAAGGACAAAATTTCACAACTTTTTAGCCTCGAGGACGGACCTTCAATATTTTATCCTGAAGGATAACTTTTTGTAGGTATCAGTTTTTAGTTATTGATACCAGTTTTTAGGTATTAGTAGTTATCGGTAGCAGTTTTTACGTATCAGTTTTAGCTCGGTAGCAGTTTTGTTGTCCTTATGAATAATTTTTAGAAGAATGTTTGTCCTTGTGGTAAAAATATTGAGGTCGTGTACTTGAGGCAAAAAATATACAAATCTTTGTCCTTTAAATTAATTCCCCCTTAATATTAATCACTGAAAAAAATATTAATAAATTTTGTTATTAGGTAATAAAATTTAATTGATAATTTTTATATATTTTGATGCATTTACAAATACAAATATAACAAGTTTAATTAATTTTACAAGGGGATTTTAGGCTCAAGGAAAAAGTTGCAGAAAAATTTAGGTTTAGGGACAAGAAGTTTGCTTTTTAGGCTAAAGGATGCTTTTTAGTGTGAATCACAATTTAATTAATAATTATTAAAATATTTTGATATATTTAAATACGCATTATGATAAGTTTTGATTAATTTACAATTAGAAAATAATTTTCAAAAAGAATTAGAAATTTACAATTTTAAAACAAATTTTATAATCACTAAATTAATATATTTTGAGGTATTCAAATATACAAAATAATAAATTTAATTTAACCGTATAATCAGGAAACAAAGTTTAAAATTAAGAATAATAAAAATTACAATTAAAAAACAAATTTTAGAATAAACAAACAAACTACAACTTATCACATCCACCTTAAGTCAGATGTAAGGGGTGAAACTCTCCAACAATTTCGAAATTTGAGAGTTCGAACTTTTTAAAAAAAAACTTCGATGTAAAGTTTATGGTCGACGTAACTTCCTTATATCAAATGCAAACAATTCTAGATGCTCAGAGCATTTTCGATGTCGGACCCAAAATAATCGTACAATATTAATCATCACATTACCTTAAGAAATGGAAAATTGAGTTGAAGTTTTGAATAGTGAATATACATATTCGCTTTATTATTGATTTATTCTTTTGATAATGAGCTCATTAAGAAGATGAAAACCCCGTCGACTTTGGACGTAAATGGATACGTTTTGCTATCGTGAAAGATTGGGTTGGGGGAAGTACAAAAATACTCTTTTTTGTTCACGCGTTTCTTTGGAAAGATGGAAGGCCGAAGTTTTAAAAGCTTTACTTTAAGTTTTGGCTTTAGAATATAGAAGATTATTACTAAATTAGATACACAGATATGCATATACAGATATGTAGTAGCAGCAGCAGTAATAGTAATAATAATAATAATAGAAAAATTCTATTTGGACATTTAACATAGACACAAAATGGTACACAAGAGACCTTGACCATTAATCTCCCCTTGATTTCCACCTTCCATATGAAGACAAAAGGGTCCAACGGTCTAATCTTGTATCAAATGTTGTGTCCCAGTAGCCGCTGCCATAATAATAGTGGTGGTGGTGGTAAATAACAAACAATAACAACAATAGTAACAGATAATATTGATACATAGCTAGATAAATATTCGGATTGAACACTGAATCTCGTGATTGACATGGTCATCATCTTCGCTGTTGTTGTCTTCATCATTGTAATCATACATGAGTACTCTGACTTTAACTTAATGACAGGCTTCACGAAAATGCCGACAGGCAACTTTTCTTTGGAAACTGTAACAGCAAAAAAATTAAAACATTGAAAAGAAAAAAAAACTAAATATTGCAAATTTGAAATGACAAAATTCATCTCCATTGCATGTATTATGAAAAACTGAAAGATTCGGCATTTGAAAAACATGTTTGCATAATCTCATTGAAACGAAAAATATATATTGGATTTGAATAAACCTATTGCACAAAAGTATAACAAATATTGAACAAATAAATTTTCATAGTTATAACTAAAAACACAGAACAAAAAACAATAAAGTTCAACAAATCTTGTAAATAACATCATGAATCATGACAGTCTTAAACAGAAAGTATGTTGTCAATGTCTAACAAAATGCAAGGTTGAGAATTAAATACACAAAGATTACTTAGATTAGAAGAATTTAGACACAAAACTTTAGGTTTTATTGATCCTTTCTAACATAAGATCTATTGCAACGTCAAATTTCTAACTTGATTTGTATTCAAATTCAAGTTCTCAAATTTTTATTCATCAAGAACAAACAGATTAAAATAAAACGAGCAAATGTTTTCATATCTTCTACTTAGCAACGATGTAATACCCTTGTAATAATACCTCTCGCATCCATGAAAAATAGCCATGATACATAAATAGTCACATCCTCTTAATGTATACTGACAAGCAAACCTTGCACCTTGGTCTGACCTATAGCGAAGATAATTTTGAAGGAATCATTTTATGTTGTATCCTGATTAGAGTTTACAAATTGTATTAGACCAAGTTTTGTTACGCTATTGTACGCAGGTGCGAGTATGATGGTATCATGTCTTTTATGTGTTGACTAGATACTATGGCGTAAGGTTACAAGCAGCATAGAAACAATTTCTAAATAATAAAAACCACGAACATAAAATAGTAATACACCGTATAAAATTGATGTTTAAGGATAAGTATATCAAAAGACAATGCAAAAAAAAACAGACCATGCAGCAATACAAGAAACAGTATAACAACCATAAACCAAAAGCAGGAGAAGGAGGAGAATCTGCTAACCTTTCCATATAATCCTCAAGCAGAGTTCTAGCTTCCTTTTGCTGCTTGTTCCTGGACCATCTTCGTTTGCTTCTGTACCACCTATGTTTTTATTGAATTCTCAGTTCGACCAGGAAGCTGTTTAGCTATTGCTGACCATTGATTGCCCAACTCTGAATGAGCTTGTTTCAGAGGTCTGTCCTCGTCCTCGCTCCATTGGATCCTTCTTGATGCCCCGGCCTCAAATAGTTGTACCACCAAATAGTTGTACCATTGTTTTTCAATTTGAAGTGAAAAAGTTCATCCCCATTGCATGTATCATGGAAAAACTGAAAGATTCAGCATTTGAAAAACATGTTTGCATTAGAACAAAAAACAAATTTATGATGCAAAGGTTGGAATTGGATCTCATTGAAACAAAAAATAAATACTGGGTTTGTATAAACCTATTGTAAAAAAGTATGACAAATATTGAACTAATAAATTTTTATATGCGTAACCAAAAAAACCAAAAAAATCAACAAATTTTGCAAATATCATGAATCATGGCAGTTTTAAATAGAAAGTACGTCGTCTAACAAAATGCACGCTGAAAAATAAATGCACAAAGATTACTTAGTTTAGAAGAATTTAGACGCAAAACTTAGGCCCTGTTTGGCTTACCATTTTCATTTTTTTTATCTTCGTCCAAAAAACGTGCACATGATACATGTATTTATAGAAAACAACCCATTTAGAAAATGAAACTAACATATAAAACAGAAGAAAAAAAATTATTTTATTTTTCGTGTTTGGAGAAATAACAAAATAATGTAAAACAATTCATCATCTTCATCGTTCCTTCATCCCGTGATGGCTTAAAATTTTAAATTTCTCTTTCGTCGTCCTTATATTTTGTTATGAAGGTTGGAAATGCAAAACACAAAACATAAAATGAAATCAAACAGACCCTTAAGTTTTATTGATCCTTTCTAACAATAGTAAAAGTAAAATTACTTGTGATCATGATCTCTTCAGAAAGCAGGAAATGCAGTAGAGGCAGAACTGGCACAGTAGGATGCAAACTATGTGTGAAACCCAGACATCAAATGTCCGTCCGAGTCGATAGAGGATTCGGTCAACAGACTGCTACCATACCAGAAGCAGGTTCAATGTTTCGATGTGATTTTTAAAAAGAGGTGTACAGAAGAGTTTAGAGCTGAGGAGAGGTTGATGCTGGAAACGCTATGCTGGAAGAGGAGGAGCAGAAGTTGGCTACGCTGAAAGCAAAGATGACTCAAATGCAAGCACAAGCCAAAATCAATGTCCAATATGATTTGAACTGCATAGTTAGACTGAAGCCTTGTGCACTGGGTAGAAGAGGATAATGACAACACAGGTACACATAAAAATAAATAACTTGACTACTAAAAAAAATAAGAAGGTAAAAAAACCTAGCTAGAACAAACTAAAAAATTATACACACATCAGGGGTGAAAATTGATGGTGAGATTAATGAAGATGTTAGCTTTAGAATTCAAACGAGATGGGTGAAATGATGACCAACGTCTGACATTCTCTGTGAGTCTTACAAAAGTTTAAAGGAACGTTCTACAGAACGGCAATCAGATCTGCAATGTTGTATGGTGCATAATATTGACCTACTAAAAGACAATACCCAGAAGATAAGTGTAGCTGAGATGCATATGTTGTGATGGAGCTGTGGTCATACAAGACGAGACCGAATTAGAAATGATGATATACGTGACAAACTTGCAATAACACCAATTGAAGAGAAGCTAGTCCAACATCGCTTAAAATGGTTTAGACATCTCCAACGAAGGCATCTCGAGGCACCTGTGCGTGTTAGAATTATAGACCATAACAAATGATCAAAGAGAGATAGGTTTCAACTAGTATTGACATGGAAGTAGTAAAAAGAGATTTGAATAATTGAAAGATATCCGAAGAGCTGGTATCGAAAAAAAGCAGGTGGAAGTAAACGATTCACGTATCAGAACCATGATCTAGGAGTTTTTTGCTTAGGATTGGTTTAGAGTAGTATTATAAGTTTTGGATTATTACTATTATTGCTATTACTATTACTATTACTATCATCATCATGTTTTTGTTTTAATTTATTTATTTTTATTTTACTTATTTATTATTATTATTATTTGTTTAATTATTTTACTTTATTTTTATTTTTATCATCGTTTTATTAATTATTATTAATATTATTACTTTTAAATTGAATTTTCCATTTAGTTTTGGGTTTCATCTCTAACCTACCACAACTTGTTTGAGAATAAGGGCTTAGTTGTTGTAGTATCGGGAGTGAAAATTGAAATCATGACCATATAATAAAATATATTGATTTGGCGGCAGCATTCATTTTATCTATTCATAGACAAGTAACCAAGAATGTTAATTCTTGATGTTAGAATGTAAGATCCTTAAGTACATTTAGAATGGCATTTAATCAAATAATCTTCATTTCATAACATAAAGTTATGACCCGACTAAATGACCGAAGTACTTACGGTTTCAACTGTTTTGACCTAAAACTGAAATTTAGAGCTTAAATTTGTTTAAGAACCCCTTAATGGTGCTTCATTTCTTGTTAAATGTGATAGGTGATTTATGTAGTAAATTCATTCTAAACTTTAATAGTATTCAATCTACTAACAATATAGAACCAAAGAATAATACGAGGTACCTCGTTTTCCAATTTAAAGACAAAAAAATATGCTACTAGAACGAAGGTGAGCGATGTACTTTTAAATCTAGTATAAGCTATTTTAAAGGATATTACCTTTACACATTATCTTTTTATTATTATTATGCAGTTGCTTTCATTGAACTAAAAAGACGGATGAAAGGAAAATGTTTTTAATTTTTATTCTTTTTTGCAAAAGAAAAGGTGTTGTAAACTTCGCGATTCAACTTTTTTATAATCCACTTTGTTTTCAATGTTGTTTTTCATAAATAAAATTTAAAATCAATGTCTAATATTCGGAAATCATAGATTACATAAACATATACCCACTTGAATGCAAGTTAATTTCATATTTAAAGTTGATAAACCAACTGACCCTTAATCACATAACCTAAGATAAAAAATAACCTATCATCTTGCTATTCATTTCTTTTAAAATAACATAGCAAGGCAGAAATAATACATTTTCATGAACCAGAATGCATTTTCCAACAGTCTGATATTATACAAAAATGAAACTAAAAAAAAAACAAATTAATTGACACTTTACAAAACCCATTTATTGCTCACGTTGTACCCAAAAAAAAAAGCATTTTCATGAATTTATTTAAACAGAAAGGATATACTTTAGTTATTATGTTATAGTTAGTTGTCATATTACATATTTCAATCATGTGTTATCAAGAAACAACATTATATGCTAAACAAACATTACATTAACAATATACTATTTAAGAAAATGTGAAGATAAACGATACTTGGTTGGTCATTCGGGTTGAACATTGAATCTCATCATCATCTGCATCTTTGCAATCATCATCGTCCTCGTCGTCCTCGTCAAACGTAACATACAGTTTGAACCTATGAAAGTAATCATGACAAAATGTAAGTGCACACAATTTTAAGACAAATATTAGAAGAAAATAACATTGAAAATAGCAAGAATACCATACGTGTTGGAAGGAAAATGATTTTAGCATCATAAAACTATGTATAAGATGCCTACTTACAATTCAAAATATACAAAACCAAATAGGCACATAAGTGGAAATGAAAATTAAAGAATATAAAACTATTTGTAAGATCTCTATGCCTAGCTACACCTTGAAATTTACAACATCAAAATAGCACATATAAGTTTAAGTACAATATATGATACTACTATATATATCAAGTATAAAATGACAATATTGGTCATTATTCCCAGTATTAAGAAATGAATGATTTTAGAATTAGAATATTATGTGTAAGATGCCTACTTACAATTTGGAACTCACAAAGCCTAAAATGCACAAGTTCATCGAGAGAGAAAATAATCTTTGTCAATCTGAGATAATGATAACAATGATTGCACATAAACTTCTAGAGAATAAACAATAATACGGATAACTAAATGCAATATCGTGTCTACTCAAATATATTACACGAAATGGCGTACATGAAAATATAATAATATGATAGATGAAATAAGAGAAAAATAGAGCTAAAAACGAGTGAGGAGACTATCCAGCTATGTTTTTGTTAGAATGATTAAATGAAATGTTGTGGTAACGGTAAATTTCTTTTTACGATATCATTACCGGTCAGTCAGTTACAAGTTTTGAGTTAAGCCGATACACAAGTATAATTCGTATGATAATGGTAAATTTATCATTTCATAGATAGTCACTATGTATGATTATTCAATCAATTGCTAGTGCAAACTAAGATTTTTATTATTTTGACTTAACATATTCTTTATTTAAGAATTTTTGTATGCATGCACCAATGCAATCATATTAATAATTAATTATAATCTGAAAAGGATGGATCAGTTTAGTCAAAGAAATTACATGTTTAAATCATTGCACAAATATACAATACTCCAAAAGCCAACTCAAAAATTTGCAAAATTCATGAGAATGCAACTATCAAAAATTACAAACAATGTCTGAACTAACAAAAAAATGCGAACCATCCGTGTAAACTAAGATCGTAACATCAACAATCTCAAATAAGACATATTTACATACATACATATATCAACTGAAACAGAAATATTGACCGAATACAAAATATTAAAATAAGGTGGTTCATGCAAAATAGATTCGGATATTAAAACAAAGCATTATTATTTGTTGATTTTGTTTCAGCAGGCAGTGCACATTCGTGTACATGATTATATGTGAAATATTTTGAGTATTAGCATGTATTTCCCATCTACCAATGGTTAAATTCATCGATCCATTTGATTAAGTATTATTCAACAATGGTGCAACTACAGTTGTTAAGGTATCAAACTGGTATAATCCTCAATTTCAGAGAATTATTAGATACTATATTTGAACGAGCAATAACTAATGTGCTTCTGGTCCACACATTGAATCACATAATAGTTGGCACAATAATTGAAATATATCCATATTAATTTTGTCAAGACATACAGAAAGTTGAGTTCTTCCCATATTTTAAGTAGATCAATGGAGTTGTGTGGAATAGCTCATTTGTTATTCCTTTTAATATTCGTTTAACACGAACATATGTATATTTTCTTATTATTTCAATAGTTAACTCCACTGGAATTAGATATCTACAGGTGTTCATTTGCAATTATTGGCCAAGATCATCGTTTTAAGATGTACAGTTGTTTAAGATTCATATTTCATTGCACCTCTTTTGTTTTATCTATTTCATTTATGTAGTCTTCTTTTATTGCTCACAACAGTAATATGTTCCCTTTTTAATTTAACTCTATTGATACATAAACAAAATAATTGTTTTTCAAGTTGTCTTTGATGTCTCTTGCAATTTTATATTATTACACATACATAACCTATGTTGTCACAAAAGGTTTCATCTGGGCTTTGTTGGGTGTTGTCACCTAACAGTGTAATAACGTCATGTCTCGTGTTTGATACCTTTTTAATGTCATCCAGTATATGTATGTGCGTGTGTGTATATAACCATAAGTGTAATACATGCAGGGCTGGTCCTGAGGTTTGGGTTGCCCTAGGCGAGATCTTTTTTTGCCCCTATTTTTTTTATATATAAGAAGATGTGAATCCATAACAAAATAAAGTATAAACATAAGAAATATTACCATCTTAACAGGTATTTCTTGTATAAACTAAAAATTTAAAGATAACGATAACAATATGTAGTAAATTTTACTTAAACATAATGATAAAAGAAGGTTTTGTGCATATAAATTAAAAGATATTATACTCTTTCAACAAAAGACAGAAATACAATGAGCTGCAGAAACTAGGATGCAATCAAACATCTTGTTTGGCAAAACGTTTCTGCAATTAATAACCGCCTCCACACCTTTCAACATGCCAATATCATATGGCATCCAATTAACAGTTATGACAATGTAGATATTCATTACCATGAGTCATTAAATGTGAAATGAATAAAAAACACCTGAGCTAAACATATATTCAATCAAAAGCATTATATGTGCCGAGAATCAATGGTTAATGACGTTACAGATGCTTGAACAACAAGATCTTTTTGAAGCAGCACAATTGATGTGTTTTACGGTATATGCAGGTTTTTTTTTCCCCAAACCAACTAAGTTATGATGACTTGTTTTATATCCGTTTTCAAAATAATTTATGAACCTATTATACATTAAATTTATCATTAAACCCAGTTAATGTTACAAAGATATGCAGATCACAGCTACATAATAAATAAAAGTAAAGGTGAAAACAACAATAAAAAATAAAAATCAAAACTCACTGGATTAATCTTACAGATGCAGATCTACGGCAATAAATCGTGATTTGAGGTAATATCAATAATCCATCGGATAAACAGAAAACAAAAGAACAGGAAAAAAAACTATCCACCTTATACTAGGGATCCAGTGAAACAAAGGTAATTAAATTACCTATGGAAAGGTGACGAAATCTCTGAAGCGCTCATGCAAGCGCAGTCGTCGGATTTGTGAAAATAGAATAATTTAATTCTTGGGAAAGGGCCGTGATTCTCAGGGGAAGCAGAAATATGGATGGTTTTGGATTATCATCGCATTGCCCCTTTTTTTCAGCTGAAAGAGCATTATATAGATGGCAAGAGAGATGTGGAAGAGCATCACAATGCTAGTGTCTTTCCTCCCAACGTGGCAAGTGTCCCGCATCAACGAAAAAATGGAAACAGTACCATCGGATTTCCCGCGAGCAGTTACCCAGTTTTAACGTGTTGCATTATTTCCTATCAATCCAAATTTTGACTGGATTTTCATCTGTTACTGGCACATCTGGAGACAAACGGATAAGGAAATTAGGGATGGGGCAAATAAAATTAAAAAAATCGAAGAAAGCAAATTTTATTTTTGAACCGTAGGACAGGGAAAAATTTAGGTTGAAGGACAGTGCTAAATATAACTAGCGTTATGTTCAGTTTTTACATTATACAAAATAATGCTAGTTATAACTAGCACTATATTCGGTTTTACATTGTACAAAGTGCTAACTATAATTAGCATTGTCATTCTATCTAGATTTTTATTCAAAGTTAAACCTTCAGTACAAAAATAAAACT
The DNA here is from genome assembly GCA_030765085.1 of Allium cepa. NCBI lineage: Eukaryota > Viridiplantae > Streptophyta > Magnoliopsida > Asparagales > Amaryllidaceae > Allium > Allium cepa. Next base: position 253,349,759 of record CM060944.1, on the reverse strand, counting down.
TGTTGTCCTTCGGTCTAATTTTTTTCAAAGTTTGTCATTGTGTCTATTTTTCACTTTTAGAAATATCACAAGTTCAGTCTCATATATTTTCCTTTTAATATTTTACAAAAGAAACAAAAAGAGTTGTACCTTTTATTATTAATGTGTTGTTAAGGTCATCCAGTTTCTCTTTTTTAATACCAAAGGAAAAAAAATAAATGAATAATTTTGTTTACTTCTTAATACCAAAGTAATTTTAGACGGCAATCAACCACCGCGTAAATTTGTTTTGCATGTCGAATAACTGTCGACCAACACCGCTTTCCACGGTCATCAACCACCGAATATCGTTGTTTGGTGGTTGATTGTCATGGAAAATGGTGTTGGTCGACGGTTGTTCGCCATACAAAAAAAAGTCGAAAATGATCTTTGGTAGCGCCTTAAAAAGTCTAGTAGTAGAAAAGGTATGGTGTAAAATTTTATGGTATTTCTAGAAATGGTATTAGGAAGAGAAAATGAGGCACCGTTAGCAACACACTGTTATTAAGCTCGTGATGTTAACAGATGCAGATTTCTGCCTAGGCCATTCATATGTATACCAAAGCAATAACAAACCATCAACAAATTGTTGAAGTTTTAAACCATATGACTTTTCATGATTTTTTTCCCCAGCTTTTGTTCGTTGAGGAACAACAATCAACATTTGGTTTAGCCACCGTGGAGTTTGAAAAAAATTGCACACATTTCATCACAATTTTGTTAGGCTTGATCTGATTTCCCATGATTTTCACATGTTGATCGAGATCAATGTTGGGTATGAGCGTCATTCGTCATATTCTACGGACTGGCATTCGTTTGATAAGTTAATTTTACAAATTAACAATACATTGAGTGTTTTTTGTTTTTGATATTTAGCAAATCTCTTTTTTAGAGTATAAAAATGTTTTCAGTTTTTTCAGTCATAAAGCATTTTACGATTAACTGCCTAGCCATTAGAGTTTCTAACCCCCAACTGCATTAGACATTCTGCTCAATGGTTAGTTCATGGAGCACACAAAACAGGTTGTCCAATTTTATATTTTATGGATGATTGGGGCATGTTATTCCATCAACGCCCACACAAATGTTGATCTCAACATATTATACGTCAAAATTATCTTTCAGTTCTTTTGAACTAATGGAATGGTTCAAATGTCCTTCAAGGCAACTCCATCCAAAATTTCTGTTAATTATCAGCCAAAATTAAATGACTGTCAATAATTAGTTCAAAATAAATATATCGAATTTATAGATCGTTATGCCTCCCTCCTCCCCCCTCCTCCTCTAATAAAGGAATTGCACCCCCGCAATTCACTATAGGCGCAAACAATTGGTTATGCACATAAAATAGGGAATCAACCCAACATACATCATCCAATCATGTGCAAGCATGTGCACCAAGAAAAGAAAATTATAAACGTACAAAAAAGCGCAAATATACAAACCGTGACCACATCTATTGTACCCTTACCATTAGCTAGGTGTTGCTTAGATTTTCGCAAAAGGAATTGGGCTCGTTTGTTAAGGGTTCAACAATATGAGCCCGCACGATGCTGCCCGACCAATGACAGATTCGGGCCAAATGCTTGCATGCTTCTGACGGCTCGACCCTCAAAGATATGGTCCCCCGCTATCTTTGAATCTGGATGTTGAACCACCAAATCATCATTACCAACAGAAAGCCTAGAGCCTCACCGACCACTCGCTCGCCCTTACCTTATCACTTGATGACCGCCTTGAAGTAAGAAAACCTCAGATCCCATATCCTCACCCGACTCCCCTTCTTCTCAAACCCATCGTTTAACTGGTCATCCATCCTTTCCGTGCATTTCACGTTGACATGACTAGGTAGACATCTGACAAATATGTTTGATCATCCATGCATAAAAAGACGATGATCCTATACTTTTCCCTTGAGAAGATCAACATGAAACAACATTATTCATCTAAAAAAAGTGTCACCATGTGGTAACAAATCTATGTACTTTGCAGTCCACATAGTAGCGGTGTCACTGTTCATCAACTACTCTTTGCTCCATGTCGCCTTTTTGACATAGGCACAATGTTATCCTGCATTTGAATTAAGCGATATTTTGATGGAATTGAACTATAAAATGATGAAGAAATGAATCAAAAAGCTTGAAAGAGATTAAAGATAGATTGTCAAAAGATTCCATCAAGTTTTTTGAGCGAACTTGATGGGTCAGTATCGATCGGTAGATGGGTTGGGGTCGAACCATCGAAAGTTGGATATTGAACACACTTTTCTTCTACTATGATTCTATATGTTATTTTGGAGGATGAGACAAGTTTTGAAGATAAGAGTCCGGTTTGTGCCGATCGAGTCAAATTACCGTTTTCCCTTAAGGACCAAAAACTTAAAGACTTAAGAAAATTTGAAGAAAGAAAAGAAGATTTAATCGGAGCAATTAATCGGTACTGATCCCTTTTTAGGTGGGTACTGATCGTTCCAATCTTGGAAAAAATTAATTGGACTTGTTCTTCATCCTAACTCCTCGGTTATGATTGTTTGAGCGATTTAAAAGGAGATCTGGCAATTCTGGTGCATGGATTCATTTATAAATAGCAATCTTCAAAATATGAAAAAAAGTCTTTTTGATTGACTTTTGCACGGTGACACTGCTGAATTTGAAATGAAGTCATATATTCATGAAATTGACTTGTAATTCACTTGTAAATATGAAATTCATTAATCAAATAGTATAAAGCGGATGGAGGTCATTGATTTTGCGAACCGCTATAATTTTTTTGGTGTTCTTTCGTATGTTTCATTTAATTCTTACTTTTAATTTTTGTTTGCGTTCGATTGGAGTATTAGGCCAATTTTTTAGCTACTATATTTTGGTGTTTTCATTGGGAAAGAGAGCTAAGAAATGAATCTGCGGTTCCTATCAGGATTCAAAGAAAATCTCTTACCAAAACGAAAAGAAATTGCTCCAAAGAGAGGTATAATTAAGCAAGGTATAATAATTGAAGAGCCAGAAAGTTTGGGTCATGGTGTCGATCAAGTAAATCAGGAAGGAACTTCGGCGCAAATGGAGGTTGTGATGATGAAGCAGGAGTAAGAAGCATGAAGTCTGATGTGGATTGGGGAATGCAACAACTTAAACAATTGCTATGGAGGAGATGAAAAATTAATTTTGTTTAATAATCTAACCCGCTCAAAGAGGAGGATCCAACAGACATTGTGACGGTAAGAGGGATTCTTCATCATCCAAGTCGGATGTGGAAAGTTCAACAGATCAACACAGAAGCAAAAAGCATGAGAAGGGAGTGCAGGAACGTCAAGGGCACAAAGGAGAAGAGCTGGCATCGAAACTCCAACTTAACCATGAGTTGGTACCAACCCAAACAGGTCAACACCAAAGCACCATATTTGAATGGAGTTAAGTGATAGTTTTGGAAGTGATAATGATGTTGATGTTGAGGGAGGATAGGCTACTGGTCCTCAAGACAAAGTTGCTGGTGGAAGTAAAGCAAGGAACGTTTGAAGAGGACACGGTCCGACCAAGCGTCTAAGAAGGGCTGAACGAATGGACTCCCCAGAGACAGGGAGACCTATGCGTCATTGGGCTAGCAATGACCATTTAGAGAGTAGAACACATGGTGATATGAGCGATGACCGCCTTTTAATAGGAGAAGGAATGAATTAATTGATCACAGAAATGGTTAGGAGGCTGTTACTGCAAAATCAACATCAGGAGCATTACGAATGGGAAACCGCTACTGTTCGAAACCCTTTTGCGGACGAAATTAGTGTGGCCAAATATCCCAGGAAGTTTGTCATGTTGACGACGCCTAACTATTACAGGTTGACTGACCTAATAGAATAGTTGATGAAGTATGGCTGGCATATAGATGAAGCAAGAGTTGCTGATGCTACAAAGTTTAGATGTTTTCCCCTCTTTCTCGAGGGATTAGCTATGAAGTGGTTTTGAAGGCTAGGACCTGGGTCCGTATTGTCTTATGAGGAATTAGCTAATGAATTCTTAGAACAGTCCAAGTTCACTCAATCCAACCTAAGGACGTGATTTCCTTGGCTAAACTTCATCAAAGGTCTGGTGAGACCTTGAAGAACATTCTAAAATGGTTCAATGCCACTGTAACAGAGATGAAGAACCCATGGATGATATTTTGTTGATGGCTTTGATAAGTGAAGTGAATAAAGGAATGGATTTCGATTGATGGTTAAAGATAAATAAACCTACTACCTTAAAGAAATTTTATTAAAAGGCCGACCGATTTATGGGCTTGGAAGAGGCAGATCCGAAGGAGGACATAGGCATTAGCGATCAGGATGGAATTGGCGGTGTCATGGAAAAAAATATAGCTATCAAGCACGACAATGAAAACGATAATGGAAATATTAGAAACAGAAATAAGCAAAAGAAGAATAGTGCTAGGGCAGGAGGTAGGACCCTAAGAAAAGTTCATAGTTCTTCTGATATGTATCTATGGAAAATATATACCTTGCAACTCAAGGTACGATTATGTATAGAAGCCTACTCTAAAAGAGGTAACGAATGAGGAGAAGCACCCCAGAAAGTATTCTAGCTTCCATGAGACTCATGGACATAATAGTAATGAGTGCCGACATTTGAGAAACTTGATTGAAGAGTCGACTAGGAAGAAACTGATAGAGTTAAAGGGATGCCCTAGGGGCAATTATGTAATTGTTACGTATGTCTAACTTAATAACCATTTTTTTCGAAAATAAAAGTTGTTTTCTTTCTATTATATACTTTATATAATGTGTTATATATTGGACAATTAATTTAATTAGAAATATATTTAATAGAAAATCCATAAATTTTATGTTTTGTAATAGTAGTTACAATGCATTGTATCCATTATTGATTTATCATAATAAAATAAAACACACTGTTTAAATACTCCCAGCTAATATGCATCAAGACTAGATATTAATGCAGTCGTTGAGACTAGAGTATGTAACGCTCTTCAAATGTTGGACAATCTATTACTCAAGGGTGCTCGGGGCACGAAGGGGCTATATACTGATAGTTATTGGATAACTATGAAATGGCTTACTTGATAGTTTTCTATTGGTTAATATAACTAAGGTCAAACATAAAATATCGATATGAAAAATTATATAGTTTCTCTACTTAAAAATACCGTTGATCTTCAATGTGAAAGCTCCGCTTTGATTATAGTTAAATTGTCGCACGACATCCATCGAACGACTATAGTTGGATCGAGTGGAAGTATTGAAAGTAAAACATTATTCAAGAGAGGATTCGTCTCCTCGGTTATATGAGGTTAGCATCATGGTCATCTGAAATCAACTCAAAGTCAAAGTCTTTGGCTAGAGCAGTTCGGTTAATAACAATTATTATTATTAAACCAAGGACATTGTGTATGGACTATAGAGTTGAATATGGACGATATTGGAATTTTGAACTTTACCAAATTCCATAATCCCAAATTCGTATAGTTTCGACAAAGAGAATTAATGTAAATAATTATCACTGCCGGGTAGCACTTAATAAAGTAAAATTGGATTTTACAAAAATCAAGTAAGAGATAGATTTGGCCAATGTCACGCGACCTGCCAAGTGACGTGTAAACGTTAATATTCGAATTATTCAAATTATTCGATAGTAATCGCTGACCAAATTTACACATAAGAGTCACACAACCGAAACATTGAATACTCCTTTTACCACCTAATTTTTGTAATTGTTATAAATTAATCGATATTATGAAATACTAATTATAAAATTTTATTTGACAAGTTCAACCAGTATTAAATAGTCTATTTATAATAGTTATAAATATACTGATCGATATACGATATTGATACACATTTAAATTGGATTTAAACGAAACAAATATTTATCGGATTTGAAATGATTTAGAGCCCCATAAGGAGGGCTTGAATTTTCGAACGGAATGTGTATGGGAAGGCCAACCATAATGATGTAAGGAGGGGTTGGATTTGAATTAAAAAAGAGGAGAAAAGGTAAGAGAGAAATATGGATATGGATCCTCTTTTTTCTCATTGCTATCTCCTCTATTTAGACATTTCTAAACCCTCACTTTATTTTTTGATTTTTGGCCTTCTCTTCATCTCTTTTGAAAGATGAAAATTCTACCTCATCCCTCCACCTTTTTAACATTTTTAACATTAACTTTAAGTCGATTTGTTCGTTGGTGGTAGCTGTGTTCAGGAAGCTAGCAACTTCTGGATATGAGATCCAATTCAGGGAGTTAGATTCTTTGTTTCAAGGTGTGAACGGTTAAGCTTTGATGAAAGGTATATTACTTTTTATAACATGTAATATGCTATTCCATGTCATATGCTAACTTGGTTAGAAATTGATATCACGAATCTGCAAACCAATGTATTGTCTACATTTGATGATAGTGTGTGTGTGTATATGTGTGTGTGTGTGTGTGTTAAAAAAATTGAATATGTATATAATAACATATAGTTCACAACTATTAATTTAAAAAAATTATTTAAATAATACTAAAATTTTGATTTTTTTCAAAGATTAATTTAAAATCATACGCAATTTTAATATATATTCAAAAAATATAATATATATATATATATTAAATCCATATATGGATATTACATAAATATAATTATTTTATTTATTATACTTAATTATATATTGTAAATACATACACGCGAACATTATATAATATAAATTAATAAGTATTTAATAGAATTATATATATGTATTAAAAAAATTTCAAAATTTTTTTATATCAAGATTTCCATATGGAAATCTTAATAAGGAAAAATGTTTTTTCTAAAACAGAAACTATTTCATATTATTTATTTTTAGGCCATGTATGTATTGAAGCTTATATATATATATTTATACATGTATGTATTTTTAAAAATGTTAATATATGTATGTATATATAATATGTATATGAACTAATAATAATAATAATTATTTTGAAACATATATAGTACATATATTTATTTGACATTAATTTATTAATATGAGTTTAAAATATTTAGATGTTATCTTATGTAGATCTAACATTTGAAATTTGAAATTCAAATTTGATTTTACATTCAAGTCCCTTATAACAATATTTACAATCACTTTATATTATAATTTCGATTACACACACAGATATACACGCGCACATTCATATTTTACAAACATTATTTAATATTATTTATAAAACCACATACACATACAAATACGTGTGTGCATATTAGATAATACATATACATATTGAGGGGTTAATATGTCTATTGTGGTGTAATCACAACATCTATACATGGGCATGTTAAACTATACACATAACTTGTGTAGCATGTGCACATACGCACATATGTTTATATGATATACATATTATACTTAATAATAATTAAAAATTCATTTATAAATTATATAAAATATTGATTTTATTTAAAATAAATTTAGACTTCATATGCCCAACACGATCCAATTGGAACAATTATTTTGAAGTTTAACAATTTACCCCATTGCGTGTTGGTCCAGTTCCAACAGAAACAACTCCATTAGTACGTAAGGAACCCGTAAGATGGTGGGTAAGGAAATAATCAACAACTGAGGTAGCCACCACTGGGGCAATTTGGTAGGGACCAGTGGAGGGGATACAAGATTATCAAGGCATAATTTAGTGATCTACTATATCTGGAGGTCCAGGTCCACATCCCGTGAATAAGAGCTGGAATGAGATGGAATGATACGGGAGTTCCTTGAAGCATGAGACATAGGAATTGTTCTATGCCATCGAGGACTATGATGGAACCGGGTCGTCTGTAGTGGGTGAAATATGTAGATTTCAAAACAAATCCCATTTGGATCATGGAGGGCTATAAAGTCTGATGGGTTGTACTAGATGGACTCTAGATGAATTAATTTAAATCCACTTTTATTTAATTTTTTGATTTATTTATGTAATTAATTTAATATATTAACACTTATATATTTTATGAGTATACCATTATATACTCACATATATACAATGTGCACATGCAATATAGTAAAGGCGTACATAGTTAAGTTCATACATAATAGAGTTTGATATTTATACATACTATGTATGTACTTTGCTCTTACATACATATACATACACACACACACATATATATACATATATATGTATATGTGTGTATGTATATATGTATACGTCAATTTGCCTAAATAAGGTATTTCAAAGTCAAAAAATTTATATAAAATTTATTTACAAATATATTTAAAATAGAAGGAAATTAAATAAGTTTTTAAGTTTAAATTTAAAGTTTAAAATATTTAGTCTAACTTAATAAACAAAATTCAAATTCAAAACACGATCTATTATGTAAATTCAGACTTGCAAAATATCGCAATAGTAATGAAGATATATTATTCACCTTAGTTTGAACTTGTATAAAGGTAATTGTTTTTGTTTCTTCCTTTAAGGTTTTATCTTTCTCTTCTTCTTTGTTGAATGAACTTTAATGAGTGTGGATTTCTTTTCTTTTCTAAGGTTTATGAATAATAGTTGAAAAAATATGAGAGGGAAGGGGTAGTACGTTAGGGCGATAATTAATTTTCATCTTTCTTTCTTGATTTCTCTCATATATAATTAATGCATTTAATTCATTTCCTCCCAAACTATTTCTCCATTAATTTTTCTAAATTTAAGTTATATATTTATATGGAAATTATCCACATTATTTATATTCTTCCACATTATTTAATTAATTATTTCCTAATTAAATATTCAAAATAACATGTAACAAAATTAGGGGTGTTATCGGCTTCACTCTTTAAAGAAATTCGTCCTCAAAATTATGATAAGGAAAACAATAAGCATATCGATCATATAAACTTGTGTGATAAGCGCAAAAATTAATAATACTAGTATAACTACTGGTCAAAAGTCTATACAACAATATATATATCATATAATCAAAATAACCCTGGATAAGTCTTTCTAACCCAATACTCGGTCTCCTGAGTATAGTCTCTTTCATCGCTACACCACTAGACACTTTTATCAACTTGAGTGTCTTATTTTTGGGGTCTTTTGTATCTTTATCCACTATATAAATAGGTCGCCTAATGATAGTCATACCAGGTTCCACTACTAAATCTTTCAATATTGTTGGCTTGATAGTTGTCTTTGAATCACGCATGTACTTCCTTAGGTGGGATAAATGAAACCATTATGGACTCCTGCCAAAGTATTTGGTACTTCGATACGACAAGTGAGTTTCACAATACTCTCTCTATAATAGAAAATGGACCAACATATCTCGCTGCCAACTTTGTCAACTTCTCAAATTGTATAACTTCCTTTATCGATGATAATTTCACAATAACATAATCTCCAACCGAGGATTCCAAATTTTATGCCTTCCATCTATGTAAATTTTCTATCTAGATTGAGCTTTCTTCGTCCTTCCTTAGATTAACTCAATCATTTCAGTCGCTTATTTCACCAAATCTAGACCAAGTACCAATCTATTACTTATCTCAACATGCAGGAAATTTGCATGGCTTTTTTTAAAGTGCTTCAAAATGTGGCATTCCTATACTTGTCTAATAACTATTATTACAGTAAAACTCAGCTAAGTGCAAATGGTCTTTCCATGACCCTCTAAAGTCTTACACATAAGCTCTCATTAAATCTTAGAGTACCTTATTAACCCTTTCCATTTCAGTCTGTGGATGATAAGCAGTATTCATCTTCAGTTTGGTACCTAGTTCCTTTTGTATGCTCTTTCAAAGCTCACTAGAAAATAATAGATCTCCACCGCTTACAATGCTACTTAGTATTCCATGAAGTCTCACAACATTCTTTGTGAATAGCTTCACCAAACTAGGTGTTGTCCATGTTGACTTTAACAAGGATAAAATATGCACTTTTGGTTAGTCTATCCACCACGACCCAAATACTTTCATTTCCCCTATTCGACCTTACCAACTAATCGATAAAATCCATAGATGTAGAATCCCATTTCCATAAGCCTACATCTCTCTTCATTCCTTCCAAGAAGAAACTCCTCTTCATATTTTGGTTCATATTCGTACCTCTAGGATGAATAGTAAATTCCAATCAAATACATTCTTTAAGAACTTCCTTTCTTGGATCATCCATATTTGGTACACACAACCATCCATTCTTTCTAATCATCCTATATGGTTAAGCACAAAATATTTCAAACCATCAATCTTACATCCCATTTCTAATCTCTTAATCCATTCGGCAAGTAATGGATGATCTTTTGACTTTGCAATAATTCTTTTGATCAATATCGATCAAACTTCTAAACAAGAAATCATTGCAGTGCTCTGACTAGAAATGGTCATCGACACATTCTAACTCCACAAGAAGACAATGCCTTCAAACCGTTCAATTCGGATAAATATGCCAAAACTATTTTTTGACGTTTCCTATTAACTGTATCAACAACTTTATTTCCTTTTCCCAACATATATTATATCTCAAAATTATACACTGCTAAAAACTCCAGCCATTTTTGTTGTCTCGTATTCAACTCCTTATAAGAGAGTAGATATTTCAAGAATTTATGATATGTAAACAATTCGAATCGTTTTCTTAAAAGGTAGAATCTCTACACTTTCAATGTAAAGATTACTATCGCCAACTCCAAATCATGAGTTGGATATCTAACCTCATGTGGTCGAAGCTATCGAGAAGAAAAGGAAACGAATCTACTTCTCTACATCAATACAACTCTCAACCCAGTTCCATATGCATCAGCATATATTATCAAGTCCTTATTCCCATCTGAAACAACTAACATGGGCGCGTTGGTCAATAAGTGCATTAGCTTCTAATATGCTTCCTCACATTTATTGATCCAAACAAACTTTATGTCTCCCTGTTAGTTTAATCATCTATGCTCCTGTACAAGAGAAATATCTTATAAATCTCTGATAGTAGACCCTAAGAAGCTGCTAATCTTAGTTACAGTCTCAAGTCTTTTCCAACCATTAGTTACTTCGATCTTTGGTGGATCCACAGACAGTTCATTCTCTAAAACTACATGTCCAAGAAACTTTACTTCTCTTTACAAGAAATGACATTTTGAAAACTTCACCTTTAGATAATACTGCCTCAGCGTATTTACCACTATTCTAAGATGAACTTCATGCTCTCCTTCGTTCTTAGAATGTATCAAAATATCACCAAAAACCACCAATAAAATTTTTTCCAAATGCTCTTGGAAGATTTGATTCATCAAGTCTGTAAAGAAAGTAGACATGTTTGTCAGTCCAAAAGACATGACTAACCATTCATACAAACCATATCTTGTTTAAAATGCCATTAGTGTATACTTTCCTCTACCACTCTAAATTGATGGAAACCCGTTACTAATTCCAACTGTAAGAATACCTTGGATCAACTCAATTGATCGAACAAATCATCTATTCTAAGCATAGGTTACTGATTCTTTACCGTCTTCTCATTTAACTTTCTATAAACGATATAAAACCTCGATGACCTATCCGATTTCTTCACGAAAATCATTGTAGCTCCCTAAGTCAAACTGCTAGGATAATTGAATTCTATCCTTTGAAATCCACTAGCTACACCTTTAACTACTTCATCTCGGTAGGTGTCATTCTACTAGATGGTGTAATTACGGTTTCAACTATAGGTACAAGATCTATTTGAAACTTTGTGGCACGTTTCTATGGTACTCCCTTAATAGAGTCAAAAATATCGAAATACTCTCTTACCACGAAAATAAAATTAATTTCATTCTATATGCCTTCCGTTGCTCCTAATAGTGCACATACATCGAAGCTCAATTCTTCTAGTGAGTATATAATTTGATTATGGCAATTAAGGATCATAAGGATATTAGTCTATCTTGACAAAGTATCCTAGCATCATATCAGCTTAACCAATCCATACCCAAAATTTTCCCAAAAACCATAAAATCAAACATATGAAAATTGCAGGAAAACAAATGACCTGACAAATCAAACTCTACTTGGCTACATCTAATTCGAAGAGTTACATAACCACCTATTAGATTTGCAACCCTTAGAGAAGTAACAAGATATGTCGATTCCAAATCTAACTTGTCTATTTAGAGACAAAAGAATGTGATGTACCAGTATCAAATAGTACTATAACAGGTATGCCAGTACCAAAAGTGTACCTCCCATCACAATCTTTTCTTTCTCCTTAAAATCGATACACAATCTTGTGAACTATTAGCATTAATACTGCTCACATGAGAAACTACTTTGGTTCTGGTCTGGAACTACTAGCAACTACAAACCTATTTTGATATGCTCATTCTTTACTCTAAAAAAAGGAACCACCATGTCAAATTATGGAATCACCCTACTGCAAATTGTGTTGCAAAAAAGGTCCAAAGCCATTAGCAAGATCTTCTCTCTGCTATGAATCTTGTAATAGAGTGAGTGACTCATCAACTATGGTGATGGATCTGAAATAGGTTTCATCAAAAATCACTTTTATGTCGTTAAAAAGTCACTGTGATGCCAGGCTTTTCTCTCATTGCAATATTATCAAATCTAGAAATTTTCGCTTTGCTAAGAATTAAATGACCTCGCCTCTAGTACCAGCTATCTAATGATGTGATTTTGTTGTAAGATAAAGCAATTACCTTAAGTTTGACAAAAGCAGCGATGAGCATGAGTTACATATATTCCGATCTATTTTAGAACTCCGATCCCTCTTCCTGTAGATAAAACTTGATTAAACGATAGTCCCATCCAAGTAGAATGAATCTTTGTAAATTGGGACATCCAACCGTAAGGAGAAAGAAAATAGTAGATTCTAAACTTAAAAAATAATTCCTTTTTTTAAACATTTTTGAGGTGTTACTCTCTTGTGAAGAGAGTTCTTAAAAACAACAAGTACATTAATGTAACACTGTCCTATTCTCGAATTTATTTTTTCTATTTTATTGGGGTTATGTCCTTCAAAAATCTTATCACGTTTTAGGTAAATCCATGCTCAGATACCAAGTTATAACATCTCCCATGTTGATGCTTGAAAATAGATACTATTCATGTTGCGGTCATCCGTAGCATTATTCATAAGCTTCGCCATGGACGGCCTCATCTCTTCTGGCTGTTTCGCAGGTTCATGGATTTGAAGAATTCGTTATTAGAGCCGAAGCCAGGACTTGGGTAGTAATTGTTATGCTTTTTAGGATTTGATGTAGGGATACTTCCGTGCCCCTTTCCTTTCTCCCATTGCTTTACCTCTTTAAGCTCTGCGACATGTCGCTCTTGACCTATCCTCGGTCGCCTTGATTTGCACCCACTTCATTCTCTATAGGAATTTCATCATTAAGCACCCTAAGTGAGTGTAATACGAAAATATGCAAGGGCCGATTAGCCCAAGAAAGCATTATAGGATGGAAATCCATCAATCACAACAAAATTCGACAATGGCATCCCCTTGCAGTCTCCTTCTTACTCAATGGGTAGTTCAATGCACCCAACTAGTTCTTTGACCTTTCCTATGAATCCCTAAATAAGGGATTTACATGGCTGCATATCCTTTACATTAGGGTGCATCTTGTCAGATGTTTGCTTAAATAAGATATTAACCAAACCCCACAATCATAAGGACTAAGTGCACTGTCGTCGACCCAATTGCAGTCGTAATCACCATTGGATCAAGCATTGGTACTTGGACCCATCTTTATATCTATTTTGAAATATGCTGTCATCATCAATTGTCCCATATTGCTTCGCTGGATCTCCCTCTCCTATGGCATAATGCATCTCTTAATACACATCCCTCAAGGAGCTACCATAGTGCTTTATCTTGTTCTAACTTCTTTTTATAGGGTATAGACCTCCAAATATGGTATTAATCACAATCCCTCCAGCCGGTTGTCTTGATCCTTCTCTATTGGAGTTAGCATAATTCCCTTGGGCAAATTGCTGTTAGGATTGGTTGTTAGCCTGCTCGCCAGCCTACAAATTTTGAATATACATTGAAACTTCTTCTTTTTGATTAGATCTTCAATGACGTCCCTCAGATGTCTACATTCATTTGTATTATATCTATGTATCTCATGACAACGACATTGATTTCAAAAATGTCTTTCCTCTTCAGTAGCCTCTCTAAGGGGCGAATTTTTTGTAACGCTCTGTTCCTTGTGTAGTAAGGTAAATGTTCTCTGCAGAATTTGTCAATTATGTATAATCTCTAGGGCAAGTGAACCTTGAACGATTTTTGGTGTCTTTCTTCTTACCACCAGCATTCTAGTTCTTTTTCTTGTTGTTATTGTTACCCACATTCACTACAACATTCCCCGCCCTATCACCACTTTGCTTAACAACTATGTTGGTAGGAAAGACACTACTCGGTCCTTCATGACTACCAGCAACTAATCCTACCGACAGATTGCCTCTTCCATTCATAGGTATTATAACGCTTTATGATAAAATTCCTTCAAGTAGATAGTTCCTTCCTCTTTGGCCATCTACCAAAACAGTCTGTGGGCGAATCCCACTCACTAGCACCACTAATACTATTTCTTTCTTGAGGTTTCTCACCTGTATTACTGTGGTACTAACCTCTTCAAAAAGGTTTTTAAGGTAGCTCCAGATCTTTAATGCACATTCGACAATGACATGGTATCTTCCAGTTAAACTGTATGAACCTAAAAATGATCATAACCCTTCTAGAAAACTCATTATTTGACAATATGAACCTGGGCTCATGCCGACTGAATCACATCATCGTCGATTCTTTGAGGATAATCAGAAAACATCTCGTAATATCCATTACACGGGCACTATCCATATGTCATCCTTACTTCAACATATGTCTCCTAGTGTCTCTCATGCCAATGTAGCTTGGCATGATTGGCATCATAAACTTCTAATGATAACCGGCTTCAAGAATTTCTTCAATAAATGGATTTCAGCTAACCAATGAACCCCACTCATCAATATGTCATTTCTAGCTCTGATTCATCATCCTTTTAATTATATTGGCAATGTACTCTTCACTACATTGGTCTGTTGGATGGTGATCATCATGAACATTCCAAGCCCTTGGGTAGTTTTATGATGTTTAGGTTCTTCTATCTCTAGAAGAATACTTGTCTCGACCCATGATAATGCTTCGTTGGACTCTATCCTTTTCTAGCTAGTTTAGCAGTGCTAGCTCCGACACCACTAGCCTGAGGACTATAGCTTACCCTTTATGAACGCCAACCAATGTAATTCTGCTTTATCATCATAAAGATTAAGCCTCTCAATCGATCGGTTAATGTCAACAACTCTGGACCATTCGGCACCAAGAGCTGTTGATACCCCATGATTATCTCCATCTTTTGCTACCTTCTACCATGTAACCTCAACTCGTCTTTACATCGATCGTTTATTTGGCTTTCTATTCTATTTAGTCGGAGATAAGACTTTTTTAGATGGATCAGGAAGATGATGAATCTTGTCTACCCTCCCTTTACCCATGAGATTCTCTCGTAAGGGTTGAGCCAATGCTGTCAGTTGATTTTGCAACATCCTTGTTATATCCATCCAATTTTTTTGTTATTCTAGCATCTTGATATTGACATTTATAATCATCTTCTCTATATCAGCCTTTGTCACGGTTTCTTACTAATATAAAGGCTCTGGCAAAGCAGCCGACTGATTCATTTCTTCTTCTTGCTATTGGGATCCTTTAATATTGCCTTTAGTAATCGCACCAGATTTGCTAGCTCTCTTAGGGGCCATTATCTTCTTAGATTTGATAGTAGACTTTCTTTAAATCCAAATAATAATAGATTTGTGTCTGAGAAATTCATTCTCGATGAAAGCACAAAAAATATTTGCATGTAATATGGGAAACACCCCAATCAAGTAGAAATTAAAAATAAAAAGCAAAGAATTCAAGGATCAATGAGAAAAACACAAGTTCTTTTTTAAAGTGGTTCAGCTAGAATCTTAGGTCTACGTCTACTATCAACTTTATTTCGGATTACTTTCGCCAACAAAATCACCTTTACAATGATTTTAGACCTAGGGAATAATTAATTTTGAAAATGATAGAGCACGGAAGCAAAAATTCAAGATAGAGCCAAAAGGTCCTTTTCTCGTAACTATAGGAGGCGTATTTATAATCAAAACCCCCCAATAAGTTCTCCAAGTATGTGTTTGAATAAGTAAATGTCTAGTTCTAGGTTTCCAACCACAAAGAAGTTGTCAAAATATACGACTTTAATATGTCTAGATCTTTTAATATTGACCGGTTTGGTTGGTGACAAAAGGTTTTGTCCACTTATTTGTTCGATCTTCTCTCATATTTGCTTAAGCTTTCAAGATTTAGATATTCGTTAACAAAATTACCCTTTGAGGAACGGTCGACAACTGACCGGTTTTGCTAATGTAGAAATTTTATTTTTCTTCAAAGTGGTAAATAACATCACAAGTAGCTCAAAGTGGTCCCCTATATCTTTGGACCACTCTGTATCGAACTTTTCTGGAATGATTGGTACCGACTGGTTTGAGTCGTGCAAAACTTAGCTAAAATAATTATGCTCCATCCATTCATCAACTTTGACATCTCCTAAGCTTTTAGTCCACTTCTTCATCATATCAATTTTTAGATCCATCGAGATAATACTTGGATTAAATAATGGACAACGATAGGATTTAATTTGTTTTAGCTTATTAACTAATGTTCAAATATTAGTGAATGTGAAGCCTCAATATTAAATAATATTCTAATTGGAATATTATGAATGGTAAAAAAGCATCAGTAACAGTTTTCCCTTTAGATCCTCAAGGTGGTCTTATTACTTTTGAGTTTATTACAAAAACTTCTGCTTTCCTACTCTTGGCTATCTCTAAACAATTCATCTTCATATGCACCAGGATTATTGTAATAGAACGAAGGGCTATCTCATGGTTGTAAGTGTTAAATGTCAAGGCACTATTCTACCTTTGAAGGAGGGAAGAATAAAGGGGTATGAAGGTGGAAGCGTAAACTATTTCAATTGCTTTCCTACCTTTGACTCTAAAAAAGATAAATTCACATACTTGAGGCCGATCTTTTATATAGTCATAGTTGTCCAATCGAAGAAGCCACCTCCAAGATTATGGAAGTGTCGGTTCCTCCTTACATACTCTTTACTATGTTCAACATCCAAACTACAATAAGAGTAGTAACTTTTGCTCTCATCCGAGCCATATTATATTAATTATCTCTTAGAACATGACATTAATCTCAGCATCTCCTAAAAGTGCCTCAACATTTACCCCGACATTGTAAGTCATCGTTGTTGCAAAATTAGTAGTCGTACTCTCCCCTTCCATATTCAATCAACTCATTATATTAATATTTTCTTCCACCTTATCTCTTTGCGTATAGAAATATTTGTTTGCCGCGTAACATCAATCAATATTACTTGTAAGTCACTATGTACAGGATTGATGATGGCCAAATATATAAATGTAGAATTGAAGAGCAGTAATCACAGCATCAACAATTTAAATACAATAGTATTGGAATCAGAATCACAAAGTTGATTTTATACTAGGGTGTATCTCCAATCCTACATCCATTCCCAAAATATCTATTCTGGCTTTTCACTAACACCCTCACTTTGTCCGGAGGAATGGGACTTACAACACCATTTTATTTGCGGGCCACAAGCTTACCCACCTGATTTCAAGGCTACTAGCTTACCTGCACACTTTGTTTGAGATACGTTACAAGACTTCAACTCTATATTGAAGAAAAAAAAATCTTTTGCAACAATGTGCCTATAACACTGATTTGCCTATTTGACACTTTTACAACTTCCTATATCACTCATATAATTGAGGAGTTGATCGAGCGTAGTTTGGCTTAGGAAGTGGAGTTTTGAAACTATTGAATATGGAGTTTAAGTGTGCAAATTGCTTCCTTGGCTAGGAATCGAAAATTAGAAAGTAAAGAGCAAAGAAATAAGGAGAGGAATGAAAAAGTTGGCTTTATAATGGAATTGGCTTAGTTTTATATAGAAATCAAATATGTATGATGATGATTTGTTTCTATTTGATTTGTAGGCATTAATGAAGAGAAACGATGCTTAGATGAAGAGGAGCAATAGTTTGAAATGAAGAGACACGATTTGAAACGAAGAGACACTTTTTCATTCAAAAGGCCTAGGCCCTTGCTTTGTGCACCCCATGCTTCGCGCAAGCCTGTGCTTCACGCCTAGTCTGCAGGCTCATGCTTCGCACACATTTTTTGATTCTCAATTTTTTTGTGTCTTAGAAAAATCTAAAAAAATTCATGATAAATCTAGGTTATGTACAGGAGGTTGTGGCTATGTTTTATATGATTTGGAGATCATTTGAGTGATTTTACAAAATCATAACTATAAGTACTCGATATTGATGCATTTACACTTTATAACTCTTATATCCTTATTCGAGTGTTCGTTTGAGCTCCAATTGATTTTGGCTTTCTTGTATGGTCTTGAATGCATGTACACCAGTCCACTGTCATTGGTTATTCAACATTTAATTTTTGCTTCCATATTTCTCCTCTTTATGTATTATAACTTCTTTACTTTAATTTCTATATTGTAATAAACCCAATGAACACATTAGTAGCATTGTCGTATGGTTATTATCATCAAAACACCATAGATATGTTTTAAGATAATAAGAAATAGGATAAAGGGGAAGTATGGAATACGAAGGTACATATATGTACTTTATTGTCATTGAACTCTTTATTAATCCTTAATATGTTTAATTTCACTTGTTTATTTGGTCAAGTTAACTTAGATTTACCCCAAGTGTTGTTAACTTAGTGTAACACCCTATTTTTTAATAACATTATTTAGAGTATTTAATTAACTAAATTAAATAAAATAATGTGTTGATTATGGGATTGGGATTTGGTAGCCGTGCCATTTAAACAATGAACTAAAAGAAAGAGTTTAAATGAAATAGAGAAAGGGTAAAATAAGAAAGAGGCCATTCCTATATTCCTTAAAATTGGCAGTGTATTCTCCTATATACGTTCATTTCATCTTCAAAATTTTAAAAACTTAAGGCCGGCCACCATTAACGAGGGAAAACGGGAAAAATATAAAGAAAATCTAGGAAGAAGCTTAAGCAAATCAAATCCATTCACATCTCAATCTCTTTATCTCAAAAGCTAAGGTGAATAATATTTACATCTCTCATTTGCTTTTTTTTTCATTTTTAAGGAGAAATCCGAAATGTTTTGCAATGTTATACCATGTTTTTGAATAGTGGAATGATTATATATGCTTGTTGATGATTTATGCATGTTCATATTGATTTTATGATATGTACTAAGGTAAAAACCCTATTAAATGATATCTAAATCCTTGCAAATTTTATATAGAGTAGAAATAATATTTTGGAGATAGGTTTCAATTTTAAGAATTTTTTGAATTTTTATGGATTTTATATGAATTTTCTAGAAAAAATATTGTTTTGGGTTATAAATTATGTACGGTTAAATAATAAAAGATTTGGGTCTGAAATTTTTATATGTTGGAAAACATATTAAAAGATATTTTCTAGAATTTCTGTAGATTTTTCCTAAGTTATTTAATGGATATATATAATTATTTAAGGTATGAGACTTAAATGTTTTAAGTATTTATAAAAGAAGAAGCGGGTCTTTGCAAATAATTCATATTTGTTATTTCTGAAAATTGGCAGCATTTTTGAAAAAGTAAAACGAAACCAATCAGATTTAGACAAACATGGTAGGTTAGATACAAAAGAAATAGTTTAAAAGGACAAATAAATAGGTTTTTCACTGTTTCTATGCTTTCGGCACTAGGTTCCGCCTCTTTACCTTTGCCTTCGAAACAGTCGAAACCAATGCACATTGTACTAGGGAATTGGTACATAGTAAATTGGATGTAGGTGAAAGGTAGTGGGTCAAAATCGGGGGGTTCCGAGGGGGTTGAAGTATTACTTTGATTATAAAGGAAAATGTGTCTGCTTGCTTTCAACTTGGTTAGTTTTCGATAAGGCCAAATGATTTAAAACGAAATGGTTTTGATTGTGTTGCGCCTTTGTTTTGAATAAATGCTTTCGACTAATTCGACACCTTTTGATACCGCCCTTTTACCTTTCGACCAAGAGGGTTTCGAATGGGTACTTTGTTTCCTAAAATTTGGCACTTCTCCAATGCTTTTGAAGGGATGGTTTCGGCACCATCACTTTTTTACTTAGGAATGCTTTTGAAAGGTGGGCTTTCGATTTAAATGGTTTTAATGACCCTTTGCTTAATTGAAGTATAACCCAAAATGGTTTCGAAAGAGTCAGTTTTTAATGGTTTTGAAAGATGTTTTCCCACATGTTTTAAATTAAACCCAAGTGCTTTCGTAAGGTTTATGTTTATCATGGTTTTATGCTTTCGAAAGGTTTTAAAGGAAGGTTTAGAAGGGGTGGTTCCCCAATGGTTTGGAAGGAGTCGAAAGGTATGATTTTTCTGGTTGTTTCGAAAGGATTAAAGGAAAAGGTTTTTCCAAGGATTTCGAAAGGCAATGCTTAAAGGTATTAAAAGAAAGATGTCTAAGGTTGTGAAAGCTTTTGAAAGGAAGGCTTTTTAGTGGTTTTGAAAGGGTTTTGAGAATGGTTTTGAAAGGAAGGTTTTGGCCTTTCGGCCTAGATAAAAGAAAGGGTTTTATTGGTTTAGAAAGTGTTACTTTCAATGGTTTCGAAAGGGGTACTTTCAATAGATTCGAAAGGGGGGCTTTCAAAGATTTAAATGTATTCATCAACTAAGATTTGGGTAAAGTGTACATATAACATGTCAAAGTGATCTTGTGCAAAGCATAGAATATATATAAATTTTCCTTGTTTGAGTTTGATTCAAAGTTTTTAAATCATTTTGAAAAGGTTTTCAAGGAAAATTATGGAAAGGGATCCCTAAGTAAAATGATTCAGATATAAGAATACCAGATGAGACTGGTATAGAGTCGCATCCTATATATCCGCTATTAGCCCTGGCTAATTTTGTCCAAAATTCTAGTGTGTAGGGCTTTGTCGCAGGTAAGACCAAAATTACGAACACACAGAAAGGAATATATGTTTTTATACAGAAAGGTCATTGGTACCCCGAAAAACCATTAGGATTAGGTGATCCTGGAAGATGATAAGTTAAAGACAGACCATCTAGAAGAGAAGTATTTAATAGATAACTAAGGATAGAATTTTCGAAAGAAGAGGAGTGTCAAACATATGCTAGATAAATTTTGATATGTTGTTGGTAGGCTCAAGTCAGCCAAAAGTTAATAGTTAGCCAAACAAAACTAAAGTGTTTGAACAGATAGTTCATTTATTACCTAGTATGTATGTTTACATAATAATGCTTTACAGATTTTAACCATTTTTGATTAAAGGAAAGGATTTGCAAAAGATATGTTTTAAAAGGATTTTAGTGAGGGGAAACCCATTTTGCTAATCGGCTTGGTCTCACTTAACATAAAATGACACAGACGAATAATATTATTCACACAAGGCTTTATGTCCGACTCAAAGTTTTTGTTTCCTCTTAAACTCTTGGATGCTCAAAATTGATTTGAGTAGGTTGAGGGTTGTGGTTTTCAGGTTTTTGAAATTTTGGCGAATAAAGCTTTCGGAGTCGAGCATGTGGCTGACGGATAGCCAACTAGGAGTATAGCTTATTTTGTTTATTTCCACTGTGATTTAAGTCAAATATGACTATGTTGCTTTGATCAACCAAAGTGGGCATCGTCATATGTCACTCTTGGCATATTATTGTAAATTTATTTGATCATTGCCTAGGAAACATTTTGAGATTTTGTAACTTGGATATTATTTATTGTTTTGAAATGTAATCAGCAAAATGTTTTTTGAAATCTGTGGTTTAGTTTACATTTAAGTGCTTTTTATATTATGGATGCCATTAACATTACTGTATTTTGTCACCAGAAGTTAATACTATATATGACTGCAGCACCTCTAATCTTAGCTTTTGGCCTCTAGATACGGGATGTTACAACTTGGTATCAGAGCATAGTTTTATGATAAACTTTAATTAAAAATGATTTTTAAAACATAATCCTAAGGAATTAGAGTAAGATTGAGGTATGGGATAATGCTACAGTAACGTACTTGTATTTGCTATATATATGTATACGTTTTATCTGTAGTATCCTATCTTTGTTAATTTATTTTTCTGTACCTCATAAGATTTGAATAGAGATATGTAAGGTAGAAGAGGAAGAGTTAACCCAGAAGGGGCAGGCATCGATGAGAATGCCTGTCCTAATGCGAGGAGAGGTCAAGGTCAGGCACAAGCAAAGAATGTGGGTGCTGGAGTCCTGCATGTTGGAATGGAAGCTATGTGTAGTACTTCATGAACATGGTGTAAGCGGGTGTTGCTGCTGGAGTAGTGGAAGGAGGAGTTCCAGAGGCTCCGGTTATCGACGACTATGCTAAGTTGAGTGGACACTACACTAAGCTTAGAGGGAAGCCATTTATTGGAATAGAGTATGCCATTGAGGTTGAAAACTGGCTGTTGCACTACCAATGGATTTTTGCAGATTTGGGGTTCAATGATGAGCAGAAGAGGAGGTTGGAATCTAGACTAATTCAGGGAGTTGCTTTATTTTGGTAGAATAGTGTGACTGTGGCAAGGGATGAGGAGGCCATGACATAGGCAGAGTTTAGAAGGAGGTTCCAAGAGAGATTCGTGTCGGTGATGGCACAGTCTGTTTTGATTCAGAAGTTTGCTGAGCTAGAACAGGGAGAGATGACTGTTCTGGAGTATGCCAGTAGGTTCAAAGAGTTAGTCAGATATGGCTATGCTGCTGTTGATATAGTGTTGAAGATGAATGAGAAGTTCATCAGGGGATTGAAGCCTGAGTTGGCCAGCGCTACTTTACCGCATATTAAAGATCCTTGTGATGTAGTTGTGGAGATGGCCTTGAGGCATGAGGAGATGCTTGCATGTCAGGAGAATAATAAGGTGAAAGAAGTCCAAATTGAGCAGGGTCAGAATAGGAAGTTCTTTCACAAGAAGGGTGCTCAGAAGGGTGGAGCAACCAGGAAGGGCAAGTCAAAGGTAGTTTGTTTCAAGTGCAACAAGAAGGGGCATTTTGCAAATGAGTGTCGTACTAGAAAGAAAAAGGAGGTGATTGGAAAGAAGAACATCAGATGCTTCATCTGCGATCCGATAGGCCACTATAAGATCTAGTGTAAGGAACCTGCTAAGGATGGAAAGGGCAAGGTGTATGAATTGGAGCCTGCTGCTTCTTAACCGACGGTTCAGGAGAAAGGAAACACAGTTTTGGGAGGTACACTTCATATTCATGGCATGTCTATTAGCATTCTATTTGATACTGGTGCTTCATATTCTTTTATATCTATATGTTTGATAGATAAGCTTAACCTAAAACCCATATACTTAGTTACTTCCATACTGGTTGCGAATCCAATATGAGAGTATGCAACTCTAGGGTTGAGATGTAATAATTATATAGAGATACCATGTGATAAAGTGAAATCGATTTCCCATCATTAGCATATTTTTGTAATCTATACATGTTAATTATTTACATACTAAGGCTTTCGGTCTTGATTTTTTTTAATTTTCTTATAAGTCTATCAACCCAAGTTATATATACCTTTATATAAAGAAATCTTTCCATGACCTCTGTGCACACATATCTTACACTTTTCAAACAACAAGATAGATTCATTTACAAATCCTAAATTTCACTACTTTCATATTAACTATTATGCTTATAAATACCAATGGTCTCTACCATTCATATTTAGTATTAGAATTTACTAGTAGTCTTACATATACATACATATATAAACCGGATGTTAACCTACCTTTTGGCAAGGCCATGGATAGGCAGATTTAACTAAATTGACTACTCATTTGTCAAGATTAGGATACGATGGATTTGATCTAGTTGGATGGATAGACGATCGTTCATGGATGGTATGGTGTGGGTCGTTTGGCAAGGGCAGCTCGGTCGTATGTGGCTCGGTCATTGGTGGTGTGGGTCGGCATGTTGAAGTTGATCGGCACCAGTGGGTCGGCTAAACTCGGTGAGCTAAGGTGGGTCGATCATGAGTGATTGGTCAAAGGAGTTCGACCATATAAGTCGGTCGGCATTGGTGGTCGTCAGTCTGGGAGGAATGGTTTGGTCGGCATTGGTGGTCGTTTGGTCTAGGAGGCATGGTTCGTCCGGCATTGGTGGTCGTTCGGTCTGGGAGGCATAAGTCGGTTAGCATTGGTGGCCGTTCCGTTTGAGAGGCATGATTCGGTCGGCATTGGTAGTCGTTCGATCAGGGAAGTATAAGTCAGTCGACATTGGTGGTCGTTGGGTCTGGGAGGCATGGTTCGGTCGGCATTGGTAGTCGTTCTGTCTGGGAGTCATGGTTCGGTCGGCGTTGGTGGTTGTTCGGTCAGGGAGGCATAAGTCGGTCGGCATTGGTGGTTGTTCGGTCTGGGAGGCATGGTTCAGTCGGCATTGCTGGTCGTCCGGTTTGGAAGGCATAAGGCAGTCGACATTGATGGTCGTTCGGTCTGGGAGGAATGGTTTGGCGATGGTCTTAGTGGGCCCGTATCACTCAGAAAGCCCGATAACTCAGGTTTTTTTATAAGTACAGCATGTGGGGGTTCAGAAAAGAGATCTTCATTCTGCTTCCCTTCTTCTTCTACACTAAGGCTGCTCTTCCGTTGTTGTTCTAAAAACTCTGGATTGTAACTATAATTGATTCTACGTCAATAAAAAAGAAACTTCTGAAGTGGACGTAGGCCGGAGTTAGCGAAAACACTATAAATCCTGTGTTATTACTACTTTCTTTTTAATTTTTTATTGTTCTTCACATTCATACTCTTTATATACATTCTATCTGTGATCTGAGACTGTGATTTGTTGCTTTCATCTGGATTGGGGTGTTATTGACCAATTTTGACGCTAACATTTTGGTGCTTTCACTGAGACAGCTAGCACTCAGGAATTCTACAGCTTGGATTTTGGATTTAAAGACTTAGGAACCCATATTCTAGAGATTATGGCAAGGCAATCGACAAGATGACAGAGGACGGAATGGAGTCAGCATGAAGGAAGCCAAGAGTCTTCCTTTGGAGCTAATCAGGGATCAATCTATATCACTAGAGACAAGATGGAGACAATGCTAAAATGGCAGGAGGACATGATACAGAACCTACTTTGACATGTTGGACAAGTTGGAGTGCAAAGTCAAGGGAATGGACTAACCACAGCTGCTGGAAATGGAGAGCCAGGAGTTGGAGCTGTAGAAATTTCTAAAGGTCAAATTCAGAACCAGAATGGAGAGATTGAAGGAAATCAATAAAGGCCTGGGGATAGACCCTCGGAATTGGATACTGGAGAGCTATGAATGAAGCTCAGCGAGCAGGGACCAACGTGAACGTAAATGGCCAACATGAAGAGTACTACCCAGAGTACCCTCCAGGACATAGAGGGCAAGGTGGAGACTCGAACAGAGGACTACCCTCGGATGGAGATGAGCGGATGGCTGGATTAATAAGAAGGATTATGAGAGGATGGCTACCGAGAAGAGGCTTGGAGGAAGTCAGTCGAAGTCCATTCACTCCGAATATCAGGAATGCAAGGAACCCTCCAGAATTCTAACTGCCAACACTGGAGGCCTACGATGGAAAATCATATCCAACTATGCATGTAACCAGATACATCAGACATATGGAAATGCTGGGGGAATATGAGGAGGTGATGGCAAGATGTTCCCTTATACTTAACAGATTTGGCTGTGCTTTGGTTCAAGCAGCTGGAAAATGGATCGATCAGGACATGGGGCGAGATAGTGGAACATTTCATGAGATAGTTCATGTCCACATGACATGACCCAAGAATGTAATGACGCTGGCATCAATGAAGCAGAGGACAGGAGAGTCCGTGAGAGGTTTTGTAATGCGATTTAATGCGGTTATGGCCTCAGTAGATCTCCTGGATCCATCAATGATTTTGATGGTGGCAGTGCAGGGATTGCGGAAGGCACAAAACTCAAGGATTCATTAGCACCGGATCAACCATAGGATCTTGGAGAGTTCTATCATGAGGCGGAAAGATTCATTCGGTTAGAAGATTCACGTGCCGAAAGGCAGGAGATAAACATCGTGCAAGGCAAAGGAACGTCTGATGAAGGACGAAGACTGGATAAAGGAAAGTGTAAGCTGGACAATGGTCCTGGTGGTTCAGACAAACGGAGGAGAGGTCAAGAACCCCAATTCACTACGTATGCGGATTTACAGATAATTTGGAACAGATTTACTTGGAAACTCGGGGGCAGTTCCCCTATCGGAAACCACCCAGGAGGGATTCCATTGAACGGGAGCGCAGGAGCAGGAAGTATTGCCTATTCTATGAGCTGGAAGGGCACTCCATAGATGAATGCCACCACTTGAAGGATGTGGTGGAGGAACATGTTAGAAGTAGTAGGTTGCCACCGTACGTAAGGAATTAGACAAAAATAGTAGAACACGAGCAGCTGCCACTTGGATCAAACAGGAACGACCCTGGAATAGAGTCACGACTCGTCATCCGCTGATCGCGATGGCAAGGACCGAGTTCAGGATTTGGACTCTGGTCATCGAATAATCTTTTCTAATTTTGTTTTAAAATAAATAAATAGCAAGTATGCCACATACACTTGTAAGGGAACCAGAGTGATCCCTCCCCAGGCATGCTCTGAGATGGTAATAGGCTGCTTTGCCCGGAGAGACAGCCTTTAGCTTTTTCTCGTTTTCTTGTTGGACATTTGGACCTTGGATTTAATAAATGGATTTTGGTTTATGCAATAAATACCGAACCGAAGAGTTATGGGACGTATATTGGAAGTCAGCTAGAAATTAATCACTTTATGTTCAGGGACACTGAACCGGATTGCAGGGAGCGACGCCGCTTCACCGGAGAGCGACAGAATCGGCTTGCTCGTCGTTGTTTCCCCTTCACCGAAGAGTGACAGGATGCGATCCAACAAGAGCCCTAAGTGGCTACAATTGGTCTAGGACTTAGACCATGACATTGCTTAATGTTCAAGGATATTGAACCGGAGTGCAGGGAATGACGCTGCTTCGCCAGAGAGCGATAGGATCGGCTCACTCAATGCTTTTTCCACTTCACCAGAGAGTGATAGGATGGGATCCAGTAAGAGCCTGCAGAGGCTGATATCGGTCCAGGAGGATCAGGGTATCGCTTAATGTTCAAGGGCACTGAACCGGCGTGTAAGGGATAGGTTGCTTTGCCGGAGCGCGACAGGATATGCCTATTCGATCGTTAAGTTTGGATCGAGCTTA
Organism: Allium cepa; assembly: GCA_030765085.1. Classification (NCBI taxonomy): domain Eukaryota; kingdom Viridiplantae; phylum Streptophyta; class Magnoliopsida; order Asparagales; family Amaryllidaceae; genus Allium; species Allium cepa. The sequence goes on along the minus strand of CM060944.1, from coordinate 253,322,411 downwards.
GCAAGGGTGCAGAGAGGCCGTCAACGATCTAGAGAGATCATAGGATTCGATTACTGACTTCCAAGTTGTGAAATGGATTTGGGTAGCGGCTTCGAATAGCTACTGATTTGGATAAGGACCCGACGAGGTCCTGGACATGGGTTTTAGGACCCGGTGAGGTCCCGGCTTAAGATTTGGATCCGACAAAGTCGTCAAATTGGACTACAGGACCCGGAGAGGTCCCGATCTTGAATAAAATAATCCGAAGAGAATGTGGATTCGGTTAATAGACCTGAGATGAATTCGGAATTGGATAATGATTTGGAGCGGTCGCGGAATAGACTATCAGGTTTGGATGGAATTGCTTGACAATGAATGTAACATGGACTTTGGATATTGGGTTTGAGAATATTCAAAACACAACTTCCAATAACAAGGCATGTTTTGGAGGGCAAATGTTAAACCACCTTTTGGCAAGGCCATGGATATGCAGATTTAACTAAATTGACCACTCTTTTGTCAAGATTGGGATACGATGGGTTTAAGCTGGTTAGATGGATAGACGATCGGTCATGGATGGTTTGGTATGGGTCATTTGGCAAGGGCGGCTCGGTCATTGGTGATGTGGGTTAGCATGTTGAAGTTGATCGGCACCAGTGGGTCGGCTAAACTCGGTGGGCTAAGGTGGGTCAGTCATGAGTGATCAGTAAAAAAATGTTTGGCCGTGTAAGTCAGTCAGCATTGAAGGTCGTTCGGTCTGGGAGAAATGGTTTGGTCGACATTGGTGGTCGTTTGGTCTAGGAGGCATGGTTCGGTCGGCATTGGTGGCCGTTCAGCCGGCATTGGTGGTCGTTCGGTCTGGGAGGCATAAATCGGTCGACATTGGTGGTCGTTCGGTTAGGGAGGCATGGTTCGGTCGAGATGGTGGTCATTCGGTCTGTGAGGCATGGTTTGGTCGGCATTGGTGGTCGTTCGGTCTAGGAGGCATGGTTCGATCGGCATTTTTGGTCTTCGGTCTGGAAGGCATAAGTCGGTCAGCATTAGTGGTTGTTCGGTCTGGGAGGCATGGTTTGGTCGGCATTGGTGGTCGTCTGGTCTGGGCGGCATAAGTCGGTCGGCATTGGTGGTCGTTCGGTCTGGGAGGTATGGTTCGACGATGGTCTTAGTGGGCCCGTATCGCTCAGGAAGCCCGGTAACTTAGGTTTTTCCTTCAAATACAACATGTGGGGCTTTAGAAAAGAGATCTTCATTCTACTTCCCTTCTTCTTCTACACTAAGGCTGCTCTGCCATTGTTGTTCTAAAAACTCTGGATTGTAACTGTAATTGATTCAACGTTAATAACAAGGAAATTTCTGAAGTGGGCGTAGGTCGGAGTTAGCCTAACTACTATAAATCCTGTGTTATTACTGATTTCTTTTCAATTTTTTATTGTTCTTCACATTCACACTCTCTACATACATTCTATCTGTGATTTGAGACTATGATTTGGTGCTTTCATCTGGATTTGGGTGTTCGAGGCCAATTTTCGCACTAACAGTGAAGTTCCAACCATTTGTGTCTTCCACTAGTATGCATGTATATATATAGTGTATGTGTGTGTATGTGCGTGTAATCACTTTCCTTTTATACAGAAGCTACTCTCCTCAAATTTAAATCATATACCAAAATAGATAAAACATACAAAAGGTTTAATAGTTTGCAATTATAAGGTCGGTACCCTATTAAGCGAGCATCCCCACTTTATGTCTAATTCACGCAATATTTCTAAACCCCTTATAGGTGTAACCCATGCACTTACACCTCCATTCATATTACTTCAAAGCAAAGAAATTACAACCCGGGGGTACCTTGAGTCAATCCATACCTTGAGTCTTTAGCGTACTCCCCAAGATCTAAAGATCTCATTTATTTTAACATTTATTATTTTTTCTTTTGATTCATTAACTTTATTACTTTGGGTATCTCCATAGCTAATGGTCAATATCCACTGTCATACAATGATTCCTTTCGAGTAATGGCTTGTAACAACCTGCATTTTTACCGAGCGGATACTTAAATAGATAATTTAAATGTTTAATCTTTAATTAATGGAATGTCCTTTATTTTAGACTTTTTATGATGGATGAATTGGGACTCGAGGCACCCACCTTGAGACCGCAATTCCATCTTAGGAAGAGTGAGTATACACATGGCTATGTTTAGATAGGTATGTTTTTGGAGTGAATATTGTTTTCATGTAGTTAAAATGAATTGAGGGCTAAGGCCCATTAACTTGCCTATAAGTTGGCTAGCTCCTTCACTCACTTTACATGCCACGTTGCTTATCATTTCCATCTCCTAATTTCTTTTCTAATCTCTCCTTAATCACTTTCCCTAGATCTTCAAATCCAAGCTTAAATAAATTCTTGTAAATCTTAAAAAAAACACTATAATTCTTCTTTACCTATTCCTCACAAAACCCATCATTGGATTAGCTTGAATTGGACTTTGGAGCTTAGTCCTAAATTTTAAGAGAGCTAGGAATTAGGTTTAGTGATTAGAACTTGATTTGGTTAAGAAGAAGGCGAATGGGATGATTCTCTACCTGCATTTTCTTACCATACTTCATAAATTTATGTTTATAAAATTATAGAGTTATGTGAAGTAATTTAGAGAATTATATTGTTAACTTGAGCTTATGTTCACACTATAAATATGATTGTGTCATCAAACTATTTATTAGAGACCTTAATTACTACTTTTGGAAAAACAGCAAGCTTAGAAATGGATATGGGGTTCATTGAATGATTGTATGAAATGTTATTATTGGTTAAAGGTTGTTAATTAAGGATCTGTTTCTGTACAAATCATTAGTTAGTATTAATTAAGCCATTTGATTTGATTTTAGAAAAGTTAATAAGTAGTTATTATTTTGTAGTAAACATGGTTGTATTAACACATTAATTATTAAAGACCTTAAAAATGACTTTCAAAGAATTTAGAAAGCTATTAAGCTTGAACACTACACTTTTTATTAAAGTGATTAGAGGCTTAATAAAGCTTAATTAATGCTTATAAGTATTATAAGTAAATAAGTGAATGGAATATTTTATAAAAATGGTTATATGGTTTTATAAAATTATTATGAGATGAATATATAATTTTAATTAAGAGAATAGGTGTTGAATAGGTCTTAAAATGATTAATGTGCTAGTAATGTATTTTATAAAATAGTTGCTTGATTTTATAAAATAACATGAACGGGATATTTTACTAAAAATGATTTTATAAAGTAGTATAAACAAGATATTTTATAAAATAGGAGAAAAAGATATTCGACTATTGTATACAAGATTTAGTAAATAAAAGTAAGATTTGACTAAGTAATAATTGATATACTTATTTAAAATAGTGTATGTGTATATATAGGTATACGTATACTTGTATTTGAAGTTATAAATAATTAAGACAATTCATGCATTGTAATCAAAGTTGTTTTATTTGGTTGTGTGTGTATAAATGTGTTTGTGTAAATAATTATACATACACATATCTGTGTGCATGTGTATGTACATATCATGTGAAAATCTATATTTGTGTATAAGCACATCTGTGAGCATTTAATGTAGCTATAAGGACTATCGTATGTACTAAGTTGCATGAGAGGATATCAGGTCAAGTAATCACTCCTGTGAAGCCCGTAACATGAAATGTGCAGTGAAACTGTGTTTCCATAGGCGTGTATGTAAAATGTACTTAATGGGTATATTGATACATGTGTAGGCATCGCATAAGGCAATAAGATCAGTTGAGTATGTTTTGGCATGAGCGGAGGCCAAGTCAAAACAGTCACCTCGAGGAACTCTATGTTAATTTTCAAGAAATAGGAAACCACTTCAAAAATATCAACCAATGGACTTCCCATGGAGGTGGATATGGCTTGGGTAGTGAGCAATAATGGAGGATTTTTCTCCCAGCTTCGAGTTTGGTTCGATGAGAGGCTCTATCTTGACTTCGGGCAGACTTTGGGCTACTCGAGAAAGTAAAATGCAAGGTGAAGTGCGGAGCAAGTTCATGCCACTTGATTTCTCGCTTGAGGTACATATGTTTTGATGAATGTTTATTAGTCTTATATTAGTGACCATACATCGTATTAGTCTTATATTTGCGACCCGCGTAAAGATAAATGATGACATGATATTGATTTTCATTTGAGATATGCGTACGATTACGTGATGTTACATTTTATATATATATACGGTATCGACGTTCCTTTGTGGCCTCGATAGCATATTATATGGGACCTGCTCATCATTCTTTTCTGTAGAGGCATAACACGAAGTAGTTGTGAAATCCATGACGACTAGGAAGGGGGAGATAATGACGATCATCTATGGGTTTGTCATATATCACTTATGCTCAATATCGGGTATGGTGAGACCATATAGGTTTCAAATATCTAGAGTAGGTCATATATCACTAATGTGTGATATGGTGTACAATGAGATCTATAAGAGTTTGATCATATTTGGATGGGCTCGTGGTCTAATTTGGTATTGACTTTATTTATTTCGGACCCTCGATGGGAATCATTGGATCGTGATGGATGTCTACTACGGACTTAGGTTTCAAATACCTAGAGTAAGTTATATATCACTTATGCTTCATATGGGGTATTGTGAGATCTGCAAGAGTTCTATCACGTTAGATGCAGTTCGGGTTGGTATAATTCGGTATCAACTCTATTTATTTTGGACACGAGTCCTGTAACGAACGCCTTTTCGACCACCAATTATTGGCACTAATACATTCATGGTATTCACGTGCCGAGTACATAGGTGTCGAAAAAAGAAAACGTTAGGGTAAAATAAAAGAAGAAAAGAAAAGGACTAGAAAGAAGAGAACACAATACCTGAATCTCACAAAGGAACAATAACATATAATATCATTTGATACTTTTATAAAGGAAAACTGTATAAATAAAATAATTAGAGTAAACTAACCTAACATCAGCCTAGACAGTTACAACAATCTGTCCTCAACATTTCTGATATAGAAATAAACAGAGTAATGCAGTAGAAACAAAATCTATGGTAGGTAATCATCCAGCTCTTCTTCTAGAGCTCTAATGAATCATCAATGATATTTGGAAATATACACGGGGCTCACCAGAGTATTATAAGAAGAATAACACTTGGATCAGTCTGTTAAACCAGCGTGAGAAAGCTTAAGTAATTTTAATTATTTAATGTTTATAAAACCTTTATAAATATAGGTATCTCATAAGACCAATCCACGAATAAAAAAGCACGAGTACCTTACGATAACCAAACATTTTATTAAAATCCCATGATATTATAATAATATCCAAGGTGTTTGTTATAAATATAAAATAGCTAAAATGGTTACATTGATTATGTTTGACAGCAAATTTAGGTATACAAACAAAACCGCTAAGGTACATTCGTATAAATGAATTTTTCATGGAAGCCTCCCTTGTTTATTCGTAAGCATAGTGAGACCGATCACCCATTCGAGCGTCATCTATCTCTAGATAAAATATACCATAAGGTAACATAACCACCCCACTCCCTAACACATGAATCATGTATCACCGACTCCCCGTACCTAAAATATCGATAAGCATACTTTAGATAATGGAGTTGATGTACCCCCTATTTGGATTAGCTGAACCCGTGGTCATGCATCTTACTCTGTCTTTAGTCCTTTTCTGATGTTGAGGCTACGTTTGGCATCTTCACACGAGTTTTCAACAAAACTCGATCAAATAATGAATCCCACATGGAATAAATTATATCAACAGATTTCGGAACCACATAGGTTTCCTTCATTCCACTTCCAAATCATAGAACCCGTATAATAGTTTTGGAGTGGTATTTGATAAGTAAAACACTTATCGATCCCAGACTCTTCAAAACCAATCGATGAATTTCCAAGTAACTCAATTTCTGTTCTTTTAGAAGTACTTGAAAGCTAGAGGCATTCTTTACCAATACTCTTCTTCGGGGGTTCTTATTAGTATAAATCCTTGAAGCATTTCGTACTTCCTAAGTTAAGTTTGGTCAAGATCGGTAGTTGATCGATCGACTATAGAGTCTTGAATGCTTGCTTATGAGAATCAATGTTCCACACATTACATGTTTCCGACCTTTCTGCTTAACTATTCCCTGGCCTAAAAGAATGCCAATAAGATAGAGCTCTATTGCTTTGTCCCTACCTAAACGTCAGCCTCGACTCTCATAAATAGAGAAACGTACTTGTTCGACTTTTAATGTTAAGCATATTAGTACTAACATCCCATAAACAATCAAACTATGGTCATTACATAGTTGTTACTTATCATCCAAGTATAATCAAGACACATAAACGGCTTTTAATCCCTTCATAATTAATTTATCCTTTATTAATTAAAACCCTATTATTAGTAAAATATCTTTTTATCTAATAAAACTTCTTTTATAAATTAGGACTTGCTTTATTAAGTTATACTTTTTTATTAATTAATCCTTTATATTCTTGTATTAATATATTGGATTTCTCTTTATAAAAGTGTAATGACTCGTTTTCCCATACCATTTGAATCGACTATAAACCACAAATGTCCAACTCAAATTGCACAAACAAGCGGACCATTAAAGGTAGAAAGAAAAATAAAGATAGAATGGAATAGAAAAACAAAATCTACACGAATGGAATAAAATATATTATTTCAACAATAATCTTTACAGTGGAAAATTTTAAAACATATGTCAGAGTCAAACCTAGAATCAGCCTGGACAGTTATAACACTTGCTCTTACAAATGCTGACAAACAAAAAAATGTAATAGATGCAGCGGATAATAGAGTATGTCCACACGATGATGAAGATCTCCAGATCTCCTCTAGAAACTCCAAGCATCTTCAGCTAATCCCGAAACTACTCGGATCTGACCCGAGTTTTAAAAACACCCGGATCAGCCTTGATAAACCAGCATGAGATACTCGAAGTTTAAAATAAGAATGTTATCAAAACCTTTGAAAAGAAGGGTATATCATCAAACCACGCCCACACATAAATACGGATAGGTTTTTACCTTATGATAACCAAAAAACTTTTATTATCAAAATAATTTGATATTATCTTTAATGACATTCTTTTGGAATAAATCTTTCAAATAAACTTATTCAAATAAGGTATCAATACCCGGACTAAGTCTAAGAGAATATATCCGAACTAGGTCAAATGGAATATACCGGACGGAATATATGACACCAAAAGGGGTAGCTGAAATGTTTGCAAGTCATTGTAGATATTTTGGGAAAGCTCGTATTGGAATTGGATTTTCCAAAATGATAGAGAACCTCGATAACCATGCATAGCAATTGAAACTCGATCGTTTTTCATGCAAGGACTCACACACCACTATTCCTCATATTGCCACACTTCTTGATATCCGACAGCTTCTCATGTAAGGACTCACACGCTGTTATACCACACAACAAGGATCCCGTCTGGACACCTTAGTGACCTAGATCATACGCCACCAGTCACCTTGAGGGATCATATGCCACCCTCGTCATACTAAGCCTGAAATATGTAACTAGTTCCCGTGTCATTTCCAAGCCATGAGGCTTAGTAGTGAGGTTACGCTCAACTTAAACACGGCCACGATTTTCATACAAAACCATGCTTTGATCATAATAGGTTCCATTTTGAATGTCACATTTTCATTCCTTAATCACACAACTGATTTCTACTAACGTATAACTCCTAAGCTCGCTCAGAAAAGTGTGTTAGGCTAAGAGAAGTTGCCTTCTCCGCCACCAAGCAGATAATACGTAGATAGAGATCAATTTATGTACTGCTAGGCACTCATCCATACATGTTTGCTTTGGAACTGAAGGAAACCGAAGGCACTACTCCTACTACCATTAGTAGCAAGTAGTCCTTGTAATCCAAAGATTTCAAAATACGATAGGACCACTGCTATAATAAATGTCTCTATATTGGGAGCTACCCAGACTGTGTTAGCAGCCAGTCCTTCCGCTAATAAAGATCTCCGATCTTCAGTAATCATCATCTTCAATACATTTTCACTTCCAAACATATACATTGGTTCAAAGTGGTTTTCGGATAGGAGTTATCCAAATTCGACCCTAGTTCCTTTGAAACCAATTATCAATAAAAAGATGTTTAGTTCATATATGGATATCAATCATCAATCAATTATTTCATTTTCTATTTAAATCAAATATCATTCTTAGATATGTTCTTTTCAATTTATTCCATTTCTTTTCAAGAGTATATGGAATCATTAAGCCTCATTTATCAAATCATTTGGTTTATTTAAACCTTTCATAAATCTTGGAATAATTCCAAATTATTTTCTCTTTTACTTAGGAAAACATTACAACATTATTTCTTTAAATATTTCATTTCGAAATCCTTTTTAATCTTGGGAAATACCAAGTCATCTTATTTAAAATCGCGTTTAAACCTTTAATAAAGATTTTCTATTTCCAAATCCTCGGTTAAGTGGGTTAAAAATGATGTTACGTAAAACATTGTTACAACAAACCCAAAACCATTTTATTCAAATCCTTGTTTAACTCTTGGAAGTCTCTTTACTTTTTACTTTAGGAAAACCTTTTTAGAGCATCCGGGCTTTCCTTTCGATTTGTTTCACCCCTCGTGCAAAAGGTAAAACGGAGGCCAGCTAAGTTCAGGGCACTGGTTACCCCATTCCTAAACTTAGTTACACACGTTGTCTTACCATTTAGATCTCATGGGTGGGACAAATGTACTAGTCGTTCCTGCATACTCAGTTTGTTATTACTTTTAAGGAAATGATTTCTATTATATTGTTTAAGTGTTATAATAATCACTTATTAAAATCTTTATAAAAGAATTATAAAGATTTTCCAATTTATCCTTAAAACACTTATTTTTTCATTTAAAAACATTTATAAATGATTCTAGAAAGAATCGTTAAGTTTAAATCATTTTTTCAAAAGTTACAGAAACTGCAGCAGAAAAATGCTACGGAAAGTGCTTAAAACAGCTTAATTGATTAAAACAACTTTTTTCATGTTTGAAAATTCTTATTTTCAAATTCAAATCTTTTTCAAATCATTTTAATTGATTTATAAAATTTATTTCATATTTTTAATCATTTAAAAATATCATTTATAAAGAAATTCCTTCTTGGATTCCGAACTAAAAAACTGCGATGTTTTAAAAAAATTGTTTTGGACATATTTCAAAATCTACTTACAGATATCTTGATTTTCTTTATTCGTTAGAAAACTATGGATATACTAGTCCGGAAAATTCTTATCTTGAAAAATTCCAAACTATATTCCACTTTGTATAGTCGTTTAACTTTTACGGCGCGAAAGAGCGAACTACCGTTACGCGACGCGCCTACCTTTGACTTGTTTTTCAATTTCTTTTCAAAATTAATGGAAACACTTTTAAATGTTTATAAAACATTTCTAAATCATTTTGAACTCATTTTAAATTATATTTTTCATATTTCAAATCCATTTTCCATTTCATTTTATACTATAATATTATATTATTATAATATCATTTGTAACCTTATTAGATATTTTAAAATCATTAAGAGGCTAAATTTTTTTCATACATGTTTTTATGGATTTAAATTCCCATTTAATTAAGTATGATTAATTCTAACCATTTCTTTTATCGTTTATTAAACAAAGTAATCATCCATATTTACAATCATGTAAACAACCAACTTTTCATCCAAGTTATCAAACATATTAATAATCTAAGATATTTAACTCTCATATTATTAAACTTGGAATTATTAGTTAATTCAAAAATGAGTAATCACCTTTAACTTAACCGATTCTTCCTACCAACATTCTTATAAATCCACACTTCACTAAACTAGCCTATACATCACTAATACATCCACAAATAATTCCATCAAATTACCCATGATCACGACCATCCTTCCTCCTCCACTTTGCTCTTGGTCCAAATTTTCCTCCCACCTCCATAGCCCATGGCCGTAGCCTCCCCATCCCAATACTCATGTCATAAGGCCATTTAAAGAAGAGAAGAAGTGAATTAATAAGAGGTTAGAGAGTAATAGGTAGATTGGTGCTTAAGCACTCTACTTTTTTTAACCATCCTATCTCTCTTAAAAAAGATAACCATTAATGAGATGAAGAAAGCACAAAAATGAAGAAGAAGAATGAGAAGTGTGAATAAAATGAGAAGAATGGATAGGTATTTGTAGAAAAGTAAGGAGTGGTGAATTACAAAATTAACCCTTTATAAAATTACCAAAATATCCTTACTTTATACTTTATCAACACTTACCATCACTTTATTATATCACTACTTTATGTGTTAATCACTTAATGCATAAGACAAATAAAGTAAAGATTTGATTTAATTTGATTTGACATGATTTTTTAATTTTATGTTTACTTTTTCTTAATGATTTTCTAGAAATTTCTAACCTTAATTAGAAAAAATAAACTTGATTAGTTAATTGTCAATATTTAATATATTTTAAAATGTGTACATGTATATGTATATAAAGGTGCAACAACATTGCGGCAACTTTTATTCGACAAAACGTTGATTTTTGACAAAATGTTTTACGGTCATATTTTGACGTTTTTGTTAAACTATCTATTCATGTAAACCAAACTTGAAAATAAATTTCTTATCATTTTTAAATAATTAAAATAAGTTTACTTAGCTTATAAATAATATAAAACAATATTGAAATTCATTTGCAAAATATGATATTGATTTTGTTAATGCACGAAGAAATTTGTCAATCACTATAACATAAGTATATATACAGCTATCAAACTTTTATCAACCAATTATATAATTGTGATATCCCGGAATTTCAAGAAATTTAAAAATGTGATAATGTAACAGCCCGCCTTTTTGCACGGTTCAAGTCGACACACGTGCCAATTTAAACCATACGGAAGGGCGGATTGTTATGGGGTAAATAAGAAAAAGCAGAGAAAGAAAGAAATAAAACAGAATCTCACAGCAGAAGGATAAAATATAATAATCAAATATATACAGTTGATAAAACAGTTTACAAAACATTTGATTTTTCTTCATACAAAAAATATCAGAGTTCACATACCAATAAATATCAATGCAATGGAATACAGTGTGTAGTGGAACCATATAATATTTAATAATAATAATAATAATGAAATCCTCGTCTTCGTCCTCCAGAAATAAAGTCTTCGATCCTGAAATGCTCGGACTGACCCGAGCGAATTGAAAAGACAAAACACTCGAGTCAGAACTAAAAGATTTTATGTAAGTTAAATCAACAGAAGTAAATATGAGTGCAGTATCTCAAGAGATGCTCGGGATTTACATCTCCTAAGGATCCGTTAAACTATTTACTATGTAGTAATATTTCGCTATTATAATAAAGTCTATTTATAAAATAAACTTACTTTTGAATAGCGTTAAGGCTTTACATTTTCCACCTTAACACGTAATAGTCCTAGTAGTCCATCCAGTATCAGCGCATCTCCAGATCGCGAGACTACCCAAAATACTCCACGGGCTACAGGAGAAAACCAAACTCATACAAGACGCGATAGGGTAGGTGACACGGCACAACTAGGCAATGCCAGGGTAGATATACGCATCTGGGCTGGTGGTAACACATAGCCGCAGCTACCGCCCACCTCGAGCCACACCCCTAAAAATAAAATCAAAAGTGGCCACCGAATCAATCCAAAAGTCAAAGTATAAAATCGAAGGGATGTGTCCGATCAAAGGTGCTACCTCAATTGGCCCGAGAATCGCTCCTGTTTTAACCACCTTATGCCAACTTACGGGAGTTGGGTCTACGTATTTACCTCAAAGGAAACAACGCCACCATCCTACTTCATTCTGGAATCCCCACCGCGTACACGGTTGTTAAAGTGGTTTTCGGAGTTGGCAGAGAGTATGACAACTTCCGATCCCGGTCTCTTCAACAACCAAACGTTATTATAACACCGCGGTTATTTCAAAATAATTTATACTTTAAAACTAGAATATAATATCCCTTTAAAACCATATAAATATGATATCATTTATATTTTAAAACCCCAAATCACTATGATATCATTTTTAGTTTATAAATATCCCTTTTCCCAAATCATAATATTTTCAAATATATATATCTTAAGCCCCATAGCTTTAAAACAAAATTTCTAATACTTAAATGGTTTAAGTATTAAACCGCTTTGCATAACAAAATAGCCTTTTTTAAAATTTCACAAATAAATTCCAAATATAGGTTTAAATTCCCAAATAAACCATTTCAATTTCCATATATTTCAAAGCTTTAATTATTCCACCATTTCAAAACTTATTCTTTGATAATTTCATATATATCAAATTCAATTACTGTTATTTAGATTTGAAATGTTTACTTAATAAATCAAATATCATTTAAGCAAAACCTTTAAAGTTCAAATAACAGGATATTCTCTCAATTTAATTAACTTGATAATATTCATTTAAATCGACGTGATATTCATTAAGTCCTCTAAACCAAAATCAAGTTATAAAGATCATACCTTTTAAAACCCCAAATTAATTAAAATTTCAGATAAATTTTTATTCGAGGAAAATTCTTAAATACCTTAATTCAAAGCAAGTTCATATTTATCTTCCAACATTTATTTTATTTAAGACATTATAAAGTCCATCAATAAATTTAAATAAATACTTAACCGTATTATCTCTAAATAAAATTGAACTTTATTTTTAAACTTCTTTTATCCTTTAAACCAAATTTATACATAGCTTAAATTCAAGCATTTAACTATATATAAAATAATATTTAAAAATATCAAAAATCAATATCCATTAAACCATATTCTTTCCAAAACCATAGAAAATCATTTCAAAAATAATTTTATATTTATGTACCGCGGTGCCTGTATAAAATTTTCTATCCTATGGTCAAGTGGTACGGATGTTTATCATTTCAATCCGAAATTGAAAATAAAAATTACGGATATATATCATTTCAAACCGCGATCCCGAATGAAATGAAAATGCATAATAACTTGCAGTTTATACAATATAAAATACAGCATTCATTCATCCAATATCAATCATCAACCATTTATAACAATCATCATCTAATATAAACAATAACATCACTATCGAACGGATAATAACCAACAAATATTAACTAGCAGTTTATATTCAATAATAAATTAAAACTATCTAACTGGCAGTTTATATGCAATAATAAATAAATAAAAATTTAACTGGCAGTTGATATGCAGTGAATAATTAAATAAAAATTTAATTAAATAAATGCGATTTAACTGAGATGATGAATGAAAATATGCCAAACAGTCATAAATAAATTTCTACTCATATCATAAATCAATTTAACAGACATAAGAAATTTTGAAAGTTGTGAGTGGGTTAAAACACTCACCTTTTGAATTTAAATTGAATTAAAATCCAATTTAAACCCAAAATTTGACAGTCTCCAAATTCGTCCAAACAAGCGTCGAAGTATCCAGAATTTTATTACGATCCTAACAAAAAAAATTGCGCGTGAAACAGAGTTCATACGTGAAAGTTATTCAATTTATATTTGAAACAAAATTAAATTTAAAACAAAATAAAGCTTACCTAAAAAAATGCCACGTAAGTCTCTGCCATGAACTCATGCGCTACAGGAAGGAAAACACGCAACCCAGAACACAACGCACGCTCGAACCCACTGCAGCCCCCTTTGACCGGCCCTTTGACCGAGAAATACGACCACCTCCGACCTTCATTCGACGTGCCGCAACCACCAACGTCTTGCTAACGACGAGCCACTCCTACTGCTTCGATTACGACGCCTCCGTTCGCGGTTTTGCACCTCTGCCGCCTCCTTGATTTAACCCTAATTGAATTTTATAGCACGTCTAGCTGTTAATTCCACGAACAAACTGCACAGATCGACTCCCTTCGGTCCCCTCTACAATACCCAGAAACGGTTCGTCGATCCGTCGAGTTTGATTTCGACGTGATGAACGGCCTAGACTTCCTCGATTTTTACCGGTCAAACAACAATCCAAAACGAAAAACGAATTTCACCAGAAGATTACGCACTTCGAGAGCCTCAACATAAATTTTTTATGAATTTTACTGAAGAGTTTGGATTTTTGACTTTGATTTTGAATTGGAAATTGGATCTGGAATTTTTGTTGTCTGCCATTGAGGAGGAGAAGTTGAGAAGAAGATGTACGTACAGACAAATGAGAATGTTGAAAATTAGGGTTTATAACAATGTATTTATAGAAAGATTTGAAATAGAATGGATCAGATAAAATAGATGTAAGCGCTAACGACGAAATGGCCCAAAAAGCCCGTTCTGACTCCGTAACGAAATCAGGTCAACCCATATATCAAAATAGATGTTTGAAAATATTTTAAACGCAATGGATAAGGTTTCAGGTCCAAATTCCATCGTATGAAGAAGTTATGCTAAAAAACAATATTTTTCAAATTGATTTCAATTGATTTCAACTTCGTTTATTTCAAGGCGTTTCGAGTCCGTACGATCAAACGACAAGTCCAATTCCTACAATAATTCACCGTTATGGATTTGATGAAACTGGTTTCGTCGAAATCCGAGTCAGTGACCAAAATGGCTATTTTCTAGTTAATTAAATAAACTAAAATTAATTAATCAAATCTACTTTTCAATTTCAATTTGAAAATTTGCCAAATTTCACCACTTATGATTTCTCAATCATTTGCAATGATTAACCAAAATTAAATGTCAACTTAGAGGTGAATAATTTATAAATTTCAATATTAACCTCAATCATATTAAATTACAAATTTAATTTCCAAAATTTCTATTAATTTACTTTTCATTCTACTATTCAATTTATTATTAACAAATGGATGAAACAAATATTGGAATCAAAAATCCATTACGTTAACATTCTCACTTTTCATCTAAATTCTCATTTACGTAATATTTTAATATTATATCCCACTTATTTGCAATTAATCCTCTTATCAAATTCCATATTTCAAATAAATTAATAAATCTTGGTTTTCACTCCTTAAATCAACCAATCCTCATATTATAAATAAAATTAACAATTATTTCACAAACTACCATATTTAATTTCATTTATTCGCAATAAATTCAATTATTAAAATTTTTCTTCAATTAAATCTTGCTTTAAATTAGCCTATTGTCATATCATAAATAGGATTAGCATTAACTACATCTTATAAAATTAACCATTTTAAATGACAAATCACACCTACCCTATCTGCACAAATTAAGTCAAATAATTGTACTTGATTTCACATTAAACGTTATTAATTTATAAATTGAAACCTCAATAGATCCGTTTATTGATTGAAAATCTTGCTATTAAATAAATTGACATTTTATAGGTATAATTAACGGTGAATTATATTACATTTCTTTAATGTATTTATTAAATTTATTTCCAAATAACGTACTACCTAATTTCCTTTGATTGCAATTTGATTTCCAAATTTTATGCACATACTAAAGAAATAAACATATATCAATTGATTCGTTTAATTCAAATCCTTTATTAAGTTCAGTACTACTATATAAACTTAGTTACCTTGTTTTTCCCATTCATCACTTTAATATATCCATTCTAACACTCCTAACCATTGTATTACATTCCACACAAATGTAACATTTATTACAATTTATCTCAAATTCCAATTAACAAATTAATTAAATAGGTAACCTAAATAAACATTACAGTTACTCTTCGTCACATAAATAAGCCTTTATTACTCATAATTAATGTTGGCATTTATTTCCATACTACTAATTTCATTCGCCTATAATCTAACCAAACATAACCTTTAGATTTATTTTATAAATTGATTCAATATTTACATCCACTTATTACAAATAAATCCCATTTGATGTGAAACCTAGTATACGTTAACTAAATCCCATTTCATTCCATCCATTAATGGGTATTGCATTGAAATTAAATTTATTAGCTTATGTCAACATTATTACCATTAATTGCAATAGGATTACCAAATTTATTCAATACCCTAAATAAATAAAATATATTAATTCATTAAATTAATTCACTATGTATCTTTGTATTCTTATATTCAATAGTATAACAATTTACATTACTTCAATTATTCATAATTTCATTTCAACTGTTAATACTTATCTTAAATTTCCATAGTTTCATTCCATTTTCAACATTCGCTCCAATATTAATTATGAATTTTTTTCATTTCTTCCTAAATTTAATTCCAATATCTTATTAAAATGACAAATTTAATTAACGAAATTTACGCGTCGTTACACTCTCCCCCACTCAAAACTTTTCGTCCTCGAAAAGGAAAAGAAGAATTAAGAAATCAATATATCTTATTCAAAACATTAACTTTATAACCAATTAAATTTATAAAATTAATTAATTTAGATAAAATATACCACTTTATAACCATTAAATCTCTTTATATTTAAATTTATAATGTTTGGAAAACATTTTTCAAAATATTTCCACGTCCACAATTTATGGAAAATTCGGCAGAGTCTCCTTTGTGTGGGGAGGCTCGGGTGAAAATATAATATCAATTATAATAATATACAACATATATTTTCCGAAATATATATATGCCAACATGGGAAAAAGTATAATAACGCTATAAACCGTAATCCGAAAACGTACCTATTTGTCGGGCAATTTACGCTTAATTATGAAACCAAATGCATTAGCAATTTCTTCCATAACCTGTATTTCACTTATATAATCTGATAAGAGTTAGCAATTACATAGAATGAAATGTTTAAGTTGTTCAATCACAACAAATCTATCAACCATCCCTTGCAACAAGCATACAACCATCACGCAAAATCAACACGCAACAATCATTCATTCATATCAAACAAAACAAATAGTTGTTCGGGTTCAAAACTTTAAATTGTACGGAATGGAAAAATAAACTACTAAGTGTACCCTTCACTCAACAGTCTTAGGTGAAACTAAATAAATTATTCATTCATCCAAACAATTTTAAAGTATCCTTACCCAAACAACCATAACCCAAAACAAACAACACTTTAAATTTATATTTTAACAAACAAGAAATCAAATTAAATTTGTCCAATTTCATAGCATTTATTGTTTGATTTCCTTTTTATTTATATAATGATTTATCTCTCTTTTTTTTTTATCTTTATTTTTTTGTAGTATTCATCTTTCTGCTTATTTTATTAATAAATAGCTTCAATCATTTACTTAAGTTTATAATCTTTCATATATACTACTTAATTTTGTTTTTTACTTTCATTTATTACTAAATTCAATTTATAATACTTACCTTTCTATTTTAATTAGTAGTCTTTTTAATTACACTTAAGATTATAATATTACTTATATAATATCTATTACAATTTCTTATTAACATTTCAACTTTTAATATTCGGTAAGTTATATATATGTTTATAAGGATGTAATTGAAAGTTATACAAGTTTTCTCATTTCTTTGATTAATTTAATGTTCAATAATTATATCCTTTATTTCATAGGTTACAATTTCAAATTTCATTTAATACCATTTATAACCTAGCATTAAATCTCTTATTTCCTTTAGAGGTTTCAATTATTAATTACTTACGTTCAAATTGACTACAATAACTGAAACTATTAATTAATGGAAACTTAAGACTTTTATACCGGGTTAAGTTTCAAATCATTTTGAAAATAATAGACAAAGGTATATACTTAAAATTTTTATATCCAATTATCTTTAAAACAATTTAAAATTTATATTTGTAAATCAAAATCATTCTGTAGTCGAACTGCTACAGTGGCCTTCCCACTTCGAAACTCGAAAATGAATGTCGATGATGCGTGCACTCATCACCGAAATTATTTTCCAGCGACAAAGAGGGAAGTACAACTTTATCTTTCCAAAATTTCTTTTAAAAACATTCCTTTCAAATTATCTTAAAATACTTTTATCAGAAAATACTTCTTTTAATAATATTATTATATTTGAAAATCATTCAAAAGAAATTTTCAAAACCCCGGAACTTAAATTCTGAAATTTCCAATTTGATTTCTTTTATTTTCAATCTTATTTCACTATTATTTATAAATTTCATTAACTAACAACCAATATATTGCAACCCAATATATATATATATATATATATATATCATTCAAAAATTTATTTTATATATAGAAAACATAATAGGCAAAATTATTTCATTCACCTATATTAAAACCAAATATTATGTCGGTCTGTCCTATTAAGTGTTTAGAAATCCCTATTGATGTCATAGCGTCCCATGCACCAACCAGAATTTATAAATACAAAACGGAATAGATTAACACAATATTAAGACCTTTTTATAACACTAACAAATACGCTCTCTCATATATATACACTCAGCGACTCCAGTAGGGTATTGCTACCTTATTAGTAAAGAGTCAAACCCCACAAAGCTAAGGTTTATTGCTAAACCTTGCTCTGATACCAGATTGTAACAGCCCACCTTTACGCACGGTTCGAGTCGACACACGTGCCAATTCAAACCATACGGAATGACGGATTGTTATGGGTAAATAAGAAAAAGCAGAGAAAGAAAGAAACAAAACAGAATCTCACAGCGGAAGGATAAAATATAATAATCAAATATACAGTTCATAAAACTGTTTACAAAACATTTGATTCTTCTTTATACAATAAATATCAGAGTTCACATACCAATAAATATCAATGCAGCGGAATACATTGTGTAGCGGAATCATATAATATTTAATAATAATAATAAAGAAATCCTCGTCTTCGTCCTCCAGAAATAAAGTCTTCGATCCTGAAATGCTCGGACTGATGCGAGCGAATTGAAAAGACAAAACACTCGAGTCAGAACCAAAAGATCTTATGTAAGTTAAATCAACAAAAGTAAATATGAGTGCAGTAACTCAAGAGATGCTCGGGATTTACATCTCCTAAGGATCCGTTAAACTATTTACTATGTAGTAATATTTCGCTATTATAATAATGTCTATTTATAAAATAAACTTACTTTTAAATAGCGTTAAGGCTTTACATTTTCCAACTTAACATGTAATAGTCCTAGTAGTCCATCCAGTATCAGCGCATCTCCAGATCGGGAGACTACCCTAAATACTCCACGGGCTACGGGAGAAAACCAAACTCGTACAAGACGCGATAGGGTAGGTGACACGGCACAACTAGGCAATGCCAGGGCTAGATATACCAATTACGCATCCGGGCTGGTGGTAACGCGTAGCCACAGCTACCGCCCACCTCGAGCCACACCCCCAAAAAGAAAATCAAAAGTGGCCACCGAATCAACCCAAAAGTCAAAGTATAAAATCAAAGGGACGTGTCCGATCAAAGGTGCTACCTCAATTGGCCCGAGAATCGCTCCTGTTTTAGCCACCTTATGCCAACTCACGGAAGTTGGGTCCACGTATTTACCTCAAAGGAAATGCCGCCACCATCCCACTTCATTCTGGAATCTCCACCGTGTACACGGTTGTTAAAGTGGTTTTCGGAGTTGGCAGAGAGTATGACAACTTCCGACCCCGGTCTCTTCAACAACCAAACGTTATTATAACACCGCGGTTATTTCAAAATAATTTATACTTTAAAACCAGAATATAATATCCCTTTCAAACCATATAAATACGATATCATTTATATTTTTAAAACCCCAAATCAATATGATATCATTTTTATTTTATAAATATCCCTTTTCCCAAATCATAATATTTTCAAATATATATATATCTTAAGCCCCATAGCTTTGAAAAAATTTTTCTAATACTTAAATGGTTTAAGTATTAAACCGCTTTGCATAACAAAAATAGCTTTTTTTTTAATTCACAAATAAATTCCAAATATAGATTTAAATTCCCAAATAAACCATTTCAATTTCCATATATTTCAAAGCTTTAATTATTCCACCATTTCAAAACTTATTCTTTGATAATTTCATATATATCAAATTCAATTACTGTTATTTAAATTTGAAATGTTTACTTAATAAATAAAATATCATTTAAGTAAAACCTTTAAAGTTCAAATAACAGGATATTCTCTCAATTTAATTAACTTGATAATATTCATTTAAATCGACTTGATTTTCATTTAAGTCCTCTAAACCAAAATCAAGTTATAAAGATCATACCTTTTAAAACCCTAAATTAATTAAAATTTCAGATAAATTTTTATTCGAGGAAAATTCTTAAATACCTTAATTCAAAGCAAGTTCATATTTATCTTCCAATATTTATTTTATTTGAGACATTATAAACTCCATCAATAAATTTAAATAAATACTTAACCGTATTATCTCTAAATAAAATTGAACTTTTATTTTTAAACTTCTTTTATCCTTTAAACCAAATTTATACATAGCTTAAATTCAAGCATTTAACTATATTAAAATAATATTTAAAAATATCAAAAATCAATATCCATTAAACCATATTCTTTCCAAAACCACAGAAAATCATTTAAAAAATAATTTTATATTTATATACCGTGGTGCCTGTATAAAATTTTCTATCCTATGGTCAAGTGATGTGGATGTTTATCATTTCAATCCGAAATTGAAAATAAAAATTACGGTTATATGTCATTTCAAACCGCAATCCCGAATGAAATGAAAATGCATAATAACTTGCAGTTTATACAATATAAAATACAGCATTCATTCATCAAATATCAATCATCAACCATTTATAACAATCATCATCCAATATAAACAATAACATCACTATCGAACGGATAATAACCAACAAATATTAACTAGCAGTTTGTATTCAATAATAAATTAAAACTATCTAACTAGCAGTTTATATGCAACAATAAATAAATAAAAAATTAACTGGCAGTTTATATGCAATGAATAATTAAATAAATGCGATTTAACTGAGATGATGTATAAAAATATGCCAAACAGTCATAAATAAATTTCTACTCATATCATAAATCAATTTAACAATCATAGGAAATTTTAGAAGTTGTGAGTGGGTTAAAACACTCACATTTTGAATTTAAATTGAAATAAAATCCAATTTAAACCCAAAATTTGACAGTCTCCAAATTCGTCCAAACTAGCGTCAAAGTGTCCAGAATTTTATTACGATCCTAATAAAAAAATTACGTGTGAAACGGAGTTCATATGTGAAAGTTATTCGATTTATATTGTTTGAAACAAAATTAAATTTAAAACAAAATAAAGCTTACCTTAAAAAATGCCACGTAAGTCTCTGCCGTGAAGTCATGCGCTACAGGAAGGAAAACAAGCAACCCAGAACACAACGCACGCTCGAACCCACAGCAGCCCCCTTTGACCGGCCCTTTGACCGAGAAATACGACCACCTCCGACCTTCATTCGACTTGCCGCAACCACCAACGTCCTGCTAATGACGAGCCACTCCTACTGCCTCGATTACGACGCCTCCGGTCACGGTTTTGCACCACCACCGCCCCCTTGATTTAACCCTAATTGAATTTTTTAGCACGATCTAGCCGTTAATTCCACGAACAAACTACACAGATCGACTCCCTTCGGTCCCCTCTACAACACCCAGAAACGGTTCGTCGATCCGTCCATTTTGATTTCGACGTGATGAAAGGCCTAGACTTCCTCGATTTTTACCGGTCAAACGACAATCCAAAACGAAAAACAAATTTCAACAGAAGATTACGCACTTCGAGAGCTTCAACATATGTTTTTTATGAATTTTTCTAAAGAGTTTGGATTTTTGACTTTGATTTTGAATTGGAAATTGGATCTGGAATTTTTGTTGTCTGCCATTGAGGATGAGGTGGAGGAGTTGAGAAGAAGATGTACGCACTGACAAATGAGAATGTAGAAAATTAGGGTTTATAACAACGTATTTATAGATAGATTTGAAATAGAATGGATCAGATAAAATAGATGTAAGCGCTAACGACGAAATGGCCCAAAAAGCCCGTTCTGACTCCGGAACGAAATCGGGTCAACCCATATATCAAAATAGATGTTTGAAAATATTTTAAACGCAATGGAAAAGGTTTCAGGTCCAAATTCCATCGTATGAAGAAATATGCTAAAAAAACAATATTTTCCTAATTAATTTCAATTGATTTTAATTTCGTTTATTTCAAGACGTTTTGAGTCCGTACGATCAAACGACATGTCCGATCGTTACGAAACTTGAAATCCTACAATAATTCACCGTTACGGATCCGATGAAACTGGTTTCGTCGAAATCCGAGTCAGTGATCAAAATGGCTATTTTCCAGTTAATTAAATAAATTAAAATTAATTAATTAAATCAACTTTTCAATTTCAATTCGAAAATTTACCAAATTTCACCACTTATGATTTCTCAATCATTTACAATGATTAACCAAAATTAAATGTCAACTTAAAGGCGAATAATTTATAAATTTCAATATTAACCTCAATCTCATTAAATTACAAATTTAATTTCCAAAATTTCTATTAATTTACTTTTAATTCTACTATTCAATTTATTATTAACAAATGGATGAAAGAAATATTGGAATCAAAAATCCATTACGTTAACATTCTCACTTTTCATCCAAATTCTCATTTATGTAATATTTTAATATTATTTCCCACTTATTTGCAATTAATCCTTTTATCAAATTCCATATTTCAAATAAATTAATAAATCTTGGTTTTCACTCCTTAAATCAACCAATCCTCATATTATAAATAAAATCAACATTTATTTCACAAACTACCATATTTACTTTCATTTATTCGCAATGAATTCAATTATTGAAAATTTTCTTCAATTAAATCTTGCTTTAAATTAACCTATTGTCATATTATAAATAGGATTAGCATTAACTACATCTTAAAAAATTAACCATTTTAAATGACAAAACACGCCTACCCTATCTGCACAAATTAAGTCAAATAATTGTACTTGATTTCACATTAAACATTATTAATTTATAAATTGAAACCTCAATAGATCCGTTTATTGTTTGAAAATCTTGCTATTAAATAAATTGACATTTTATTGGTATAATTAACAGTGAATTATATTACATTTCCTTAATGTATTTATTAAATTTATTTCCAAATAACGTACTACCTAATTTCCTTTAATTGCAATTTGATTTTCAAATTTTATGCACATACTAAAGAAATAAACATATATCAATTGATTCGTTTAATTCAAATCCTTTTTTAAATTCAATACTACTATATAAACTTAGTTACCTTGTTTTTCTCATTCATCACTTTAATATATCCATTCTAACACTCCTAACCATTGTATTACATTCCACACAAATGTAACATTTATTTACATTTGTTACAATTTATCTCAAATTCCAATTAACAAACTAATTAAATAGGTAACCTAAATAAACATTACCGTTACTCTTCGTCACATAAATAAGCCTTTATTACTCATAATCAATGTTGGCATTTATTTCCATACTACTAATTTCATTCGCCTATGTTCTAACCAAACATAACCTTTAGATTTATTTCATAAATTGATTCAATATTTACATCCACTTATTACAAGTAACTCCTATTTGATGTAAAACCTAGTATACATTTACATAAATCCCATTTCATTCAGTCCATTAATGGGTATTGTATTGAAATTAAATTTATTAGCTTATATCAACATTATTACCATTAATTGCAATAGGATTACCAAATTTATTCAATACCCTAAATAAATAGCATATATTAATTCATTAAATTTAATTCACTATTTACCTTTGTATTCTTATATTCTGTAGCGACCCGAAATTCCACTCCCGGAAAATCGCATCACTAAAAGAGAAAGAAAGGGATAGAAAAGAGAAAAGAAAGGAAAGAAAGAGAAAACAACACATCAGAATCTCACAGCGGAACGATTTAAATATAATATAGAACATATACATAGTATCATATACATCAGAGTACACAACTAAACATTTCAAATTAGACAGTTATAACATTTCTGTCTAATACAATACAAGACATCATACATTAAACAACACAGCGGAAACTCTAACCATATCTACACGCTGAAGCCTCCTGCTCCAAAGCTCCTCCAGAATTCGTCAAGAGATAACCTGAATCACTTGACTACTCATATATAATATGAGTACCCAAGAGTTTAATAAAACAGAAAATAAACACTCGGGTCAGACAGGGGTCTGGTGTGAGTAAACGGTTTAAGATTGCTTAACTTTAGAAAAACCTTTGAAAAGAAAAGGTATCACGTAAGACTTCCCACACATAAACATGGAAAAGTTTTTACCTTACGCTAACCAAAACATTTGATAGGAAATCCAGTGATATTATAATAGTGTCTAGGGTTTTCAAATAAATATGAAATAGCCGAAATTGTTACATGATTAAATTCCAGCTACTAGCCACAAAAGTGGGTAATACAAACAAAACCGTAGGGTCTCGTAGGGAAAATGGGTTTCCATCAATGGCAGGGCTACTGGGGTACCGCCCGTCACAGTACGTGGCCTAGATCACCGTACCGAGGAGCCACCCTAACTCCCCTGCAACACAAGGCCGGGACCATTCCTTACTGAACAGTCCCGAACAAGACCACCCCGCAGTTGGCTGCAGTTCCAACCGCCCACAAAGCCGAAATATAAAGGGACCTCTAGACAGGGATGAATCTTGCCCTCCAGTGGGCGCGACCCACGAAGCCTTGCTGCACCTCCCCTGTTTTAGCCATTCCCGGTTGATGAGGCTTGAGGCTGCGATTACCTTTATAGGACCAATTATCTTAGAATGCTCATCGTCCGCCTGACGATGTGCTGAAAGCATTCAATCCATACAAGTTCGTTCCGGGTTCGAACGAAACCGAAGGCACTATCTCGTTGCACTCATTTTGGAATCACCCTCAGAGTCAACGACCATAGCCCTTGCACTCTGATTCACCATCTCGAATCTATAAGCACTATTCCGTCAAACTCATTACGGAATCACCCACAGAGTTATACTGACGTATAGCCCTTACACCTCGAGTCTTCACTTGCTCCACTTGGATTAACGACCTAACGTTTAATTGGAATCGATGTGGTTTTCGGATTCCAAATATGGAAACCCGATCCCGGTCTCATCGAAACCAAACGCCATTTTAATGTCCAAGTTGTACTTAAGGGATTTAAACAATAGATATTTCAGAAATATCACTTAACATAAATGGATGTATTCACAACACAAATAGATAAGCATCTATTATCACATGCATCATACATATCACAAAGCAGCATATATGTCAAAATCAGATATAGCATATACATATCATCATCCATCAATCAATGCCATCCAACAACATCCAATATCATAAACTCATCCAATGATATATATCATCCAATCATTAATCATTCATAAACAGGTTTTATTCAAACTTGATCAATTTAATTAATTCTTAAATTAAATTAATCCTTAATTAAACACTTGGATTATCTCCAATCCAATACTATTCATTAATTAATTACAAATTAATTAACTAACATCACTTAATTACCCAACTCAATTAATCTTTCCTGATTAATTATCACTTAATTACTTTAAGTAATTATTACTTAATTACCATATTAATTAATCATCCTGATTAATTACTTCCAAATTATACTATGTAATTACCTCTTAATTACTTTCTAAATTAATCAACCTTGATTAATTATTCTCTAATTATTCTGGTAATTATTCCTTAATTACCTTTAATTAAATTTACTTGATTAATTACTTTTAATTAATCACACTTGATTAATTACTTTTAATTACATTTAGTAATTAAAACTTAATTATAAATTAATTATTCTTAAATTATTAATTAACAATTAATTAATTATTTTCATTAATTAATGATTACCTCATTAATTAAATTTCTTCTTAATTAATTACTTTCACAAGTAATTAATTACTTAATTAATTACTCTTAATTCTTTAATTAATTAATCATTAATCAAGTAATTTAAACCTTTAATCAATTATTAATTAAGTCTTTAATTAATAACTAAAGTGATTAACTCTTAATCACATTTACTTAATTACTTTTAATAAGGTAATTATCTTTTACTTAATTACCCTTAGTAATTAACTACTAAATTACTTAATTACTTTCCCAAGTAATTACATTAACCTATAATGATTGTCTTAATTAAGCACAAATTAATTACTTAATTAATTATTTTAACTTAATCCTTTAAGTTTAATCAAATGATTAATTAATTTCTTATATTATAAAGATTCTTAGTTAAGAAACCATCATCTTAATTAACATTTCTATTAACCAATAAAACTTGATAATTATAAATAAATTAATTATCTTCACAAATTCATTTATCTTTAATTAAAGCATAATTCTAAATTACTAAAAAAAAAAAAGTTATAAATGAATTTCCAAATTCTAAATCATTATTCTTTATTTAAAATAAAATAATATACATTAGAAATCAAAGGAGTTTAACATTCAAATTAAAGCTTTTAACTTTTCATAGTTATTAAATAAAATTCATACACACTTTATTATTAAAATTTTACTTATTTTTAACATCTTCATATATTTCAAAATATAAGAATTTTGTTTACAACTTATATTAAACAAGTTCAGTTTTATAACTAATACTTGAAGGCCTTTGGTTTTAAAACTTTGATCAATTTCTAAATCAAGTTTCTTCGTTTAAACTTTTAATAACATTACAGCTAAATTTTCTTAAGGCATTAACTGTTGAACCCAAACCATAAACTTGCCCAACATACTCGAGTAACCCACAGAAAAGCACGCGACAACCCCGAGCCTTCCAAGCAATCACCCTGCTTCGAGTCAAACCCTCAATCACCCGATGCCATCTTCGAGTCTTCCCTCTTCTCGTCCAAACCCACAACAGAAAACATGATTCTGTGCACGTTAACGTGCACATCGCCAATGGTCAACGGCGATCTCCCTTCCGGCCTCCACCCAGTCGCTCACGACCACTACAATGTATCACGCAACCCAGAAAACCCATTACACTCGAGATATGAAAATTTGCTTTCGAACCCAAACTGCCTGAACAAACCCACCGTAAATTGGTTCACCGCCGTCCATCCCCTTCTCGAGGCACCTCGCCACCTCAACCATAGCTCCATCTCCCTTCCCCGCTACTTCAGAACCACACGCGATCGCCTCCAAATGCCTCTTGACGCCGTGAATTCAAGTTGAACGACGTCGACAAAAACAGGTAATATAACCCTACTCATTCAATTCTCGACCAATTCGATCATTAATAAAATTCATGAGTATTTTTCGCATGATCTACTAGCTTCACTCCACCTCCATGATGAACGTTATCGACCAACTCGCCGTGGTTCGTCACAATTAGACCAAAATACTCAAAACACTTAAACTACAAATTCTCACAAATTACTGAACTAAAATTTGTGATTCAAGCTTCTAAAATCATGATTTCATATTTGCATTATGATTATGAAATCAAAACTCAAGTTTGGATTCAAAACTTTTGACCCAAATTTATAAATTTACTGTAAACTTGAATATTTAAACTAGATATTCAATTTTAAAACCTTCAAGCCTTTTTAGATGAAAAGTTAGATGATTACAAACATCTTTTATATACAAATCAAAGTCAAATTCGAATACATTATCAAGTTATTGATTTTATTATGGAATTGATGTCTGTAAATATCACACAGAGACCATGTAAACACTCAGGCATTCAGAAATGCTTAATTCAACATGCATCCAAATTAAATTCAAACATTCAGTAAACCATCAGATATTCATTCACAATAACAAGGTAGAATTCAGGTTTAAAACTGTTTTTAAAAGTTCATTTACTCACCTTTGCAAAAAGCAGAAAACAGAGCTGCATTTTCCAGGCTCTGAAATTTACTTGCATCATGTTTATTAATTCTACTGCATGTTGATTTACTGCTGCATTTGATTGAGTTTCCAGGTTTGCAGATTGTTCTTCTTTATTTTCTTCTTTCCTGAACTTTGTTTTGATTTGCATTCTTTTATTTTTGAATCAGAATTTGTCAATTGAAGTTTGCATAAGAATGCTGCTGATTGATTAATATGTTGATGAAGAACTTGCATTTGATAAATTTTATTCCCAGATTCACAGTTTTTTTTCTTTGATCTGTTTTTGAACTTTGATTTGATTTGTACTTTTATGATCTTTGTATTTTCCTTTTGTATTCAGTTTTAAGTTTGAAGAGAAAAAAAAATGTTTTTAGCTGGAAGTAAACTATCTCTATCTACAATTTAATTTTAAATAATTATTAAAGAAAATGACATTTGTCACCTTCAAGATCTAATTTACTTACACCTATGCCTAATAATTTACAAATGTCTTTAATGTAAATTAATATTCTTACATGTGTTATATAAGTATTATTTATATGTTTTATTAATGTTTTTCTTTAAATGTATTTATCTTTAATAATTTATTAAATCCTTATATACATATATTTATGTAATATAAAATGTACATACTTATATTTTAATAGATATTCATATGAAACAAGTAATTTACATTTTTAATTCAATCATGTTTATATTTTTGAAACATCTATTTTAAATTTAAATCTTATTTAAAAACTTAAAGTACATATTTATCATAAATAAGGAATTAACTTTGTTATTTTAAAATTTAAATCTCAATTATCAATTCAAAGTCATTAAATCAAATTATCATTTTAAATTCAAACTAAATACACTCAAGTTTGAAAACTCTTATTAAATTTAAATTAATGCAATTCCTATTTCAAATATATATACAAATATATATACACATTTCAAATAGAACATTCTAACATTAAATTTATTAATTTCCAAATTAAATTTTAAAACAAATATCAAATCACAATATATACATTCATATATATTACAATTTGAATACAAAGTTTTATTACATTAAAACTTCTTATTTACCAAAATAAATATTTCTAAATCAATTTATTATTAGCTTTCAAAAGAATTTAAATTTGCCAATTCATATTGTTAAGAAATTTATTGATAGATATTAACAAATTATTATTATAAATCTTTAAAATAAATTTAACTTGTCAATTTATAATATAAAATGATCAAATCAATTTAATTATTATCAAAGATTATTAAATTGATATTGCTCAAAATTCCGGGTCGTCACATTCCTCCCCCCTTAAAAGAATTTCGTCCCCGAAATTTAAAAGCAAAGATAATTTAATAACCCAGATAAAGATTTTAAATTCCTATCAGCAAATCAAACAATCAATCATAGCAACCAATTCAAACAACAATTTTATCTATTCCAGAAAAATTCTGAATAGAACCTTCTAATATTATCTAGAGTTTCCAGATACCTATACTGGAATACTTGCTCTACAGAACCTTAAGTAACTATACTACTAAAACCAAGAACTCCCTTACCTGATTCTACAAATCTGAACAAGAAATCAGACTAAACTCAAAACCAACTCAACTAACAGATCCTTCTGAACTGCTGATTCTATTACTCAAAGAATCATACACATATTCCTCTGAGATATGTGAAATACAATGAATTCCAGCTATCCAAACTGGCAATTCAATCATGTAGATCAAAATCAAATCTCTAGAGAACACAGAAACAACTCCAAAATACCTCCAGAGCTAACTTTCCAGTTATACTCTGTCTCATATCTCATTGGATTGGATAAAACCAAATCAATATCCAAACTCTAATTGCACATTCCAAAATTTCACAATTCTTAACTGCACAACTCTTCAGATGCTCTGAGTCACCTTCAATATTCCTGATCAGCCTAACCCTTGCTGATTACTTCAAGAAACAACAGCATCAACTTAAATCAAATCTCCAGGTCCTACTCAACAAAATGCCTTTCCAAAAATAATCTGCTGAAATCCATTCCACAGCTCTATACCATAAACATCAATGGACTTCAAACCTATATCTCAAATCTAAATAGCCAAACAGTTGTACTTGACAACCAAACCTTCCAAATTCAGAAAATTCCTTCCTACTTGAATTTCCTGTAGAAATTCCTTACTGCAACTCCCGGTTGCTCCATACAAGAATAACTGCCAACTTGCTTCCGCTGCACAACTCTGATCCAGAGCAGATAAAAATGCTATCGAAGAACATAAGCACAATCTTCTCCATACACAGTTCATCCGACTCATAAAAATCTCAACGACCATTCCACTTGGTCAAAACATCTCAACAGAATCTCAACTTAGAATAAGATGATCAATCCAAAGGATCCTGAGCTGCCACACCAAACTCTTCTCGCTCCAGGAGTCATCCTCCTATAAGGTTGAACCATCAAAATTACTCTTGGAATCCAAGTCGATAAGAAAACTCAATCTCCGATTCGGGTAAACTTCTGATTCCTCAAACATTTGGAGAATCTCCGACTACTTCCATAGCTTCCATAGCTTTCACCTCTACTTGAGATGTCTCAATTCTCGAACCAAAGAATACTCAAAGATTCCCAAACTAATCGCAAGTCACTTTTGCGATCTCACTCAGTTCAGATTCCAAAGAACTGTCTTCACCAACTAGAACAGCTTCCCAAATCAAGATCAATCTTCAAGAATGGCTCACCTATCAGAAACTGATAGATCCCTTCCAACAAATATCTCGCTTTGCTGAGCCTTCCAAAGAAATGAATAAGCCTTCACCATCTGCCTGGTCTGCTGATAGTAGAAATCCAAAGATTACTGAATCATCGAAGAAATAGACCCATGCTGCTACTTCCAAACTTCTCTTCAATGATACAGCTAAGCCACAAGATCTTCCTTAACTCAGAAGCTCCTTGAAACACAAATCTATCACTCAATTCCACTAAAAATTCTTGAGACGGGTCGACATCTCCTCAAGAAACTCGGCGCTAAAAGAAACACCAGCTACTTATCTTCTTAAGAAAAACAAATGAGACCATGTCCGAAATGAGATAACTCATCGACCTTAGTCTCAAACTTTAATAAAGATAAGACACCCTTACTTGAGATCCAAAGAATCTCTAAACATCTGCATCTTCCTTGCAGTAGACATCAATGCTCTTCAAACACCATCTAAATCTGGATCCAACAGAACATCTTCAGAACCATCTATGGAATCTGCATCTCATCACACAGCTATTCCTTCTTGAAGTCATCAAGATACCACCACTAGCTTCGGCTCAGCTGACAACTCAACTTAAGGAAATCCCGCTCACTCGAGAGCAAATCAACCTCACACTTCAAGAATATACTCCAATCCTTGAAAAAGACTTCCTTTGGACTCAAAGAAATCCTTTCTTCAATCCACTAAATCTTATTCGAGACAGTATTAGGTCTACAATCTCGATAAACACATCTCCAACCACCACATATAAGCCTCAACCAACAGTGGTAGTCGTGTTCCACACACTTCTACCTATCTACCTTTATAGCCTATGTTGGAAAATCCGAACAGATAACCCAACAGATTAGGTAGTTATATAAATATATATTTATATAAAAATTACAAGTACGCTCTCTCAAGATAGACACCACTCCAGAGCCTAGGTATTTACTCAACCTGACGCTCCCTAAAGAAAGATTCATTCCAGAGCCTAGGTATTCGCTCAACCTAACGCTCCCCAAGAAAGACATACTTCAGAGCCTAGGTATTCACCCAGCCTAATGCTCTGATACCAGCTGTAGCGACCCGAAATTCCACTCCCGGAAAATCGCATCACTAAAAGAGAAAGAAAGGGATAGAAAAGAGAAAAGAAAGGAAAGAAAGAGAAAACAACACATCAGAATCTCACAGCGGAACGATTTAAATATAATATAGAACATATACATAGTATCATATACATCAGAGTACACAACTAAACATTTCAAATTAGACAGTTATAACATTTCTGTCTAATACAATACAAGACATCATACATTAAACAACACAGCGGAAACTCTAACCATATCTACACGCTGAAGCCTCCTGCTCCAAAGCTCCTCCAGAATTCGTCAAGAGATAACCTGAATCACTTGACTACTCATATATAATATGAGTACCCAAGAGTTTAATAAAACAGAAAATAAACACTCGGGTCAGACAGGGGTCTGGTGTGAGTAAACGGTTTAAGATTGCTTAACTTTAGAAAAACCTTTGAAAAGAAAAGGTATCACGTAAGACTTCCCACACATAAACATGGAAAAGTTTTTACCTTACGCTAACCAAAACATTTGATAGGAAATCCAGTGATATTATAATAGTGTCTAGGGTTTTCAAATAAATATGAAATAGCCGAAATTGTTACATGATTAAATTCCAGCTACTAGCCACAAAAGTGGGTAATACAAACAAAACCGTAGGGTCTCGTAGGGAAAATGAGTTTCCATCAATGGCAGGGCTACTGGGGTACCGCCCGTCACAGTACGTGGCCTAGATCACCGTACCGAGGAGCCACCCTAACTCCCCTGCAACACAAGGCCGGGACCATTCCTTACTGAACAGTCCCGAACAAGACCACCCCGCAGTTGGCTGCAGTTCCAACCGCCCACAAAGCCGAAATATAAAGGGACCTCTAGACAGGGATGAATCTTGCCCTCCAGTGGGCGCGACCCACGAAGCCTTGCTGCACCTCCCCTGTTTTAGCCATTCCCGGTTGATGAGGCTTGAGGCTGCGATTACCTTTATAGGACCAATTATCTTAGAATGCTCATCGTCCGCCTGACGATGTGCTGAAAGCATTCAATCCATACAAGTTCGTTCCGGGTTCGAACGAAACCGAAGGCACTATCTCGTTGCACTCATTTTGGAATCACCCTCAGAGTCAACGACCATAGCCCTTGCACTCTGATTCACCATCTCGAATCTATAAGCACTATTCCGTCAAACTCATTACGGAATCACCCACAGAGTTATACTGACGTATAGCCCTTACACCTCGAGTCTTCACTTGCTCCACTTGGATTAACGACCTAACGTTTAATTGGAATCGATGTGGTTTTCGGATTCCAAATATGGAAACCCGATCCCGGTCTCATCGAAACCAAACGCCATTTTAATGTCCAAGTTGTACTTAAGGGATTTAAACAATAGATATTTCAGAAATATCACTTAACATAAATGGATGTATTCACAACACAAATAGATAAGCATCTATTATCACATGCATCATACATATCACAAAGCAGCATATATGTCAAAATCAGATATAGCATATACATATCATCATCCATCAATCAATGCCATCCAACAACATCCAATATCATAAACTCATCCAATGATATATATCATCCAATCATTAATCATTCATAAACAGGTTTTATTCAAACTTGATCAATTTAATTAATTCTTAAATTAAATTAATCCTTAATTAAACACTTGGATTATCTCCAATCCAATACTATTCATTAATTAATTACAAATTAATTAACTAACATCACTTAATTACCCAACTCAATTAATCTTTCCTGATTAATTATCACTTAATTACTTTAAGTAATTATTACTTAATTACCATATTAATTAATCATCCTGATTAATTACTTCCAAATTATACTATGTAATTACCTCTTAATTACTTTCTAAATTAATCAACCTTGATTAATTATTCTCTAATTATTCTGGTAATTATTCCTTAATTACCTTTAATTAAATTTACTTGATTAATTACTTTTAATTAATCACACTTGATTAATTACTTTTAATTACATTTAGTAATTAAAACTTAATTATAAATTAATTATTCTTAAATTATTAATTAACAATTAATTAATTATTTTCATTAATTAATGATTACCTCATTAATTAAATTTCTTCTTAATTAATTACTTTCACAAGTAATTAATTACTTAATTAATTACTCTTAATTCTTTAATTAATTAATCATTAATCAAGTAATTTAAACCTTTAATCAATTATTAATTAAGTCTTTAATTAATAACTAAAGTGATTAACTCTTAATCACATTTACTTAATTACTTTTAATAAGGTAATTATCTTTTACTTAATTACCCTTAGTAATTAACTACTAAATTACTTAATTACTTTCCCAAGTAATTACATTAACCTATAATGATTGTCTTAATTAAGCACAAATTAATTACTTAATTAATTATTTTAACTTAATCCTTTAAGTTTAATCAAATGATTAATTAATTTCTTATATTATAAAGATTCTTAGTTAAGAAACCATCATCTTAATTAACATTTCTATTAACCAATAAAACTTGATAATTATAAATAAATTAATTATCTTCACAAATTCATTTATCTTTAATTAAAGCATAATTCTAAATTACTAAAAAAAAAAAAGTTATAAATGAATTTCCAAATTCTAAATCATTATTCTTTATTTAAAATAAAATAATATACATTAGAAATCAAAGGAGTTTAACATTCAAATTAAAGCTTTTAACTTTTCATAGTTATTAAATAAAATTCATACACACTTTATTATTAAAATTTTACTTATT
Organism: Allium cepa; assembly: GCA_030765085.1. NCBI lineage: Eukaryota > Viridiplantae > Streptophyta > Magnoliopsida > Asparagales > Amaryllidaceae > Allium > Allium cepa. Next base: position 253,287,962 of record CM060944.1, on the reverse strand, counting down.
TTTAACATCTTCATATATTTCAAAATATAAGAATTTTGTTTACAACTTATATTAAACAAGTTCAGTTTTATAACTAATACTTGAAGGCCTTTGGTTTTAAAACTTTGATCAATTTCTAAATCAAGTTTCTTCGTTTAAACTTTTAATAACATTACAGCTAAATTTTCTTAAGGCATTAACTGTTGAACCCAAACCATAAACTTGCCCAACATACTCGAGTAACCCACAGAAAAGCACGCGACAACCCCGAGCCTTCCAAGCAATCACCCTGCTTCGAGTCAAACCCTCAATCACCCGATGCCATCTTCGAGTCTTCCCTCTTCTCGTCCAAACCCACAACAGAAAACATGATTCTGTGCACGTTAACGTGCACATCGCCAATGGTCAACGGCGATCTCCCTTCCGGCCTCCACCCAGTCGCTCACGACCACTACAATGTATCACGCAACCCAGAAAACCCATTACACTCGAGATATGAAAATTTGCTTTCGAACCCAAACTGCCTGAACAAACCCACCGTAAATTGGTTCACCGCCGTCCATCCCCTTCTCGAGGCACCTCGCCACCTCAACCATAGCTCCATCTCCCTTCCCCGCTACTTCAGAACCACACGCGATCGCCTCCAAATGCCTCTTGACGCCGTGAATTCAAGTTGAACGACGTCGACAAAAACAGGTAATATAACCCTACTCATTCAATTCTCGACCAATTCGATCATTAATAAAATTCATGAGTATTTTTCGCATGATCTACTAGCTTCACTCCACCTCCATGATGAACGTTATCGACCAACTCGCCGTGGTTCGTCACAATTAGACCAAAATACTCAAAACACTTAAACTACAAATTCTCACAAATTACTGAACTAAAATTTGTGATTCAAGCTTCTAAAATCATGATTTCATATTTGCATTATGATTATGAAATCAAAACTCAAGTTTGGATTCAAAACTTTTGACCCAAATTTATAAATTTACTGTAAACTTGAATATTTAAACTAGATATTCAATTTTAAAACCTTCAAGCCTTTTTAGATGAAAAGTTAGATGATTACAAACATCTTTTATATACAAATCAAAGTCAAATTCGAATACATTATCAAGTTATTGATTTTATTATGGAATTGATGTCTGTAAATATCACACAGAGACCATGTAAACACTCAGGCATTCAGAAATGCTTAATTCAACATGCATCCAAATTAAATTCAAACATTCAGTAAACCATCAGATATTCATTCACAATAACAAGGTAGAATTCAGGTTTAAAACTGTTTTTAAAAGTTCATTTACTCACCTTTGCAAAAAGCAGAAAACAGAGCTGCATTTTCCAGGCTCTGAAATTTACTTGCATCATGTTTATTAATTCTACTGCATGTTGATTTACTGCTGCATTTGATTGAGTTTCCAGGTTTGCAGATTGTTCTTCTTTATTTTCTTCTTTCCTGAACTTTGTTTTGATTTGCATTCTTTTATTTTTGAATCAGAATTTGTCAATTGAAGTTTGCATAAGAATGCTGCTGATTGATTAATATGTTGATGAAGAACTTGCATTTGATAAATTTTATTCCCAGATTCACAGTTTTTTTTTCTTTGATCTGTTTTTGAACTTTGATTTGATTTGTACTTTTATGATCTTTGTATTTTCCTTTTGTATTCAGTTTTAAGTTTGAAGAGAAAAAAAATGTTTTTAGCTGGAAGTAAACTATCTCTATCTACAATTTAATTTTAAATAATTATTAAAGAAAATGACATTTGTCACCTTCAAGATCTAATTTACTTACACCTATGCCTAATAATTTACAAATGTCTTTAATGTAAATTAATATTCTTACATGTGTTATATAAGTATTATTTATATGTTTTATTAATGTTTTTCTTTAAATGTATTTATCTTTAATAATTTATTAAATCCTTATATACATATATTTATGTAATATAAAATGTACATACTTATATTTTAATAGATATTCATATGAAACAAGTAATTTACATTTTTAATTCAATCATGTTTATATTTTTGAAACATCTATTTTAAATTTAAATCTTATTTAAAAACTTAAAGTACATATTTATCATAAATAAGGAATTAACTTTGTTATTTTAAAATTTAAATCTCAATTATCAATTCAAAGTCATTAAATCAAATTATCATTTTAAATTCAAACTAAATACACTCAAGTTTGAAAACTCTTATTAAATTTAAATTAATGCAATTCCTATTTCAAATATATATACAAATATATATACACATTTCAAATAGAACATTCTAACATTAAATTTATTAATTTCCAAATTAAATTTTAAAACAAATATCAAATCACAATATATACATTCATATATATTACAATTTGAATACAAAGTTTTATTACATTAAAACTTCTTATTTACCAAAATAAATATTTCTAAATCAATTTATTATTAGCTTTCAAAAGAATTTAAATTTGCCAATTCATATTGTTAAGAAATTTATTGATAGATATTAACAAATTATTATTATAAATCTTTAAAATAAATTTAACTTGTCAATTTATAATATAAAATGATCAAATCAATTTAATTATTATCAAAGATTATTAAATTGATATTGCTCAAAATTCCGGGTCGTCACATATTCAAAATTTAGCCTAGTATAACAATTTACATTACTTCAATTATTCGTAATTTCATTTCAACTGTTAATTCTTATCTTAAATTTCCATGGTTTCATTCCATTTTCAACCTTCGCTTCAATTTTAATTATAAATTTTTTCATTTCTTCCTAAATTTAATTCCAATATCTTATTAAAATGACAAATTTAATCAACGAAATTTACGGGTCGTTACAGATAATCTCCTTGTTTAATTATTTAAAATGGGTAAATTTGTTATTTTTCAAACAAAAATAATAATGTGATGTTTTTAAATGTAGATATAGATTGATTTTTAAATAGAATAATTATTTAACAATGTGTTTGTTTAAATTAATATATATATTTATTTGAATTGATTTTAAATTTGATTTCTTGATGGATTTTTAAATTTGAATTTGAAATATGGAATCTAAAAGATGTATATTTTAAAATATTTTTGATTTAAAAATATACGAATAAGTTTTTTATTAGAATATAATTTGTTTTATATTATTTTTCCTTAAAGGGAATTTTATTTATATAAATTAAGAAGTAATTATTAAATAGTAAAATAATACAAAAGTTTTATATTAGCATTTAAAAATGGATTAAATATATTTCATATGACTTTATTTAGAAAATAATTGGTTTTTATTCTATTTTTCAAAGGATTTTGTTTATCTAAAATTAAGAAAAGCGTTTATAATTTATTAAAAAGTACTTATTAATTAGGAAAATTAATATAAAAGCTTTTAAAATCATTTAAAAATAAAAATGAATAAATACAAGTGCTTAATTATGAAGCTTATTGTTAACATGTGTAATGAGATTATAATGGTATTTGACAAATGTTGTTAATTTGAACAAGTGTCATCCTTTTTATTTTCTTTTTCTTTAATTTTAATAAATCATAATTAAACACTACATAAACATTCACCTTCTTCCTCTATTTCCTTTTCTTATCTTTTCATTTTTAAAGCAAGTAAACTTCACCTGAAATTCATTTCTAAAACCAGAAAATTCACAAGAATCAAAACACTGAAAATATTCTCAAACTCAAAATCAAAACAACTCAAGTTTATAACCAAACTTGTGAACCATTTTTCAAAAACCTGTAACAAAATTATCAACAAAGAAAGAAAATCTGAATCAAGTTAATCAAGCAGACCTGCATCACAATCAAAGTCTTAAATCATCTCAACAATAAAAGGGTTTCCAATTTCAAACTTTCAAGTCTCAAAGTATTTTCTGCTGCAAATTCTAGCATTCAAGTTTCCAGTAAATCAAGATTTTTATCAAGCTCTGTTCATGAATACCTGTGAGTAAACATTTTTATATTAAAACTTAAGTAAAGTTAATTCTGTGGCATGTGAAGTTCTATGATAAATAATGCTTGTTTGTGTATATATAAGTGATATCTCTCTATATACATGAAGTGTGCATGTTAGTTGTCTGTAAACTCCTCTGTTCTTAGTTCAAAGCTTATGGTTTTGATCAAAATTCAAAATATTTGCATCTGATCTCTATTAGACTTTGATATTCAAACAAGTTAAATTAGTTCAAACTCAATCTAAGTTTTAAAAATACATTCAAGCAAAATAAAATTGAGAATCTGCTGAGATCAAGATATTATAGTAGAAATTTTAAAAACATGTTAAATCAAATGCTATAAATTTCTGATTCAAGTTTATAACCTGGATCGAATTTGTAAAATATGATTTTTAAGATGAAAATCAAAATTTTTGGTTTTGTTTTGGAAGAGCATTTCGGAGTTGATCGGTTTTGGTTTTTGGGCATTCTCTGTCGATTGGAGGGTGGTGGGACCTCGTGGTTACCACTGGAGGTTGTTGGAAGGTTATCGAGGCTTGGAAAAATGGTGAATGATTTTATTAATCACCATAGAGACAGAGATCGAATAAAGAGGGTTTCTACCCTATGTTGTGTCGATTCTAGATTCTGGGTCAATGCATCGTCTCTGGGTGATTGAGTGGCTCGAGACTTTGGGAAATGGTAGAGTGGAAGGCCAGCAAGGCATAGCCAAAGTTACAGCAGTGTTGGTGGTCGGAGACGACTGTTCGAGGCAGATTCTGGTGATGGTTTTGGGTTCTAGTTTCATCTGCATTGCTCGATTTTGATTTGAGGCTTGTGCGAGTGGTTTGAAGGTCGAGATTGAAGATCTGGGTGATGGTCGATGTGCAGAAGGGTTCATCGAAGGTCGAAGGTGGCTCTGACATCGGTGCATATGCATGGAGGGGTCGTTTGTGTCAGTTGTTTTGGTTGTGGGTTTGACCTGAAGAGGTACTTGGGTAATTGGGATAGGTGTCTCGAGTATAAACTTTAAGTAGTCTTGTGTGTTTTACTTTCCTGATTTTAACTTAAACAAATCTAAGTAAAAAAAAGAAGAAGGTGGTTTACTCAGGCAAGACCCGAATGGTCTTCGGGTGGAACCCGAAGCAAAGGATTGGGCAGTTTTAAAAAGGTTTTAAAACAAGATTTTGAAAATATAAATAATTTAAATGAAAACTTTTCTTATATAATTTCTTTTATAAATAATAAAAGTTCTCCTTAACATTTGATTAAGGAGTTTTGAAATTTGTTTATTTAAATTTTATTAAAGTAAAGTTTAAAGTTATTTCAAAACCTAAGTTAGAAATGAAATTTTAGAGGTTTTTATAAAAGCAAATTTTTAAATTTAAATTGAAATTAGTTTTAAAACTATAACTTGATGATGTTTAAAACATTTAAAGGAAGTTATGTTTTATTAACTCTAATTTATCAAATTAAATGATTATTTTATTTCTAAACTTAATTAAATGATTAAATTAAGGAAGTTAATTATAAAGGTAAAATGTTGTAAATATGTTAATGATAATTAAGTCATTAATAAAGATAATGGTTTACCTTAAGAAAAACTAATTAAGGTTTTATTGATTTGAGATTAATTAAGTTAATGAATAAATTTAAGTATAATTTATTAATTTAATTAATTAATGATAAAGGATTAATTAATAAATTTATTAAGAGTAATTAATTGATTTAATGAATAATTAACGATTTATAAATTAATTATTAAGGGTTATAAATTAATTAATTAGAGGTTAATTAACTTGTAATTAAGAATCATTAATTAGAAATTAGAGATTGATTAATCGATGATTAGAGATAATTAATTAAGTAATTAGGATTGATTAATTAATGATTCGAGATTAATTAATTGATACTTAAGAAGTTCTTAATTTGTAATTAAATTTTATTAATTAATAATTAGGTTTTATTAATTAATAATTAAAGGATAATTAATCTTCAATTAAGATTAATTAAGGATAGGTTAACTGTTAATTAAGGATTGATTAATTGGTAATTAAGGATTAATTAATTTGTAATTAAGCTTTGTTAATTAATAATTAATGTTTATTAATTAATAATTAAGGGATAATTAATTAGTTAATTAAAGTTAATTAATTGATTATAAGAGTAATATAGATTAATTAATTTATATCAAGGGATATTAATTAATAATTAAGGTTTATTAATTAATAGTTAAAGGATAATTTATCCCTGATTAGAGGTTAATTAATTGATTAAGGAATGATTCATTAATTAAATGGATTGTAATTAATTAATGATTGATTAAGTAGGATTAGGTGATTAATCTTAAGTAACTAATTTAATTTAAGTTAATTAAATTAATTATAATATGGATTAATAATTTCTGTTTGTGGATGATTGTTTGTAAAATGTTTGGATTGGTTGATATCTATTAGATGATATTCTGTGATAGTATGTGATGTGATAAGGGATATATCTGAGATAAATGTGCGATATTTATCTGTGAATGATGCCGTGTGAATTCAAAATATTGAATTGAATTAAATTGTTTAAAACTTTAAAACAACTTCGCCTTTAAGAAACATTTGGATTTCGATGAGACCGGGATTGGATATCAGATTTGATTATCCAAAAACCACATCGATCCAAGTTAAATGTTAGGTTGTGAATTCAAGTGAAGATCAAGTTGAAGACTCGAAGTGTAAGAACTATTTGTCGTTAAAATTCTGAGTGTGATTCCAATACGAGTATAATGGAGATAGTGCTTTTAGGTTCGAGATGGAGATTCAGAGTGTAAGGGTTATTGTCGTTAACTCTGAGGGTGATTCCAAAACGAGTGTAACGAGATAATGCTTTAGTTTCGTTCGACCCTGGAACGAACTTGTATGGATTGAATGCTTTCAGAACATCATCAAGAGGATGATGAGCATTCTAAGATAGATGTGTCTATAAAGGTAATCGTAGCCTCAAGCCTCATCAACCGGGAACGACTACAACAGGGGAGGTGCAATAAGGCTAAGTCAGTCACGCTCAAGTAGATAAGGTCTTCCTCTGTCTAGATTCCTTTTTTTATTCGGTTATGTGGGCGGTCGCTAGCTACAACCATGGGGTTGACTTATTCGGGACTGTCCAGTAAGGGATGTTCCGACCTTGTATTGCAAGGGATTTAGGGTGGATCCCCGGTATGGTGATCTAGACCATGTACTGTGACGAGCGGTACCCCAGTAGCCCTGCCATTGATAAAAACTCATTATCCCAACGAGCCTTTACGGTTTTGATTGTATAACCCACTTTGTGGGTAGTATGCTGGAATTTAATCATGTAACAATTTCAGTTATGTGAATAGTTATTTAAAAACCCTAGACCCTATTATAATATCACTGGATTTCCTATCAAATATTTTGGTTAGCGTAAGGTAAAAACTTACCCATGTTTATGTGTGGGAAGTCTTAAATGATAGCTTTGTTTTTAAAGATTTTCAAGTTAAAAAGTTTAACCGTTTACTCACACCAGACCCATGTCCGACCCGGAATTTATTTCTGTTTTTCCTAAACTCTTGGGTACTCAAATTTTTATCAGTAGCCAAGTGATCAGGTTTGGCTTAGCAAATTTTGGAAGCTTGGAGCAGGAGTCCAGACGTAGCTATATCTATCTATTTTCGTTATGTAGTGTTGAAGTCTTTGTAATTGTATTTGGATGCAATGGATTAGACAGGTCTTTATAACTGTCCAATGTAATGATGTTGTTGTATCTATGTAACTCTAATGTAAAGACTATGTAATAATTATGTGATATATTATTTTTTTCCGTTCCGCAGTGAGATTCTGATATTGTTTAGTCCTTTCTTCTATCTATTCTATTTCTACATCTTTCTTTCTTATTGATGAAGCGTCTTTCTGTGGAATGAAAGGCAGGTTGTCGCACTTGGTATCAGAGCCAGGTTGAGATAATACCTAGGCTCTGGAGTAGTGTCTATCTTGAGAGCACGTATTTGTAATTTTTATATAACTATATACCTATCTAAATTTGTTGGGTATCTGTTCGGGTTTCCAACATGAGTTCTAGAGATGTTTCATCTTCCTTTGTTTGGTTGACCGTCCTATCTTTGTATCTAATCTTGTAGTAACCAAGTTAGATAAGATCTATAGAGGCTTAAGATTTTCTTATCTTCCCCATTGTTTTCTTATGGCCTTTTTTATTGGATTTCAAAGGGTTTGATCTTATTCTGGGTATGGAGTGGTTGGATAAGTATAAGGCTGTCTTGAAGTGTGAAGTGTGGATTGTGTCTTTGGAACTGAGTTGGGAAGAATCGCAAAAGTGAGTTGCGATAATTCCGGAGTTCAGTTGAGTAATCTTCTGCATGGAAGCGAGGCATCTCTAGAAGATGTAGAGTCTATCGAAGTGGTTAGAGATTTTCCGGATGTTTTCGAGGAAGTGTAAAGTTTGTCCTCATCGGGAGATAGAGTTTCAGATTGTCTTATTTCCGGGAGCAGTACTTGTTGTTCGGCTCAGTAGAAGGATGGTGCCGTAGGAGAGAGAAGAGTTGGTCTAGCAGACTTGAGATTTCTTAGAGAAAGGTTTGATCCAAACTAGTTAGGGTTCTTTGAAAGTCTGTGTGGCCAAGTCAGATGAGTCTTTGAGATTCTGTGTGGATTTGATGAATCAAGTTTTTCAGGATGTGATGTATAAGTTCGTTATCATGTTCATCGATGTTATTTTTGTCTACTCCAAATCTGAAGAGGAGCTCAAGCAGCATTTGGGGATAGTGTTAGAGACTCTGAGGAGGCATGTTATGAAAGCTAAGTTTTCGAAATACCATTTTTGGAAATATGAAGTCAGTTTTTGGGGCATATTGTTTTTGGTAAGGGTATTTCTGTAGATTCAGCCAAGGTAGCTACTATTCAGAAGTGGAAGCAGCTCCGATGGAAGTCTGCAATTTTCTGGTTTGGCAGGGTACTACAGGAAGTTTATCAAGGATTATTCTAAGATTTCTTCACACTTAACCAAGTTGACTCGGAAAGGAGCAAAATTTAAGTGGACTCCCGAGTGTGAAGTGGCTTTCTTGGATTTGAAGGCAAGGCTGACCAGTGTGCCTGTTCTAGCTATTCTGATGGCAAGAGTAAGTTTGAGGTCTACACAGACGTTTGTGTGTGCCAGAGGTGGATGGATTTAGTCAAGGTTGGTCAATATTCCAGTTTTGAGATTGATGACCAAGGAACATGGAGGATCATCAGAAGGATTTGTGTTCCGAATTTCAAGGATTTGAAGCAAGAAGTTCTGCCAGAGAGTCATCGCTCTAGGCTGAGTATCCACCCGAGGATTTCAAAGTTGTATAAGGATGAAGAGAGTTTTCTGGTGGCCGAGCATGAAGAAGGATGTTGCTGTTTTCGTCAATAGATGTGCGATCTATCAGCAGGTGAAGGTGATCAGCAGAAGACCGCGGGTTTGTTGCAGCCTTTGGAAGTTCCAAAGAGGGAGTGGGAAATGGTTTATTTGGATTTCATCGACGGTTTGCCAAGGAACAGAAAGGGAAATGAAGGAATATGGGTAATCGTTAACCAGCTAACCAAGAGCTCCCATTTTATTCCGGTTAAAGCAACCCGATCTGCAGCATCTTTAGCTGAGATTTTCTTGAAGGAGACTGTTAGACTGTTTGGTGTTCCCCTCAGCATTGTTAGCGACCGTGATCCTATCTTCACCAGCAAATTTTGGGAGGCTTTGTAATCTGATTTGGGTATGAGATTGAGTTTGAATTCAGCCTATCATCCGCGGATCGATGGTTAGACGGAAAGGCTGAGTAACTCGAGGATTTGCTGAGGGCTTGTGATTTGGATTTTGGTGAATCTTGGGAGGGCCATCTGTGCTTAATGGAATTCTCGTAAAAATTATAGTTATCATACAAGTATTTAGATTGCACCCTATGAAGCTTTTTATGGAAGACCTTGTAGATTTTCCATCCCGTTGAATAGATTGGGAGATCGTCTTGTTCTTGGTCCAGTTTTGATCCATGAGGTATCTATTAAGGTGGAGCTTATCTATACAAGTTTGAGAGTAGCACAAGATCGCTAGAAGAATATGCGGACAAGAGATGAAGTGTGAAGACCCGCAAATCCGTACTCCTTGAATATACACTAACCTCCGTAGATTAATTCAAGATGAACAGAAATACGAATTCTCAATGTTTAAGAAAAAGAAAAAAAGAGAGAAGAAGAGAGAAAAGATAGAAAATAGAGGGAAAAAGGGAATAGAAAATATAGAAAATAAAGGAATAGAACGGAACAGAAAACAACAGAACAATAACAGAATCTCACAATTCGCAGCGGAACAACATATAATAATAAATGAATAATCTTTAAACAAAGAACTATATCAGTTATTACATTTTATACTTTACATCATATCATCAGAGTGTACAACAACAACAACAAACAGTGCAGCGGAAAAAGAAATACTATATAAACTAGTAATACGCCATGCCATCTAGCTTGCCTCCTGCAACTCCAGAATATCCAGAATATCCTGATAAACCTAACTCTTGACTGCCCGTGTGGAAATTGGTGGGCACCCAGAGTTTAGGAAGGAAAACAATAAACTCCGAGTCAGTCATGTGACTGGTGTGGGAACTAAAACAGTTTATTTTTCTTTAAAATCAAATAGAGGAATATTTTTAAATTCAATTCGCAATGCTTTTAAAAATGAGACTACCATAAGGCCTCCCGCACACACACACACATGCAAACGCAGAATCGGAGGAGATTTCTCCTTATGATAGTCAAAGATGCTTGATACGCATTAAAAAGAAACATTTGATATTATTACTAGTGCGTAGTGTAGAAAATATTTCGAAAGAAGAATATAAATCTTAGCCAGCATAGGTACCATTATATTATGCCTACTATAGCTACCTCCTGAGGAAGCAGGTTCTACAACTAAAACCGTACAAGTCACGTATTGTTTCTTTGGATTTCCAACGAATGATCAGGCCAAGGAACTTCCCGTTGCCACATGAGAATGCCTCTGGATGGACATCCCCGAGAACCAAACCGGATCTCTACCAACACAAGGCCGGGTTACCCCTAACTGAGTAACAACTGACCGAATATGCCATCCCCCGGTCCTTTGGGACCTTTTCACCGAGCGCTCGTAATCAATTCACACAATCATAACAAAGTGTTTTCAACATGAGTAAGTATCTGGGCTCCATACCATGATACCACCCTTTTCCAGAAGGAAATGCACACATCCTAAAGGGCGCTACCCCTCATAACCTTGCTGCTTCTTTCCTGTTTTGACCATTCACGGGGTGTGAGGCTCGACGAAGTCACGTCCACAAAAACATACTTTATACAAAAGCCATGCTTTGGGTCAACAAATGATCATAGAAATGATCACCAAGATAGACGATCAAATAAACGATCCTATCACAAATAATCAACACAATGATCATTTACAGCAACACTCAGCATGTCACATTACCAAATTGGGAATATATCGCTGATAACATTCAACTATATAACCTCTGAGCTCGTACGTCTCAGAGAAGGGTGTTAAGCTAAAAGAATAAATTCTCCGCCACCAACAGAGATATATTTGAATGAAATCGGCTTTATATCTCAATTTGTAACGTCAGACATACCATCCATACAAGTCTGTTCCGGGCTCGAACAAAACCGAAGGCACTTCTCACGAAGCCCTTGCAATCCGGGTATTCACAATCCCGATCGAATTTCCCATCACTTAGGAGATCTCTATACCAGGAGCTACCCAGTGCAGAGACAATCGATAGGTCATCCTATCGCTTTCGCAAATACTCGGTCTTCAACACTGGTCATCAAATGCAATTCATAACGACGTATCACATATTCGGAATGGGTTATACGACCCCATGGTCCTTTCCCGGTTAACCCGAATAGTGAGCGCTTATTCAAAAATAAGTGTGGCATTCAAATTCAAACAACTCACATCAAATACCTATTTAAAGGTAAATATTGATAGTCGGTTATTGAACTATCAATAGATATGCACAATCATCACCAGATTCCAAATAATTTTCCAAATTATTTATTTTCCAAAAATATCTTTACAAGATATATATATTTTCCATTCTTCAAAAATAAATCAATATTTATTTTTTTAACTCATTTTCCAAATTCCATTTATAAATTCCATATTGAATTTATATTTCTAAAATATTTATGAATATACGATTTCCATTCGATTTCTAATATTCATTTTCAATTTATCTTCAAAAAAAGATAAATTCAAAATATTCACTTAATATTGGAAAACATTTCTATACTTATTAAAAATAAGTAATTCACAGATCTTTTTATTTTCTATACTTAGAAAATATTTAATATACCCTAATCGAAATTAAGTATATATTTCATTCTTTAAGGAAATCATTCGCTTAAACATATTTATTTGGGCCAAAACGAATGTTGCGTAAAACATCGTTACGACAACCCAAAATCACTAGTATAGGGATTCGAAATTTAAAATAGATATATAATCCCAATACTACACAAAACATTTCCTTTCGGAAAACCATCTATTATAACAACAGTGTTATAATCTATTATTTCCTTCTATTTCTCGAAAACGTCTATTTCAACAATGAATGTTGAAATCTATGGTTTCGAATCTCAATACATTTTAAAACATCTTTAGATCGTTTTAATTCTATTTAAAACATCACATCCAAAATAATTTCTTTAACATAATATTCACTATTCAAAAACGTGAATATACTTGTTAATAAATTTCATCACTTCTATTCATTTTATTTTAAAGAATTATTCACTGTCTAAAACATGAATATAACTCCATAAATAAATTACAACAATTCACTTATCAAAATAAGTCGTTGCGGATTTATAAAACAATGTTTATAAATTCTATTTCTATTTATTTTATAACAACTTCCTTTTATAAATTTCCTTTATAAATCTATTCAATTTCATATCTCAATGATATACTAAAATTTCATATTATAAGTTAAATACTTATAATTTATTTGTTTATAAAATCGTTCCTTTAAACTTCATAAATTTATAAATCTTATAACTTATAAGATTCTTTTATTTATCCAAAATCTATTCTTTTAAATAACTTTACAAATTTTATAAACCTACTGTTTATAAAATTCCATTTATAACTTCACCGTTATAATTCTATAATTCCAATTTATGAAATTCATTTACAATTCATTCTAATACTTGTAAAAGCTCGTTTTATAATTCCAATATTTTTAATTTATAAATATCAATTTATAAATCTTTTAATATAAAACAATTTATATTACTATTTTTAAAACGTCTTTAAATTCTTTTATAGTTTCATCATTCTGATTTATAAAATAAAAATTTTATAAATCCTATTTTTAAACTTCTTATAATTAATTCAGAAATCCCAGTTCAAACTATTTTATAAAATCACTAATCCCATATTTTCAAAAATCAACTTTTAACTGTATTTCTCAAAAATCATAATTTTTATAACATTAAAATTATAACGTTTATTTATTTAAGATGAATCAATTCCAAAAATATTTTATAAACGTATACTTTCAAAAATCACTTTAGAAATTAAAATCGTTGTTTTTAAACTTCAAAAATTGGATTCGATGATGCAACACATCGATAGTCAATCACGACTTTCAAATATCATATATCATCCATGATAAACAATCAAACATCACAATATATGAATCAAACAAATATTTGTGAGGAATCCAGTTGGATCGTCCAACCTGTTTCCCTGCATCCACAGACATTAACACAATACCATTCCACTTCGAGGTGGAATATCGCGGTATATGGGATTTTATATTATCCGCTTACTAACGGCGCAATAGGGTCTCATCCGCTATACGAGGTGGGAAATCATCAACTGCAATATATACATATGCCAATATATATATATATTGCTATATATATAATATAATACCAATTCCACTTCGAGGTGGAATATCGCGGTATATGTGTGTAATAAATAACCTCCGCTTACTAACGGCGTATAGGGTCTATTCACATCCAATATACATATATAACAATCATCATTCAAGCATTCAATCAACACAACTAACAATTTTAAATCTAACTATTTAAAATTTAAATAAACAATAAAATTCCTTTTGAGTGAGAAGTTCTCACCTTTGCTTTTATTAGCAATCCATTTTCCATCTTGAATCGATTTTCTTGATTTATACCTTGTATAAATATTTACACAATTTATCAATATTCAAACAGATTGAATAATAAATTTCGTTCTTGATTGTTTAATTAATCAATAGTTTTATTTAAACCAATCTCTTCTTAAATAAATTTATTTTAACAATTTTTTTTTCTTTTAAAATAATTCTAACTAGAAATTCCCAATTGAACTAAATTTCCTTTTTATAAATTAAATCAACTAATTTTTCTTAAATAAAATTATTTTCCTTTCAACCAAATTTCTGTTAAATAAATTTATTTAACTAAACATTTTACTTTCAAACTAACTTTCCCTTTTTAATAAATTGTTTTTGGCTTCCAAACAATTTCTTTTTAATATTTTGATTTAACAAAAATTAAATTCAAAACTATTCTTTATAAATTCCAATCTTTATCGAACAAATTTAATTTCTATTTAAATAAAATTTATTAACTAACTATTTAATTTAAACAACATTTTCTTTTATAAAATATCCTTTAGTCCTTAATTACCCATTTTTCCAATAATAAATAATATTTTCTTTTGATAAATCATTTTATCAAATAAGTAAAATTTCTAACAAATTTTCCTTTTACGAAATATTTTTCATTTGAAACTAAAATTTCTATTCAACTAATAATTTAGTTTTAAACTAAATTTTCTTTAAGTTTTAAAATTCTTATTATTATTTATTTCTAATCTATATACATTTATTAAAATTCGAACTAATTCCTTTAACAAGTTTATTTAACTAATTTCTTTTAAATAATTAAATTTATCTAACTAATGATTATATCCTTCTATTTATTTTAATAAATTTGATTAACTAAAAATTAAATTTTAAACAAAATTTTTTTACTGTAAACAAAATTTCTCAAAACATTTTTCTCTGTTTAAACTTTTTTTTTTCTTTCTTTATCAATAAATATACGTTATAAACAAATAGAAAAATTACCTTACTGTAAAAATTCGAAACCCAGAATCCTCTTCGTCATCGAACCACGGATGCCTCTTGCCTGCAGCCTTCAAGAGTGCGCCTTGTCGTTCGCCACACCCATCGCCTCATCGAATCACGCGACGTCACCTCCCACTGCCTCGCGCGAGCGCGCGCCTCTCCTTTCCCAAAGTCGCCGCCATCGGTCGCGACCCTGCCTCCGTCGCGCAAGCACGCGCGCGTTGAATTGTTCGTTCTCGAATGCGCGCCACCGTATGCAAACCCAAACCCCATACATCCACGCGCATCCCAAAGCCCTAGCGCCGCCGCCCTTCAAATCGACACAGTGCCGCCGTTGTTGCCTCCGGTCGCGCGCACGTGGCCGCGCTCCACCTTCAATCGCGCGCGTGCGCCCATTTTTTTTTTTTATCTGCGTTTAGAATTTGGGGCTTCGTCCATTTTATTGATTTCGAACGAAAATTGAAGAGAGGAAGGGGGAGAAGGCTTCGGTTATATAAAAAGAAATGGAGGCATGCTTGCGTGATTTCTTCCTCGATCCTTGCCGTGGTTTTAGGAATAAAAGTAGGGAAGATAACGTACTGTTATAAACTTGCTATAGTGGCTGATGTTGACTAAGTTTAAATTTAAATTTAAATTTAAATCGTTGAAAATTTTGACGCGTTTATGTGTCGTGTGCTCACATATTAACTCAGAAAAATACGAAATTTGAAATCCGAGAATAATTCAATATTACGGACCCAATGGAACTGGTTTCGTCGAATTCCGAGACTGTGCCTCCGACGGCTATTTTTAAATATCGATTCAAACGATTTATTTTCAAAACTGAACAATTCACTTCCAAATTCGATTCTGAAGCTTCTATTATCTTCAGTATTATCAATATGAATTTTACAAGCCTTTGAAATATTTTTAATTGGCTTAAAATTGAAGATTCAAATTTTTATTCAACTTTCAACAGATTAAATTCTATAATTTAATCGTTATATTCATTCTGATAATTTGAAATTCAATTCAAACCATCCTTCAAATATTTAAAATTAATTAAATATTTTCAAATTAAATTATTCAAAATTCTAGGTCGTTACATGAAGACAAGTGGAATTTGAGATTGGAGATTTTGTCTTTGTCAAAGTTTCCCTGATTTAAAGAAGCGATAAGATTTGGGAAGACGGGAAAACTTGCCCAAGTTATTTTGGTCCGTTCCGAGTGCTCGTTAGGATTGGTATTGTGGTCTACAGGATTGAATTGCCAGTCTGGATGGCTGGAATTCACAATGCTTTTCACGTATCTCATCTGAGGAAATACGTGAACGATCCATCTTTGTTGGGATCTGCAGTTCAGAAGGATCTGATAGTTGAGCTGGTTTTAAGTATGGTTTGATATTTGGTTCCGATTTATAGATCAGATTAAGAGGAAGCTCTGGATCATAGTGGTATAGCTAGTTAAGGTTGGGAAACTCTGAATAGTTTAGGAAGGCTTATCCGGATTTGGGTCCGGATAGCTAGTGTTTTTTATTTGAAAATTGTTTGTTGGATGAAATTGTTTGTTTGGTTGATAGTGTATGGTTGATATGGATGATTGGATGGATTGAAATAAAATATAATTTTTGGATTATCTTTTGTTTAAATTTCGGGGACGAAATTCTTTTAAGAAGGGTGGAATGTGATATCCCGGAATTTCAAGAAATTTAAAAAGGTGATAATCTCCTTATTTAATTATTTAAAACTGGTAAATTTGTTATTTTTCAAAAAATAATAATAATGTGATGTTTTTATATATAGATATAGATTGATTTTTAAATAGAATAATTATTTAATAACGTGTTTGTTTAATTCAATATACATATTTATTTGAATTGATTTTAAATTTGATTTTTAAATTGGATTTTTAAATTTGAATTTGAATTTGAATTTGAATTTGAAATTTAGAATTTAAAAGATGTATATTTTAAAATATTTTGGATTCAAAAATATATGAATAAGGTTTTTATTAGAATATAATTTGTTTTATATTATTTTCCTTAAAGGAAATTTTATTTATATAAATTAAGAAGTAATTATTAAATAGTAAAATAATACAAAAATTTTATATTAGCATGTGAAAATGGATTAAATATATTTCATATGACTTTATTTAGAATATAATTGGTTTTTATTCTATTTTTTTAAAGGATTTTGTTTATCTAAAATTAAGAAAAGCATTTATAAATTTATTAAAAAATACTTATTAATTAGGAAAATTAATATAAAAGCTTTAAAATCCTTTAAAAATAATAAAAAATGAATAAATACAAGTGTTTAATTATGAAGCTTATTATTAACATGTGTAATGAGATTATAAAGGTATTTGACAAATGTAGTTAATTTGAACAAATGTCATCCTTTTTATTTTCTTTTTTCTTTAATTTTAATAAATCATAATTAAACACTACATAAACATTAACCTTCTTCCTTCATTTCTTTTTCTTATCTTTTCATTTTCAAAGCAAGTAAACTTCACCTGAAATTCATTTCTAAAACTAGAAAATCCACAAGAATCAAAACATTGAAAACATTCTCAAAATCAAAATCAAAACAACTCAAGTTTATAACCAAACCCGTGAACCATTTTTCAAAAGCCTGTAATAAAATTATCAACAAAGCAAGAAAATCTAAAGCAAGTTAATCAAGCAAACCTGCATCACAATCAAAGTCTTAAATCATCTCAGCAATAAAAGGGTTTCCAGTTTCAAACTTTCAAGTCTCAAAGTATTTTCCGCTGCAAATTCTAGCATTCTAGTTTCCAGTAAATCAAGCATTTTTATCAAGCCCTATTCATCTATACCTATGAGTAAACATATTTATGTTAAAACTTAAGTAAAGTTAATTCTATGGCATGTGAAGTTCTATGATAAATGATGCTTGTTTGTGTATATATAGGTGATATCTCTCTGTATACATGAAGTATGCACGTCAGTTGTCTATAAACTCCTCTGTTCTTAGTTCAAAGTTTATGGTTTTGATCAAAATTCAAAATCTTTGCTTCTAATCTCTGTTAGATTTTGATATTCAAACAAGTTAAATTAGTTTAAACTCAATCTAAGTTTTAAAAATATATTCAAGCATACAAAATTGAGAATATGCTGGGATCAAGATATTATAGTAGAAATTTTAAAAACATGTTAAATCAAATGTTGTAAATTTCCGATTCAAGTTTATAACCTGAATCGAATTTGTAAAATATGATTTTTAAGATGAAAATCAAAATTTTTAGTTTTGGTTTGGAAGAGCATTTCAGAGTTGATTGGTTTTGGTTTTTGGGCATTCTCTATCGACTGGAGGGGGTGGGACCTCGTGGTTGCCACCGGAGGTTGCTGGAAGGTTGTTGAGGCCTGGAAAATTGGTGAATGACTTTATTAATCACCATGGCGACAGAGATCGATTGAAGTAGGGTTTCTACCCTGTGTTGATGCTAGATTCTGCATCATTACATCGTCTTTGGGTGATCGAGTGGCTCGATACTTTGGGAAATGGCAAAGTGGAAGGTCGGTAAGGCGTAGCCGGAGTTGCAGCAGTGCTGGTGGTCGGAGATGAGTGTTCGAGGCAGATTCTGGTGATGGTTTTGGGTTCCATTTTCATCTGCATTGCTCGAGTTTGATTTGAGGCTTGTGCGAGTGGTTTGAAGGTCGGGATCGAAGGTCTGGGTGATGGTCGATGTGCAGGAGGGTTCATCGGAGGTCGAAGGCGTCTCTGACGTTGGTGCATGTGCACGGAGGGGTTGTTTTTGTTAGTTGTTTTGGTTGTGGGTTTGACTCGAAGAGGTACTCGGGTAAATTGGATTGGTGTCTCCAGTATAAACTCGAAGTAGTCTTGAGTGTTTTACTTTCCAAATTTTAACTTAAATAAATCTAAGTAAAAAAAGAAGAAGAAGAAGGTGGTTTACTCAGGCAAGACCCAAGTGGTATTCGGGTGGAACCCAAAGCAAAGGATTGGGCAGTTTTAAAAAGGGTTTAAAACAAGATTTTGAAAATATAAATAATTTAACTAAAACTTTTCTTATATAATTTCTTTTATAAGTAATAAATGTTCTCCTTAGCATTTGATTAAAGAGTTTTGAAATTTGTTTAATTTAAATTTTGTTAAAATACTTTAAAGTTATTTCAAAACCTAAGTTAGAAATGAAATTTTAGAGGTTTTTATAAAAGAAAGTTTTTAAATTTAAATTGAAATTAGTTTTAAAACTATTACTTGATAATGTTTAAAACATCTAAAGGAAGTTATGTTTTGTTAACTCTAATTTATCAAATTAAATGATTATTTTATTTCAAAACTTAATTAAATGAATAAATTAAGGAAGTTAATTATAAAGGTAAAATGTTGTAAACATGTTAACGATAATTAAGTCATTAATAAAGATAATGTTTTACCTTAAAAAACTAAGTAAGGTTTTATTGATTTGAGATTAATTAAGTTAATGAAGAAATTTAAGTATAATTTATTAATTTAATTAATTAATGATAAAGGATTAAATAAGAAATTTGTTAAGTGTAATTAATTGATTCAATTAATAAATAATTATGGATTTATAAATTAATAATTAAGGGTTATAAGTTAATTAATTAGAGGTTAATTAATTTGTAATTAAGAATCATTAAATATATAATTAGAGATTGACTAATTAATGATTAATTAATTAAGTAATTAGGATTAATTAATTAATGATTCGAGATTAATTAATTGGTAATTAAGAAGTTCTTAATTTGTAATTAATTTTAATTAATTAATAATTAGGTTTTATTAATTAATAATTAAAGGATAAGTAATCTCGAATTAAGATTAATTAAGGATTGGTTAACTATTAATTAAGGATTGATTAACTGGTAATCAAGGATTAATAAATTTGTAATTAAGTTTTGTTAATTAATAATTAAGGTTTATTAATTAATAATTAAGGGATAATTAATTAGTAATTAAAGGTTAATTAATTGATTATAAGAGTAATTGTGGATTAATTAATTTGTATTGAGGGATATTAATTAATAATTAAGTTTTATTAATTAATAATTAAAGCATAATTAATATGTGATTAGAGATTAATTAATTGATTAAGGAATGATTCATTAATTAAATGGATTGTAATTAATTAATGATTGTTTAAGTAGGATTAGGTGATTAATTCTTAAGTAATTAATTTGATTTAAGTTAATTAAATTAATTAAATTAATTATAATATGGATTAATAATTCCTGTTTGTGGATGATTGTTTATAGAATGCCTAGATTGTTGATATCTATTGGATGATATTCTATGATATTCTGTGATGTGATATGAGATATATCTGAGATAAATATGTGATATTTATCTATGAATGATGTTGTGTGAATTCAAAGTATTGAATTGAAACTAATTGTTTAAAACTTTAAAACAACTTGGCCTTTAAGAAACGTTTGGATTTCGATGAGTCCGGGATCGGATATCAGATTTGATTATTTGAAAACCACATCAATCCACGTTAAACATTAGGTCGTGAATTCAAGTGAAGATCAAGTTAAAGACTCGAAGTGTAAGCACTATTTATCGTTAAAACTCCGAGGGTGATTCCAAAATGAGTGTAACGTGATAATGCCTTCGGTTTCGTTCGAACCCGGAACGAACTTGTATGGATTGAATGCTTTCAGAACATCATTAGGACGACGATGAGCATTCAAAGATAGATATGTTCTATTAAGGTAATCGTAGCCTCAAGCCTCATCAACATGAAATGACTAAAACAGGGGAGGTGCAGTAAGGCTAAGTGAGTCGCGCTCAATAGGATAAGGTCTTCCTTTATCTAGAGTCCCTTTTTATTTGGCTGTGTGGGCGGTTGCTAGCTACAACCGCGGGATTGACTTATTCGGGACTGTCCAGTAAGGGATGGTTTCGGCCTTGTATTGCAGGTGATTTAGGGTGGATTCTCGGTACGGTGATCTAGACCACGTACCGTGACGGGCGCTACCCCAATAGCCCTCTCATTGATGGAAACTCGTTATCCCTACGAGATTTTACGGTTTTGATTGTATAATCCACCTTGTGGCTAGTATGCTGGAATTTAATCATGGAACAATTTCAGCTATGTGAATATTTATTTGAAAACCCTAGACCCTATTATAATATCACTGGATTTCCTATCAAATGTTTTGGTTAGCGTAAGGTAAAAACTTACCCATGTTTATGTGTGAGAAGTCTTACGTGATACCTTTGTTTTCAAAGGTTTTTCAAGTTAAACAGTTTAACTGTTTACTCACACCAGACCCATGTCTGACCCGGAGTTTATTTCTGATTTTTCTTAAACTCTTGGGTACTCAAATTTTTATTAGTAGCCAAGTGATCAGGTTTGGCTTGACGAATTTTGGAAGCTTGGAGCAGGAGTCCAGACGTAGCCATATCTATCTATTTCCGCCGTGTAATATTGAAGTCTTTGTATTAGAATGCAATGGATTAGATAGGTCTTTATAACTGTCTAATGTAATGATGTTGTTGTATCTGTGTAACTCTAATGCAAAGGTTATGTAATAATTATTTGATATATTATATTTTGTTTCCGTTCCGCTGTGAAATTCTGATATTATTTAGTTCTTTCTTCTATATATTCTATTTCTATCTCTTTCTTTCTTATTGATGGCGTCTTTCTGTGGAATAAAAGGCGCATCGTCACAATAATGATTCTAAAAGCAATTATTTATCCTTTAAAACAATTATTGGACTGTATATTCAATTTTATCGAAAATCGGCTTTTGTCAATTTTATCAATGTTACAATAAAAGTCCAAAATCTTTATTCAATTCTAAAAATAAGTTCACCATTCTTATTTATTATATAAAACATGATTATTTGAGTTTGGAAATTCTATGTTTTAATATTTAAATACATTAGATTTCATTTGACTTTGGAAATTCTATGTTTGAATATTTAAATACATTAAATTTCATTTTCAAAGTGGTAAAATTACGGGCTGTTTCAAAAAGATATATACTTGTATTTATAAATTTAACCGTTCGTTTATTCTTTTAATACTTAAAAATTATTCGTATACTAATTCCAATGGTATAAGTGTATTCACAAATCTTTTAACAAGTTTTGCTTACTTGAAATATAATCAAAGGGATTAAAACAATTACTACCAAAACATTGTTATAATAAACTCCTTTTCTTTTATGAATTAAACATATAACATTTTCTTTCTCTTTTTAAAAGATTTCAATACTTGTTATTACCTTTAAAATTACGTTGTTAAAGATTTATAATATATCTTCCAAAATATAATTCTACGGTTTAAAAACAAATGTTGCTAAAACAATATATACTACAAACCCAAATTCATTCCATTTTGTCATTATCTTTGAAACTCTCCTTTTAAAGGTTTAATTTCATTTAAGGGTTCAAGACAAGTGTTGCTAATAAAATGTTGTCACAACGAACCCAAACATTTTATAGTTTGAATATATTCTTCTTTAAAACTCCATTCTCAAAGATTTATCTATATTTAAGGGTTAAAGACAAGTGTTGTCTAAAACATTTGTCACAACAAATCCAAAACCATTTACTTGTATTTTTCTACTAAATATACATTAGTAAATATTTAATTATATTCTTAAGTTTAATTAACAATAAGGGTTAAAAACATGTGTTGCTAAAAACATTATTTACAACAACCCAAAACTATTTACTCATCCATTAATAACTTTAAACATTTATTTAAAGATCAAAGCATGTCCAAACTATTAATTAAAGCAACACACCTTTAGTTAATTCCATAAAATAATTTATACTTAAGTGTAAAATCGAAACTCCCTTTATTATATTTATAAACTTCTTTATTTAATATTTATAACATATATATATATATATATCTTAAAAATACTTATTAATATATTAAAATACTTTTAAAACTACTTAAAATACATAATAATTATTCTAATTATTTATATAGAATATTATGTAAAAATAAGGAATTTTAAATTAAGTAGAAAAACAAGTTTTAATTTTAAAAGCTACTTAGTTTAGTAATTCATAATTAATTATTAAAGATATATTTAAACTTGAAACCAATTTTAAACACTCTTTTATAAGTTAGGAAACAACCCTAAAAATATTAAAGAAATATACATATTTAAAATATCATTTTTAGACAATTTTACCAAACTACACTTATAGTGTAACGACGTGCCATTTCAAACAATTCAAATCGACAATCATCCACACATATCAGACTTGAATGACTCAAAACAATAGATTGCTAATTTATATTTGGAAAAAGTTAGGATATATAGTAAATAAATCAATCACAGAATCACAAACATAGAGTAATATAACAATAAGCAGCGGAATAGATAAATAATAGTTCATGAAGCTACTACAGAACGTCAGAGTCTAAAACAAATACAACAGAAAATCCCAAATACAAGAAGTCACTTACACAAAGGCAACTGACAAGTCTAAACATAAACAAATGGAAATAACAAAAAACTGAATATATAAAGATAGATATCCAAGCAAAGCTCCAAGATGGCGCAGGGTTTGGTGAGGCGAGCCTGCGAGATACATGCGGCTGGAAGTGTGCCGTTCTAGTGAGGGCACTGGCGGGGTCTGTGTTGTGTAGTGGCAAGATTATGGCTGTTCGAGTGAGGGCAGTGGTCGACGACAGCTGTGTGGAAGGTTGTCGGGCTGTGGAGGTAGGTGCTACGGTGATGTGGAGAGTTTGAGTGGAGGCTGGGTTTAGGTTGGAGTTGGCTGGGTCAGGTGCTGTGGGTTGTTTGTGCTGGTCGAAGTAGGAGGCGGGCTTGTTTGGCTAGATGGAACCTTGGTTGTGTTGCATGGAGCGATGCCGGGGAAGGTTGAAGGGAGGATGCGGCAAAGCTTCAAAACAAATATGGACGACAATATTCAGATATATATAACTTTTTTTTAAAAATTACAAGCATAGGAACAAAATGGAGAAAGAAGGGAGAGAAAGAGTATAAAGGAACTGACCTGTTAAATGAAAATTAACCAAAGAAATATTGAACACATAGGAATGGGAAAGCCAATAGCTGAATTTCTAGAAATAATAAAGGCAAAGGGCCATATATTTTCTCACGTTGGGTAAATGAATGACTATATGGAAATAAAAAAGGCTCAAAATGGGTACCGATACGGCTAACTGTTTCATAGATTTTGACGTGCACCGGATGCCGAAATACACAAAGGAATATATTGCGGAGATCAGTGCAATGAGACGAAAAAGATGATAGACAAATACCAAGGACACGACCAGCCTATCAAAACTCGATATTCCCTGCCAAAAATGCTGCTAAAACGCCGAAAATATTATAAACGGAGCTAGTGCAGTCCTAATTTGGCTAAACGAAATATCACATCTCACTAAAAAATGATATACATTTTTCATATATAAAATATTAAGATTTAAAAAATATTTTATTTCCAACAAATTTTAAACTGGTATTTAAATTTTAAATTGAAATTTCACAACTAAACAAACTTACATATTTTCCAATGAAAATATGCCATTTGCTATGTTTAAATAGATGCATACTAAATATCAAATTTTCATTGCTAAAATTTAATTATTTGATCTTCATGAAAATTTTACTTAATTACTTTATTTAAAATCATTAAAATTTCTGGGTCGTTACATATAGCGACTATTTTGATATAAATTTTTGCGCTTCGCTCAACTAGCTATCAAATGAATTAGGCTTCAAAACTTTCCCAATAAGAATAATATATTATTTACCTGATTAATTGGTAAAGAAACCCCTAAGAAAGTTACTACAACAATGCTCATTATTTTTGAAGACGTACTATTTTTAAAAGTGTCATTGTAGCGACCTTTTTACTTCAATCTTTTGTTACTTTGATATACTTCTTCTTTAACTTTTCAAAACATATTCTTTGCTTTTCAAATACTTATAAAAGTGTAGATAATAACCAAACGTGTTATTAGTAAGATATATTATTAAATCACCATTTTCACAAGTTATAGTCTAAGAGATTCATAGTGCATTTATAGCGACTATTACTACGCGGACAATTCCGTATTCAATCCAATAGTTAGTTTCATTCCATTTTATACACATATATGATTCCAAATTCAAATCATACTACTACTACTATATATATGTATATATCCATTTTATATGTTCAGATGAACTTATCACAGTTCAATGGTTTAGTAAGCAATTCCTTTAACAATTTATATACTTTTTAAAGCATATAATCAAGGGTTTAACTTTAAGTAGGTAATGTCTATTATTAATATAGAGCTAGCATATTAACATGTGTTTTAACAACAATTATCAAGAGAATAAGCAAGCAAATATCAAGCAATATTTCATGCTAACTTGCAATCAATTTATGGTGTAATCAAAGCGAGATTAACTCACATTAATTCAACCCAAATACTTCCTAGCAAACAAAAACCACTCCTCCACTCACTTTCACTTGCTCTTATCTCACAGCCAAGACCTCCCCTTCCCTTGATTGTCTCACGGCTAAGCCTAGGGAGGCCATACCACTAAAATCGCGGCCTAAGGGGGTATTTCCCAATAACTCCATCATTATTCCACTTTTTTCAGGGCAAAAGCATGTTTTTTAGATGGTATAAGAACTTTGACAGAGTTTGGTGGAGAAAAGAGTTGGTTTGAATATATTTCTAGAAAGTCAAAGAGGAGGAAGAAGAGAAGAAGAAGACATAAAAGTTATTTTATTTGTGAATGAATTATTGAATAAGAGAGGGCATTTATAGGCTTATGAGTTTGAGGTAAAAGTGTGCAAAACCATGACCTTAGCCATGAAGTTAAGCATGTAAGACCATGCTCTTACATAGGCACGGTTTCCTTAAATCAAGAAGTGATTTAAGGGTCCTTTTGTCCTTAATGTTTCTTTAATCTTACATGCTTACTTTAATTAATTTGATTAACAAATGAGATGTTTTAATTTCCAGTTAATGTGTTCATATGATAACTATTCAAGTTGCAGTATGTTCGCACAACTTGTATTGTATAAAAAGGTTTTTTTTACAAAATATATTCTGGTCATATTTTCACTATTTATCCAAAGTGTATATTTTTGTAAACACATTTCAAATATAATTTTTTAACATTAGTTATTAAGTAAAAAGTGTTTATCAAGGTTATTAAATCATATTTATTCACAATAAAGCTTAGATTCAAATATTTAAATAATTTAGATATTTAAATATGAAATGTTCGAAATTCGGTGTCGTTACAAGTCCATTGCAAACTCCATTCATCGACGATGATGCGTATCAATTTATATTATCTATTAGGTATACATTGCTATATTGTATACGACATGGTATATACATTAGTTGTTATTCTTGTGTATTTTAGAATAGACCTATATTATGATATCTATACTACTCGTACATTTGTTTGTTGGTTAACCTTTTTCATAACATACTATTATAAACCAATCACATTATATTGAGCTAAGTTTGTGATGAGGATCGACCATGCCTTAGTAGTTTCCTTTTTTATTTGCATATAGTTTTGTTATATAGTATTTTGGGATAGTTCCTCTCACATCAGGCTTTAAGTCTAACCCACATTTTATCTTTTTCTATTTATGTCATGACAACTCTTGGGCACTCAATTGAGTAGTTGGGAGTCAGGTGCTTTTGGAAATACGCTATCGTAGTGGCATAACTGGAGCATTTTGGAGGCACGATGTTAATACTTTGGATATATACTTGATATTGTATCTGTACATGATAAACATGGTGTGTGTGTGTGTGATATTGGTTGTATCAGATATTTTTCAAACCTCTGTATGTATTGCGTTTTTGTATTCCGACTTTCTATATTTATATTTATTTATTAGTTGTTTCCGCTATTGAAGTCTCATATATATTGTTAATTTAATTATGTTCATGCATATTCATTATATTATCTGTTATCATTGTACTATGGGATTTTATTGATATGCCTTGGTTATGGTGTTTTGTTATATTTTACCCAGATAGACTATTTATTGTGGTATTTAAGAGCTAGGCATTATCATTCGACGTTGATTTAAGATATTATAAAGGGCGGGATAGTAGAAGGAGATATGCTAAGAGAGCATGCTTGTATTCTTCTACTATATAATACCGCATACATCACTTGTCTTCTAGACTTTGATTTACCTATATCGCTATTTTCTAAGGTATCTTTGTTTAAGGTTATCTGTGTGAGTAGATGGAGTATACAAGTGATGGCAAATCGGTAGTTTGAAATGTTTGATTAGTTCAAAGACTATCTGGTTACCACATGGGATTTTTCACCTCCTACGAACATTCCTATAGATGTAATAGGGTTTTGAGGTAGTGTAACCCTTGGGGCACCATTATTTCTTGCTCCACTAACTTTAGACTTTCTAAAGTTATGTCAAGATTTCCTTAGCCTTGGCGTGAAGCCATATCTAAGTTTTGATATTGCTGTTAAGACTCATACTTAGATACATGCATATGAGAGGGGTTTCACCAATATAGACTTAGGGGATGTCCTTATGAGGAGGACTACTTCCTATCATCTTAAGCGAGAGACTTTGGCTTTGGCGGATCATAATAGCAAAGAAGGTTGACGAGCAGGCCATGACTTGGATTAATTCTAAACGTTGCTTTAGGCTTCGGTTTGTTTATGAGAGAGATGGGGCATGCAGTTTGGTTGTTTCATCCCTTTGCGGTAAGATAGGTTGTTAGTGATAGAGTATGATAGATGATTTAACCTTTTGGCTGGGTTTATTTTTGAGACGGTCAATACTCCATTGAAGAAGTAAAAGGAGTTTGCAAAGGGTCTTAATTCTTTGGTAGAGACTCGTTGCTTAGTCATATCCTAGTGGAGCCCCTTTGGAGAGTCTTGTAGGAATGGCTCTTCTCCGTAAGAGTTCCCTTAAGGTACCGATGGAGGTAGCAAAGCAAACTGAAGCTCCAACCGAAGTGCAAAACAAAGATATAGGAAAAGATCAAGCTTATGCAAAGAAGAGAGCTGATATAGTGTGCCACTCTTGGGGCATAAAAGGGCATTTAGTTATAGAATTTCATGCAGCTTAAGCAAAGCATAAGTTTTGCAATTGCAATTAGCTTGGTCACATGAAGAAGGATAATCTTACACTTCAATGGGTTGAGTAAGTGATGATGACTTATGCCTTGCAGGCATTACGATGTCCTAGTGGGCTTACTACTCAAGAGTAAGGAAACAACTTCACGTAGCAAGATATAAATTATTTCCAAGTAACTTACTTATATACTTTTCGATACTTAAGTTGTATGTTCATGTTTTGCTAGTTACTTCTAAATAGACTATACTTGACACCTTAAAGGTAAATTCTTTTGTTAAATCTTGTATGTGTAACCTTAGTTGATGAGTCAAGGTGTAGCAATCGAGAGCAAAGCAGTTCGAACTCAATGCATGAACTTTGGAGTTTGGTGGGGTTCAACGCTGAAGAGTGACTTGGATTTGCATCAAAGTAGGATTCGGTGGATGCCCAATAATGAGCACAGATAGAGCGAATGATTTATAGGTGTTTTGCACAAAGTCATTCATGTTAGAAGTGTTTTTCTTTGTGTTAGTAAACCTTAGGCGGTGGGGTTAATCATATGTGTTAAAGAGGTGTTTTCTTAGGATCAGTCCATTCATGTACCAGTTCTTAATCCCTAGTTCGAGCATGGGGTTTCTAAGTTATTTGAACTAGTTAGGCAAGGATTATCCACTTATTTCTCAAAGGCAATCACTCAAGTTGAATTTCTTGTCGTGATAGAGAGATTTTCGAACCGCAACTCTAGTCATGCAAGGAAACTTCAATGGTCGGACAAAGGACAAGATTGGAGTTTACATAAGAGGAGTCTGGTGGCCGACCTTAATTAACAAAGAAATCATGTGAGCGAACAAAGAGATGGATCGGGGATCATATATTGTTTTGGATGATCTTTATTCATTATGAAATTATATATATATATATATATATATATATATATATATATAGTATATAGTTAAGATTGCTTGTGATAATCCAAGAAAGGACTTTTGACTAATTTTGTGACAATTCGAGTAAACTTCTAAGCGGCGGTATGCTATTTGACTAGCGAGTGTTGTAGTAGCTTAGTATATTATCTTTATTAACATTGTGTGTTTGAGGTGAGGTTGAACATGAGAAAACTCAAATGTTTGTAGATCGTCATTTCATGATGATTTAATTAGTAAAGTTTTCTATTTGGGGAAATGGGTCATATTCAAAAGAAATGGAAAGTTGTGGCTTTGATTACTAGATTTATTCGAAAGCCATGAGGATAGATGATCCAACGTATTGCATAAGTTTTCCTATTCATGGTGAGAGGTGTAATGGTCTTTCGTGTATTATGTTCATGAAAGAGGTTGTACCACTTGTCATTTGGTTCATCGTAGATGTCGAACAAACTCATAGGAGTTTAAAGCTTGACTTGCATGTTTGACTTGTGTGTTGATATATACTCTTTTTGTATGATTGTTTGTTTCTATGTTGATTTTTATTGCTTTTTGTTGATTGTTATTACTTGTTGTTGATTATTGTCGATTGATGTTGATTGTTGTTGCTCGATGTTGATTGTTATTGCTTGTTGTTGATTGTTATTGCACATTGTTGACTGTTATTGCACATTGTTGATTTTTGTTACTTGATATTAATTTTTTTTGTTTTCCATTAATTTTTGTTGCTTGTTGTCTAATTGATTATATGCTAGTTGTAATTACCTATTATAGCATGCTTGGAGAAAGATAGAGACAACTATCTAAAAATAGATCATATATCACCCATATCTATTATAGAGGTTGAGGTAAGATCTATACGAGTTTATTGCATTCTAATATGACTCAAAGTCTATGGTATAATTAGATACTGACTTATTTTAATTTACTCTCTAATAGATAGTCAACAGTTTCGATAGTATCGGTTACAACGCTTAATTATACATGTTTTAATTTCAAGCTGTTGTTGAGTTGGTGCATGATCCTCTTTGTATAGTACAATTAGGTACTCGAAAGCAGTGTCATAGCTATTTGATTGCTTACTTGTTTAGATTTGCATTTAAATGGTTATAAGATTTCTAAAAGAGCTATGCACTTTGGGAAATATAGGGTAGTGTACTTTATCATATGTTTCCATGATGCAAAATGCATATTAATCTAAGAGTTTTCGTAATTCTAGTTGCGTAAGGGAAGTACTATTAAAATTTCCCAAAGGCGATGCTCAGGAATTTTGGTCAGTTAAGTTACTTTGTCGTACTTATAAAAATTTGGAGGCCAAAATTCTTTTAAGGATGGGATGATGTAACAGCCTGCATTTTTTACGATTGGATATTTAAATAGTTAACTTAAATAATTAATAGTTAATTAACATAACATCCTTTATACTCACTTTTGAAGATGGATGTATCGAGACTCGAGGCACCCATTGTTGAGATTAGAACTCCATCGTGATAAGACTGGGTATAAATTTGGCTATGTTTGAAGTCGGTAAGTTTTTTGAATGAATAATGTTTTCATGTGAATGAAAGGAATTCTGGATCAAGGCCCATTAGCTTGCCTATAAGTTGGCAAACCCCTTCATTCACTTTTCACTCCATGTTACTGTTCATTTCCACATTACTTTTCAATTACACCACCTGATTTCTTTTCAAATCTCTCATTAATCTCTTGCTCTAGATCTTCTAATCCAAGCTTAAATAAATTCGTAAAAATCCAAAAAAAATCACTACAATTCTTCTCTACCTTTTCCTTACAAATTCCGTCAGTGGTTAAGCTCGAATAAGAGCTTGGAGCTTAATCTTAGATTGCAAGTGAGTTAGGAATTGGGTATTGGTGATTAGAGCTTGATTTGGTTAAGAAGAAGTTGAGTGTGATGATTCTTTACCTCTATTTTCTTACCATACTTCATAGATTTACGTTTATATGATTATGAAGTTATGTGAAGTAATTTTGAGAATTATATTGTTAATTTCAGCTTATGCTTACATTGTAACCATGATTATATTAACACACTATTTCTTAGAGACCTTAATTAATACTTTTGAAAAAGCTAGTAAGCTTAGGAATTGATTTGAAGTTAACTGAATGATTTTATATGATGTTAATTTTGATTTGAGGCTAGTTAAGTGCCATGATATTGCACATACCATTAGTTAGTATTAATTAAGCCATTTGAATTGATTTTAGAAAAGCTAGCAGTAATTATAATGACTAATAGTTGCTAAATGAATGACATGTAATGATTTGAACTAATAATTATGTAGTAAACATGGTTATATTAACTCATTAATTATTAAAAAACCTTATAGATGACTTTCAGAGAAGTTGGTGAGCTAATTTAGTGTTTTTTGAATTCTACACTTAATATTAAAGTGACTAAAGGTTTAATAAAGCTTAATTAATGCTTATAAACATTAGTTAAGTAAAGAAATAATTTATAATTGAATGGAATATTTTATAAAAATGGTTATAGGGTTATAAAATAATTGTGAGATGAATACCTAATTTTGATAAAGAGATTAGGTGTTAAAAAGGGCTTAAAATGGTTAGTATGCTCGTAATGTATTTTATAAAATAGGTGCATAGTTTTATAAGTAGTATGGATGAGATATTTTATAAAAGAGGATTTTATAAAGTAGTATAAATGAGATATATTATAAAAGAAGATTTTATAAAATAGTAGAAAATGATTTTCGAATTCTATAGATAAGATTTTGTAAACAAAAGTAAGATTTGACTAAGTAGCAATTGGAATACTTATTTAAATATACGTAAATGTATATCTCTATACATAGATGCACATACACATATATTTGGAGTAATAAAAATAATCAATACAATTCATGCACTATAATTATAGTTGTTGTATGTGGTTGTGTGTATGTAAGTGTATTTATGTAAATAACTATTCACATATCTATATTTGTGTATAAGAACGTTTGGGAGCATCTCACGTAGCCATAATGACTGTGGTATGTGCCAAGTTGCATGAGAGGATATCGGGTCGAGCAGTCGCTCCGATGAAGCCTAAAACGTTAGTTGTGTAGTGAAAGTGTGTTTGTGTATACATATGTGTGTAAATGTGCACAAATTTAACATATTTTCCATCGAGCTAAAATAATATGCTGATATTTCTAGTAAACTAAAACTATCATTTCTAGCTATTTGGCTTTAATCTTGCTTACACGAGACAAAAAGAAAGATCTATTTATGGTTGGAGATGCACTTATGTTTTTTTATCTTCATCCATAAACATGCGTAGACATCACATAAGGCAAGAAGCCCGATTGAGTACGTTTTGGCATGCGAGAGAAGGCGGGGTTGAAAGAGTCGCCCCAAGGATCTTTATGCAAAAAGAATGGGATTCGTGTCGAATCATTTTCAAATAGATAAGAAACCACTTCCAATATCTCAAAAAATCGAAATCCGTGGGAAGGCCAGTGTAGCTTGGGAAAGGAGCAATAAAGAGGGGTTTCACTCCCGGTTTTGGGTGTGGTTCGGTATGAGGCTTTAGCATGACTTTGGGGAGACTTTGGGCTACTCGGGAAAGTGGAATGCAAGGCAAATCGTAGAGAGAGTTGGTACGTCTTAGTTTCGACCTCAAGGTCATTATGTTTTGATAAATGGTATTAGTTTTATATCAGTGGCCATACCCATTATTGGTCTTATATTAGTAACTATACATCTTATTGTCTTATATTAGTGACCAGATGTAAAGCTATATGATGATAAGATACCAGTTTTTGTTCATGATATGCATATATGATTACGCGATGTTATATTATATATATATATGGTTTCAGTGTTGCTTTGTGGTCTCGATAACGTATTACATCAGATCCTCCCATTGTTCTACTTTGTATAGGTGTAACACAAATTAGTTGAGAAATCCATGATGATTAGGAAGGGGGAGATGACGATCATCTAGGAGTAGGTCGTATATCACCTATGATAGATATGGAGCATAATGAGATCTACATAAGTTTCAAATATCTAGAGTAGGTTATATATCACTTATGCTTGATATGGGCTACGGTGAGATCTACATAAGTTTGATCGCATTTGATGTGGCTCGAAGTCTAAGGTATAATTCAATACCAACTTTATTTATTTTTGACCCTCAATGGGAATCGTTGCATCACGTTGGATGTCCACAGTGGACATAGTTCCCAAATATCTAGAGTAAGTCATATATCACTTTTCTCAATATGTGGTGCAGTGAGATTGACACAAGTTCCATCTTATTGGATGCGGCTCATAGTCTATACACAATTTGGTATGGACTCCATTTATTTTGGATATGAGTCCATGGCAAAGTCCACTCATCAGCAATGATGTGTATCAATTTATATTCCCTGTTTGGTGTATATCTTTATGTTTCGGTCGAAGTGGTAATCCGTTGTTTGTTATTATTGTGTATTTTAGAATAAACCTATATATTATGACATCTATATTACCCTTGCATTTTTATATTGGTAAACCTTTAACATAGCATACTATTATGAAGCAGTCACATTATATTAGTTGTGTCGATTTTTTGATTACAGGATAGGAGCAGGCTGAGGTATGATTCTCTATCCTTTGTGATGGGTTTACTTTAATTATTTATAAGCAGTCCAAATTACCCCTGAGCCATGTTCGTGGAGATGACCGACCGTGACTTAGTAGTTTCCTATTTTATTTGTATATAGTCTTGATGTACGATATTTTAAATAGTTCTCCTCACACCAGACTTTAATTAGGACCTGCATTTTATCTTTGTTTGTTTATGTCATGACGACTCTAAGGTACTTGATTAAGTAGTTTGGAAGTCAGACGCGGGATACACTATTGAAGTGGCATGGCTGGAGCAATTTGGAGGCATGATGTTGATACAATGGAATCATACTTGATATTGTAGTAGTACATGACAGATATGTAATATATATATATATATATACATACATACATACATATATATGGTACTTGTTATATCAGATATTATTCCAAACTTTGTATGTGCGGAGTTGATATATTTTACCTCTCTATATTGATATTTATTTATCAGTTGTCTCAGGCTGTGCAGTCTTTTGTATATTTATATCTAGTTCGGTTCATGCATATTCATTATATTATGTATTATTATTCTAATGTGATATTCTATTGATGTGCCTTGGTTGTGGTGTTTTGTTTTAACTTTACCCTGATAGATTGTCTTTTGCAGTTTTCGAGAGTTAGACATTGTCATTCGAAATTGATCCAGGGTATTATGAAGGGCAGACTATTACATGGCCCTTGATGTAGACTTTTGAATTATTCTATTTTAGGATATGCAAGAATAATCCAAGGGCCTTGAATTAATCTTTCCATCTCTTGGGTATCCTATAAACATGAATACATACTTTATTTAGGTCCTTCAGAATTTTCGAAATATATAATTTGTTACATTCCAGCCTACTTTGGAGTATATTGAAGGTTCTTCATCAGTGAATTATTGTGAATTATTTCTCCTGACTTATTCAGACTTATATTGAAGGTATCGAATATAAAAATGGTATTAACTTATGAATTTGGTCAGGCACCGTAGAAGACCTTCTACTATTACAACCATTCTCATTTGGTTTCTATCATCCCTTGAAATGTTTCCTTCCTTACCAAGCGATTCAGTCTTAGCTATAAGGCAATATATAGTGGTTGTCTTGATTAAAGACAAAACACTCAACCTTTGTTATTTACCCTCTCATAAAATACTGTCTCTGGTCCTCAGTGCATAATGTGTCAGGTTTTTTTTATTGTGTTGCTTAATGATTTCACCTAACCATATGTTCTGGTTTAT
The DNA here is from genome assembly GCA_030765085.1 of Allium cepa. NCBI lineage: Eukaryota > Viridiplantae > Streptophyta > Magnoliopsida > Asparagales > Amaryllidaceae > Allium > Allium cepa. The sequence goes on along the minus strand of CM060944.1, from coordinate 253,253,041 downwards.
GTTCTTGCATATTTTTCCTAATTATGTTTTATGCATGTGTCGAATTACCATCGGCTAGTACAGTTATCATTTGTACTTAATCTAACATCCTCCATTTTAGGCCCAAAAATGAATGTTAATAATGTTGCAGTCACTGTTAGTATTATGTTCCAACGAAAAAATGAGGTTAGTTATTGTATCATTTACATCAAAAGCATAGAAATTAAAAAAATTCATAAAAACATTTTCATTCATTCATTACATGTTCGTTACATAGCTACACGATTACAACGTTTGGATAAAATATAATAATTGCGAAATAAAAATTCAAGAGTGAAATATGAAGATTCCACCTTAAGTATTCAGAGTCATAACTGAGACCGTTATAAAACTAATCATTGCAACAAACATAAGCATCTATGCTTTACAATGGAATAAAATCTAGCTAATATTAGTTTTCCTCCTACACGTCTCTAGAAAGCTATATGCTTAAACATGAAAATTCCTACTCTCATCCTATTCAAATGAGTACTTGAGAGTTTAAGGGGAAATTCAGAAACTTTGGATTAGGAAAAAAGTATGGTATGAATAATATTATTTATCCACAATCAAACTGGATGCTTAATGAGATGATGTCGTTGAGGGGAATAGGTTTTACCCTCGCTAATATCTTAACAATCAAATGTCAAACATAACATCCTTTGAATATGATAAGATAAGCCTAATGCATTATGCTTTTTTCATCAGCTTGTAACCACAATGTCTAGAACATAACATCAACCATCTTAGAAAATGGGTTATTAATTAATATCTCAATATTCCAAAAAAAAGGGTGCAAGGGCCGCTCATTACCTATCTTACCATCCCATTAGGTGTTGACACATCAATATAGTTTTCACAGTTTCGCTACAAACCTATTTGGTTTCATAAGCGAACTAAAATCCTATTAGAGTATAAGATATGAAGAGGAGTTTCTTCTAGAAAGGAATGAAGAGAGATGTAGGCTAATGAGTGTAGCAATATATGAATTCCAACAAGTAAAAGCTGAGCATCGAAAGCCAACTGGATTCCTGCAATGTTGGAAGTGCCACTGTGGAAATGAGATTCTATATCTATGGATTTTATTGATGGGTTACCAAGGTCGAATAGAGGAAATGAAAATATTTAGGTCATGGTTGATATATTGACCATGAGTGCACACTTTATCCCTATTAACTTGGCAAGGACGACATCTAGTTTGGTGAAATTATTCATAAAGAATGTTGCAAGACTTCATGGAATACTAAGTAGCATTGTAAGTAATAGAGATCCTTTGTTTACTAGTCAGCTCTAGACAATCTTACAAATGGTTGTGCAAATCACCAACATGTTTACTGGAGACCGATGACAAACCAATGCTTGGCCTAGATTTGGTGAAAGAAGCCATGAAAAAGATTAAGTTAACACGTGGAAGGATTTTGTTTTTGCTTAATAAAGGAAAAAACATTATGCAGATAGAAGGTGTAAAGACTTGGAATCCTCGGTTGGTGATTTTGTTTTTGTATCACCAATGAAGGGTTTTATACGTTTCGGAAAAGGGAAACTTTGCTCCTAGATATGTTGGTATATTTACTATTATTGAGAGGATTGACACTCTCCAACATATCGAGTTACCAAATACTTTGGCAGGAGACCATAATGTTTTTTCACATATCTCATTTTAGGAAGTACATGATCCAGAGACTACTATTGAGCCAATGGTTTTGGAAGATTTAGTAGTGGAGCCAGATACGAATAGCATGAGGTAGCTTATTCGCACAATGGATAGGGATACGAAGGAGCATAGAAATAAGGCATTCAAGTTAGTAAAGGTCTACTAAAGTGACAACAAATGAGGTTGTAACCGGGAGACCAAGGATAGGAATAGAGAGGCTTATCCTAAGTTATTTTGATTATATGATTTATATTATTGTATAGACTTTTGACTAGAAGTTACGCTAGTATTGATATTCTTGTTGTTTTTCCTGGTTGAATTTCGAGGATGAAATTCTTTAAGTAAGGGAGCCTGTAACACCTCTAATTTTTTATCACATTATTATAGATATTTAATACGGAAATACTTAAATAAACTATGTGGGAGGACATAAAAAACAAATAAGTGTGGCTACTTGCAATATAATTATAATTTGAATTTCAAACATAAATTGAAAATTAGTTTATAGGGAAAAAAAAGTTAAAGGTCTCAATTATACAGAGGAAAAAGGAATTTAAGATAACATATATATTCTATTCCTCTAATATACACTCTCCCCATCTCATATATTTTTGGTTATCATTTGGATCATTTTATGGAATTTTCCTTTGGGGAATTGGTGTAAAAATTAATTCTTTGAATTTTTGATATGATGTTCCAAATGGTATATTCGAGAATGCTTTTTAACTTTATAATTTTCGGTATGAATTTTTTAAGTGAGAAAATGGGTAATTTCATGCAACGACCAGTAATTTTAACACCTTTAAAATGAGATATTTAATTATTTTAAATATTCAAATGTAGAATTTTCAAACTTAAACAATCATGTTTAATATGATAAATAAGAATGGTAAACTTATTTTTGATACTGAATAAAGATTTTGGTTTTCCATTGCAAAATTGACAAAAGTCGGATTTCGAAAAGCAGGTTAAATATTCGAGAAATTTGTTTAAAGGATAAATAGTTCCTTTTAAATATTTATAATTGATATCAAACTCATCTTATAATAATGGTAATTTAATTTATAGTGGTTCGATAAATATATAAAACTTGTTTTATAAAATTGACAAATTCGCATATCGATAAATCGATGTTGTATTTTTATAAGAAGATACAGATATTGTTTTATATTATTTTATAAGTCAAATACGCTTGTTTTAATTATTTAAAGATAATAAGAAATTTATTTTGAAGTTTGGTTTACATGAATAAATAGTTTAACAAAAACGTCAAAATGTGATCGGAAAACGTTTTGTCGAAAATCAACATTTTATTCAAAATAAGTTGCCGCAACGTTATCGCACCTTTGTTAATATGTTTAACCTATATATTATATATTCTAATAACTAAGATATTTACTTTTATTAAATATAATTATAAAACTTCTAGAACATCATTAAGAAAAGTAAGTTTAAAAAAAGCCAAAAGTAAACATCAAAACCAAATCACATCAAAATCAAACAAATAATAACTTTTCTTTACTTAATCTTGAAGTGACTAAGAAATAAAATAAAGATGTGAAAAATGAGGTTAAGTATTAAAAAAGTGGAGATTGCTTTAGGTTGAAGTAAGGTTAGTTTGGTAATTTGGTAAGAGGTTATTTTGGTAAATTACCACTTCTTTTTCTATAAATACCCACCTCCTTCTTCACTTTCATTCATATTTCTTCTTTATTTATCAAGCTTCTTCATCTTCTTCCTCTTTTCTTTAATGGATTCCAGGCCATAGAAAAAAATTATAAGAAATAAGCTCAAAATATTTAAAAATATTCAAAAGAAATCAGTGTCTATTCTCTTCAAATCAAACTCCTCTTTTCTCCATATTTTACCTCTTATTATCTCGGTCATAACTTTATCAAAGTAGAATCAAAATGTAAAACTATTTTTTTGAAATCATGTATTTTTCTAGTGGCCATAACTTTAATGTTGACCACGTTTTCCAATTCTTATAATAAATATGTCAAAAATCAACTTCTTTCCAGTGTATTCTCTGGCCTCTTTTTAAGCCAGAGAATAGGCCATTTTGTTTTGATCATAAATTGATCATAAGTGATCCAAATTAAGAAATTAGTTTTTTAAACAATATAAAATTCCAGTAGCTAGAACTTTTATTTTTCCATTTTTTAAGTTTGATATACCTAAAACTCAACTCTTTGAAGTGCATTTTTGGGCTTCATTTTTGTCAATCCGACAATACCTCTTCTTCATTCAATCATATCTCTCTCAAAACCATATGGAATCAAGTGATGCTTTTTTCAATTCAAGAGAAAAGTATTTACAATAACTTTTTGGTTAACAAGTTTTTCAAATTTTGAGAGTAAGAGAGTCAAAAACAAGAGAGAATATGACCTATTTTTTGGGTCTAATTTTGAGAATTCAAGTTCAAAGCTCTACCACTTCTTCTCTATACTTTAGATCAACCTCCATTTCAACCCTTGGCCAAGCATTAGAAAGGAGGAATTCAGGATTATTTTCATTTTTTTCAAAGCATAGTAGGAAGTATGTGTTAGATCCTAAAGTTCCTTTCCTTAAAGTTTGACGGAGTGGAATCCAATGTGAGTACACCTCACTCTTTTTGTCTCACTAATATTTTTATATAAGTGAGAATAAGTATTATTTATGATGATTGATGACTATTTGGATGATATATGATATATTTTATATATATTGATTGTATTTGGATATATTCCTACCTATTGGAGCAGATGAGACCCAATACGTTCCCGTGTATGAGCGGATGTCCCGTTGTACGCGTGTCTGCCTCGAAGGAGGCATTGTATACATATTCTAATATGTATATTTGCTGTTGGTGACAGGTTGGAGGGATTCAACTTGATTCCTCACCCGCATTGGTTTTATTTACAGATATTGTGATATATGCTGTTGTCATGAGATATATGATGATTTGGATGCCGTGATTGATGTATTTAGTGCTATTGCAGCACTGGGCCATATTTTGGAAATTTAAAAATGTTAAAGTGGTGATTTCCAAATTAAAAAGAATTTAAAAGTGATTTTGAATTTGTATGTTTTGTTAATTTTGAATGGAAGGGAAAGAATTTATTTTTAAACAAATAAAAGATATAATTTTATGTTATAAAAAGTCATGATTTTCGTGAAATGGAATTGAAATGTGATTTTTGAAATATGGAGGTAACTATTTTGTAAATAGGTTAAATTGAGATTTTTGAATTTTTATAAACGGTTTATGTAACGACCCGCAAATCCGTACCCCTTGAGTCAACACTATTCTACAACAATTAAATCAAGTTGCACAGAAATACGAACCATTTGGGTTTAAGAAGAAGAGGTAGAATAAGAGAAAACAAAATCAACATCAGAATCTAACCATCGCAGCGGAATAAAATATAATAGATAGAAAATAATCTTTACTCAAAATCAAATATATCTGTTTACATACATTACATCATCAGAGTACATCAATCATAGCTCGCATCAAATAACACACAATGGATACACAACAACTCACACTGCAGAATACGTATATAAATATACAAGTACGAGACTACGTTTCGTCATCCAGCTCGTCTCCTGAGCTCCACATCATCATATCCTGTATCCTATAATACTTGGTCTGACCCGAGCATTACAGTTAAATAACACCCGAGTCAGTCTGGATTTCCAGCGTGAGAAAATCACACCCAATTTATTATTAAAGTTTCAAAAATCCTTTGAAAACAAAAGCATCTCGTAAGACCACGCCACAAATAAACATGTCGGGTTTTTACCTTACGATAGCTAAAACAATTTTATAGAAATCCTCTGATATTATAATAGGCTCAATACACAAGTACTTATAAAATAGCCGAAATTGTTACATTATTAAATTCCAGCTACTAGCCACAAAAGTGGGTAGTACAAACAAAACTCGTACAAGGCTCGTAGGGAGAATGGATTTCCAACTGATGACTAGGCACTGGGGTACCACCTGTCACAGTACGGGGCCAAGATCACCGTACCGAGGATTACTCCCTTCATCCCCTGCAACACAAGGCCGGAACCATCCCCTACTGGACAGTCCCGAGTGAGATCACCCCGCGGTTGGGATCAGCAACCGCCCACTAAGCCGAAAAAGAAATAAGGGACATCTAGACTGGAATGACCTCACCCTGCTTGGGTGCTACCCACCTAACCTTGCTGCATATCCCCTGATTTTCAGTCATTCCCATTTGATGAGGCTTGAGGCTAAGCGTTACCTTTTAGAACGTTTCACTTAGAATGCCCATCGCCCACCTGACGATGTTTCGCAAGCATTCGTCCATACAAGTCCGTCCCGGGTTCGAACAGAACCGAAGGCACTATTCCTACTACATCCATTTTGGAAATATCCTCAGGATTAGTAGCGACTAGCCCTTGCACTTCACTGCTCTATCTTCGACTCCGAACACGTTTTTCGCACGAAACGTACAAACCGGATCGAAGTGGTTTTCGAGAAATAAATCTCGATCCCGGTCTCTTCGAAACGATCAACGCAATTGGCCAATATTGATAGTCGGTTATTTAACTATCAATTAATATTCACAACATCCATCACACAATAACTAATTTCCCAAATTATTTATTAACCTCAAAATATCTTCCCAAGATATATTTTCTATTTTCAACCCTTTGAAAACAGTTTTCAAAACCATCTTTCTTTTCAGAATAAACTTTACCAAATATTTTATATCTCCTCTGAAATCACCAAGCACAAAGCTAGATTTTAAAAATACTTTATTTTCAAATATATACTTTTAAAATATTTAAATTAAAACTACTTTAATAGTTTTTGTAAAAATACATACTATATGAATATTTGAAAATAAAGTTACTTAATAAATATAAAACTAGATTTATACTTTTAAAAACATAGTATTAAGTCATTCTTTAAATAATTACTACTATAATAGATTAAAGAGAAAATACTTACTTTAGAATTTAAATATTAGAAATAAGAAATTTTTCAAAACTTGCTTTTTAAAACAACTTTAAATCCTTTAACGTATATTTAAAAATTTACTTTGAAAATGTACTTGGTTATCCAGGGAGAATTCCAACTTCAATCACTTAAATCAATTTTCCAAATTTATTTCCAATTTATTTCCCTTAAATTCAGAATCTATTTATTTTAGATTTCATTTCTTGATTTATGATTTAAAAATACTTTAACTAAAAATTCCAATTTTTAGAATTCTCATTTACTTCTTTATTCTTTAAATAAATTTTAAACTTTGAATTTTAAAATAATTCTTTATTTCTTTAATTGATATAATTTAAGTTTACAATTCATCAATTTCATTTTATTCAAAATTCCATTTCTCTTCATACTCGAAGTTATTTATTATTATTTTCATATTACTACTATTTATTTTCAATTCATTCTTAATTTATTCAAACTTTCTATAATTATTTTTCTTACGAATTTACTTCCTTTTTCATCTCCTTTCAACAATCCAATTCATATATCTGGTAATTCATTATACCCGAATATCCAATCAAACCTTAACATTCAATATTCCAATATAACACATCATAGGATATCGAATAATCACAATAGAGAATATTGAATAATTTAAATAAATGTGAGGGTCCAGTTGGATCCCTCCAACCTGTTTTCCCTGCATCCACAAATGTTAGCACAATATAATATGCCAATTCCAAAATATCATACTATATCACATCAACCAATTCAGCCATTCAAACAATTATTTAAATTTAATCATTTAAATTTAAATGTAACTGAGTGAGATTAACTCACCTTTGACTACGCATGCACCCATTCCAATCCGGCTTGTTTCCTTTCAATTTCAGACCTTGTAAAAACATTCTACGATTTATTAATACTTGATTAACTCGAACAATTTATTTTCCCTTTTACACTTAATTTAACTAATACTTTAATCTTAAGCTATTGATTAATTTTTTTTAAGCTGACAATTAAATTTGAACTAATAAAATTTGTTTTCCCCTTTAAAAAAAATCTCTTAGTCATCAAAAATAAGTAATTAAGTCATTAAACAAGTCAATCATTAAAATATGTTGTTTAAAAATAAACTTATAGATTTAAAAGGTGTGTATATGTATATGCTTATTGAATAACAACTTTTTAAAATTAAATACCCCTTTAAAATCTATTTTAAAATAACCTAGAAGATTAAAAACGTATACTTGTTTTATTTTTGGGGACTTCTTATATATGTTTACCAAAATAAGTTGTAGATATTAATATTTTTTTTTTCTGTATAAATCTTATGCATATCAAAATGAAAGCAAAAGGTTAATATACCTCACAGAAAACGCTGCTGCACCCATCATCGACCACCAGAGCCACAACACCCGCACCGACCCCCCTTGCCATTTCAACACCCACGTCCCTCTCGAAACGCTTGCACGTAATCCACGCAATCGAACCCTAGTAGAGCAGTCGGGCTTCGAAAACGAACCAATCAATACGCCGACCATCGACGACGACCTCCACAAGCTTGCTCGAGCTTCCCCCAAGAGCGCGACTACGAACCCTAGGTCGAACAGCATCGAACTTGATTCCCAGAAACAGCTGTCGCGCCCTCCCACAGACCAGATCGAAGCCCAAGAAACAACGAATTCGAACCGCATCGGGTTTTCTTTTAAATTGATTTGAGAGCCACCATTTATTTTTTTCTTTTTGAGTTTTCGTTCGAACGAAAACTGTGAAGTAGTTCCCCCTTTTTTTTTTTAGATTTTAATGGAACGAAAGGGAAGAAGATGCGTGATTGAAATGAAATTGAAAAAGGTAATCTCAGTTCGAACTGAAAGCAAGCTGCCATTATTTGATTTCCTGAATAATAGAAGGAGATGAGGGATCTAAAATTTATGTTCGGCAATTATTTTTATTTTTATTTTCCTTCTGATCCAATCGTGATTTGAGAAGATGGAAAGGAAAGAAAATGGGTACGAAGGAGACACAACGGAGGCAGGATGTACGTATTGTCGGCTAAGAGAAGATAATTATATTTAATTTAAATCCGAATTCAAAGTGTCTCGATAAAATTTCCAACGTGTTTTTATAACGTACGCTCACACAATCACTCCAATTACTACGAAATTTGAAACCCAATAATAAAAAAATATTTCGGATCCAATGGAACTAGTTTCGTCGAATTCCGAGACTGTGCCCCGGAAAGCTATTTTTAAATTCAGTTTAAACTACATATTTTTTTTTAAAAACTGAACAAAACATCTTTAAATTCGATTCTATCACTTTTATTATCTTCAGTATTATCAATACGAATTTTACAAGCCTTCAAATTATTTTTAACTGGCTTAAAATTCCAGATTCACTAATTTATCCAATTTTGATAATTAAACTCAACAATTAATTATTCAATAAATATTGGTATTTGAAATTAAAGTTAATAATTAACTTTCGAATATTTAAAATAAGTTAAATATTCCAATTTCAAATATTCAAAAATTCCGGGTCGTCACAGTTTATATATAAGATTTATAAAATTTTATTTTTATAAATTAGAATAATGGAATTAGAAAGGATTTTTGTAAATGTTTAAAATGAAGTTATAATTGGATTTTATAAGTGAATAAGATTTATAATTTATGAAATTATAAAAAAATTCAAATTTGTAATAAGAGATTTATAAGTAAGTAACTTATAATTTGGATGCTGGCATATAGATGAGATAAATGGAATTTGTTAATAAAGGGATTTTATAAATGAAAGTTTTTATAGAATATAAATGGAATTTATAAGCACTGTTTTATAAATCTGAAATCAGTTGAATTTGACAAGTTAAATATAGAAGTTTATTAAAGGAATTTCATCCACGATTTTGGACAGTGGATAATACTTTGATAAAATGTGCAATAGTAATGAATTGGATAAATGGATTATATTCACGATTTTGGACAGTGGATAATCCTTTAATAAAGGTGTAGAAGTATTGAATTTAGTAAACGTAGTACATTCACGATTTTGGACAGTGGATAATATATTAAATGAAATGGATATTTTTTTGGAAGTGATAATTTTAAATGGATTTAAATGATTTGAAGATGTTTTAAAATGTGTTAAGTATCAATAGATTTCAACATTTATTGTTGAAACAGACGTTTTCGAGAAATAAGGAAACGACGAATTATAACACTATTGTTATAGTAAATGGTTTTCGAAAGAAAATGTTTTGTTTAGTATATGGGATTTATATATCTATCTTATTTTCTAATCCCTATACTAGTGATTTTGGGTTGTCGTAACGAAGTTTTATGCAGCATTCGTTTTGATCCATATAAATATGTTTAAAGAGAATGTTTTCCGTAAAGAATAAAATATATACTTCATCGTGATTTAAGTATATGGAATATTTTTCGAGTGTTGGAAATAAAGAGATTGTGAAGTACTTATTATTAAATAAGTAAATGGAAATGTTTTCCAAAGTTGAAATGGTTTTGAGAATATATCTTTTTAAAAGATAATTTGAAGTGAATATTTGGCGAATGATTTAATTAACGAAAGATTAATTAAAAGGGCCTAGTGATTATATATGGTGCTAAATATTTGTTTGTTTGCTTTTATAGTTAAATAACCGACTATAAATTTGGCCAAATTTTAGTTCCTCGACTTGATGTGGGAACTATTTAGTCCTACATTAGTACACAGCCTTTTATGTTGGCTTGATTATCGTTTCTGTTGAGGATGTTGATTCGTATAGTGCGGAGTATTACTCCAATCTATCAAGCTTCCTTCTTGGCCCGAAGGATGGCAAGTTGAAAGTTGGAGACATTATAAGTCTATGAGACTTAGTTTCTGTGTGAGGTTAAGAAATGCTTTTGCGTTGTTGGTGCAAAGAGACCGGGATTGGTCTATCCAAAAACCATTTCAGTCTAATGTATATGCGATGATTATGCAGGTTGCTTGTGATGATATTGATATTCAGGATTTTCATAATGGGGGACTGCTTGTTGATTGTTTGGGGTTAAAATTCCAATATACATATAGTAGCAATGGTCTCTTCATTATGAAATATCCAATGCAAGGACTATTCACTACTAGTCCTAGGGATTTTCTGATAGGATGTGGTGGGAAAGTAACTTCGGTTTATCCTGTTCCTCGACACCTTGTATGGATGTTTGTCTGACATTGCATTTTTAAAGATTACGTACATTGGTTTTTACAAATGTACATTAGTGGCGGGAGAGAAGGAAACTTCTCTTAGCTTTACATCTTCATTAAGACATATGAGCTTAATGGTTGTATTTTTGTGGAAGGCAATTTGTAGTCAACGGAAATGGCTGTGTGGCATTTGAAGTGATGTGATTATGTTATGTGAAAGGTAATCGTTACCTCAGGCCTCATCAACCCAAAATGACCATAACATGGTTAGATGCAGCAAGGCTAAGTGGGTTGCTCCCAAGTAGGATATGATCATCCTCTTCTAGATATATATTTACATGCTATGAGGTCGTGTATTTGATTATTGCGGTTTGTATGCTATGAGGGCCGTCAGAAAAGGTCGGTAACGACCGAAGGATGAGATATTCAGTACCATCTAGTTATAGAGGTGTGTCAGTCATGTGTTGGTAGAGGGCAGATGTTCTGTGCCTCTGGACATCCATCTAGAGGTGTACCCATCGGAAGGTAGTCCCTTCACCTGGTCATTTGTATGGAAATCCAAACTCCACTGCGTACCTGCCTTTTTGATTGTATTACCCATTTTGGGCTATATGTTGGAATTTAATCAATGTAACAATTTCGGCTATGATTAATGTTAATTTTATACTAAACAATATCATAATATAAGAGGATTTGATATGAAATATTTCAATTATCATAAGGAAAAAACATGTCCGTGTTTTTGTGTGGGCTTTTCTTACGAGATACTTTTGTTTTGATAACGGAAAAGTTTGGTAATTTAATAAATTCGGTTGAATGTGTTTCTCACGCTGATTTATAGACTGATCCAGGTGTTCTTCCCTTTCAATGCTCGGGTCAGACCGAGTATATTTACAGGCTCAGTTTTTGTGCTTTTGGAGCTTCAGCTAGAGAGCTGGAGATATTCATTTCGTATACACGTATCTGTTCATGATCCGCTGCTTAGTCGTTTATATTATCGGCATTTGTGAGGACAGGTTATTATAACTGTCTAGGCTGATAACTATTGATTGATTGTTGAACTCTGATTGATGTATGTATGTACAATTTTTGTTTTGTAAGGATCATTGATATGATATTATATGTTTTCCGCTGTGATGTGAGAATCTGTATCTTTTTGTTTTGTCTTTTCTTCTCTTCTCTTCTTCTCTCTTCTTTTCTCTCTCCCGAATTTCCATCGGTCTGTGCTTTTTGGGTCCGACATGTGTGGTTTATTGTCGATTCAAAGGGTACGGATTTGCGGGTCGTCCTAGGTGGTATCAGAGCTTAGATTTTGTATATTACTAAGCTTTGATGTGTACTCAGCATAGAAACGGACAGTACCACCCTAGATTGAGCTTGAGTGTATTATATATATGAGCGCGTATTTGTTAGTGAATATAAAAATGTTTTGTATTGTGTTTGCTTATCCGTTGAGCTGTTTGTGAATTCTGGTCGGTATGTGGGATGCCATGTGATCGATAGGGATTTCTAAACACTTAAACGAGGCAAGTCGACATAGTATTATTCTAAATTGAAATTGGGTAAATGAAATAATTTTACCTCTATTATATTTTATATATAAACGAAATATTTTTTTTTTGAATTTTTTATAGTTTATATAAATTGATTGTTTGGCAGTTTGAAAATGTAAATATATATTAGTTAATAAAAGATGTTTGAATAATATAAATAAAAACAACAATTGTAAAAGGATAAATTATATAAGCAAATGAATTATAAATTATGGAATTATAGTTAATATAATTTACAATTGTGAAATAATCTCATATATGAGAAATGAAACTATATGAGTTATAAAAAATGAATTTAGACTAAGAATTTGAAATTTTGAATTCTGTTGATTTTGAAAGTTATTTTTCAAAGTTAAAGAGGTTATATTATTATAAATCTAAGTAAGATAAATAAATTTAGAATGATCTTATGTAAGTAAAGTGAAATATTGAAATTATATAAGTAAAGATTTGTAAATGTGATTTATAAACATAAAAAGGAATTTCCAAAAGAATATAAAGCACTGATTCACTACTATTGTTGGGAAATAATTAGGGTGATGACTGCAGCATCATAAGTATCATTTTCGAGTTTCTATGTGATGGATTTTCTACCAGTAGTAAATTGAAAATTTAATTGTTGTTTTGATAAACAAATTTGAATTTAAAATCCAAGTTGAAATTGAGAAATATAAGTAAAATGAATTTTAGGCTTATAATATGAAAAAAAAGTAACTATGGTAAAGTTGAAATAAATTTAAGTTAGTATAATAAAATATATGATTTGAAATTTAACTAAATGAAAGTTGAATAAATTGAATTGGACTTGAACCAGATTTGAATTAAACATAAGGGGTACGTGATTATATGATATGAATTTGGAAGTTTAGATAACTAAGTTGTATAACTTAGAAAATGAGAAAATGTGAGTAAAACCAATTGTTAAAATGGTTAAACAATTTTGTTAAGCAAAATAAAATCTTAATTTGAATAAGTGATATGAAATTTGTCTTAAATAAAGTTAAATTAAATAGAATTTGAATTAAATTAGTAGTGAACTTAAGTTGTTTAGTGGAAGTAAATGCAAGTTGGAGTGAAATGAAGTTTAACTTAAGTAGTGTTAAATCAAGTTGATTTTGATAAATAAAATAAATATGAAAAGTAGAGTTGAATAATAAGCAGTTAATAAAGTGAAGTGATGAATATGAATTTGAGTTATATAATGAAATTCAATTTTAGTTGTAAAATGAATTAGCAATCAAATTAATGAATGGATTTGAAAACTTAGAGAAGTTGTTATAAGAAGTTTAACTAAATGATTTTGGGAAAGTTCAACATTTAAGTGATTTTGGTAATCCAGTCTAAACGAGTTGTTTTGAAAAGTTAATGGATTCTATGACTTTTTCTTACTTGGTAATTTCGAGGATGAAATTATCTTAAGTAGGGGAGAATGTAATGGCCTGTAATCCAATACCTTGAAAATGAGATATTTAATTATTTTAAATATTCAAATGTAGAATTTTCAAACTTAAACAATCATGTTTTATATGATAAATAAGAATGGTAAACTTATTTCTGATATTGAATAAGGATTTTGGTTTCCCATTGTCAAATTGACAAAAGTCGAATTCCGATAAAGTAGGATAAATATTTGAGAAATTTGTTTAAAGGATAAATAATTCCTTTTAAATATATATAATAGATATCAAACTCATTTGATAATAATGGTAATTTAATTTATAATGGTTCGATAAATATATAAAACTTGTTTTATAAAATTAATAAATTTTCTCGCATATCGATAACGTATTTTTATAAGATGATTAAGATATTGTTTTATATTATTTTATAAGTCAAATATTCTTGTTTTAATTATTTAAAGACAATAAGGAATTTATTTTTAAGTTTGGTTTACATAAATAAATAGTTTAACAAAAACGTCAAAATGTGACCGGAAAACGTTTTGTCGAAAATCAACGTTTTATTCAAAATAAGTTGCCGCAACGTCATCACACCTTTATTAGTATGTTTTAACATATATATATATATATATATTATATTCTAATAACTAAACATGTTTACTTTTACTAAATATAATTAGAAAACTTCTAGATCATCATTAAGAAAAGTAAGTAAGTTTAAGAAAACTCAAAAGTAAACATCAAATCCAAATCACATCAAAATCCAACAAAATAATTACTTCTCTTTACTTAAACTTTAAGTGACTAAGACATAAAGTAAGGATGTGAAAGATGATGTTAAATATTGGAAAAGTGGAGATTCCTTTAGGTTGAAGTAAGGTTAATTTGGTAATTTGGTAAGAGGTTATTTTGGTAAATTTACCACTTCTTTCTTTTTCTATAAATACCCACCTCCTTCTTCACTTTCATTCACATTTCTTCTTCTTCTTTTCTCAAGATTCTTCATCTTCTTCCTCTTCTCTTTAATGGATTCCAAGCCAGAAAAAAATTTATAAAGAAATAAGGTCAAAATATTTAAAAATATTCAAAAGAAATCAATGTTTATTCTCTTCAAATCAAACTTCTCTTTTCTTCATATTTTACGTCTTCTTATCTCAGCCACAACTTCTTCAAAACCGAACCAAAATGTAAAATTCTTTTTATCAAATCATGTATTTTTCCAATGGCTACAACTTTAATGTTGACCACTTTGTCCAATTCTTAGCATAAATATGTCATATATCCACTTCTTGCCAGTGCATTCTCTGGCCCAGTTTTTATGTCAGAGAATAGGACAATTTGTTTTGATCATAACTGATCCAACTTAAGAAATTCTTTTTTTAAACCATATTAAATTCCAGTAGCTAGAAATTTTATGTTGATCACTGTTTCTAGTTTTTAAGTTTGATATACCTGAAGCTAAATTCTTTGAAGTGCATTTTTGGGCTTCATTTTTGTCAATCCGACAATACCTCTTCTTCATTATATCATATCTCCCTGAAAACCACTTGGAATCAAGTGATGCTTTTTCTATATTCAAGAGAAAATAATTTGCAATAACTTTTCAGTTAACAAGTTTTTCAAATTTGGAGAGTAAGAGAGTCAAAAACAAGAGAGAAGATGACCTATTTTCTGGGTCTAATTTTGAGAATTCAAGTTCAAAGCTCTACCACTTCTTTATACTTTCGGTCAATCTCCATTTCAAGCCATGGTCAAGCATTACGAAGGAGGAATTAGGGCTTATTTTCTTTTTCTTTCCGAAGCATCATAGGAAGTATGCGTTAGATCTTAAAGTTCTTTGCCTTAAAGTTTAAAGGAGTGGAATCCAAAGTGAGTACAACTCACTCCTTCAGTCTCACCGATATTTTCATATACGCGAGAATAAATATAATTTATGATGATTGATGACTGTTTGGATGATTTATGATATATTATATATATTATATATTGATTATTATTTGGATATATTCCTGCCTACTGTAGCATATGAGACCCTATACGTTCCCGTGTATGAGAGGATGACCCTTGGTACGCGCGTCTGCCTCGAAGCGGACATTGTACACATATTCTAATATGTATATTTGTTGCAGGCGACAGGTTGGAGGGTTCCAACCGGATTCCTCATCCGTATTAGTTTTATTTAAAGATATTGTGATATATGCTGTTATCATGTAATATATGATGATTTGGATGCCGTGATTGATGTATTTCGTACTGTTGCAGCATTGGGCCATAATTTGGAAAATTAAAAATATTAACGTGATGATTTCCAAATTAAAAAGGATTTTAAAAGTGATTTTGAATTTGTACGCTTTGTTATTTTTGAATGGTTAAGGGAATGAATTTATTTTTAATCAAATAAAATATATAATTTTTATGTTACAAAAATCATGATTTTCGTGAAATGGAATTGAAATGTGATTTTTGAAATATGGAGTTAACTATTTTTTAAATAGTTTAAATTGAGATTTTTGAATTATTATAGGTGGTCTATATATAAGATTTATAAAATTTAATTTTTATAAATCACAATAATGGAATTATAAAGGAGTTCTGCAAATGTTTAAAATGAAGTTATAAATGGATTTTATAAGTGAATAAGATTTATAATTTATGAGATTATAAAAAAGAATGAATTTGTAATAAGAGATTTATAAGTAAGTAACTTATAATTTGGATTTTGGCATATAAATGAGATAAATGGAATTTGTTAATAAAGGGATTTTATAAATGGAAGTTTTTATAGAATATAAATGGAATTTATAAACAATGTTTTATAAATACGAAATCAATTGAATTTGACAAGTTAACTATAGAAGTTTATTAACGGAATTTCATTCATGATTTTGAACAGTGGATAATCCTTTAATTAAATATGCAATAGTAATGAATTGGGTAAATGGATTATATTCACGATTTTGGACAGTGGATAATCCTTTATTAAAGGTGTAGAAGTATTGAATTTAGTAAACGTAGTATATTCTCGATTTTAGACAGTGAATAATATATTAAACAAATGGATATTTTTGGGAAGTCATATTTTTAAATGGAGTTAAATGATTTGAAAATGTTTTAAAATATGTTAAGTATCGAAACCACAGATTTCAACATTTATTGTTGAAACAGACGTCTTCGAGAAATAAAGACATGGTGGACTATAGCACTATTGTCACAGTAAATGATTTTCGAAAGAAAATGTTTTGTTTAGCATATGGGATTTATATATCTAACTTATTTTCGAATCCCTGTACTAGTGATTTTCGGTTGTCGTAACGATGTTTTACGCAACGTTCGTTTTGCTCCAAATAAACGTGTTTAAAGAGAATGTTTTCCTTAAAGAATAAAATATATACTTAATCATGATTTAAGTATGTGGAATATTTTCCAAAAGAGATTGTGAAGTACTTATTATTAAATAAGTAAATGGAAATGCTTTCCAAAGTTGAAATGGTTTTGAGAATATATCTTTTTAAAAGATAATTTGAAGTGAATATTTGGCGAATGATTTAATTAATGAAAGATTAATTAAAAGGGCCTAATGATTATATATAGTTTGTTTGTTTATTTTGATAGTTAAATAACGGACAATCAAATTTGGCCAAATTTTAGTTCCTCGACTTGACGTGGGAACTATTTAGTCGTACACTTAGTACGTAGCCTTTTGTGTAGGCTTGATTATCATTTGTGTTGAGAATGTTGATTCGTATAGTGCAGAATATTACTCCAATCTATCGAGCTTCCTTCTTGGCCCAAAGGATAGCAAGTTGAAAGTTGGAAACGTCATAAGTCTATGAGACTTGGTTTTTGTGTGAGAGAAACGCTTTCGCATTGTTTGTGTGAAGAGACTGGGATCGGTTTATCCGAAAACCACTTCGGATCAACATATATGCGATAATTGTGCAGATTGCTTGTGATGATATTGATATTTGGGATTTTCGTAGTGAGGGACTGCTTGTTGATCGATTGGGGTTAAAATTCCAATATACATATAGTAGCAGTGGTTTCTACATTATGAAATGTCCATTGCAAGGACCATTCGCTACTAATCCTAGGGATTTTCCGACAGGATGTGGGAGAAAAGTACCTCCGGTTTGTCCTGTTCCTGGACAACTTGTATGGATGTTTGTCTGACATTGCATTTCTTTAGATTACGTACATTGGTTTTTACAAACGTACATCAGTGGTGGTGGAGAAGGCAACTTCTCTTAGCTTAACATCCTCCTTGAGATGTATGAGTTTAAGGGTTGTATTTTTGTGGAAGGCAATTAGTAGTCAACGGAAATGGCCGTGTGGCATTCAAAGTGATGTGATTGTGATATGTGAAAGGTAATCGTTGCCTCAAGCCTCATCAACCGAAAATGATCAAAACATGGTTAGATGCAACAAGGCTAATTGGGTCGGTCCCAAGTAGGATATGATCATCGATATATCTTTACATGCTATGATGTCGTGTATCTGATTATTGTGGTTTGTATGATATAAGGGCCCTCGGAAAAGGTCGGTAATGACCGGAGGATGACATATTCGGTACCATCTACTTATAGAGGTGGGCCGGTCTTGTGTTGATAGAGGGCAGATGTTCTGTGCCTCGGGACATCCAT
This sequence comes from Allium cepa, assembly GCA_030765085.1. Lineage (NCBI taxonomy): Eukaryota > Viridiplantae > Streptophyta > Magnoliopsida > Asparagales > Amaryllidaceae > Allium > Allium cepa. The sequence goes on along the minus strand of CM060944.1, from coordinate 253,234,631 downwards.
CTAAAGGTATACCTATCGGAAGGTAGTCCCTTTACCTGGTCATTTGTATGGAAATCCAAACTCCACTAAATACCTGCCGTTTTAATTATATTACCCATTTTGGGCTATATGCTGGAATTTAATCAATATAACAATTTTGGCTATGATTAATATTATTTGTATACTAGACACTATCATAATATATGAGGATTTGATATGAAATGTTTTAGTTATCGTAAGGTAAAAACATGTCCGTGTTTGTGTATGGGCCTGTCTTACGAGATACTTTTGTTTTGATAAAGGAAAAGTTTGGTAATTTAATAAATTCAGTTGAGTGTGTTTCTCACGCTGATTTACTAGACTGATCCGTGTGTTCTTCCCTTTCAATGCTCGGGTCAGACCGAGTATATTTACAGGTTCAGTTTTGGTGCTTTTGGAGCTTCTGCAAGAGAGCTAGAGATCTTCATTTCGTATACACGTATCTATTTATTATCTGCTTCTTAGTTGTTTATATTATCGACATTTGTGAGGACATGTTATTATAACTGTCTAGGCTGATAACTATTGATTGATTGTTGAACTCCGATTGATGTATGTATATAAAGTTTCTATTTTGTAAAGATCATAGATATGATATAATATGTTTCCGCTGTGATATGAGATTCTGTATCATTCTGTTTTGCCTTTTCTTCTCTCTTTCTTCTCTTCTTTTCTTTTCTTTCTCCTTACTTTCCGGCAGTGTGCTTTTTGGGTCGGACATGTGTGGTTTATTATCGATTCAAAGGGTACGGATTTGCGGGTCGTCGCATTTTAAGTTTTAATAATTTAAAATATGAAGAATAATTATATTATTTCGAAATTTCTACATGACATTAAAGATCTAAGTTCAGATTTTTGGGAATTTTTCCATGTAATTTCGGGTTAGAAGAAATTGTTTTATGTAAGAGGGTTTTAATTGCAAATGGTAATTAGTGGCATAATTAATGGAAAATAGATATTTTGGGAAAGAATAGAAATTTTCTCTGCTTGTTTTGCTGCAAATTTTTGAAAAGATTTTAATTAACCTATGAAAGTTTCATAAAAATTTAGTTTGGTAAAAAGCTACCGCTTTTAAAGGAAACAAATTATTTTCGTAGATATTTACAAAATATCATCAATCAATGTGCAATAGCCCATATTTTGTCAGCATGCGATAGCCATGTTTTATCAACATGCGATCACTATATTCTGTTAACCCACGATAGCAGTATATTTTGTCAACGTGTGATAGCTATTATTTTATGAACATGCGATAACTATTATTCTGTCACCCGCGGTATTTTGTTAACGTGCGATAGCTATTATTTTATGAACTTGCGATAACTATTATTCTATCAACCTACGGTATTTTATCAATTTGTGATAGCTATTATTTTATCAACTTGCGATAGCTTTTTTTATCAATATGCGATAGCTATTGGGTTTCAACTCACGATGGATATGATTTTCAACCTGTGATAGGTTTATTGTTTTCAAATTGCAATAGCTAATTTTGTCAAATTGCGATGGCTATGGATTTTTGTCAACTTGCGATAGCTATGGATTTCATCTAACTTGTGATGGCTAGTTGTTTTTCAACATATGATGACTTATATTTTTGACAAGTGATAGCATGAAGTTTAATGTGTGATAGCACAAGTATTCAAATGTTCAATAGTACGAGTTTTTAAAGAGAAAAATAGCTTATTTTGTGACACTTGATAGTTTTCAATTGTATGTTGGGATATGTTTTCCTTGGCAAAAATGTTGTTTTTCTTAATATTTTGACAAGGTTTTAAAAGGAAAGAAAAGGTGTTTTAGCCCATTTTTAAAGAGTTTTGTGAAAGAAATTATTACTAAATTACACATAATTTTTATGTATAAAATGGCTATCATATGAAGTATTCATGATGGATGATGATGTGTTATATATTCAATTTTTTGTATTTATTGGTTATCGTTGCTTAAGTAAAATTGTTGACATACTAACTTATATGTTATATGCTATCACCTAACATTTATAACCTTGGGAATTTGGGAACTGATGGTCGATTAGGGTTGTTAGAATAGTAGGCATGGTCAGACTTGAACACTTGAGTGAGTTAAATTGCATTTAGAAGATCACAAATATCAAATTTTGTTAGAGTACCTGGATTAGTTGAAAGATACGAATCATTAATATTTTAAAAACCAGAATTAAGGGTGGAGATTGGTATAGGGTCGTGCCCTAGTTTAACCGTCAAGCCCCTAGTTTGTTGGGTCCGTGATTCCAACACATATGACTTTGCTGATATTGAGGCTACAAATACGAGTTACGCATCTGATGGATCTCGTAGTAAGTTGCTCACCTATACTTTCTCCTACCATTTGAAGTGGACCGTTCATATTTTCCCTTATCAATCTTAAGGGGCTGTTGTTATTTTCTCCTAATGTATTTAAGAGACCATGGATATTTTATCGTTTCAACCATAGGAGATGGTTATTTTTTTCTCTAAATGGACTAGAAGACCACTGAATTATCTGGTATATTTTTGGCCCAAGCCGACTGATAGTTTTTGTAACGACCCGGAATTTTCAATCACGAAATTCCTAGATAGTTAGTGAAAAGAAGAAAGAGAAAGAAGAAGAAACAGAAATCTCAAACTCAGAATCTCACATTCGCAGCGGATAAAATATAATATTACATAAATAATAGTTTTACAAAGAAGAACTGTATCAATACACTTATACATTTATACATCAAAGTTATAACATTTACACAACATTGGACAGTTTAAAACAACATGTCCGGATATACAACTATAATATATATACAACGGGTACGCTCCATACGTTCCTGCTATCTAGCTCGCCTCCTGAGCTCCAGAACGTCCTTACCTGAAAATCTATAATACTCGGTCTGACCCGAGCATTACATCAAAGTAACACCCGGGTCAGGCTGGAAACCAACGTGAGTAAACCCATTCAACAAGAATACAAAAGCATGCAACACTTAAAAACCCGGGGTACTTATATCAGTTTATAACTTCACAAGTTGTTATAGACATCACCTATTTCACATATCGATTTCTAAGCTCTAAAACTTAGAATAAATGATCCAATTCACTTAAATCATTCCATTTCCGCCTATTTATTGCACATATCAATTTATAAAGAATCGAAGTGGTTTCGGGAATTTTCTAATACCCGACACCGGTCTCTTCGAAACCAATATAATCTTAACTTAAATTATTCAAGTGAAATTGTAACGACCCGCTATTTTGGACTATTCGCATCCGCACATGTCGGACTTGAATAATTCAAAATACCGAATTGCTAATTTAAATTTGGCAAAACTGAACATATACGGTAAATAAATAATCACATAAATACAGACACAGAGTAATAATATGCAGCGGAAGTAAAAGAGATAGTAGTTCATGAAGCTACTATATAAATATATAAGATACATCAGAGTTTACAACAGAAGAGAAATACGATACATCAAGTACAAATCAGAATACATTACTGAAATCATCGAATACGGAAAGCAGAATAGATGGCTGGATCTTCAAGCAAAGCTCTAACTCCAAAGGTGAGCCTCGAATACTGGTACACTCAGTCTGACCCGAGCGTAAAGCAAAACACAAAACACTCGAGTCAGGATTAATATTCTCATATCAATAAATCCAACTCAAGTCAAATAGCAATCGAAATACAAGTAACTCAAAGGATGTTGGAATCACCATCCTCTAAGGATCCGTTAAACTATCTACTATGTAGTAGTGTACGCTAAATAGATAATGTCTATCAGTAATATAAAGTATCAAAATAGTGTTAAGGCGTTACCATTATCCCCCTTAACACATTTTTATATAAGCGTTATAGTCTATACAGCACTGTAAACTCCACCGTAAACTAGTGGGATATCAGGGAGTACTCCATAGGTATAACACAAAAAAAATTCGTAGTGGTCGCGTATATAGGGATACAAGTATGACAAGGCACATGAGGCAATACCCAAGGTAGTGAAACTACCGTTCGCCTGATCCGGACTGGTGAGAACGCATCGTCGCAACGATCGCAACACCGCGAAACAACACTCCTGAAATTCCGAGGGTGCACCAATCGATAACAAGTAATGAGTAGTAGTTACGAAGAAGAGTGTTCGCTCGAGGTGGCTAACCCCATTTGGCCCGGCACGGCTCCTGATTTTAGTCATTTCCAATTTTGACACAAGTGTCAAGGCTATCCAATATCGTTCACTTTCTTCAATCATCAATGTTCGCCAATCCAACCACTTCATTCTGGATCATCACTCCGCGTATAGTTATTAAAGTGGGTTTCAGTTTAGACAGAGAGTATGTCCATAACCGACTCCGGTTTCTTTAATAACTTTCGTAATTATTACACCGATTGGTCGTTTAATAAATTTCAAAACCAAATCACATTCAATTTCGATTAGAATTCGTAAATCAACATTTCATTTATCTTTCGAAATCGATTTCCATAATTTACGTTTCAACATTCCAAATTACCATTTCAAAGTCTTACAATTCAATTTCAATTTTTATTTAAACAATTCAAATATTGATTCAAGTTCGTATATTAGTTCATTCCGAAAACATTTAACTAAATTTAATTTTCATTCAAATCAATTTTAATTCATTTATCGATTTCATTCAATATTCGCTAAGTAAATTTATCCTTCAAACAACTTCTATTTAAATTGCAACTCATTTAAATCAATTACTTACGTTCAACTTCATTATATCAAAACTTCAAACTGAAATAAAATAAATTCGTCAAATCAATTCTTTAAATTACCATTCTTACGTTGATTTCAATAAATCTTATTTTATTTCTTGTTAAAGAAATTCGATTTTCACTTATTCAAAAGTTCAATTTCTCTTATCAAAGAATTCAATTTTTATTCAATTATCAAATAATTAAATCTCATTCAATTATTAAATAATTCCAATCTTAATTATTAATAATTTCAAAATTTAATAATTACAAACTTGATTATAAATTCAAACATAATTATTAAATCATTTCCACTTAATTATGAATTCAAACTTAATTATCAAATCATTTCAACTTAATTATAAATTCAACTTAATAATTTCAAATTTATCTATAATTCCAAACTTAATTATAATTTCAAATTTAATTATTAAATGATTTCAAACTTAATAATTTCAAAACTTAATTATTACTAATTCCAATTTATTTATTAATAATTCCAAATTTAATTATTAATAATTAAACTTCAAACAACGTTCGTTCATCAATTACTACGCTAATATTTGTTCAGATTTCAATCTTTACAATTTCCTTTCAAAATTCAAATTCCAACTTCATTTCAAAACCTATTCTTTGCTCGAATAAAATCATTATTTTATTTTTAAATCAATTTATTGACCAATCGGATTTTATTAAATTCTCTATCCTAGGTCAAATTCATTTGGGTATTTATCATTTCAACCCGATTCCAAATTCAATTCAAGATCAAGCATAATAAAGGGAACTTGCAGTGTGATAACTGGGTTGGTGTCAAAGTAAATAAACAAGCAATAACAACAATCAATAACAATTCAATAATCAATTCAAATAATCCCGAAATAATCGTATTAATTCGCATTGTTATTTGTGCGAATTAATATAATTATTTCTAGAATCTACACTATCATTTCATGTAGATTAAAGATTATTACACTAATTATTCTATGCAATTCTATACTTGACATCCATTATTCGGTTTCATACTTTATCAATTAATATAACATAAATTCAAATGGTTCAAGGGTAATTAACCATTTTGTACATGTCAAATAATTAAACATTTAAGGGGTCATATTTTACAAATTTAACTAATCCAGTTCAACACATATATCGATTCAAATTTTTAACTATCTTACGTCAAATTCAATTGCATAATATTTATTACTTTATACATATCAAATTACATCCAATATAAGTAACAAACAATCAATCAATCATCAGTTAAACAGGATTTATCATCGTATAATTTACAGATAATGGTGTCAGATGTCAAATGTAAACTGATACATAAGTAACAGTGCAATAAATAACAGCAATATATTTCAATTGTCGTTTCAATTGAAATCAAATTTAATAAATAAAAGAACATTAATCGTGAGTGATTGCTCACCTTTCGAGGCTGGAGAATATAGAACATGACATAGATACGCACCCTGATACGAACACTGAAATCTGAATGACGAATTGAAGCAAAGCAAAATCGGCACGAATTCAACGATCAAGCTGATAATAAGAATAGATGGAACGCATTAGAACGGGATCGATGAAGATAATTGGCATAAGTGAACTCATATATAACTATAGATAACTGTTTATATACAAAGATCATATTTAAATTTAAACACACATTAAATTAAATACAAATATATATTCAAAATCCATTGTTTTTTTTAAATAGGCACATATAAACAACATATCTTCATAATAAATTTGAAATAAATATACACATCTACTCTCCAACTATTAATATTAGTGTAAGTATAATATATTATATAAATATACCAATTTCCAAGATACTAATATAACAGTATACTTAAACTTACATCCAAATTTCAAAACCCAAAATAAAGTACATATATCTACAATAACAGACTCACGCGTACCTACATTTTGCCAATATAAATATAATGTATAATATATACCGCTTTATATATACAATGAAATAACAGGTATGCATGATGATATATGTAAATTTCCAAATGTAACACTTCTCTTATCTGTACTTTTTTTTTAACAGAGAAGATAATGACCACATTTGTAATGTTTGAATACGTTGATGGGTGTTGCAACATACTTATTTCTTATGCATGCTCATAGCTTAATGGTAACATCTTTATAAAACAAAACACTCATAAACAAATATACACCCTATATTTATATATAACATTTCCTTTAAACAATGTAACGTGCAAGATTCTAAATTATAACATACTGTACTATACCATAATAAACTAACAGGTCATATGCACCTTTATATATATAAATATATAAAATATTAGTTATGCATAACCACTCATATGCAAATATTTAATACTATACATACCTTCAGATTGAAATATAGCGAAGACGGCTGAGACTTGGCGAGGAGGCGCTGCTGGTGGTAGGCGAAGACGGAATTCGGCAAGATGAAGGCACGAAGAGAAGAAAAAATGAGAGCAAGAGGACGAGTGGGCCTGGAAGCTTCGGCTGGAGGGAGGAGTTCGGCAAAGGTCGAGCGGATGGAAAAAGGCAGCACTCGAAGCTGTCAAGCCGCGCTTGTGTTGTGACAAAGTGACGTACATGGCAAAGGGAGGCCGAAAATGAAGATCCGGTGTCGGGTTGTTGGCCGCTGCCATGGATTTGGCGTGCTATAGGGGCCGGCTGTTTAGGAGAGGGAATGGAGGCTGTACGGTGGTTGGGTGATGGTGCTGTGGCGAGTTTGAGGCCGCTGCTCTTCGGGCGGAGGGTGGGAGGACACGGTAGCGGATCTAAGGTGTTGTGAACGGCGAGGCCCGAATGCTGGCATGGGCCGAGGGGAAAGAGGCGTGGGCAATAGATGTTGTCGAGGCCATGAAAGTAAAGGAAGGGTAAGGAAATGGCAGGCTCGAGAATGGGTTTAAAAGAAATGAAGAGATTTGCAAATGAAGATGATGAGCTGGCGAATGAAACATTGAAACCAGTAAATGAAATGAAAATGAATGAAAGTAATAACCGTTGGAGCCGCTAGAAAAGCAAAAGTCACGACTCTTAAATTCAGGAAATAATTAATTTCAAGTCGCTGATAGCTGTTTGAATTTGTACAGTGAAAAATGAAGAGTCACAAAACTCATGGACACAAACCGGTACCGATACGGTTAACCGTTTCGGGGTTTCCGCGGCACGTCGGACTACAAAACGCAGAAATGAATATACCATAAAGATCAACACGACGAGACGATCAAAATGGTATACAGATATCGGTGATACGATTGAATTATAAAAATTCGAAATTTTGTACTAGCGGAAAATGCATGAAAATCGTAGAAAATTAAGATCGACGGAGCCAAAGATGTCCGAATTTGGAAAAAAGACAAACTGACATCTTGCTCAGAAGAACTTTTAGAATTTTTCTATATAAAAATATTTTGGTTCCGAAAACATTTATTTTCGTCGCTTTTTAACTGATTAAATTGAAGTAAATTTACGCACGAAATAAACTTTCGTATTTTCGGACGAAAATTTACCAGTTGCTATGTTTAACTAGATGCATTTCAAATATCAAATTTATATTTCAAAATTTTATCGTTTAAATTCCCACAAAATTTCAATTAATACGTTACTAAAACCGGTTAAATTTACAGGTCGTTACACTCTCCCCCACTCAAAACTTTTCATCCCCGAAAAGGAAGGAGGTAGGAGAATAGAAACAACCAGAAAAAAATAGACTGAAAACGAATTAAACAATTAGTTCAACCATATAAATTTCAATTTAAATAAATTATATTCGACAATTTGTTTTAAATTCAAGGTTTCCCTTATTTAATTTCTCATCTATTAATGTTAGATACAAAAGGTTTATTTCAAAACGGAATTCAATAAAAATTCAATTAATTCAAGATATCTCATTAAGTTGATTTAATTTTAGTTTATTAACTTTCAAAACAATTTTTTTTCTATTAATCACTTTTATTATTTATTTAACTTATTATTCTATTTCTCTCCATAAACATTTTATAATTAAAATTTGAGTGAATAGCATTTATTATACACACTCACAATTTATTTATAAAGTCAATTTATATTATATATTATCCAATTTTCTTAAATTAACAATTTCAAAGATCATAAATTTGAATAGTCATTTATTATAATCATACTTTATTCGACAAATTTAATTCTTCTTTATTCCAAATTATTATTAAATTTATTCCACTTAATATATCTTATTACATATATTATGTATATTTACTCTTATTATAACTACTCAACTTTTATTTATAAATTTCTTTATCATCATTTTTATACTGTATAATATCCAATTACATGGTTAACTTTTGAAATTTAGGTAAGTTAGATATAATGCAATTGAGTATTATCCAAATAAAATTCAGGTTTAAACCTTTATTTAAAATTTCGATTTCATTTTGTAATTTAAATTATCCTTTAACATAAATTTAAGAATTATATTTTCGAGTAACTTCAAACTTATTTAGAGGTAGATAAATATATATAATATTTCAAATCAGATTTAAATCATATATTAATATATATTACAAATCAAATTATATTTTAAGAATTTCAAATTAATTTATTTCCAAAACAAACCGTAGCAAGGCTACAGAATAGTTTCTCCACTTCGAAACTCGAAAATGAATGTCGATGATGCGGCCGTCATCACCGAAATTATTTTCCAGCGACAAAGAGAAAAGCTCAAATTTAATCATTTAAATTCTTTGAAAACCATTCCTATTCGAAAAAAATTTAAACAATACACATTTAAATTTTAAAACCATAACTCCAAATTATCGGAAATTTAATTCTCAAATTCTAATTTAAATACATTTTAAATTCCAGATCAACTTATAACCAAGTTTTATAAATTCATTCTTATACATTATGAAATAGTCAATGATTTATAAAACAATAAATGAAAATTAAATATTATCATTTGGGACAACAGATTCATTAACAGTTTAATTTCAGAACTTTTATCCTTATATGATATAATCATTCTAGACTATTTTATTTACCAATTTCGAAAATACTATTGTGTCAGTTCGCCATGTTCAAGTGTTTTGGAAATCCTATCGATAGCGTTGATCAGACGAATCGGTCGGAAACCCAAATCAACATAACCAGCTCAAACAACACAGTATATATATCATGTCTAATATTAATTTTCAAATACACTTCCTCGCTCGACGATACAAGGATGATTTTCAAAGTAAGGATAGAGATTTAAATTCGATAGACTAAAATTAAAGAGAATTCTAATTCGAATATGGGTTCGAAAGGAAAGATAAGATGATTCAATTTACAGTATCGGAAGATGGATAAGCTTATTTAATTTTCGGGCAACCTTAACCGGTCGACCGTAACTTCAAGAATAAGATCGATGCTGAATTCCGAGGTAAATCAACATTCGATCTCAAGAAATAGAATTCAGGTATAACAGGAGATAGATAACATTGTAAACCGAGGATACATAAATCTTCGGTAAATCAATTCCTATTGTAAAGGAGTTTCACCCATTTACAAATAATTCGAAGATTGGCGAGATCGCCGATTCCTTATAAAGATCATTCAAAGTGGAGTTATGGGATGCTCCAGAATTGAAAGAAGACGAATAGTGAGGGACAAGAATGAATTTCGAAAACCGAGGGAACGTTTCAAAATTCAAGAGAATTGAGTCAAAGGAAAGATTGAAACTCGAGTGGGAGTGATTCTGTAAATACATTTACCCTATATGCTAAGTTTTTCCTAGAGCTACCAAAAGCTTTGATACCAACTGTAACGACCCGCTATTTTGGACTATTCGCATCCGCACATGTCGGACTTGAATAATTCAAAATACCGAATTGCTAATTTAAATTTGGCAAAACTGAACATATACGGTAAATAAATAATCACATAAATACAGACACAGAGTAATAATATGCAGCGGAAGTAAAAGAGATAGTAGTTCATGAAGCTACTATATAAATATATAAGATACATCAGAGTTTACAACAGAAGAGAAATACGATACATCAAGTACAAATCAGAATACATTACTGAAATCATCGAATACGGAAAGCAGAATAGATGGCTGGATCTTCAAGCAAAGCTCTAACTCCAAAGGTGAGCCTCGAATACTGGTACACTCAGTCTGACCCGAGTGTAAAGCAAAACACAAAACACTCGAGTCAGGATTAATATTCTCATATCAATAAATCCAACTCAAGTCAAATAGCAATCGAAATACAAGTAACTCAAAGGATGTTGGAATCACCATCCTCTAAGGATCCGTTAAACTATCTACTATGTAGTAGTGTACGCTAAATAGATAATGTCTATCAGTAATATAAAGTATCAAAATAGTGTTAAGGCGTTACCATTATCCCCCTTAACACATTTTTATATAAGCGTTATAGTCTATACAGCACTGTAAACTCCACCGTAAACTAGTGGGATATCAGGGAGTACTCCATAGGTATAACACAAAAAAAATTCGTAGTGGTCGCGTATATAGGGATACAAGTATGACAAGGCACATGAGGCAATACCCAAGGTAGTGAAACTACCGTTCGCCTGATCCAGACTGGAGAGAACGCATCGCCGCAACGATCGCAACACCGCGTAACAACACTCTTGAAATTCCGAGGGTGCACCAATCGATAACAAGTAATGAGTAGTAGTTACGAAGAAGTGTGTTTCGCTCGAGTTGGCTAACCCCATTTGGCCCGGCACGGCTCCTGATTTTAGTCATTCCAATTTTGACACAAGTGTCAAGGCTATCCAATATCGTTCACTTTCTTCAATCATCAACGTTCGCCAATCCAACCACTTCATTCTGGATCATCACTCCGAGTATAGTTATTAAAGTGGGTTTCGGTTTAGACAGAGAGTATGTCCATAACCGACTCCGGTTTCTTTAATAACTTTCGTAATTATTACACCGATTGGTCGTTTAATAAATTTCAAAACCAAATCACATTCAATTTCGATTAGAATTCGTAAATCAACATTTCATTTATCTTTCGAAATCGATTTCCATAATTTACGTTTCAACATTCCAAATTACCATTTCAAAGTCTTGCAATTCAATTTCAATTTTTATTTAAACAATTCAAATATTGATTCAAGTTCGTATATTAGTTCATTCCGAAAGCATTTAAATTAATTTAATTTTCATTCAAATCAATTTTAATTCATTTATCGATTTCATTCAATATTCGCTAAGTAAATTTATCCTTCAAACAACTTCTATTTAAATTCCAATTCATTTAAATCAATTACTTACGTTCAACTTCATTATATCAAAACTTCAAATTGAAATAAAATAAATTCGTCAAATCAATTCTTTAAATTACCATTATTACGTTGATTTCAATAAATCTTATTTTATTTCTTGTTAAAGAAATTCGATTTTCATTTATTCAAAAGTTCAATTTCTCTTATCAAAGAATTCAATTTTTATTCAATTATCAAATAATTAAATCTCATTCAATTATTAAATAATTCCAATCTTAATTATTAATAATTTCAAAATTTAATAATTACAAACTTGATTATAAATTCAAACATAATTATTAAATCATTTTCACTTAATTATGAATTCAAACTTAATTATCAAATCATTTCAACTTAATTATAAATTCAACTTAATAATTTCAAATTTATCTATAATTCCAAACTTAATTATAATTTCAAATTTAATTATTAAATGATTTCAAACTTAATAATTTCAAAACTTAATTATTACTAATTCCAATTTATTTATTAATAATTCCAAATTTCATTATTAAATAATTAAACTTCAAACAACGTTCGTTCATCAATTACTACGTTAATATTTGTTCAGATTTCAATCTTTACAATTTCCTTTCAAAATTCAAATTCCAACTTCATTTCAAAACCTATTCTTTGCTCGAATAAAATCATTATTTTATTTTTAAATCAATTTATTGACCAATCGGATTTTATTAAATTCTCTATCCTAGGTCAAATTCATTTGGGTATTTATCATTTCAACCCGATTCCAAATTCAATTCAAGGTCAAGCATAATAAAGGGAACTTGCAGTGTGATAACTGGGTTGGTGTCAAAGTAAATAAACAAGCAATAACAACAATCAATAACAATTCAATAATCAATTCAAATAATCCCGAAATAATCGTATTAATTCGCATTGTTATTTGTGCGAATTAATATAATTATTTCTAGAATCTACACTATCATTTCATGTAGATTAAAGATTATTACACTAATTATTCTATGCAATTCTATACTTGACATCCATTATTCAATTTCATACTTTATCAATTAATATAACATAAATTCAAATGGTTCAAGGGTAATTAAACATTTTCTACGTGTCAAATAATTAAACATTTAAGGGGTCATATTTTACAAATTTAACTAATCCAGTTCAACACATATATCGATTCAAATTTTTAACTATCTTACGTCAAATTCAATTGCATAATATTTATTAATTTATACATATCAAATTACATCCAATATAAGCAACAAACAATCAATCAATCATCAGTTAAACAGGATTTATCATCGTATAATTTACAGATAACGGTGTCAGATGTCAAATGTAAACTGATACATAAGTAACAGTGCAATAAATAACAGCAATATATTTCAATTGTCGTTTCAATTGAAATAAAATTTAATAAATAAAAGAACATTAATCGTGAGTGATTGCTCACCTTTTGAGGCTGGAGAATATAGAAAATGACATAGATACGCACCCTGATACGAACACTGAAATCTGAATGACGAATTGAAGCAAAGCAAAATCGGCACGAATTCAACGATCAAGCTGATAATAAGAATAGATGGAACGCATTAGAACGAGGTCGATGAAGATAATTGGTATAAGTGAACTCATATATAACTACAGATAACTTTTTATATACAAAGATCATATTTAAATTTAAACACACATTAAATTAAATACAAATATATATTCAAAATCCATTGTTTTTTTTAAATAGGCACATATAAACAACATATCTTCATAATAAATTTGAAATAAATATACACATCTACTCTCCAACTATTAATATTAGTGTAAGTACAATATATTATATAAATATACCTATTTCCAAGATACTAATATAACAGTATACTTAAACTTACATCCAAATTTCAAAACCCAAAATAAAGTACATATATCTACAATAATAGACTCACGCGTACCTATGTTTTGCCAATATAAATATAATGTATAATATATACCGCTTTATATATACAATGAAATTTACGGGTCGTTACAGAAATATAATTCAATTTTAAATACAGGATGTCACATAATTCATCAACAATAGATATCCACATCATCACAATTTATCACCTAGTATTTAATTACCCTTAATTACTTATCAATTTAATTACTCCTTAATTAATTCCTTTAATTAATCCTTTGATTAATTATAAAGTAATTTAATCCAAATTACTACCACAATTAAGCCATCTTCCACTAATTACATCCAGTAATTAACATTAATAACTTCACTATGTAATTAAACTTCATCAATTACATTAAGTAATTATTATCATATCATCTAGAGATTAAAATTAATTAAACTGAATTAATTAATTTAAACCAATCACATTAAACTCTATTAATTACATTAAGTAATTAATTCTTTAATTACTTTTCTTAAGTAATTAACTTCCATCAATCAGTATTAATTATAACTAATTAATCTTTAATTATCCATTAAATAATCTTTAATTATTAAATTAATTAAGTGTTAACTGTAACCATATTAATTCTAAATTACTTGATTAATTAATTCTTAATTATTAATTAAAATATAATTACTAATCCTTAATTACAAATTAATTATTCCTAATTAATTAGTCTTAACCATTAATTAATTAGTTTAAAACTTTAATTACTTATTTAATTAATCCAAATGATTAATTAATCAAATAAATTAATTATCCATTAAATTTTACTTATAAATTTAATGAATTACAAATCTTTAAATTCTAATTTACTTAAAGGTCAAACTTTGTTAATAATCAAAGTACTAAAATAGTTTATTTAAAATTTCTTTCAAATTTCATTTAAATTTAAGATTTAAAATGAATTCAAATTATCTTTAACAAAGTTTTTAAAACACATTTCTAAACCCTTCATTTCACAAGTTAAAGAAAAACTCACCTAATAAAGAAGTTTTTAAAGGGTCTAAAACCAACTTCATATTTAAATTCAAATCAATTTGAATTACCCTTTAAGTATTTCAAATAATTAAATCATCTTAAATTTTAAATCTTTCCTACATTTCCAACTGAAATACTTATTTAAAATTTAATTTCAGATTAATCTTCAGATTTTAAACTTACTTACCTTTTTAAACTTTATTTTAAAATTCAAACTACTTAATACTTTTAAAGTAGTTTAACAAATTCAAGTTTTAAAAACTTAATTTATTTAAAACTGAGATTTAAACTTAAATTTGGATTTCAGAATTTAAACTTGGTTTTACAATTCTGTTTACCTTTGCTTTCCATTTTAAATTTCAGTTTAACAAAATTTATAACACATTACAGGTTTACAGTTTTACAACCTGATTCTATACTAACCCGAGCTAACTAAATTCCAACTTCGAGTCATATATCCAAAAACATCGAGCAACCCTTTCACTTCCTTCGAGTAAATCAAACAACCCTCCTCTGCTTCTACCCAGCTACCATCAAGTATCAAAAATGCACGGTGCACATGCACCGCGCTTACGATCATCACCATCCACCACTGTGGTCTCCCCACGTCGGCGACCAACCCCACGTCCAACCACAACCATCAATTCTCCTTCCACTGCTCGAAATTGAATTCGAGTTTAATTCTCAAACCTGGAACAGAAGGAGCAAAACCCATCGTAACCTGACATCGCCAAGACCACGGCCCTCCGTCCACCGAAAATCTAACAAATCCGGCTGTGCTTCCATCAACGACCAAGCTTCCATCTGCCCAATTCTCATTCAACTCGATCATCTCTACAAGATGAATCGACCAAACCAAATTACCTAGACAAAACTAGGGCTACAGAAAATAAATCATCACCGCCGCTTCCATGTTGATTTGCATCACCATTTCATATTTTTCTCGGCATCAATGACTGCTCCTCCACCTACCAGAAGAACCCCATCACTTCAAATTGCCTAGATCACCCAAAAACTCAAAATTCCCCCTTACTATCAAATACAGAACTGCACCATACCCCCTCAACTAAAAATCCTAATTTTTGTTCTAAAAATCATGTTTTGATTTTAGTTTCTAATCCATAATACTAAATCTATCTATTTCTCAATTTGGAATTTTCATACTATTCAACATAACTTTGATATCCTGGCTTGACAGTAATACCAGATTTTAATTTAACAAACTTTAAGTTTTTAAAACTTAATCTAACTAATTTAAACACTCTTGGTTTGCAAATCAAATCCTAACAAACTAGATCAGGTGGTAAGATAGAGTCCTGAGTCTGGGAAACCATAAAAAGACAGAGTAGAAGATCATAATTCACACTAATACATCCACATAATGCATTCACAACATATTTGTTTTCAGTGATAAAACTTGCAACCTAATTATATTTTAATCCATTTATATTATGATGTTACTCACCTGAATTTGAAAAAAATGCAGAGCAAAGCTCAGATTTGAAAAGCTTCTGGGTACTTAAAACTGATTTTGCTTTGCCTTTAAACTTTAGTGCTTTGACTTAAAATTACATGTATAAGCATATTTATGTCCATCTATATATATAGAACAATGCATATCTATCAAGCATATTTATTTTCAGATTTTAATCAGGCAACCAAAATCATATACTTAAATTTTTTTTTTTATAGAAAAATTGTTACTCAACAATACTGTAGAACAGAGGTTAAAATACTGAAGCTCATACATGCACACCCATATCTATATACACAAACTCATTTGATCTGATAAACAATCATGTAACCACTTCAAAATACACTGCATGCAATCCAAACTGAATATAGATCAAACTCGCTTACTCACAAGTATAAATTAGCAAACAGAATTTAGCATTTTTTAAGGGTAGCAATTTACTCACAGTTTTGAAGCAGTGAACAGAGAGCATGTTCTTGCTTCCAGGCTTGTTTGAATTCCTTTTTGCTTTAGTTGAATCTGAATTGTTTTGTTGTGGCATCTGAAGCTTGTTGTTCATCTTTATTTTGATTTGCCAATTTCTCAGATTGCATTTGAAAATTTGAACAGATGTTGAATTATCTTTCCTAGATTTAGTTTTCAGTCTCATTTCCTCAGATTTCCATTTTTTTTTATATTTGAGATGAAGAAAAGTAGATTTGAACTCAAAAGTAAAACAAATTTCTTTTTCATATATATATATATATATATATATATATTTTCTCTTAAATTTCAAATTTTAATTATCAAATAAAGCCACTTGTCTACTTATGAGCTAATTGGCTTACAAATGTTGAAATCATGACTCTATAAGTTTACAAGTGTTTTACAAGTGTTTAAAGACAATATTAAATAAATTTATTATATTTATGTAGTATATTTATATGTATATATAAATAATGTTTATCTTCTTATAAATAAGCTTTTAAATTTAAATCAATATACAAGTGTGAAATGTTGTAAACATTTTCTTATATATATATATATATATAAATATCTTATGTTTTAAATCAAATAAATATATTATATGTCTTATGTATTTCTTCTATAATATTCTTTATTAAATCTTATTTCACCCAAGTCTTATGCAAAAATAATTTATATTCAAATTAATGTTTTCATATTATTTTACATATATACACACACACCAATATATATGCTCACCTATATATTTGTATGTGTATATTAAAACATTTCAATATTATAAAGTTTATACGCATCTATTAACATATTCTAATCTACCATCAGATTTATTATTTATAAATAATTATTATATTAAATTCATTCATATATATCAAGAGATCTCTAATTATCAGAATTTCATTTATTAATTCCCAATAAAATCAGTATTTCTATAATTAACCCAGTTAATTGTCAATTAATAGATACTCCAAAATTCGGGTTATTACATTCCTCCTCCCTTTGAATCTTTTCATCCTCGAAAAGGAGCGAAGCCAGAATTTATTAAAATGCTTAAAATCAGATACATTTTTCTTTGATCAATTTTAAAACATCTTTTAAAATCTATATAATATTACAAAATAGTTTTATAAAAATACTTTTTATAACTCGATGTCTCAACTAGTCCATCCTTGTTCTCACAGAAATTCGGTCATACGTTGATCAGGCGTACGACTAAAAATGTATAAGTACTTAGCAGACTCGTTTTCAACACCCAGTGGAAATACTTGGAAAATAACTTTATTGAAAATATAGAAAAAAGTTTTTGAAAATATAGGATATATCTTTGGTGAGAATGCTCTGGAAATCATCACCCCCATCCATGGTCGCAGTTAACCCGATGGTTACGTTGCCATCCCGACAAAATCCATAGATAACTGTAGGCCTCCGCGCCCCTCGATTACACCATGGAACCCGCTACAGATCGCAGCTACAACTGGGGTTACGTAGCTATCACAGCAAAAACCAATATAACTGTAGGCATCAGCGCCCTCGAATTCCGCTGCCAAATGAATGAAACTTCTCCACTCCACTTGACCATAGATCGCAGTCTACCGATGTTGCTTTGCCTTCCCAGCAAAATCAAGTGTAGACCGTTGACATTCATCCTCCACACGATTTTCGCTATGGTCCCCACAGTAGATCGCAGCGACATTGAGTTACACTGTCGTCACAGCATAACCCAAATGCCCCTGTAGGCATCAGCGCCCTCGACTTTCGCTACCCAATAATCCTCAGGAACTAGTTTGTCCGGACTCCTCACAGGATCAACTTTAGAACCCCCCCTTGGGGCTCAAGGCAGCACCACCCGGTGGTACTCCTGAGAAGTCCATTCCAAGGGAGCGCCTTTTTCCCCAGAGCATCATCAAAACATTTTATACTATACATATATAGTATCTTTAAATCATACACCTAGTATGATCTCATACAAAGCTCCTTTACACAAAATCGATTATTCCAAAATCGATAATTCTCAAACTAGGCTTTCCAAATTCTCATATTGATTTTACCCAAAAATCAAAAGCCTTTCCAAATCCATAGATCCCCAAAACCTTTTTCCAAAATTCTCATATGATCCTTTATATATATATATATATTTAGATATATAAAATCTTTTAAAACTTTGGATCATTTCAAACTTGTATAAACTCCTTTTATACTTCAAACATTTCCAAAAACCCTTTTCTTTTGGCAAAAAAAATTCAACAAGGGGAGTATCATTTTATAAAACAAAGATACTTAACTCTGTTTACTCAAAATCAAATATTCAAATTTGATTACTCTTTTCAATATCAATTTCATTGAAATCCGTACGATGTACACATATCATTCGTACGCTATACCAATCTGATCGCTCACTCGATCACACAATTTCATTTCCGAACTAGTATCGTCCACCCGACTTCCTATTGCGGACACAGATCTGGTTTCTTGATCAGAAACCGTCATTTTCCTTGCATAGTCATAACTATGATAGAGAATACCCAGAACCAATCAACAATCCATATCCAGGTTCGCCATCGAAAATCGAGTGAAAAATCCCACTCGGATCGATATAACTATCTTGAAATTCTGTATTCGAATCTGGATCAAATCACTATGCGAATAGAATAATATACGTATATCCTACGTATTTATCTTCATTGATTATCAACTAAATCAATTTCTCTTATCTAATCACATTTTCTTTAATTTCTATCCACATTCACTTTGATGTCCATTCACTTACTCACAATTGCTTCAATCTATTTGGATTATCACCTCTATTCTTATCTCGATTGGGTACTTAACCAATAACAGTTTGAACTCCGACCAGTTTATTTAGAAAATAGCTCGAAAAATTTAAAAATAGATAAGTAGTTGGAAAATAATTACTAGTTTGTAAAATAGGTGTAAAATAGTTAGAAAATAGTTAAAATAATTATAGAAATTTTAGATAATAGCAAAATAATAGTAAGATAATAATTAGTTTTGTAAAATAGTTGGAATATAGTAATTAGTTTATAAAATAGTTGGAAAATTGTTAAACAGTTTCAAAAATAATTGTAAAACAAGTATAAAATAGTTTGGGTTTTTTTTTCTAAAGAAAGGTTGTATATATAATGAATAACTTGGAAAAATAGGTTTATATTAAAACAATTTACATTAAAAATAGTCCAGAGTCAAAACTGTTCACTTCCCAATCTTCATTCTCAATCAATTCAATTTAAATTTCCTCTTCCATTTAAATTGACCCAATTCCAATTTTAAATAACTCCAATTTCCATTGGACTTGATTTATTCCCAATTCAAGTTGAATTAATTCTCAATTCCTTTTCAATTTAAATCAAATTCCATTTGATTTTAAACATATTCAACTTTAATTACAATCCCACGTTATTCCAATCATTTTGAACTAATATCCATTCAATTGAACCCACTTCAATTCCAATCCATTTCAACTCCAGTTTTAATTAATTCCAATTTCAAATTCCATTTCCAAATCAAGTTGAATCATTCTTGATTTCCTCCCAAATTTATTTCAAATTCCATTTGAATTTGAAACTATTCAATTTTAATTACAACTCTCAATTATTCAAATCAATCCAATTCAAATTTTCCATTTGAATCTTATACTCATACATCTTCAATCACAATTTTAATCAATTCAAATCAAATTCAATTTGAACTAATTTAAAATTTCAAATTTAAACCATCTCGAATTATATAAATTCGAGTTAATACTTCAAATGTTGATTTAATTCCTTTAAATCAATTTACCCTTTTATCCCAATAATGGATTACCATATTCCATTTCTCATTCATTTAAACAAATCCAATTCACATTTTAAAGATTATTAATAACAATAGGATGATATCATCCAATTATTTCAAAATATCCATCCATTTTCAATTCTCGGATCTCAAACCCATTTTGAGATCACACAAACTCCAATTTCAAATTAACCATTTAACTTTTCAAGTTAAATCTCAATTTCATCTTGAAATTTTTAGATCAGGTTGATTATTCAAACTTATTTAACTTTTTCCCAAGTCAAACTCAATTTACTTAATTCAGTCAACCTTATCCAATTTGAACTTCCATCTTAAATTCTAAACTTCACATTAATAATCTTTCCATTTATAAGTTCAAAAACTTATCTCCTTTGGTATCACATCATATTCCAAATTCAAAACTCACCATTTAGAGTTTATCTCCAATCACCTTTGATATTATGTATATCCACATGTATACATATTACTTTCTTTTACTTACCAAGTTATACTTTAAAATTTTAAACCACCTTTGGTTTTAATTCAAAACAAATTCCCTTTAAATTTTCAAACAACTCTTGTTTGAAATAGGACCATTTCATTCAAATGCTTTAAATAATATTATTTGTTATTTCTTTAAATTAATTACATCATTAATTAATCACATTAGGTAATTAACTTATTTCTTAATTACCTTTATTAAATAATTGTCCCTTAAATTACTTATCTTCAGTTACTTCATCAAGTAACTCCCTCTTTATTTATCATTTCCAATTATAATTATCTTATTCTAAAACTCTTCTTCAATTCAAGATTCTTATTTTAGTTTGAATCCATTTCAAACTTATCTTTATTCAATTTAAATTTCAATTTGGTTGTATTTTATTACTTCTTAATTTGATTCAATAATTTAACAACCAATTCCTTTACTATTTGTTAGAAAGATATATTGCTTTATATATCAAAATATAATCTTATATAAAACCATTTAAAATTTTTATATAAGAAAATAACAAGTACGTTCTCTCATATTTGTACACTCAACTCATTATAGGGTACCATTGACCCTTTCCTTAATGATTACCCCCCACCAGAGCGAAGGTTCTCGCTTAACCTTCTGCTCTGATACCAAATGTAATGACCCGGAATTTTCAATCACGAAATTTCCAAATAGTTAGTGAAAAGAAGAAAGAGAAAGAAAAAGAAACAGAAAGCTCAAACTCAGAATCTCACATTCGCAGCGGATAAAATATAATATCACATAAATAATAGTTTTACAAAGAAGAACTGTATCAATACACTTATACATTTATACATCAAAGTTACAACATTTACACAACATTGGACAGTTTAAAACAACATGTCCGGATATACAACTATAATATATATACAACGGGTACGCTCCATACGTTCCTGCTATCCAGCTCGCCTCCTGAGCTCCAGAACGTCCTTACCTGAAAATCTGTAATACTCGGTCTGACCCGAGCATTACATCAAAGTAACACCCGGGTCAGGCTGGAAACCAACGTGAGTAAACCCATTCAACAAGAATACAAAAGCATGCAACACTTAAAAACCCGGGGTACTTATATCAGTTTATAACTTCACAAGTTGTTATAGACATCACCTATTCCACATATCGATTTCTAAGCTCTAAATCTTAGAATAAATGATCCAATTCACTTAAATCATTCCATTTCCGCCTATTTATTTCACATATCAATTTATAAAGAATCGAAGTGGTTTTGGGAATTTTCTAATACCCGACACCGGTCTCTTCGAAACCAATATAATCTTAACTTAAATTATTCAAGTGAAATATAATTCAATTTTAAATACAGGATGTCACATAATTCATCAACAATAGATATCCACATCATCACAATTTATCACCTAGTAATTAATTACCCTTAATTACTCCTCAATTTAATTACTCCTTAATTAATTCCTTTAATTAATCCTTTGATTAATTATAAAGTAATTTAATCCAAATTACTACCACAATTAAGCCATCTTCCACTAATTACATCCAGTAATTAACATTAATAACTTCACTATGTAATTATACTTCATCAATTACATTAAGTAATTATTATCATATCATCCAGAGATTAAAATTACTTAAACTTAATTAATTAATTTAAACCAATCACATTAAACTCTATTAATTACATTAAGTAATTAATTCTTTAATTACTTTTCTTAAGTAATTAACTTCCATCAATCAGTATTAATTATAACTAATTAATCTTTAATTATCCATTAAATAATCTTTAATTATTAAATTAATTAAGTGTTAACTGTAACCTAATTAATTCTAAATTACTTGATTAATTAATTCTTAATTATTAATTAAAATCTAATTACTAATCCTTAATTACAAATTAATTATTCCTAATTAATTAGTCTTAACCATTAATTAATTAGTTTAAAACTTTAATTACTTATTTAATTAATCCAAACGATTAATTAATCAAATAAATTAATTATCCATTAAATTTTACTTATAAATTTAATGAATTACAAATCTTTAAATTCTAATTTACTTAAAGGTCAAACTTTGTTAATAATCAAAGTACTAAAATAGTTTATTTAAAATTTCTTTCAAATTTCATTTAAATTTAAGATTTAAAATGAATTCAAATTATCTTTAACAAAGTTTTTAAAACACATTTCTAAACCCTTCATTTCACAAGTTAAAGAAAAACTCACCTAATAAAGAAGTTTTTAAAGGGTCTAAAACCAAATTCATATTTAAATTCAAATCAATTTGAATTACCCTTTAAGTATTTCAAATAATTAAATCATCTTAAATTTTAAATCTTTCCTACATTTCCAACTGAAATACTTATTTAAAATTTAATTTCAGATTAATCTTCAGATTTTAAACTTACTTACCTTTTTAAACTTTATTTTAAAATTCAAACTACTTAATACTTTTAAAGTAGTTTAACAAATTCAAGTTTTAAAAACTTAATTTATTCAAAACTGAGATTTAAACTTAAATTTGGATTTCAAAATTTAAACTTGGTTTTACAATTCTGTTTACCTTTGCTTTCCATTTTAAATTTTAGTTTAAACAAAATTTATAACACATTATAGGTTTACAGTTTTACAACCTGATGCTATACTAACCCGAGCTAACTAAATTCCAGCTTCGAGTCATATATCCAAAAACATCGAGCAACCCTTTCACTTCCTTCGAGTAAATCAAACAACCATCCTCTGCTTCTACCCAGCTACCATCAAGTATCAAAAATGCACGGTGCACATGCACCGTGCCTACGATCATCACCAGCCACCTCCTGTGGTCTCCCCACGTCGGCGACCAACCCCACGTCCAACCACAACCATCAATTCTCCTTCCACTGCTCGAAATTGAATTCGAGTTTAATTCTCAAACCTGGAACAGAAGGAGCAAAACCCATCGTAACCTGACATCGCCAAGACCACGGCCCTCTGTCCACCGAAAATCCAACAAATCCGGCTGTGCTTCCATCCACGACCAAGCTTCCATCTGCCCAATTCTCATTCAACTCGATCATCTCTACAAGATGAATCGACCAAACCAAATTACCTAGATAAAACTAGGGCTACAGAAAATAAATCATCACCGCCGCTTCCATGTTGATTTGCATCACCATTTCATATTTTTCCCAGCATCAATGACTGCTCCTCCACCTACCAGAAGAACCCCATCACTTCAAATTGCCTAGATCACCCAAAAACTCAAAATTCCCCCTTACTATCAAATACAGAACTGCATCATACCCCCTCAACTAAAAATCCTAATTTTTGTTCTAAAAATCATGTTTTGGTTTTAGTTTCTAATCCATAATACTGAATCTGTCTATTTCTCAATTTGGAATTTTCATACTATTCAACATAACTTTGATATCCTGGCTTGACAGTAATACCAGATTTTGATTTAACAAACTTTAAGTTTTTAAAACTTAATCTAACTAATTTAAACACTCTTAGTTTGTAAATCAAATCCTAACAAACTAGATCAGGTGGTAAGATAGAGTCCTGAGTCTGGGAAACCATAAAAAGACAGAGCAGAAGATCATAATTCACACTAATACATCCATATAATGCATTCACAACATATTTGTTTTCAGTGATAAAACTTGCAACTTAATTATATTTTAATCCATTTATATTATGATGTTACTCACCTGAATTTGAAAAAAATGCAGAGCAAAGCTCAGATTTGAAAAGCTCCTGGGTACTTAAAACTGATTTTGCTTTGCCTTTAAACTTTAGTGCTTTGACTTAAAATTACATGTATAAGCATATTTATGTCCATCTATATATATAGAACAATGCATATCTATCAAGCATATTTATTTTCAGATTTTAATCAGGCAACCAAAATCATATACTTAAATTTTTTTTTATAGAAAAATTGTTACTCAACAATACTGTAGAACAGAGGTTAAAATACTGAAGCTCATACATGCACACCCATATCTATATATACAAACTCATTTGATCTGATAAACAATCATGTAACCACTTCAAAATACACTGCATGCAATCCAAACTGAATATAGATCAAACTCGCTTACTCACAAGTATAAATTTGCAAACAGAATTTAGCATTTTTTAACGGTAGCAATTTACTCACAGTTTTGAAGCAGTGAACAGAGAGCATGTTCTTGCTTCCAGGCTTGTTTGAATTCCTTTTTGCTTTAGTTGAATCTGAATTGTTTTGTTGTGGCATCTGAAGCTTGTTGTTCATCTTTATTTTGATTTGCCAATTTCTCAGATTGCATTTGAAAATTTGAACAGATGTTGAATCTTCTTTCCTAGATTTAGTTTTCAGTCTCATTTCCTCAGATTTCCAATTTTTTTTTAGTTGAGATGAAGAAAAGTAAATTTGAACTCAAAAGTAAAACAAATTTCTTTTTCATATATATATATTTTCTCTCTCTTAAATTTCAAATTTTAATTATCAGATAAAGCCACTTGTCTACTTATGAGCTAATTGGCTTACAAATGTTGAAATCATGACTCTATAAGTTTACAAGTGTTTTACAAGTGTTTAAAGACAATATTAAATAAATTTATTATATTCATGTAGTATATTTATACGTATATATAAATAATGTTTATCTTCTTATAAATAAGCTTTTAAATTTAAATCAATATACAAGTGTGAAATGTTGTAAACATTTTCTTTTATATATATATATATATATATATATAAATAGCTTATGTTTTAAATCAAATAAATATATTATATGTCTTATGTATTTCTTGTATAATATTCTTTATTAAATCTTATTTCACCCTAGTCTTATGCAAAAATAATTTTTATTCAAATTAATGTTTTCATATTATTTTACATATATACACACACACCAATATATATGCTCACCTATATATACTTGTATGTGTATATTAAAACATTTCAATATTATAAAGTTTATACACATCTATTAACATATTCTAATCTACCATCAGATTTATTATTTATAAATAATTATTATTTTAAATTCATTCATATATATCCAGAGATCTTTAATTATCAGAATTTCATTTATTAATTCCCAATAAAATCAGTATTTCTATAATTAACCCAGTTAATTGTCAATTAATAGTTACTCCAAAATCCAGGTTATTACAGTTTTTAAGTTGGCCTATGAAAACTAAGATAGGTTCATAGTGATCCTGAGAAAAATATGTCATTGAATGGACTAGTTATAGGATTGGGTAATGAAGACATGTGTAAACCTTGACCCTAGTGAATTATGAACTATTCATGCTACCCATATATGCATAATGATAGTATGGTTATGTTCTAATAAATTTGGTAGTGGATATGTTTGATTGACAGAAAAATATAAAGGTATTGGCGAGGAGAATCTCATTTTGTGCTTTAGCGGCACAGTCTCACTAATTACCTAATTTGTTTTAATATGCACATTAGATTTTTAATCGACCGGAAGTTTCTAATTTCCTTCAAAAATCTTTGGTACTCATTTTAAATTAGGTAGGCTAAGAGTAGAGTTTTCAAGTTAGACGAATAAGCTTTCAAAGACCACATAAGGCAAGATACTATTTAGGAGTTTATTCCTGCTATGCAGTTTAACTGCTTTTGTTTTATTATTAGAGGTATGTAGTGATGGATACCGTAACCATTTATTAATTAAGACTATAATCATCTAAAGGGGCATCTTTATATGTCACTCTTGGAATGAATTATAATTGTAATTATTATATTTTTAATTATTATATTTTACCTGAACATTATAATCATGAGGTTATCAAATGTATTTGAAATGTAACGATAATTTTCACCTATACATTTATTTTACTTATAGATTTTGCAAGCTTGAGCTTATATCCATAGGCTCATGGAAAGTATTGCTGGAAAAATTCATGAGTCAATTTCAAGTTTATATGGTTGAACCAAGAGATGCAATATCATTGGCTAATATTTGGCAAAGGAACAAGGAATCCCAACAATGTTAATTATTCAATGTGGGTGCCATTGAAGTCAGGAAATCGAATAAACAATTAGTTTATATGACAATAGTTTCTACTATATATATATATATATATATATATATATAAACTAAGTTTCCAAGGTACCCAACTAAGTAGAAACCAAGAATTTAAGGTAGTTCTTCAGAGTTGATCAATATCTATGATTGGAGAATTCTCTTGGATCAAATATTGTACAAAATGGGGCAAAAGAGTGAAGTAAAACCCCTTCTTGCACTAAATAAACGATGCTATTACAAATAAACTTTTAATTACATATGAAATATACATATTTGGGAGTTGCTTCGAAATATAAAATTAACATTAATTTTGTGATCTAATTTTAATTATAATTTGTCATTAAATATGTGTATCAATATACTCCATAAGTTATAAGGATATAAATATATCTTGTATTTTAATGCCTAGGCATACACATATGTTAGCTGGATGCTCTATATGTTTATATATTTTATGTTGAATGTATATACACACATTATTACTAACGAGTATATATGCACGTCCAGGTGGACCTACATCTTATCACAATGCTTATGCATTAATTTAGTAACGTGTGTGCACATTTAACAATGCTGGACATTTAAAAATGCTATAGTGTTGAAGGGAGCCATGTACAAATTAACATAGACAGATGAATGCTGCCTTTAGTTGGAATGACCCTCATAAGAAAATTCATTTCAATAATAGAAACACACAATGCTTCCATTAAAAGAATAAAATAAATACACAATTTTATACATCATTCTCAAAATGTTCACTTCACAGGATTATTAAGTTGGTTGATGGAAATATCGAAACGTGCATAGTTATCGTTATCCTTTCGTAGAAATATATATAAAATAATAAATAAAAACTAACATTAATCAGTATGGTATATTCTAATTCCACTCAAAGCCTTGCGAATTATCCACATTTGAATCTCTATGATTCAAATTCTCACTTTACAGTTTACATACAACAACGTGTAAAGCTTCATGCTTTGTATATTCTATGGTTAACGCTTCTACCTTTCTAAGCTTATAATTAGAAGAACTAATAATTGCCAACTTAAAATCCGCCTATCATTGTTATAGTATATTATTAGCATATGGTTGTTTGAAGACTGGAACAGTACACCACTGGCTTCATCATCAAAGATGCTTTCATTTACTTATTCTAACAGTACTTTCCGTTTACTTGTTTTAATAGGACTGAATTTTGTACTTTCTTCTCAAATCTATGATATAAAAAAAGACAATATAATGTGTCAGTTCAAGAGCATATTGATTACAGTCATCTAACAACAACACACAAACAATACAAAATAAAGAATTAAAAGAAAGACCACATCAACTCTTAAATGCATCATCACTAAATCTGGCTCATTCTGGTAAGAATAACCACATCGCTTAGAAATCCTATTTTCAGGTCAACCCTATTTTCTTCTTTTATGCAAGCCTATTTTGATTTTATCTTCTTGATATTCAATGTGCAACGTGCAATGTGAAATAATATTTGTTACCTATAATTTTCCATGATAGAGTTAATTAATATTCTCTCCAAGACAAAGACGTTAGCATTGATACTTTATTGGAAGTTTCCCAATGAAATATTTACTAAAAATAGCATGTGTATGTTTATTCCAAGGTTCGAAGTACCGGTTTCCCTTTCCGTTCCGGTCATCTGAAATATTCAAAATCCCGGTTCCGTTTCGGGATTTCCGGAAATTCCGTTTTAAATCCGGTTTGTGAATTCCGGTACATTTTTGTTATAAATACGCAAATAAATATGCAATACTGATAGTCAATTACTCTTCATCTTGAGTCGGATTATAATATGCTGGAAAAGCATACTGCTGTAACTGATTCGAACTTAAAAATGTCGTCATCATATTATCAAAGGGTGAGGGTTCATCTTGGCTACTTGATGGCTCAGCAACATACGGTTGATTTTAGTTCATCAAATGATGACGGAACCGGGATTTTGAATATTTCAGATGACCGGAACGGAAACGGAAACCGGTACTTCGAACCTTGATATGCTAATAAATATCCAATGTTGTCATATGTTTATAGTACATTTTTTATATTACATATAAAATACACACTTTAATTAAAAATTCATTGTGTAAGATTTTGTATTGTTCATTTGAGATTTTAAAACTTTGATCAATTTTGAAAATTTTAAATTTTTTATTATAATTCGATGTAAATTAAAAAAAGTATAACAACTTTTTTTTATGATAAGTTTTTTTTCAATATTTGAAAAGAAAAACCGGAATTTAGACCGGAACCGGAATTTTTACCGGATTTCGTTCCGGTTATGAGCGGAACCGGAACGGAATCACCGGAAAAACCGGAATTCCGTCGGAATTTTGAACCATGGTTTATTCGTCTTTAAAGCTTTGTGCACATAAATATTTGATTGATGTTCAACATGGTTTAGTTTGAAAAAAAATTGATAATTTATGCAGCATTTATTCAGTGTGCGACCCGTGCTACGCCCACGGGAATTGTTAGACAACTTTGGTGTGGGGGTTGTCAGTTAAGGTCATATGGTTGTAAGTTATTTAATTTTTTGTTACACTTACGTACAAAATAACTAAAAGGATCGTATTCGAAGAGTAGTTCGTATCAAATGCGTTGGCTGAACAATTTTTTTGGACTTTCCATATGTGTGTCGAAAACATTGTGGTAAATTTAGAATAAGCATCATTATCTATCATTCGTTGTCCAAGTATGCAACAATATACATCACTTATATTTACCATTGTACTCTACTGCGTATTCAACACTGGTTGTTATGCCAGGAACAATGTTTTATGTCATTATGTGGTAGACATGTGAAAGTATGTTGAAGCAATGTTGGTTACTTCCTGCGTTAATGAAAAGTAGATGTTGACAGCCGTTGCCATTTACTGCTCGTGGATAGAGATAGTTAAATAATATAGAAATGTAGTGTAGTACTTATGGTACAATTTAAAGTCATACAGAAAGCTTGAAATGTTGTACTATTCTACTATGGTTGTTGCATTGTAATGTATCTTTGAACTATGTCAGTGTATGAGTAATTGTTGTTTACAAATGTAGATAACAGAAAGAAAACAACCGCAGGTATTAACTATTTCACTGCTCTTGTGTTGTTATTTTTAAATAGTCACACCTGAATGTTAAATAGCATAGGGGCATTTGAAATAGAGAGAAGAAAAATTAAAAATTTAGCACACTATAAATTGATGGTACTATCAACTTATGTTAAACCTATTAGCATTGCATAAAATGGATTTCAGCTTTAATCAATGCAGAAATTTAAGTTGGACAGTGTATATGAACTATTCGTGAGGTGTTTATTTGTTAAGTTACTAATTCGAAATAGAATACTAACATTCATGTCATGAACATATGTTAACAATTAAGAGTTAATGATGGTTGACAACTAAATTCGAAGCCAAAGTCTATAAAGTTGAAGAACACGGTGAGGTGAAAAATGCTTCACTGTAATAACGTATAGATAGAACCGTAACTAAATGAAGGTTGAATCAAATGGATAGAGTTTGAAATGGTAACATGGTAATATGCTTACAAAGTGAATGCTACATGGACAAAGGATGGTACAAAAACAAATATACTTGATTTTTCGAACAAAAATTAAAGTACAGAAGGCAAGTAGCCTTTTCTTTTCAGAGGAAAAAACAAAAACTAAGTAAATCACAGAATATACAAAAAAACAGAAACATTCATGGTCTAATTAGACAACATATTGTTTCTAACATCGGGATTGCAAAAAGTAAAATTCAGGGAAAAAGAGCCGATTGTACATAGGGTAGTCTGAAGATGTTGCTGCCAGAAGTTGTTTGACGCTGCGGTGAACCATTTCCGTGCCTACTTCTTATTTCTTCTCTGAAGTTCTTCCATGGATCTTTTTCTTACCAACAACATTTTTTGCCTCAGCCTGAAAATTAGATTAAGATATTAGTCCATTTGTATATAGGTTATCAGACGGGATCTTAATTAGATCATTACCCCAATCACTATGCTACAGTGAGCTGTAGTTCCAGGTCCAATGGTGTCGTCATTTTTAGATTTTTTATGCAGAAATTCGTCGGTTTCCCACACGATTGTAGTTTTGTATGTCCATTAGTTACGTTGATAATTAGTATACAATTTTGAGTGTGTTTTGATGTAGAAACCTGCTTAACTTTATACTTCCCTTTAAGCCCCAAATCTGAGTAAAGTATGAACATCATCGTCAGTTATAATAAATTATAATCCATGTGACATAGTAATGCATTTACTATGATTGAGATTTCTACTCATTATCCTAACTATGCTTGACTCTACAGTTAGTTCTGTAGCTTCAACTTCCTTTGTTTCATCCCCTTCCATTGTCTTAGGTCCTTGAGTTAATGGCCTATAGGGTTGATGCATACTTAAAATTCTACTCATAGTCAATGTTTTTCCACGATTGATTATGCCATAGTTAGTAGGTCTGAATTCTAAATAAGCCTCAAAACCTATTAAGCTGTTGAAGATTTTACCAACCAGGTCATCTTCATTGTTCTAAAAGAGCACATAGTGCATGTTAGTCAATTGCAGTTGATTTTTTGAAAACTAATAGGACATTTGGTTGTATATTAAGCTAAAAGGACATAAAATGTGAGTGTAAATAGAGCATTGGTTATGTATAGTGGTCAAATACATAATTACTGCACTTGTAGGTATGGTTCTAATTATGTAAAGTGGGTGTAGTTATTTCAAAAAGTGGAATTGACCATCTATCTAACCATTGGTCACTAACCATATCAATATTAGGTTAAGTTCCACAGCAAACACAATGTTGAATAAAAAAATTAAATAGGTAAAGCAGACTATGTTCTGCACTATATAACAGTTTCTATGTTGACCCGTGTGAGGAAGTTAGTTTTATGTGTTTAATTCTTAAATAGAGTAATATATGTCAATTTGTTCAATTTTAAAATTAAATGAAAAATTAAATTGTTTTAATGGATTTTTCTACATTTATACATGGTTTGAGTGCAGATCCTTACTCATATGTCCCTGGTTCAGTCATAATATATCCATACCGTAATAGGAAAAAATTCATTTCAGTGGATTCATATTTGTTGCTATATTTTGCCCATATGTTACCACTGATTAATGTTCAAAGAATTACAAATATTCAGAGATTACATGTTGACAGAATAGACAAAGTACTAAAAAATCATCGAAACTAAATTATGGTCATACCCATGAACTTAGCAAGGATGGACATGTATGTAATATAACGTAGGAAAAATTTCCAGTTTAAGCTTATGAAAAAAAACTTATTTCAGGTTTAGGTCCATTTCAAAACTATTTGTAAAAAAAAGGCATGGTTTTGCACATTTATGGAATGCGCAAATTATATATTTTTTTTAAAAAATATATAGTTTGCGCATTTCATAAATGTGAAAACTATAAATTTGTATTTGCATGTTTTTGAAATGCGCAAATACATTTTTGAGGCTGAAATAACCAAAGCCTCTTTTTTTTTACATATTTATATTTGTATCCACGCATTTCAAAAATACGCAAAATCAAATTTTAACAAAAAATATAGCTTATATGAAAGCAGACTTTTTTGCAATTACTTTTGAACCATGCCTAAACGTGAACTAAGTTTTTTTATGAAGCCTAAAGTGGAAATTTGTCCTATAACCTATAAATTTATTAATCTTAAAGAAATTATTCTACATAACAACCTACATTGAGCTAGCATCAGTTTAAAATAACGCCATTAGTAACTTTACTATAATAGCTGTTAAATGTCAAATATAATATTTGATCTTACTGCGCATAAATTTAAACCCATTATAGTAAGTAGTAGAATTTACGTACAGAGTTACAAACATCTATCTCTATGGCCATCAAAAACGTTACACCTATAATAATTTAAAAATGTGACCTAATTCTTATGTACATCAGAACCTAATGAAGTGGTAACAGTTAATATTTTAGAGACACGGTAAGAAAATACATATTTAATACGATTCCAGCTCCAATGTATAATATTATGATAAAGTTACTCTACAGGCATAGAAATGGAAAAGATCAGCTAACTAAAAGGACTTGAATTGTCTACTGTGATGATTTACTAAAGTATGGTTTGCTTATTAGAATTGTAGTATTAGATCTTAGTATTATAGGTAAAATTAAAAAAATATAGTGAAAGATATTGTAATGAAACCAACCAGTTTGAACTATCAAAAACAGAACATGAATGGATTTGGCACATCAGAAGATAATTCTACTTATAAAAGTGATAATCCATGATTAGAAACCAAAAGGGTAAATGCAATCGCTAATGTTGTACCTTTTAAGGTACAGTATAAAAATTCCAAACTCATATTGTCAAAACAAAATTTATTGTAGTTATACTAAGGCAACAGAATCAATATACTTAACACATTTCTCTTTGAACGTGGAAGCATTTTTCAGCTCTTTTATTTTTCAGTGCAATTTTCTAGTCGTAGTAGTTTATTACTGTCAAAACTTTCTCCTACTGGTTTTTATCAGCTAAAAATTTAATCATAGTTAACAACACATGATATATTTAATTATGAATCATATTATAGACATAGTATATATGTTTTGGTTATCTTCCTATTGCTTAGATAGACAATGTTAATTTTCTCTCTCTCGCTATAAAAATAATAAGAGCATTAAACAAAATACAGAAAATACACAGTCTATATGTACTAAACTTCATAAAAATAAATTTCAAGTCCCTTTAACATCTTTATTAACAACCCTCTTAACAAACATTCAAAAAATGGCAAAAGATGGTATATTTGACAATAAAACTTGCAGATTTCACAGAAAATTCCGACATTTGCATCAGGTGCCTCATTAAAGATAGGTACATCAATATATACATAACCATCTAGATCTAATCGACCTAGGAAACATTTTATCTATAAAGATGAAAAAATCTGTTTGAAATTGATTGATCACCTTGTGTAATATAATAACAGTATTAGACTTACAAAAACATATTGCTTGCTTTTTATGGCATCTCTAGTCTGTATGTGTAACGTCCCGCCTTTTTGCACACTTTAAATCGACACACGTGCCAGTTCAAACCATACGGAAGGGTGGATTATTATGGGGTAATAAGAAAAACAGAGAAAAAATAAAATAACACAGAATCTCACAGCGGAAGGATAAAACATAATAATCAATATATAGTTCATAAAACTGTTTACAGAACATTTGCTTCTTCTTTATACAATAAATATCAGAGTTCACATACCAATAAATATCAATGCAGCAGAATTAAATGGTGCAGTGTAATAATATAGTAGATAATAGTAATAAAAATCTTCGTCTTCGTCCTCCAGAGCTAAATCTTCAAATCGTGAAACGCTCGGACTGACCTGAGCGAATTGAAAAGACAAAACACTCGAATCAGAACTAAAAGATCTTATGTAAGTTAAATTAACAGAAATAAATATGAGTGAAGTAACTCAAGAGATGCTCGGGATTTACATCTCCTAAGGATCCGTTAAACTATTTACTATGTAGTATATTTGCGCTATTATAAAAGTGTCTAAAATAAACTTACTTTTAAATAGCGTTAAGGCTTTAGATTTTCCACCTTAACACATTTATATATTCCCATAGTCTATACAGTACCGTAATTTTCCCGTATTGGGCGTCGTCAGAGGACACTCCATAGGTATGGTACAAAAACCAAAATCGTGTAAGACGCGCTAGGCTAGGTGACACGGCATAACTAGGCAATGCCAGGGTAGACATACCAATCACGCTTCCGGGTCGGTGGTAACGCGTAGCCGCAGCTACCGCCCACCTCGAGCCACACCCCCAAAAAAATATCAAAAGTGGCCACCGAATCAATCCAAGAGTCAAAGTATAATATCGAAGGGATGTGTCCGATCAAAGGTGCTACCTTATTAACCTGTCAATCGCTCCTATTTTAGCCACCTTATGCCAACTCACGGGAGTTGGGTCCACGTATTTACCTTACAGGAAACGCCGCCACCAACCTACTTCATTCTGGAATCTCCACCGCGTACACGGTTGTTAAAGTGGTTTTGGGAGTTGGCAGAGAGTATGACAACTTCCGATCCCGGTCTCTTCAACAACCAAACGTTATTATAACACCGCGGTCTTTAAAAATAATTATACTTTCAAAACCAGAATAAAATATCTATTTCAAAACCGTATAATTACTATATCCTTTCCATTTCAAAACAAACTCATTTGATATTATCTTTATAAAAAACTAAATTAATATAATATCATTTTATTTCAAATATATATTTTCAAAATATAATACTTTGAAAATTCATAGTTTTAAACCATAACTTTCAAAACTTAAATGGTTTGGATATTCAACAGTATATAAAATAAAACAGTTGAATTTAAAATTTCTTTAAAAGTAAATAATTTCCACACCTTCACAATTTTAATTCACTTTAAATTCAGTCTAAACCCATAACTTTTTGATTCACTTTCAGTTTGAATAAAACACTTCGATTTCAATATTTTCAAACTTTGAGAATTTTATGAATTTCAAAACAAAGGTTGGGAATTTCAAATCAACAATTCATTTTCCTATTATTTAGTTTGAAAGGTTTATATAATAAATCCATAACCATTTAAAATAAACTAAATTTATTAACACAAAAATTTCCTTCCATTTATTTACTAGAATTATTCATTAAATCCAGTTATAAATATCATACCTTTAAAATTTTCCAATTTTAATAAGTTAACATCAACTTATGGAGTTAAATTTTCAAATAAGCTCAATTCCAATTAAATTTCCAATTTATCTTTCAATCTTAATTGATTTGAATCATTTATAACTCTATATATATATACAAGATCTTAAACCTATACTTAATCGTATAATATAAATTATCAAATGCCATTTTTCAACTTATTCATTTTCATTTAACAGATTTATGCGTAGTTTAAATTCAAAAATTTAAGTATATATGTATATATAAAATATATTTATATCATATCCAAATTTAATATTTATTAAACCGTATCATATCCAAACCATAAAAATCATTTCAAAAATAATTTTATATATATACCGTGGTGCCTGTACATAATTTTCTATCCTATGGTCAAGTGATACAGATATTTATCATTTCAATCCGCAATTTAAAAATAAAAATGCGGTTGTATATCATTTCAAACCGTAATCCCGAATGGAATGAAAATGCATGATAACTTGCAGTTTATATAAGATTGAACACATCATCCATTCACCCAATATCAATCATCAGCCAATTTATTTCAATCATCATCAATTTAAACAAACATCAATATATAGCATATAAAATATTACAGGTAATAAATGACAGCTATTAACTAACTGTTTATATTCAATAATAAATTTATTAACTGTTTAACTATCAGTTTATATGCAAATAAATAAATTTTAACTGTCAATTTATATGCAATAATAAAATTAATTAACAGTTAAATTAAATAAATGCGATTTAACAGAGATGATGAATAAAACATGCCAAACAGTCATAAATAAATTTCTACTCATATCTTAAGTCAATTTAACAGACATAGAAAATTTTAGAAGTTGTGAGTGGGTCAAAACACTCACCTTTTGAATTTAAATCCAATTTAAACCCAAAAATTTGACAATCTCCAAATACGTCCAAACCAGTGTCAACAGATTCGGAATTCCAATACGAACCTAGCGGAGAAAACCGCGTGTGAATAGGATATCATATGTAAAAGTTATGACGTCTAGAACATTCAAAATCAAAATAAAATAAAATAAAATAAAAAGAAATAATTAAAAAAAAACGAACCGCGACCACGTCATAAGGAGACGCGCAGAACCCTAATCACGCGATTGCTTCGTTCAATTCCAGATGTAGCCGCCACGAACCCTCCTCTTCGTTCAAATTTCACCACCGATCCACCAACCTACTTCCAGATCAGAGCACGCCGTTGGAATCTCCTCCCCGAGCCGCCCTCCTCCTAGCCGTGCGCCGCCACCCGGTTCGCCCAAAGCGAACGCCCTCCAAAAACCCCCAATTGCAGTGAATCCAATGACCATCTCAAAACTCCAACCGTACAGATGCGCGCTGCTTGGCGCCACCTTCACAACGGCACAATCCGATCGTCGAATAGCTTCAGATCCACCGTCGAAATCAATAACCCAAACTAACGGCCGAAAATTGCTGTTCGATTTCTGGACAAACGACACTTCGAATCGAAAAACAAATAGTACCAGCAGATTACGCTCTTCGAGAACTATGACATATAATTTTTGTGAATTTTTCTGGAGACTTTGAATTTTTAGCTTTTGATTTGATTTTTGAAATTTGAATTTAGATTTAGGGTTTGTAGCCATTGGAAAGAGGAGGAGCTGAAGAAATGAACGCACAAACAAATGAGCATAGATGAAGGCTAGGGTTTGTAACTGGGTTTATATAGATAGGTTGGAAATTTGAATAGATGGATCGTGTTGGATATACGTGCTAACGCTAACTTGGCCCAAAAAGCCCGTTCTGACCCCGGAACGAAATTGGGTAAACCCATATATCAAAACAGGTATTTTAAAATATTCTGAACGCGATGGAAAAAGTTTCACGTCCAAATTCCATCGTATGAAGAAGTTATGCTGAAAACAATATTTTCAAATTGATTTCAAATTGATTTCAAGGCGTTTCGCGTTCGGACAAGTCCGATCGCTACGAAACTTGAAACCCTACAATAATTCACTGATACGGATCCGATGAAACTGGTTTTGTCAAAATCGGAGTCCGTGCCCAAAATGGCTATTTTTATATTAATTAAATTCATTCAAAAATAACCAATTTATATATTTAGATTCTAAAATTTACCCATTTTATCACTTTTAAAAATTCTTAATCATTTACAAAATCTCAACAAATTTAGATGTCAAATTAAAGAAGGTAAATTTATAAATTTCAATGTAAACCCTTAATTTCATTAAATTCACAAATCATAAATAATATCCTAAATTTCGTTTAGTTAAATAAATTAGTTAGTATTCCATTCATTCCTGTCAAATAGATGGATTTACCATTGGATTTAAGATTATCACATAAATATTCCCGTCTTCAACTTAATTTCCAATTAACGTAAAATTTTATATTATATTTTAAATTAATTGCACTAAATCCAAATAAATACATAAGTTGATTCCCGTTTAAACATTTAACTCATTTGATTGCAATTAACCTTTTTATAGTAAACTAAATTCCGATATTAATGAAACTTTATTTCCATTCTTTTTATTCACAAATCATCATATTATGGAGAACATTTACATTATTCCCCATTTATTACCTTAATTTATTTATCGTAACATTTAATTTATATTTATTGCAATGATTTCCGATTTAATTGAAGGAACTAAGTATATAACTCATAATAGTTGTGGTAAAAACTATTAATCCTACATTTATAAGTATTTCATTATCCGTTATATCTATTAATTAAATAAATTCCATTTTTAGGTCCGTTTAAATTTATTACTAAGTAACCATTTACTTTTTTCCAACAAATTTGAATTCCATTTATTTACCATACAATCACTTTCCCATTCACACCTTATTATCAACCCACAATTATTGCAATTCATTATCTTATATTGATTTTATAAAATTACCATTAACTTTACATTCAATTACTATTCGATGAATATTTATTCATCAATTAATTCGATATTTACTTTTCTTTCCTTCTATTTGAGAAATAACCTAGTATACATTTACATACATTCATTTCATTCCATTCATTTATGGGTATTGCATTGAAATTTAATTTATTAGCTAATACCAACATTATTACCATTAATTACAATTGGATTCCCAATTTTTATTCAATACCTTGAATAAATAACATATATACTAATCAAATCCTTACATTTGTTTTTCTCATATTCCATTTAAAATCAAATCATAACATTTAAATGATTTTAATGAATTGGAATTTCATTCAAGTCGTAAATTATTAACTTGCAATAACATGATTCCTTAATTTATTCCAATTACCGTTTACACTCTTTTATTTCATTAAATCAATTTAATATTTTCATTAATTTCTCATATTGAATTTTATATCCAGGTAAGAATCCTTTTTCTACTTAATTCAATTTGGATTTTATTCAAATTTCTATAAATAGGTTTTAAGTCACCATTTACATAATTTATTTTAGCCTTCATTTTAACATTTATTTATCCCCTTTATTGTTTCTACTAAAATAAATTACAAAAATCCTATTAAATAAACAAACTAAATTGTCGAAATATACGGGTCGTTACACTCTCCCCCACTCAAAACTTTTCGTCCCCGAAAAGGAAAAGAAGGGAAAAGAAGAAATAAGAAAACAATATATCTTTCTTAATTAAATTTATAAACAAATAAGTTTACAAAATAAAATAATTTAACACAAAATATACCATTATACCTATTTAAATCCTTTATACATAAATTGTTAAAGGTTGTAAACATTTTCAAATTTTTCTAAGTCCAAAATTTACGAAAATTTTTGGTAGAATCTCCTTTGTACGGAGAGGCTCGGAAGAAAATAAAATATAAATATTACAATATACACAAATATTTTCCAAAATAATATATATCCCTACACGGGAAAATATATAAAATAGCGCTATAAACTGTAATCTGAAAACGTACCTATTTGTCGGGCAATTTACGCTAAATTTATGGAACCAAAAGCAGTAGCAATTGCTTCCATAACCTGCATTTCACTTATAAAATCTAAAGGGTTAATAATTTATATAAAGTGAAATATTTAAGTGGTTTCAATCGCTAACAACAAAACAATACAACAACCATCAATTTCAACAAACAGCATACACAGCAAATACACACAACCATTCATCAAACAATTAGTTGTTCGGGTTCAAAACTTTAAATTGTACGGAATGAAGAATATACTACTAGCGCATCATTTACTCAACAGTCTTAGATAAACTAAATATATTATTCATTCACCCCAAATCCAATTTTAAAGTATCCTTACCCAAACAACCATTAACTAAACAACAACAAATCCAACAACAATCAACTTAACTTATTATAAATTTGATTCCATACCTTTGTTGTTTGAGTTTCTTTTTACTTATACAGTGATTTATCCCTTTAAATTTACATTTACACATAAATGTTTGCTTCATTTATTTTTACTTATTACTTACGATTATTCAATTCCATTAACTCAGGTAATGCCAGTTCCTTTTATTTCGTTATAATTATTCATTCTTTTATTATTGCATGCCCTCATTTATTTACATTTGTTTATCCATAGAATCCTTGTCCCATTTAATTTCTTAGCATTTCCATTTTATTTACTTAAGTTGAAAATCATCTATTTGAATTACTTACCTTTAATTATATTCACTTATAGCAAAATTTCAATTATAACTTAAGTTTATAACATTAAATTTCTCATTTATAATAGCAAATTAATTGGATACTTCGTTACCTACTTTTACTTGTACAATTTCCATTACATTCTTTATTAAACATTTCAACTTTTTATATCTGGTAAGTTATATATTTTACAGAAAATGCAAATGAACTTATACAAGTTTTATCTCATCCTTTAATTAAATTTAATGTTCAACAATATACTCTTTGTTTCATATGTTACAAATTTCAAATTTCCTTTAATTCCCATTTATAACTTAGCATTTAAATCTCTTATTTTATTTAAAGTTTCAATTATTAGTTAAATTCCGTTCCACTACAATAATTGAAAAAATTAATTAATGGAAATTTAAGAATTTAATACCGGGTTAAATTTTCAATTTATTTTTAAAACAATAGATAAATATATTCTTACAACTTATATATCTCTAATTATATTTAAAACAATTCAAAATTTATATATTTTCAAAAATGAATCTGCAGTAGAACTACTACAGTGGCCTTTCCCCTTCGAAACTCGAAAACGAAAGTCGATGATGCGGCCGCCATCACCGAAATTATTTTCCAGCGACAGAGAGGAAAGTACAAAATTTATTTTCTCCAAAATCTTCTTTAAAACAGCTCTTCCGAATTTTATTAAATATTTATATCAGAAAATACTTATAAGCAATATTATTATATTCTAAAACTTATTCGAAAAAATTTCAAAACCCCGGATCTTAAGTTCCAAATTTCCAAATTTCATTTATTTTATTTTTCAATCGTTTTCTATTATTAGTTATACACTTTATTACCTAACAACCAATCTATTTCAGCCAAATATAGATATCATTAGAAATTTTTTATTTTATATATAGAAAATATAATAGGCAAAATTATTTCATTCACCTATATTAAAACAAATATCATGTCGGTCTGTCCTATTAAGTGTTTAGAAATCCCTATTGATGTCACGGTGTCCCATGCATCAACCAGAATTTATAAATACAAAACGAAACAGATTAACACAATATCAAAACCTTTTTATAACACTAACAAATACGCTCTCTCATATATATACACTCACTGACTCCCATAGGGTATTACTACCTTATTAATAAAGAGTCAGACCCCACAATGCTAAGGTTTATCGATAAACCAAAGCTCTTATACCAGATGTAACGTCCCGCCTTTTTGCACACTTTAAATCGACACACGTGCCAGTTCAAACCATACGGAAGGGCGGGTTGTTATGGGGTAATAAGAAAAACAGAGAAGAAATAAAATAAAACAGAATCTCACAGCGGAAGGACAAAATATAATAATCAATATATAGTTCAAAAACTGTTTACAGAACATTGGCTTCTTCTTTATACAATAAATATCAGAGTTCACATACCAATAAATATCAACGCAGCGGAATTAAATGGTGTAGTGTAATAATATAGTAGATAATAGTAATACAAATCTTCGTCTTCGTCCTCCAGAGCTAAATCTTCAAATCGTGAAACGCTCGGACTGACCCGAGCGAATTGAAAAGACAAAACACTCGAGTCAGAACTAAAAGATCTTATGTAAGTTAAATTAACAGAAATAAATATGAGTGAAGTAACTCAAGAGATGCTCGGGATTTACATCTCCTAAGGATCCGTTAAACTATTTACTATGTAGTATATTTGCGCTATTATAATAGTGTCTAAAATAAACGTACTTTTAAATAGCGTTAAGGCTTTACATTTTCCAACTTAACACATTTATATATTCCCATAGTCTATACAGTACCGTAATCTCCCCCGTACTGGGCATCGTCAGAGGGCACTCCATAGGTATGGTACAAAAACCAAAATCGTGTAAGGCGCGCTAGGCTAGGTGACACGGCATAACTAGGCAATGCCAGGGTAGACATACCAATCACGCTTCCGGGTCGGTGGTAACGCGTAGCCGCAGCTACCGCCCACCTCGAGCCACACCCCCAAAAAAATATCAAAAGTGGCCACCGAATCAATCCAAGAGTCAAAGTATAATATCGAAGGGATGTGTCCGATCAAAGGTGCTACCTTATTAACCTGTCAATCGCTCCTGTTTTAGCCACCTTATGCCAACTCACGGGAGTTGGGTCCACGTATTTACCTTACAGGAAATGCCGCCACCAACCTACTTCATTCTGGAATCTCCACCGCGTACACGGTTGTTAAAGTGGTTTTGGGAGTTGGCAGAGAGTATGACAACTTCCGATCCCGGTCTCTTCAACAACCAAACGTTATTATAACACCGCGGTCTTTAAAAATAATTATACTTTCAAAACCAGAATAAAATATCTATTTCAAAACCGTATAATTACTATATCCTTTCCATTTCAAAACAAACTCATTTGATATTATCTTTATAAAAACCCAAATTAATGTAATATCATTTTATTTCAAATATATATTTTCAAAGTATAATACTTCGAAAATTCATAGCTTTAAACCATAACTTTCAAAACTTAAATGGTTTGGATATTCAACGTATATAAAATAAAACAGTTGAATTTAAAATTTCTTTAAAAGTAAATAATTTCCACACCTTCACAATTTTAATTCACTTTAAATTCAGTTTAAACCCATAACTTTTTGATTCACTTTCAGTTTGAATAAAACATTTCGATTTCAATATTTTCAAACTTTGAGAATTTTATGAATTTCAAAACTAAGGTTGGGAATTTCAAATCAACAATTCATTTTCCTATTATTTAGTTTGAAAGGTTTATATAATAAATCCATAACCATTTAAAATAAACTAAATTTATTAACACAAAAATTTCCTTCCATTTATTTACTAGAATTATTCATTAAATCCACTTATAAATATCATACCTTTAAAATTTTCCAATTTTAATAAGTTAACGTCAACTTATAGAGTTAAATTTTCAAATAAGCTTAATTCCAATTAAATTCCAATTTATCTTTCAATCTTAATAGATTTGAATCATTTATAACTCTATATATATATACAAGATCTTAAACCTATACTTAATCGTATAATATAATTTATCAAATGCCATTTTTCAACTTATTCATTTTCATTTAACAGATT
Organism: Allium cepa; assembly: GCA_030765085.1. NCBI lineage: Eukaryota > Viridiplantae > Streptophyta > Magnoliopsida > Asparagales > Amaryllidaceae > Allium > Allium cepa. Next base: position 253,191,009 of record CM060944.1, on the reverse strand, counting down.
TATGCATAGTTTAAATTCAAAATATTAACTATGTATGTATATATAAAATATATTTATATCATATACAAATTTAATATTTATTAAACCGTATTATATCCAAACCATAAAAATCATTTCAAAAATAATTTTATATATATACCGCGGTGCCTGTATATAATTTTCTATCCTATGGTCAAGTGATACGGATATTTATCATTTCAATCCGCAATTTAAAAATAAAAATGCGGTTGTATATCATTTCAAACTGCAATCCCGAATGAAATTAAAATGCATGATAACTTGCAGTTTATATAAGATAGAACACATCATCCATTCACCCAATATCAATCATCAACCAATTTATTTCAATCATAATCAATTTAAACAAACATCAATATATAGCATATAAAATATAACAGGTAATAAATGACAGCTATTAACTAACTATTTATATTCAATAATAAATTTATTAACTGTTTAACTATCAGTTTATATGCAAATAAATAAATTTTAACTGTCAATTTATATGCAATAATAAAATTAATTAACAGTTAAATTAAATAAATGCGATTTAACAGAGATGATGAATAAAACATGCCAAATAGTCATAAATAAATTTCTGCTCATATCTTAAGTCAATTTAACAGACATAGAAAGTTTTAGAAGTTGTGAGTGGGTTAAAACACTCACCTTTTCAATTTAAATTGAATTTAAATCCAATTTAAACCGAAAAATTTGATAATGTCCAAATCCGTCCAAACCAGTGTCAACAGATCCAGAATTCTAATACGAATCTAGCGGAGAAAACCACGCATGAATAGGATATCATATGTAAAAGCTATGACGTCTAGAACATTCGAAATCAAAATAAAATAAAATAAAAAGAAATAATAAAAAAAAACGAACCACGGCCACGTCATAAGGAGACGCGTAGAACCCTAATCACGCGATTGCTTCGTTCAATTCCAGATGTAGCCGCCACGAACCCTCCTCTTCGTTCAAATTTCACCACCGATCCACCAACCTACTTCCTGATCAGAGCACGCCGTTGGAATTTCCTCCCCGAGCCGCCCTCCTCCTAGCCGTGCGCCGCCACCCCGGTTCGCCCAAAGCGAACGCGACCCCCCCAAAAACCCCCAATTGCCATGAATCCAATGACCATCTCAAAACTCCAACCATACAGATGCGCGCTGCTCGACGCCACCTTCGTAACGGCACAATCCGATCGCCGAATAGCTTCAGATCCACCGTCGAAATCAATAACCCAAACTAACGGCCGAAAATTGCTGTGACGCCCCACCTCTATGCCCACGCTAGCCAAGAACGCTAAGGTGTAGTGCTGTCAACTAGCACGGAGAATACGTCTGGATAGGAGCGGCAATCCGTAGTTAGGTCTTACACTAGTATTGGTTACCTCGATAGGAGTGGTATATAATTTTATTTTTCATCTCTTATTTATTTACTCCCTTCGACATACCCAATTCCGGTATAAAACGAACTACGATGGTTCATAATAGTTCAGGACAATAAATATAATAATAACACAAACAATCTAAGTGCGGAACACAAATAATCAAAAATATCATATATATAATAACTGATGTCAGTTACAATACATGTGATACTATACATATGATACAACTACAATCGTCGACTCAGGAAGTTATATACACAAGTACATTGTCGTGAATAATATACATGAATATACAATACCCTATACAAATACACTGACTACTTTAAATGATGACGACTACTCTGAAAGTATGAAAAGACTTCATAGCTCTAATAGCAACCCAAAGTAAGATATCAACAACCTGTAAATACTCGGTCTGACCCGAGTATTACATTCAAAAGAAAATAATACACGGGTCAGTCTAATTCAAACTCGGTTATTAATGCACAGAAGCAATAATAATTAATTAACAATTAGACGACAGGCAAAATAAATTCACCTATCCGATCCTTCAACAAGGAAATCAGATAACAGTGAATATAACATGTATAGTGTTAAACGACAATTCAGCAAACTCAAATTATCAACGAAGATAGATGAAAGGATTATTAATGAAGATAATTTAGAAAACAGCAGAATTGCCTATATGGCAATTAACAACAAAATCTAATTTAAAACAACAACTCTAGTAGGGCTGCAGTATACGCATGTGTATACTGCCTCGCCACTACAGTATATGGAATACGCAAAAGATCCATAAATCAAAAGCAATTAAAATATCAATAAAAGCAATACCGTGTGGCTGCAGTTCACGCTTGCGTGCACTGCCTTGCCACTACAGTGATGATGTACCCAATGAATACCGTGTGGCTGCAGTTCACGCTTGCGTGCACTGCCTTGCCACTACAATGATGATGTACTCAATGAAAATTCACAAGCAAACATAAGATCACACCCGAGTTACCGGATTCAACTCAAATGTAGTCAGAAAGCAATCCATTTGCAACACTGTAATGCAAAACAACAAGGGCAACTGCAGCTAAAAACTGCAGCCACCACAAGATCATACGTGTACAAGACAACATGTCTCGAAGGACAAACACTAAAAGAGGTACCCGGGTGATGTGCAAATGAATGCAACAATGGAATGAATCAGTGCCGTGATATGCACAATGCATCGCAACGACATAACAACTACATGAAGTAAACAGAAAAATGATCAATCAAACTTCTGGAACCAAAAAGGCAACTCAACTCAAATGCCAAGCACAAAGGCTCGCATGGAAGTTACACTGCGACAGATCAGGGAAGTGCAGCTATGTGCACATCACTGTGAACAGGTGGTGGTACAAACAACAAGAGTAGAGTGAAGGTGAGAGCACCAAAGGTATGGCACCACGTCACACAAAACAAATGAACACAACTGACCAAATGCAAATGAAAACAATTCATCAATGCAATGTATCAGACTCAGCACAAACATAGATTATATAATTCTAACAGTGTAAACAATGTCCAAGTACAATCGAACCAGACAACACAGCATGGTACAATGCAAATGAATTTGAACCAAGTCCCTGTAGTACAAAACTTCAAGCCTTCAAACTACAACTCAAAATGAAACATACCAAATGACATGATGAAGCAATGCAAACTCAATTAAGCAAATGCAACAGAGAATAGCTGCAATGTGCATGTACCAATGAACCAGGGTTAACAATTGACTCAAGTGTACATGTATGCATACATAGGTACACACATACATATCTACATAAGGAAACAGGACCATAATATTCAAAACTTTAGAGAAGCCCTAACATATAAACAGTGTAACATCAATGTACATGTCAGTATAATGATGATTGGAAACTCAGAAACCAATACAATATAAACCAGGCCGAACCAAGATTTCAGCAACATCAACATGTAGGGCAATAACATATGATCAGTGGAATGCATGCAAGTACACAATGAAAAATAAAATGAATGAAGGAACACACCTATACACATATATTAATGTATGTAAACACGTGATGCAAAGCAACAACATACCAAATGAAACTATGAACCAGGATACACAATGAAAGTCAGTGCAACCCAAAGTCAAGAACAGCAGTTACAACTCACTGCAAATACCCAAGTACAGCAAGCACTTCATAAAGGCAGAAACTAACATATCAACTTGCATGTACACCATGAAGCTAACACAACTGAAATGCATCAAAACTTCAAAATGTACAAGTACCATACTTCAAGTACAAACGACTCGAAGCATAAAGCATGATTCAAGCATGAATACTGGAATGCACCAGAGAATATGCAACTCTAAAATCGAAGCACAATCCAGTGCAATGCAAAATGGACACAGGGATACATGTATGCAGCAGAGTCAAGTCAAGGCCGTGGGTTATCAACCAAATAATACAAATGCCAGAAGCTCAAGTCAGTGTACAACCAGGTGACAGTATCAAGTTCGTACCAAATCAAAACATTAGGACGATGCAATCAATAGATCAATGGCCGAAGTCATGAAACAACAGGAAAAATCAAATAAGGTCGAAAGTACTACAGAAGCCAACAGAAGCATTAAATTCACGAAATCAAAATTGGGCAAAGTCAAAGGAAATCAAAGGCTTCATCAAATCACACGAAATCGACACAATCAGAGGAATCATTAACAAAATTTTGTATTAGATGTGAGTAATAAGAATTACTCACCTGTTTTCGAGGGCGCAGATACAATCGAAGTCGAACTCGGTCGAAGAGAAGAAGCTGCGCACGAATCGATTGAAGCAAGCTAATCGAAGCATCATCCATAAACTAGGCGGCGTCTTCACAAAATTTCACAAGCCAAATTTGAAGAAAGAAGAACGAAGAGCTGAGCTGCCATTTACTTGTTTTCGTGTATTTTTTTTCGTTTTCTTGGTTCGATTTTTAGCCTAGGGTTTCCAAATGAAAGAAACTGTTTGTAGAGATGGTGATATCGGCCTTGAATAAATTCACACACACCAATTACAATGTGGCCCAATATTAATTTTAAAGCCCATAATTACTTTTAACCATTTATTAAAAGAATTTAAACCAGATACAAAATTCCAATAACAAAAGGCAATCAGCTAACAAATTAATCGTTTAATGACGAAGATAAATTAACAGCAAAACTCCGGGTTGTTACAGACTCCCCTCCTTATAAAAATTGCGTCCCCGCAATTTTCATAATAAGAATCGTCAATAACAATTATTTATCCAACATAAACTGGTTAAGCTAGAAAATAAAGGTTAAGAACACAGACGCCAAAGAAATCTTTTAATTTCACAAAAGAAATTCACAAATTCTCAACAAAAATCAAACTATCAAATAGATAATCAGAAAACAACAGAACTGAATGAATGCAATTATCAGCAATATTCAATTATCAATTAGATAATTAGAATATAGAAATCACAAAACAACAATATCTAATTATCGATACGATAATTAGAAAACAGTAAAATGTAATTATCAACAAAGATAATTTTAAAACCCAAATCGCAAATCGCAAAACCGCAATTATCTAGTTACCAAAACGGTAATCAGAAAACAACAAAGGTCTAATTATCAAAAACGATAATCAGATTTCAAATCAACAAATATTCAAGTATCAAAAACGATAATTAAATCTCAATTCAACAAATATTTAATTATCTCAAGCGATAATCAAATCTCAAATCAACAAATATTTAATTATCTCAAGCGATAATCAAATTCAACAAATATCTAATTATCAAAAACGATAATCAGAAACAACAAATATTCGATTATCATAAACGATAATCAGAACTCATATCAACAAATATTTAATTATCACAAACGATAATTAAATCTCAAATATCTAATTATCGAAAACGATAATCAGAAATCAACAAATATCCGATTATCAAAAACGATAATCCGAAACAACAAATATTCGATTATCAAAAACGATAATCAAATCAACAAATATCCGATTATCAAAAACGATAATCAGAAACAACAAATATTCAATTATCTAAAACGATAATCAAATCAACAAATATCCGATTATCAAAAACGATAATCAGAACTCATATCAACAAATATCCAATTACCTGCAGATAATTGGAAACAAAAAATCTAGAATCAATTAAGATAACTAGAAAATCAACATAAAAGGTTGGATCGATCCCATCAGATGGCGAGTTTTAGCTACGCCGCACGTGCATCTCAGAGTGGCCGAAGCCTACCAAGTACTATAAATTTTTGGCGCCCATCAGATTGACCCGAAGGTCCGCAGAGTGACCCGAAGGTCTAGTACTGGTATTTGACACGAAGGTCCACAGATTGGCCCAAAAGCCCAACAAATGACCCGAAGGTCCAGCAGAGTGGCCCGAAAGCCCAACAAATGACCCGAAGGTCCAGCGGAGTGGCCCGAAAGCCCAACAAATAACCCGAAGGTCCATCAGAGTGGCTCGAAAGCCAAATAAAATCATCAGAATCATCAAAACAGTAGATATTTCAATTAACGAGTCTGGAATTAACCAAAATAGCAAATGCACTTGTCCCATAACCACGAGTTTTACTAAATCGTTTAATTCTGTAACGACCCAGAATTTCTATTAATTAAAATTTGAATATTTAATTAATTTTAAATATTAACAAGTGAAATTAATAAGTCGAATAACTTATTTTTCGAATATTGGATTTAATTTGATAATTAAATCGATAATTTAATAGTTGAATTTACAGAAATAATTGTAAATTAAGGTTAAATATGATTGAAATTGATTTGTAAAATTTTATTATATCATATTGAAGTTAGAGCGATATTTTAACTTTTAAAATTGAATTTAAAAGTTTATTTTTGAAAATTGAATATTTTAATATTTAATCGACTAGTGAAATTAGCCAATTTTCGAACAGTCTCAGAATTGGATGAAACTAGTTCCATTGGATCCGTAATAGTTTGGTATTATCTGATTTCAATTTTCGCAGCAATCGGAGTTATCGTTTGACCGTGGCAGCTCGAAACGCATCGAAATTGTTTTAAATATTAAATTGGCGAGTTAAAATAGTCATTTTTCAAACTGTCTTGGATTTTGACGAAACCAGTTTCATCGGATCCGTAATGTGATATTATTGTAAGATTTCAAATTTCGTGTCAATCGGATTTACCGTTTGTCCGATGCAAGCTAAAACGCCTAGAAAATCGTTTAATCGGTTTAATTTTAAATTGAACGTTTATTGCCATAACCCGCACAGATGACCGAATTAGCTCCCGAAACACGTTCCATTGTGTTCGAAACGCGGGGTAAACCTTAGAAACGCCAACCGGCATGCTTCGTTTGGAGTTCGGAAAATCCGGATGAATAGTAAATTGGACAATTTTCTATAAAAGGACCTCATATTCACCATTTGCAAACTAAAACTAGGGTTTCTGGTAGTAGCCGCCTCCATTATCGTGTATGGCCAGAAAACTCCCATCTTCTCCTTCATTTATCTCCCAATCCGTAAATATTTAGCCGAAACTTCCAACTAACAAAATGTAGAGCTCGTCGAGAGCAACGTTCTCAACGGTGGTGATTGGAATCAAGTTGGTAGATTGGTGGCAATGTTCGTTCGAACAGTGAACGTTCGAGCATGTTTTGCTCGTGCTTGGGATGACCGAGCTCCATGGATTTGTAGCCGTAGGTGGCGCACGTGAAGGCGGGGGTGGCGACACTCCCTGATCGATGAAATGACGAACGATGTGGTCGCGGTTCGAAGCCTTAGGCGGCGACTTGTTGGGTTCCTGCGTGCGATGTTTCACTGGGAAGAAAGTGCGCACGGTCACGATTGAAGGGTGATGGATCTAAGGGATGAGATTTGATGAAGGTTAAAAATAATAAAGAAAGTTGTAATTTATATGCTTTAAAAATTCGTAAACTTGTAAAAATCATATCTTTTTCATACGAGGTCGAAAATGCACGAAACTAGTTGCGTTGGAATCGTATGGACGAGCACTATGCTATGGAATTGGATTGGAGTCGTTTGGAGTTAGTGAGAATTTCGGGTAAAATTAAACGTCCGTTTAATTTTATTCGAAATAAATCGCTAAAACGAAATTGAAATCAAGGTGAGAACTTCTCACTCAATCGAATCGGTTTTGATTTTATTTCAAATAGTTAGGTTTAAAATTCTTGAATGCATGTTTGAATGATGATTGTTATCTATTGATTGTTAAAATAGACATTATACGCCGTTAGTAAGCGGGTGTTATTTATTAAAAACATATACCGCGAATATTTCATAAACAGTGAAATTGGTATTATATATAATAGCAATATATATATATATATATATATTGGCATATGTATATATTGCAGTTGTTGATTTCCCGCATTATATAGAGGATGAGACCCTATTGCGCCGTCTATTAAGCGGATAATATTTTAAATCCCATATACCGCGATAATTTCGTACTGGAACGGAATTGGTATTGTGCTAACATCTTTGGATGTAGGAAAACAGGTTGGAGGGATCCAACTGGATTCCTCAACAGTATTTATTGGATTATGGATATTTTGATATTCGTTGATTATCATATCGATATATGATATCATTGTTGTCGTGATTGACTATTTGGTATGTAGCATCATTGGGCCAAATTTTGGAATTTTAAAATGATTTTTAAAGTGATTTTTGAAGAGTATACGTTATAAAATATTTTTGGTATTGATTCATTTTAAATAAATAAACGTTATAATTTTAATGTTATAAAAATTATGATTTTTGAGAAAAATAGTTAAAAGTTGACTTTTGAAAATATGGGGTTAATGATTTTAAAAAATAGTTTAAATTGGGATTTTTGAAATTATTATAAAAAGTTTAAATATAGGATTTATAAAATTTGATTATTTTATAAATCAAAATGGTGAAATTATAAAGGAGTTTAAAGATGTTTTAAAATAATAGTATAAATTGATTTATACTAGAGATTTATAAATTGATATTTATAAATAAAAATATTTGAAATTATAAAATGAATTTTTATAAGTATTAGAATGAATTTCGAATGAATTTCATAGATGAATGAAATTTATAGAATTATAAACGGTGAAGTTATAAATGGAATTTTATAAGTAGTAAGTTATAAAATTTGTAAGGTTATTAAAGGAATAGATTTGGGTAAATAAATGAATCTTATAAGTTATAAGATTTATAATTTGGAAAGTTAAAAAGCACGATTTTGTAAACAAATAAATTATAAGTATTTAACTTATAATATGGACTTTCGGTATATAATTGAGTTATAAATCGAATAGGTAAATAAAGGAGATTTATAAAGGAAGTAGTTATAAAATAAATAGAAATGGAATTTATAAACATTGTTTTATAAATCCGCAACGACTTATTTTGGATAATTAAATTGTTGTAACTTATTTATGGAGTTATATTCACGTTTTAGACAGTGAATAATCCTTTGAAATAAAATGAATAGAAATGATGAAATTTGTTAATGAAGTATATTCACGTTTTTGAATAGTGAATAATATGTTAAAGAAAATGTTTTGGATAGGATGTTTTAAATAGAATTAAACGATCTAACGATGTTTTCAAAATGTGTTAAGATTCGAAACCATAGATTTCAACATTCATTGTTGAAATAGACGTTTTCGAGAAATAAAAGGAAATGGGGGGCTATAACTCTGTTGTTATAGTAAATGATTTCCGAAAGGAAATGTTTTGTATAGTATTGGGATTTATATATCTATTTTAATTTCGAATCCCTATACTAGTGATTTTGGGTTATCGTAACAATGTTTTACGTAACATTCGTTTTGGCCCAAATAAATATGTTTAAGAGAATGATTTCCTTAAAGAATGAAATATATACTTAATTTCGATTTAAGTATATTGAATATTTTCCAAGTGTAGAAAATAAAAAGATTTGTGAATTACTTATTAAATAAGTATGGAAATGCTTTCCAATATAAAGTGAATATTTTGAGAATTTACCTTTTTGAAGATAAATTGAAAATGAATAATTGAAATCGTATATTCATAGATATTTTGGAATGTAAAATTCACTATGGAATTTATAAAATAAAGTGGAATCTGTTTAAAAATAAATATTGATTTATTTTTGTAGTGTGAAAATTATATATCTTGTAAAGATATTTTTGGGAAAAAAATAATTTGGAATCTGGTGATGTTGTGCATATCCATTGATAGTTCAATAACCGGCTATCAATATTTACCTTTGAAAGGTATTTGTTGTGATTTGTTGAATTTGAATGCCACACTTATTTTTAAATTATTGCGCTCGTTTTTCGGATTTCCCATTCCGAATAGTGATACGACGTAATGGATTGCATTTGATGACCGGTGTTGAAGACCGGATATTTGCGAGAGCGATAGGATGACCTGTCGATTGACTCTGCACCGAGTTGCTCCGGTATAGAGTTCTCCATATGTGATGGGAAATCCGATCAGGATTGTGGATATCCGGATTGCAAGGACTTCTTTGTAAGTGACTTCGGTTCTGTTCGAGCCCGGAACAGACTTGTATGGATTGTATGTCTGACATTACAAATTGAGATATAAAGCAGATTTCTTTCAAATATATTTCTGTTGGTGGCGGAGAATTTATTCTCTTAGCTTAACACCCTTCTCTGAGACGTACGAGCTCAGAGGTTATGTAGTTGAAGGTTATTAGCAATATATTCCCAATTTGGTAATGTGACATGCTGAGTGTTGCTGTGAAATGATCATTGTGTTGCTGTGAAATGATCATTGTGTTGATCATTTGTGATAGGATCATTTGTTTGATCGTTTATCTTTGTGATCATTTCTATGATCATTTGTTGACCCAAAGCACAGCTTTTGTATAAAGCGTGGCTTTGTGGACGAGACTTCGTCGAGCCTCACACCCCGGAATGGTCAAAACAGGAAAGATGCAGCAAGGTTATAAGGGGTAGCTCCATTTAGGGTATGTGCATTTCCTTTTGGAAAAGGGTGGTATCATGGTATGGAGCCCAGATACTTACTCATGTTGAAACACTTATTATTATGGTGTGATGTTGATTACGAGTGCTCGGATAAAGGTCCCAAAGGACCGGGGGATGGCATACTCGGTCAGTTGTTACCTAGTTTGAAAGGTAACCCGGCCTTGTGTTGGCAGAGATCCGGTTAGGTTCTCGGGGACATCCTTCCAGAGGCATTCTCATGTGGCAATGGGAAGTTCCTTGGCCTGACCATTTGTTGGAAATCCAAAGAAACAATACGATCCTTGTACGGTTTTAGTTGTATAACCTGCTATGGAATGTGGCGGTAACCTGCTATTGAACATAGTAGCTATAGTAGGCATACGATAATGGTCGTATGTTGGCTAAGATTTATATTCTACTTTCGAAATTGTTTTATACACTATGCACTAGTAATATTATCAAATGTTCTTTTTAATGCGTATCAAGCATCTTTGACTATCATAAGGAGAAATCTCCTCCGATTCTGCGTTTGCATTGTGTGTGTGTGCGGGAGGCCTTATGGTAGTCTCATTTTTAAAAGCATTGCGAATTGACTTTAAAAATATTCCTCTATTTTGATTTTAAAGATAAATAAACTGTTTTGAGTTCTCATACCAGTCACATGACTGACTCGGAGTTTATTGTTTTCCTTCCTAAACTCCGGGTGCCACCAATTTCCACACGGGCAGTCAAGAGTTAAGGTTTATCAGGATATTCTGGAATTCAGGAGTTGCTGGAGGCAAGCCGGATGGCATGGCGTATTACTAGTATATAGTATTTCTTTTCCGCTGTTTGTTATTGTTGTATGTTGTACACTCTGATGATAAGATTTAATGTAATGTTATGTGCTGTAATGTAATAACTGATATAGTTCTTTGTTTAAAGATTATTCATTTATTTATTATATGTTGTTCCGCTGCGATTGTGAGATTCTGATGTTGTTGTTCTGTTGTTTCCTTTTTGTTCTGTCCTGTTCTATTTTCTATTTTCTATTTTCTTTTCTCTCTATTTTCTATCTTTTTCTCTCTTCTTCTACCTTTTCTTCTTCTTAAGCCCTAACTATTCGGTTTTCCGGCAACGAAAGATCGCGTACGTTACATTTGGTATCATAGCATATGGTTAAGCGACAACCATGGCTCTGTTGGGTATTACTCATTAGAGATGGAGTCAGTAGTACTCTAGAATGAGTTTGAGTGTAATAATAGCTATGAGAGCGTATTTGTTGGTGAATATAAAATTGTTTTATATTGTGATGATTGGTTTATTGAGTGGCGTATGAACCTTCGTCAGCACGGTCTGTACAACTATGCCGAAGGGGTTTATAAACACTTGAATAGAATAATTCGACATAGTATTGTTTTAAATTGGGTTAATGAAATAATTTTTCCTTGAGTATATTTTATATATAAAGGAATAATTTTTCAGAATTATTAAAGTGTATATAAGTTGATTGTTTGGTTATTGAATAAGATGTTTGAATAATCTAAATTGAAGAATAATTGTATAAGTAAAATGAATTATAAGAATTGAATTATAATTAAAGTGATTTACAATTGCGAAATAAACTTATATATATAAGAAGTGAAACTATATGAATATATTTATGAATATGAGTTGTAAATAAAAATGAATTTAAAGTTAAATGGAAATTTACTTAGAATTGCAATCTGAATTAATTTATAAGTGGGAATTTAAGTTAAGTAAAACCAAGTGATGTTTATAAAATGAAGTATGACTTAAGAGATGTTGAATGAAGTTGATATTGGTATCAAAGTAAATTAATAAAGTTAAGTGATAAATGTGAACTTGAATTATGTAATGAAATTCAACTTTAGTAATTGGATTGAATGAATGAATTGAATGTAAATCAATTGAATGTAAATTAAATTGATATGAAATAATGAATGTAAGTATTAATTCATTAAAATCTAATGTTATTGGAAGTTGAAAGATTGAATGAAAATCAATTTAATTAAACCAATTGAAAGTGATGGTGTTGAAACCAAATTGAATGAATATAAGCAAAGGAATTTGGTTGTAATTAATATACATTGGTTGTTATATGATTGTTAGTTGATTGTATATAATTCATTAAGTATCAATGAAATTGAGTTAATGAAATTGAAAGCTAAAGTAATTGGAATTCAATTAGAAGTTAAATGAATCTTAAGTAGATTTGAATTTGATTTGGGAGTGAACCAACTTGAATATGAATTAGTGAATATAAACTAATTGAGAATGAATGTTAGTAAAAACATTCACTGTTAATGAATCAAATGTGATTAAATTGAAAACTCATTTCATTGAATATTAATGAGAATATGAATGAATATTTATTGGTTATGAATGCTAGTTGGATGATAGTTGGTTGATGGTTGAATATATTGCTTTTACTGCATTTGCTATGTTGGCATATATAGTTATTATGTTACTATATGTTGTATATCAATACTATTGTCTATATACATGTTTTCATGTTGTTTGTTGAGTGTTTAGTAGGTGCGGATCGCGTTTGCTTCGCATTTGGAGCTCGCTTTCGCGCTATATTAGCCGTATATGCTCGCTAATAAAATATAAGGTACATATCTCGGATTAAATATCGTACTTTTACATTTTTTCCCTACAGGATGCCTCATTACTTGATGAGATGTATATTTGTGATATATATACTGTCATTTTTTTTCGGATCGAGCCGCACAAAGGAGACTCTGGCGAATTTTTCTGGAAATTTAAGGCGTTAGAATATTTTTGAGAAAAATTGGAAAGTTTGTGAAAACTATAACTTTGAATAGAAGTTGAAAGTTAAACAAAGTAGTTGCTTTTGAAAAGATAACTAAGTATGATTTGAAAACTTAGTAAAGTATTGTAAGAAATTTAACTATGAATTTTGGGAAAGTTAATAGATTCTGTAGCTTTTCTTACTTGTTAATTTCGAGGACGAAATTCTTTTAAGGGGGGAAGTATGTAATGACCCAGAATTTCTATTAATTAAAATTTAAATATTTAATTAATTTTAAATATTAACAAGTGAAATTAATAAGTCGAATAATTTATTTTTCGAATATTGGTTTAATTTGATAATTAAATCGATAATTTAATAGTTGAATTTACAGAAATAATTGTAAATTAGGGTTAAATATGATTGAAATTGATTTGTAAAATTTTATTATATCATATTGAAGTTAGAACGATATTTTAGAACTTTTAAAATTGAATTTAAAAGTTTATTTGTGAAAATTGAATATTTTAATATTTAATCGACTATTGAAATTAGCCAATTTTCGAACAGTCCCAGAATTGGACGAAACCAGTTCCATTGGATCCGTAATAGTTTGTTATTATCGGATTTTAATTTTCGTAGCAATCGGAGTTATCATTTGACCGTGGCAGCTCGAAACGCATCGAAATTGTTTTAAATATTAAATTGGCGAGTTAGAAGAGTCATTTTTCAAACAGACTCGGATTTCGACCAAACCAGTTTCATCGGATCCGTAATGTGATATTATTGTAAGATTTCAAATTTCGTGTCAATCGGATTTACCGTTTGTCCGGTGCAAGCTAAAACGCCTAGAAAATCGTTTAATCGGTTTAATTTTAAATTGAACGTTTATTGCCATAACTCGCACAGATGACCGAATTAGCTCCCGAAACACGTTCCATTGTGTTCATAACGTGGGGTAAACCTTAGAAACGCCAATCGGCACGCTTCGTTTGGAGTTCGGAAAATCCGGATGAATAGTAAATTGGACAATTTTCTATAAAAGGACCTCATATTCACCATTTGCAAACTAAAACTAGGGTTTCTGGCAGTAGCCGCCTCCATTATCTTGTATGGCCAGAAAACTCCCATCTTCTCCTTCAATTATCTCCCAATCCGTAAATATTTAGCCGAAACTTCCAACTAACAAAACGTAGAACTCATCGAGAGCAACTTTCTCAACGGTGGTGATTGGAATCAAGTTGGTAGATTGGTGGCAATGTTCGTTCGAACAGTGAACGCTCGAGCACGTTTTGCTCGTGCTTGGGATGACCGAGCTCCATGGATTTGTAGCCGTAGGTGGCGCACGTGAAGGCGGAGGTGGCGACACTCCCTGATCGACGAAATGACGAACGATGTGGTCACGGTTCGAAGCCCTAGGCGGCGACTTGTTGGGTTCCTGCGTGCGATGTTTCACTAGGAAGAAGGTGCGCACGGTCACGATTGAAGGGTGATGGATCTAAGGGATGAGATTTGATGAAGGTTAAAAATAATAAAGAAAGTTGTAATTTATATGCTTTAAAAATTCATAAATTTGTAAAAATCATATCCTTTTCATACGAGGTCGAAAACTCGCAAAACCAGTTGCGTTGGAATCGTATGGACGAGCACTACGCTATGGAATTTGATTGGAGTCATTTGGAGTTAGTGAGAATTTCGGGTAAAATTAAACGTCCGTTTAATTTTATTCGAAATAAATCGCTAAAACGAAATTGAAATCAAGGTGAGAACTTCTCACTCAATCGAATCGATTTCGATTTTATTTCAAATAGTTAGGTTTAAAATTCTTGAATGCATGTTTGAATGATGATTGTTATCTATTGATTGTTAAAATAGACATTATACGCCGTTAGTAAGCGGATGTTATTTATTAAAAACATATACCGCGAATATTTCATAAACAGTGAAATTGGTATTATATATAATAGCAATATATATATATATTGGCATATGTATATATTGCAGTTGTTGATTTCCCGCATTATATAGCGGATGAGACCCTATTGCGCCGTCTATTAAGCGGATAATATTTTAAATCCCATATACCGCGATAATTTCGTACTGGAACGGAATTGGTATTGTGCTAACATCTTTGGATGCAGGAAAACAGGTTGGAGGGATCCAATTGGATTCCTCAACAGTATTTATTTGATTATGGATATTTTGATATTCGTTGATTATCATATCGATATATGATATCATTGTTGTCGTGATTGACTATTTGGTATGTAGCATCATTGGGCCAAATTTTGGAATTTTAAAATGATTTTTAAAGTGATTTTGAAGAGTATACGTTATAAAATATTTTTGGTATTGATTCATTTTAAATAAATAAACGTTATAATTTTAATGTTATAAAAAATATGATTTTTGAGAAAAATAGTTAAAAGTTGATTTTTGAAAATATGGGGTTAATGATTTTATAAAATAGTTTAAATTGGGATTTTTGAAATTATTATAAAAAGTTTAAATATAGGATTTATAAAATTTGATTATTTTATAAATCAAAATGGTGAAATTATAAAGGAGTTTAAAGATGTTTTAAAATAATAGTATAAATTGATTTATATAAGAGATTTATAAATTGATATTTATAAATAAAAATATTTGGAATTATAAAATGAATTTTTATAAGTATTAGAATGAATTTCGAATGAATTTCATAAATGAATGAAATTTATAGAATTATAAACGGTGAAGTTATAAACGGAATTTTAAAAGCAGTAAGTTATAAAATTTGTAAGGTTATTAAAGGAATAGATTTGGGTAAATAAATGAATCTTATAAGTTATAAGATTTATAATTTGGGAGTTAAAAAGAACGATTTTGTAAACAAATAAATTATAAGTATTTAACTTATAATATGGACTTTCGGTATATAATTGAGTTATAAATCGAATAGGTAAATAAAGGAGATTTATAAAGGAAGTAGTTATAAAATAAATAGAAATGGAACTTATAAACATTGTTTAATAAATCCGCAACGACTTATTTTGGATAATTAAATTGTTGTAACTTATTTATGGAGTTATATTCACGTTTTAGACAGTGAATAATCCTTTGAAATAAAATGAATAGAAATGATGAAATTTGTTAATGAAGTATATTCACGTTTTTGAATAGTGAATAATATGTTAAAGAAAATGTTTTGGATAGGATGTTTTAAATAGAGTTAAACGATCTAACGATGTTTTCAAAATGTGTTAAGATTCGAAACCATAGATTTCAACATTCATTGTTGAAATAGACGTTTTCGAGAAATAAAAGGAAATGAGGGGCTATAACTCTGTTGTTATAGTAAATGATTTCCGAAAGGAAATATTTTGTATAGTATTGGGATTTATATATCTATTTTAATTTCGAATCCCTATACTAGTGATTTTGGGTTGTCGTAACGATGTTTTATGTAACATTCGTTTTGGCCCAAATAAATATGTTTAAGAGAATGATTTCCTTAAAGAATGAAATATATACTTAATTTCGATTTGAGTATATTGAATATTTTCCTAGTGTAGAAAATAAAAAGATTTGTGAATTACTTATTAAATAAGTATGGAAATGCTTTCCAACATAAAGTGAATATTTTGAGAATTTACCTTTTTGAAGATAAATTGAAAATGAATAATTGAAATCATATATTCATAGATATTTTGGAATGTAAAATTCACTATGGAATTTATAAAAGAAAGTGGAATCTGTTTAAAAATAAATATTGATTTATTTTTGAAGTGTGAAAATTATATATCTTGTAAAGATATTTTTGGGAAATAAGTAATTTGAAAAATTATTTGGAATCTGGTGATGTTGTGCATATCCATTGATAGTTCAATAACCGACTATCAATATTTACCTTTGAAAGGTATTTGTTGTGATTTGTTGAATTTGAATGCCACACTTATTTTTAAATTATTGCGCTCGTTATTCGGATTTCCCATTCCGAATAGTGATACGACGTAATGGATTGCATTTGATGACCGGTGTTGAAGACCGGATATTTGCGAGAGCGATAGGATGACCTGTCGATTGACTCTGCACCGAGTTGCTCCGGTATAGAGTTCTCCATATGTGATGGGGAATTCGATCAGGATTGTGGATATCCGGATTGCAAGGACTTCTTTGTAAGTGCCTTCGGTTCTGTTCGAGCCCGGAACAGACTTGTATGGATTGTATGTCTGACATTACAAATTGAGATATAAAGCAGATTTCTTTCAAATATATTTCTGTTGGTGGTGGAGAATTTATTCTCTTAGCTTAACACCCTTCTCTGAGACGTACGAGCTCAGAGGTTATGTAGTTGAAGGTTATTAGCAATATATTTCCAATTTGGTAATGTGACATGCTGAGTGTTGCCGTGAAATGATCATTGTGTTGATCATTTGTGATAGGATCATTTGTTTGATCGTTTATCTTTGTGATCATTTCCATGATCATTTGTTGACCCAAAGCACAGCTTTTGTATAAAGCGTGGCTTTGTGGACGAGACTTCGTCGAGCCTCACCCCCCGGAATGGTCAAAACAGGAAAGATGCAGCAAGGTTATGAGGGGTAGCTCCCTTTAGGGTATGTGCATTTCCTTCTGGAAAAGGGTGGTATCATGGTATGGAGCCCTGATACTTACTCATGTTGAAACACTTATTATTATGGTGTGATGTTGATTACGAGCGCTCGGATAAAGGTCCCAAAGGACCGGGGGATGGCATACTCGGTCAGTTGTTACCTCGTTGAAAGGTAACCCGGCCTTGTGTTGGCAGAGATCCGGTTAGGTTCTCGGGGACGTCCTTCCAGAGGCGTTCTCATGTGGCAATGGGAAGTTCCTTGGCCTGACTATTTGTTGGAAATCCAAAGAATTAATACGATCCTTGTACGGTTTTAGTTGTATAACCTGCTATGGAATGTGGCGGTAACCCGATAATGGTCGTATGTTGGCTAAGATTTATATTCTACTTTCGAAATTGTTTTATACACTATGTACTAGTAATAATATCAAATATTCTTTTTAATGCGTATCAAGCATCTTTGACTATCATAAGGAGAAATCTCCTCCGATTCTGCGTTTGCATTGTGTGTGTGTGTGTGCGGGAGGCCTTATGGTAGTCTCATTTTTAAAAGCATTGCGAATTGACTTTAAAAATATTCCTCTATTTTGATTTTAAAGATAAATAAACTGTTCTGAGTTCTCACACCAGTCACATGACTGACTCGGAGTTTATTGTTTTCCTTCCTAAACTCTGGGTGCCCACCAATTTTCACACGGGCAGTCAAGAGTTAAGGTTTATCAGGATATTCTGGAATTCAGTTGTTGCTGGAGGCAAGTCGGATGGCATGGCGTATTACTAGTATATAGTATTTCTTTTCCGCTGTTTGTTGTTGTTGTATGTTGTACACTCTGATGATAAGATGTAATGTAATGAAATGTGTTGTAATGTAATAACTGATATAGTTCTTTGTTTAAAGATTATTCATTTATTTATTATATGTTGTTCCGCTGCGATTGTGAGATTCTGATATTGTTGTTCTGTTGTTTCCTTTTTGTTCTGTCCCGTTCTATTTTCTATTTTCTTTTCTCTCTATTTTCTATCTTTTTCTCTCTTCTTCTACCTTTTCTTCTTCTTAAAACCCTAACTATTCGGTTTTCCGGCAACGAAAGATCGCGTACGTTACAAATTCTCTTCATCGTTTCCTTGAAAGTGCAAAATTGTGTATTTCAAAAATAACATTTCACATTCTCAAACAGACAAGTCCGGAATTAAGCGAATCAGTAAAAGAAAGGGGTCATAGTCCTCGATTTTATTGAAACGTTTAAATCGCTTTCTTATTCTTTTGAAAACGCAAACTGCAAAACTTCTGAAAACAATTTCTTTTATTTTATAAAAGTGATAATTTACATTCTCAAACGAACAAGTTCAGAGTTAAGCGAATTAGTAAAAGAAAGGGTTCATAGTCCTTGATTTTGCTGAATCGTTTAAATCGCTTCCTCATTATTTTGAAAGCGCAAACTATAAAAATTTTGGAAAACCATTTTATTTTTAAAATGATTTGTAAATCCGTGATAAAAACAGCAACATTAGTGACAAATTCGACAAGGAAATTGCACTTCTCAAAACACCGTAGAAACGGATCTCAAAATAAGCATTGCGGGATAACCGCTTGAAAATCCACTTTAAAATATGACGGTTACTAAAGCCAAAGCGACAGTAATATTCATATGTCAAAGTCTCATTAAAATAATTTGCATCAAAATATAATATTAGTGAATTTCCATTCATCAAAATGTCAACAAAACATCGTGCTTCAAAAATTTAGCATCGATGTAAAAAAACCCCGTTATAAAAATAATGGCAACAAAATACGTTTAGAACCAAACATCGGTTCAATGTAAAAATAATGCAGTAACGTGTAACTTAAATTTTCACGTAAACTACAAAATGAACAAAGAAATCAGTCGAATATATCTTCAATGAAGATAATTGAAAACAACAAATTCTCAACAAAATCACATAACTGCAATCGCTTTGAATCCTCAAAGCGGATTCGAAATTTTGAAGGAAAACAAAATAAACACAGCTATGTAAACAACAAATGAAATTTATTTCAATTTCATATTTTGATTTTTAAATCAAAAGGTTATCAGCCGTACTCAGCGAAGACAGTCACTGTTTCCGCTGCGCACTCTGATAAATAGAACACACTCAATCAAGTCATCAAACACAATTTCACTTTTTATTTTTAAATGAAGATATTTAAAACATTCAACATATTTTCAAAACTTTAGTTTTGACTCAAATCACAAATAAAACATCGACTGATAGTTGTTACGCATGTTCCATCAAAGTTATGTTTTATATTATATCCATAAACCCCAAGCTTTGATACCAAGCTGTGACCCCCCACCTCTATGCCCACGCTAGCCAAGAAAGCTACGGTGTAGTGTTGTCAACTAGCGCGGAGAATAAGGCTGGATAGGAGCGGCCATCCGTAGTTAGGTCTTACACTAGTATTGGTTACCTTGATAGGAGTGATATATAATTTTATTTTTCATCTCTTATTTATTTACTCCCTTCGACATACCCAATTCCAGTATAAAACGAACTACGATGGTTCATAATAGTTCAGGACAATAAATATAATAATAACACAGACAATCTAAGTGCGGAATACAGATGATCAAAAATCTCATATATATAATAATTGATGTGAGTTACAATACATGTGATACTATACATATGATACAACTACAATCGTCGACTCAGGAAGTTATATACACAAGTACATTGCCGTGAATAATATACATGAATATACAATATCCTATACAAAAACACTGACTACTTTAAATGATGAGGACTACTCCGAAAGTATGAAAAGACTTCATAGCTCTAACAGCAACCCAAAGTAAGATATCAACAACCTGTAAATACTCGGTCTGACCCGAGTATTACATTCAAAAAAAAATAATACACGGGTCAGTCTAATTCAAACTCGGTTCTTAATGCACAGAAGCAGTAATAATTAATTAACAATTAGACGACAGGCAAAATAAATTCACCTATCCGATCCTTTAACAAGGAAATCGGATAACAGTGAATATAACATGTATAGTGTTAAACAATAATTCAGCAAACTCAAATTATCAACGAAGATAGATGAAAGGATTATTAATGAAGATAATTTAGAAAACAACAGAATAGCCTATATGGCAATTAACAACAAAATCTAATTTAAAACAACAACTCTAGTAGGGCTGCAGTATACGCATGTGTATACTGCCTCGCCACTACAGTATATGGAATACGCAAAAGATCCATAAATCAAAAGCAATTAAAATATCAATAAAAGCAATACCGTGTGGCTGCAGTTTACGCTTGCATGCACTGCCTTGCCACTACAGTGATGATGTACCCAATGAATACCGTGTGGCCGCAGTTCACGCTTGCGTGCACTGCCTTGCCACTACAACGATGATGTACTCAATGAAAATTCACAAGCAAACACAAGATCACACCCGAGTTACCGGATTTAACTCAAATGTAGTCAGAAATCAATCCATTTGCAACACTGTAAAGCAAAACAACAAGGGCAACTGCAGCTAAAAACTGCAGCCACCACAAGATCATACGTGTACAAGACAACATGTCTCGAAGGACAAACACTAAAAGAGGTACCCGGGTGATGTGCAAATGAATGCAATAGTGGAATGAATCAGTGCCGTGATATGCACAATGCACCGCAATGACATAGCAACTACATGAAGACAACAGAAAAATGATCAATCAAACTTCTGGAACCAAAAAGGCAACTCAACTCAAATGCCAAGCACAAAGGCTCGCATGGAAGTTACACTGCGACAGATCAGGGAAGTGCAGCTGTGTGCACATCACTGTGAATAGGTGGTGGTACAAACTACAAGAGTAGAGTGAAGGTGAGAGCACCAAAGGTATGGCACCACGTCACACAAAACAAATGAATACAACTGACCAAATGCAAATGAAAACAATGAATCAATGAAATGTATCAGATTCAGCACAAACAGAGGTGATATAATTCTAACAGTGCAAACAATGTCCAAGCACAATCGAACTAGACAACACAGCATGGTACAATGCAAATGAATTTGAACCAAGTCCCTGTAGCACAAAGACTTCAAGCCTTCAAACTACAACTCACAATGAAACAGACCAAATGACATGATGAAGCAATGCAAACTCAATTGAGCAAATGCAACAGAGAATAGCTGCAATGTGCATGTACCAATGAACCAGGGTTAACAATTGACTCAAGTGTACATGTATGCATAAATAGGTACACGCATACATATCAACATAAGGAAACAGGACCATAATATTCAAAACTTCAGAGAAGCCCTAACATATAAACAGTGTAACATCAATGTACAGGTCAGTATAATGATGATTGGAAACTCAGAAACCAATACAATATGAACCAGGCCGAACCAAGATTTCAGCAACATCAACATGTAGGGCAGTAACATATGATCAGTGGAATGCATGCAAGTACACAATGAAAAATAAAATGAATGCAGACACACACCTATACACATATATTAATGTATGTAAACACGTGATGCAACGCAACAACATACCAAATGAAACTATGAACCAGGATACACAATGAAAGTCAGTGCAACCCAAAGTCAAGAACAGCAGTTACAACTCACTGCAAATACCCAAGTACATCAAGCACTTCACAAAGGCAGAAACTAACATATCAACTTACATGTACACCATGAAGCTAACACAACTGAAATGCATCAAAACTTCAAAATGTACAAGTACCAGACTTCAAGTACAAAGGACTCGAAGCATAAAGCATGATTCAAGCATGAATACTGGAATGCACCAGAGAATATGCAACTCTAAAATCGAAGCACAATCTAGTGCAATGCAAAATGGACACAGGGATACATGTATGCAGCAGAGTCAAGTCAAGGCCGTGGGTTATCAACCAAATAATACAAATGCCAGAAGCTCAAGTCAGTGTACAACCAGGTGACAGTATCAAGTTCGTACCAAATCAAAACATTAGGACGAGGCAATCAATAGATCAATGGCCGAAGTCATGAAACAACAGGAAAAATCAAATAAGGTCGAAAGTACTACAGAAGCCAGCAGAAGCATTAAATTCACGAAATCAAAATTGGGCAAAGTCAAAGGAAATCAAAGCCTTCATCAAATCACACGAAATCGACACAATCAGAGGAATCATCAACAAAATTTTGTATTAGATGTGAGTAATAAGAATTACTCACCTGTTTTCGAGGGCGCAGATACAATCGAAGTCGAATTAAGCTGTGACGTCCCACCTCTATGCCCACGCTAGCCAAGAACGCTACGGTGTAGTGCTGTCAACTAGCGCGGAGAATAAGGCGGGATAGGAGCGGCCATTCGTAGTTAGGTCTTACACTAGTATTGGTTACCTCGATAGGAGTGGTGTAACGCCCCGAAAATTTTCGACTTTCGAAAATTCGACATCGACACTCACTTTATCGACTGACGAGAAATCGAAGGCCGAAAACACGGAATGTTATGGGTTTTAAAAAGAAAAGAAAAAGAAAGAAGAGAGAAAAGTAAATAAGAAGATAGAAAATAGAGGAAGAACAGAAATTTAAAAATTAAAGGATAGAAGGATTTTAAAAATAGAAAAAGAGAATTTGAAAATAGGACGGGACAGAAAGGAACAACAGAACAACAACAGAATCTCACAATTCGCAGCGGAACAACATATAATA
The DNA here is from genome assembly GCA_030765085.1 of Allium cepa. Taxonomy (NCBI): domain Eukaryota; kingdom Viridiplantae; phylum Streptophyta; class Magnoliopsida; order Asparagales; family Amaryllidaceae; genus Allium; species Allium cepa. The sequence goes on along the minus strand of CM060944.1, from coordinate 253,167,574 downwards.
ATAAATGAATAATCTTTAAACAAAGAACTATATCAGTTATTACATTACATCACATTTTATTACATCATATCATCACATCAGAGTGTACAACACCAACAACATCAAACAGTGCAGCGGAAAAGAAATACTATATAAACTAGTAATACGCCATGCCATCCAGCTTGCCTCCAGCAACTCCAGAATATCCAGAATATCCTGATAAACCTAACTCTTAACTGCCCGTGTGGAAATTGGTGGGCACCCAGAGTTTAGGAAGGAAAACAATAAACTCCAAGTCAGTCATGTGACTGGTGTGAGAACTCAAAACAGTTTATTTATCTTTAAAATCAAAAAGAGAAATATTTTAAACTCAATTCGCAATGCTTTTAAAAATGAGACTACCATAAGACCTCCTGCCACACACACAATGCAAACGCAGACTTGGAGAAGATTTCTCCTTATGATAGTCAAACATGCTTGATACGCATTTAAAAAGAGCATTTGATATTATTATTAGTGCATAGTGTAGGAAAAATTCATTTCGAAAGTAGAATATAAATCTTAGCCAGCATAGGTACCATTATATTATGCCTACTAATAGCTACCATATTAAATGGCAGGTTCTACAACTAATACCGTACAAGTCACGTATTGTTTCTTTGGATTTCCAACAAATGGTCAGGCCAAGGAACTTCCCATTGCCACTGAGAATGCCTCTGGATGGACATCCCCGAGAACCAAACCGGATCTCAACCAACACAAGGCCGGGTTACTCCTAACTGAGCAACAACTGACCGAATATGCCATCCCCCGGTCCTTTGGGACCTTTTTCCGAGAGCGCTCTCTAATCAATTCACACAATCATAACAAAGTGTTTTCAACATGAGTAAGTATCTGGGCTCCATACCATGATACCACCCTTTTCCAGAAGGAAATGGACACATCCTAAAGGGTGCTACCCCTCATAACCTTGCTGCTTCTTTCCTGTTTTGACCATTTCCGGGATGTGAGGCTCGACGAATTCACGTCCACAAAAACATACTTTATACAAAAGCCATGCTTTGGGTCAACAAATGATCAACACAATGATCACTAAGATAGACGATCAAATAAATGATCCTATCACAATAATCAACACAATGATCATTTCAGCATCACTCAGCATGTCACATTACCAAACTGGGAATATATCGCTGATAACTTCAACTATATAACCTTTGAGCTCGTACGTCTCAAAGAAGGGTGTTAAGCAAAGAATAAATTCTCCGCCACCAACAGAAATATATTTGAAAGAAATCGGCTTTATATCTCAAATTGTAATGTCAGGCATACAATCCATACAAGTCTGTTCCGGGCTCGAACAGAACCGAAGGCACTTACAAAGAAGTCCTTGCAATCCGGATATTCACAATCCTGATCGGATTCACCATCACATATGGAGAACTCAATACCGGAGCAACTCGGTGCAGAGTCAATCGATAGTTCATCCTATCACTTTCGCAAATACCGGTCTTCAACACCGATCTTCAAATGCGATTCACAACGACGTATCACATATTCGGAGTGGGTTATACGACCCCATGGTCCTTTCCCGGTTAACCCGAATAGTGAGCGCTTATTCAAAAATGAGTGTGCATTCAGATTCAATCAATTCACATCAAATACCCATTCAAAGGGAAATATTGATAGTCGGTTATTGAACTATCAATGGATATGCACACATCACCAGATTCCAAATAATTTTCCAAATTATTTATTTTCCAAAATATCTTTACTAGATATATATAATTTCAACACTTCAAAAATAAATCAATATTTATTTTTAAAACAATTCTCCTTTTCATTTATAAATTCCATAATGAACTTATATTTCAAAATATTCGTGCATATACGATTTCAATAATCCATTTCAATTTATCTTCAAAAAGATAAATTCTAAATATTCACTTCATATTTGAAAACATTTCCATACTTATTATTCATAAGTAATTCACAAATCTTTTTATTTTCAACCTTGGAAAATATTCAATATACTTAAATCGAATTAAGTATATATTTCATTCTTTAAGAAAATCATTCTCTTAAACATATTTATTTGGGTCAAAACGAATGTTGCGTAAAACATCGTTACAACAACCCAAAATCACTAGTATAGGGATTTGAATTTTAAATAGATATATAAATCCCAATACTATACAAAAACATTTCCTTTCGGAAATCATTTACTATACAACAGTGTTATAGTCCATTATTTCCTTTTATTTCTCGAAAACGTCTATTTCAACAATAAATGTTGAAATCTATGGTTTCGAATCTCAACACCTTTAAAACATCGTTAGATCGTTTTAAATTCTGTTTAAAATATCACATTCTAAAACATTTTCTTTAACGTGTTATTCACTATTCAAAAACGTGAATAAACTTCGTTAACAAATTTCATCCCTTTTTATACTTTTTAACTTAAAGGATTATTCACAGTCTAAAACGTGAATATAACTCCATTTATAAGTTATAACAATTAACTTATCAAAATAAGTCGTTTGCGAATTTATAAAACAACGTTTATAAATTCCATTTCTATTTATTTATAAAAGCTTCTTTTTTGTAAATTCCTTTATTAACATATTTCAGTTTATAACTCAATTATAAACTAAATGTTTATATTATAAGTTAAATACTTATAAAACGATTATTTTATAAAATCGTTCTTTAAACTTCATAATTATAAATCTTATAACTTATAAGATTCATTTATTTAACCAAATCTATTCTTCAATTAACTTCACAAATTTATAAATCTTACTATTTATAAATTTCATTTATAACTTCACAGTTTATAATTCTATAAATTTCATTCATTTGTGAAATTCATTCACAATTTATTCTAACACTTATAAAAGCTCGTTTTATAATTCCTACGTTCTAATTTATAAATTATCAATTTATAAATCTTTAATATAAATCAATTTATATTTTTCTTTTAAAACGTCTTTAAATTCCTTTATAATTTCATCATTCTGATTTATAAAATAATCAAATTTTATAAATCCTATATTTAAACTTTTATCATATATTCAAAAATCCAATCTAAATTATTTTATAAAATCATTAGTTCCTATTTCTCAAAAATCGACTTTTAATCGTATTTCTAAAAATCAGCTTTTTTTACTATATTTCACAAAAACCATAATTTTTATAACTTTAAAAATTATATAACGTTTATTTATTTATAATGGATCAATTCCAAAAATATAGTATATTTTCAAAAATCACTTTAAAATCATTTTAAAATCCCAAAATCTGGGTCCAATGATGCTACACACCAAATAGTCAATCACGACTAACAACGATATCATATATCGATATGATAATCCATCAAATATCAAAATATCTGAAATAAAATAAATACTGTTGAGGAATCCAGTTGGATCCCTCCAACCTGTTTTCCTGCATCACAAACATTAGCACAATACCAATTTCGCTCCAGTACGAAATTATCGCGGTATATGTTCTTAATAAATATTATCCGCTTACTAACGGCGTAATAGGGTCTCATCCGCAAAAAAATACGGGAAATCAATCAACTGCAATATATACATATGCCAATATATATATATTGATATTATATATAATACCAATTTCACTGTTTATGAAATATTCGCGGTATATGTTTTTATTAAATAACATCCGCTTACTAACGGCGCATAATGTCTATTTTAACAATCAATAATTTACAGTCATCATTCAAACATGCATTCAAATATTTTAAATCTAACTATTTAAAATAAAATCGAAATCTATCCGATTGAGTGAGAAGTTCTCACCTTGGTTTTAATTTCCGTTTTAGCTTTTATTTCAAATAAAATTAAACGCGCGTTTAATTTTACCCGAAATTCTCACTAACTCCAAACGACTCCAAACCAACTCCATCGCGTAGTGCTCGTCCATACGATTCCAACGCAACTGAGTTTGCATTTTTTCGACCTCGTATGAAAAAGTTATTGCATTTAATGTTAATACGATTTAAAAGATAATAAATTTCATTTTCTTTTTAATTTTAAAACCCTAACTGAAATCTCGGCCTTTGATCCTTGCTTGATGGAATCCCAGCCGTAGCCTTCCTTCTTCTCACGCGTGTGATACCCAGGTGCAAATCGCGACATTAAAATCCACGGCCGCCGCTCTTCCACCATTTATCGCGGCCACCTTCATCGACGAGGAGTTGATCAGAGACCCATATTCGAACCGCCCCACCGAGAACCCCCTACGACAACAACCACGGCCAACTCGGTCGACCATAGCTCCATCCAATTTCGTGCGAACGGCGTGTCTTTGTATCGAGATTCACGCCACTACGCAACTCCGTTTCAGATCGTGACCGTTGGATTTATCGATCACAATGCCCTCTACGTTTTGTTAGTTGGAAGAATTTGATAATTGTTGATGGATTTCGAGAAATCGAGGGATGAACGTGGTAAAATTCTGGCCGTGGGTTGGGTATATGGCGGCTAGGGTTTAGATTAGGTTATATTTTTTTTATTTTTATTTATTTTGGGAATGGTGGCTATTTATAAGAAAAGCAAGCGTAAACACTATTCATCCCGGGAATTCCGAACTCCGATTTAGGCGCCGTAACCAGCGTACCTAGGGTTTATCCCGCGTTCCGGACACAATGGAACAGGTTTCGGAAGCTAATTCGGAAGTATGTGCGAGTTATGCCTGAAAACGTTCAATTTAAATTAAACCGATTTAAACCGATTTCTAGGCGTTTTAATTTGTACCGGACAAACGGTAAATCCAAACGACTTGAAATTTGAAACCTTACAATAATATCACATTACGGATCCGATGAAACTGGTTTCGTCAAAATCCGAGACTTTTTGAAAAATGGCTATTTTGACTCGCCAAATTTAAATTAAAAACGAATCGATGCGTTTCGAGCTGCCACGATCAAACGATAACTCCGATTGACACGAAAATTGAAATCCGGTAATAACTAACTATTACGGATCCAATGAAACTGGTTTCGTTCAATTCTGAGACTGTTCAAAAATTGGCTATTTTACAGTCGATTATTAAATATTAAAATATTCAATTTTCACAAATTAACTTTTAATTCGATTTTAAAAGTTCTAAAATATCATTCTAACTTCCATGTGATAAAATAAAATTTTCCAAATTATTTTCAATCATTTTTAACTCAATTTTCAATTATTTCCATAATTTAACATATTAAATTATCGATTCAATTATCCAATTAAATCCAATAATTCAAATAAAAATTTATTTGACTTATAAATTCACTTATTAATATTTAAAATTAATTAAATATTCAAATTTTAATTATTAAAAATTCTGGGTCGTTACAATCTTTCCCCCTTAAAAGAATTTCGTCCTCGAAATTACAAGTAAGAAAGGTTACAAAATCTATTAACTTTCCAAAATTTATAGTTAAACTTCTTACAATAACTTTACTTAGCTTTCAAAATCATACTTAGTTATCTTTTCAAAAACAATTACTATTGTTTAACTTTCAATTTCTAAAATCAAAGTTAAAGTTTTCAAAATTTTCTAAATTTTCTCAAAATTTTTCTAACGCCTTAAATTTCCGGAAAAATTCGCCATGTCTCCTTTGCGCGGCTCGATCCGAAAAAAAAATGACAGTATATATATCACAAATATACATCTCATCAAGTAATGAGGCATCCCGAAGGGAAAAAAGTATAAAAGTGCGATATTTAATCCGAGATATGTACCTTATATTTTATTAGCGAGCATATACAGCTAATATAGCGCAAAAGCGAACTCCAAATGCGAAGCAAACGCGATCCGCACCTACTAAACACTCAACAAACAACATGAGAAACATGCATATAGGCAATAATCTCAATATACAACATATATCAACATAACTACTACATAATATAGCAAATGCAACTAAAGCAACAAATGTAACCATCAACCAATTAACATTCATAATCAATAAATATTCATATTCTCATTAATTTTCAATGAATTGGTTTTCACTCTAAATCATATTTGATTTATTAACATTGGATTTTATCAACATTCTTTCTTATTCAATTTTAATTAGTTTGCATCCACTAATTAAATCCAATTCACATTCAATTCTATTCAAATTTATTTACTTTCAATTTGAATTCAATTACATTAGCTTTCAATTTCATTAACACTTAATGAATTATATACAATCAACTAACAATCAAGTAACAACCAATGTACATTAATTTCAACCAAATTTCTTCACTTATATTTATTCAATTTGGTTTAATTAAATTGGTTTTCATTCAATTCTTTCAACTTCTAATAACATTAGATTTTAATGAATTATCACTTACATTCATTATTCATATCAATTATTCACATTCAATTGATTAACATTCCATTCATTAATTCAATTCAATTACAAAAGTTGAATTCTATTTATATAACTCAAGTTCATATTCATTTAATCCATTTGATTATTACTTCGATACCAAAATCAATTTCATTCAACAACACTTAAGTTATATTCCATTAAACTTTAAATTCACTTCTTATTTACAACTCACATTCATGAATATATTCATATAGTTTCACTTCTTATATATATAAGTTTATTTCACCAATTGTAAATCACTTTAATTATAATTCAATTCTTATAATTCTTTTGCTTATACAATTTAATAATTCTGAAAAATTATTTCTTTATATATAAAATATAATCAAGGCAAAATTATTTCATTCACCCAATTTAAAAATCAATATTGTGTCGAATTGTTCTATTCCAGTGTTTAGAAACCCCTTCGGCATAGTCTTGCGGACCACGCTGACGAAAGTTCATATGCCACTCAATAAACCAATCATCACAATATAAAACAATTTTTTATTCACTAACAAATACGCTCTCATATCTATTATTACACTCAACTCATTCTAGAGTACTACTGACTCTATCTCTAATGAGTAATACCCAACAGAACCATGGTTGTCGCTTAACCATCAGAGCTCTGATACCAAATGTAACGCCCCGAAAATTTTCGACTTTCGAAAATTCGACATCGACACTCACTTTATCGACTGACGAGAAATCGAAGGCCGAAAACACGGAATGTTATGGGTTTTAAAAAGAAAAGAAAAAGAAAGAAGAGAGAAAAGTAAATAAGAAGATAGAAAATAGAGGAAGAACAGAAATTTAAAAATTAAAGGATAGAAGGATTTTAAAAATAGAAAAAGAGAATTTGAAAATAGGACGGGACAGAAAGGAACAACAGAACAACAACAGAATCTCACAATTCGCAGCGGAACAACATATAATAATAAATGAATAATCTTTAAACAAAGAACTATATCAGTTATTACATTACATCACATTTTATTACATCATATCATCACATCAGAGTGTACAACACCAACAACATCAAACAGTGCAGCGGAAAAGAAATACTATATAAACTAGTAATACGCCATGCCATCCAGCTTGCCTCCAGCAACTCCAGAATATCCAGAATATCCTGATAAACCTAACTCTTAACTGCCCGTGTGGAAATTGGTGGGCACCCAGAGTTTAGGAAGGAAAACAATAAACTCCAAGTCAGTCATGTGACTGGTGTGAGAACTCAAAACAGTTTATTTATCTTTAAAATCAAAAAGAGAAATATTTTAAACTCAATTCGCAATGCTTTTAAAAATGAGACTACCATAAGACCTCCTGCCACACACACAATGCAAACGCAGACTTGGAGAAGATTTCTCCTTATGATAGTCAAACATGCTTGATACGCATTTAAAAAGAGCATTTGATATTATTATTAGTGCATAGTGTAGGAAAAATTCATTTCGAAAGTAGAATATAAATCTTAGCCAGCATAGGTACCATTATATTATGCCTACTAATAGCTACCATATTAAATGGCAGGTTCTACAACTAATACCGTACAAGTCACGTATTGTTTCTTTGGATTTCCAACAAATGGTCAGGCCAAGGAACTTCCCATTGCCACTGAGAATGCCTCTGGATGGACATCCCCGAGAACCAAACCGGATCTCAACCAACACAAGGCCGGGTTACTCCTAACTGAGCAACAACTGACCGAATATGCCATCCCCCGGTCCTTTGGGACCTTTTTCCGAGAGCGCTCTCTAATCAATTCACACAATCATAACAAAGTGTTTTCAACATGAGTAAGTATCTGGGCTCCATACCATGATACCACCCTTTTCCAGAAGGAAATGGACACATCCTAAAGGGTGCTACCCCTCATAACCTTGCTGCTTCTTTCCTGTTTTGACCATTTCCGGGATGTGAGGCTCGACGAATTCACGTCCACAAAAACATACTTTATACAAAAGCCATGCTTTGGGTCAACAAATGATCAACACAATGATCACTAAGATAGACGATCAAATAAATGATCCTATCACAATAATCAACACAATGATCATTTCAGCATCACTCAGCATGTCACATTACCAAACTGGGAATATATCGCTGATAACTTCAACTATATAACCTTTGAGCTCGTACGTCTCAAAGAAGGGTGTTAAGCAAAGAATAAATTCTCCGCCACCAACAGAAATATATTTGAAAGAAATCGGCTTTATATCTCAAATTGTAATGTCAGGCATACAATCCATACAAGTCTGTTCCGGGCTCGAACAGAACCGAAGGCACTTACAAAGAAGTCCTTGCAATCCGGATATTCACAATCCTGATCGGATTCACCATCACATATGGAGAACTCAATACCGGAGCAACTCGGTGCAGAGTCAATCGATAGTTCATCCTATCACTTTCGCAAATACCGGTCTTCAACACCGATCTTCAAATGCGATTCACAACGACGTATCACATATTCGGAGTGGGTTATACGACCCCATGGTCCTTTCCCGGTTAACCCGAATAGTGAGCGCTTATTCAAAAATGAGTGTGCATTCAGATTCAATCAATTCACATCAAATACCCATTCAAAGGGAAATATTGATAGTCGGTTATTGAACTATCAATGGATATGCACACATCACCAGATTCCAAATAATTTTCCAAATTATTTATTTTCCAAAATATCTTTACTAGATATATATAATTTCAACACTTCAAAAATAAATCAATATTTATTTTTAAAACAATTCTCCTTTTCATTTATAAATTCCATAATGAACTTATATTTCAAAATATTCGTGCATATACGATTTCAATAATCCATTTCAATTTATCTTCAAAAAGATAAATTCTAAATATTCACTTCATATTTGAAAACATTTCCATACTTATTATTCATAAGTAATTCACAAATCTTTTTATTTTCAACCTTGGAAAATATTCAATATACTTAAATCGAATTAAGTATATATTTCATTCTTTAAGAAAATCATTCTCTTAAACATATTTATTTGGGTCAAAACGAATGTTGCGTAAAACATCGTTACAACAACCCAAAATCACTAGTATAGGGATTTGAATTTTAAATAGATATATAAATCCCAATACTATACAAAAACATTTCCTTTCGGAAATCATTTACTATACAACAGTGTTATAGTCCACTATTTCCTTTTATTTCTCGAAAACGTCTATTTCAACAATAAATGTTGAAATCTATGGTTTCGAATCTCAACACCTTTAAAACATCGTTAGATCGTTTTAAATTCTGTTTAAAATATCACATTCTAAAACATTTTCTTTAACGTGTTATTCACTATTCAAAAACGTGAATAAACTTCGTTAACAAATTTCATCCCTTTTTATACTTTTTAACTTAAAGGATTATTCACAGTCTAAAACGTGAATATAACTCCATTTATAAGTTATAACAATTAACTTATCAAAATAAGTCGTTTGCGAATTTATAAAACAACGTTTATAAATTCCATTTCTATTTATTTATAAAAGCTTCTTTTTTGTAAATTCCTTTATTAACATATTTCAGTTTATAACTCAATTATAAACTAAATGTTTATATTATAAGTTAAATACTTATAAAACGATTATTTTATAAAATCGTTCTTTAAACTTCATAATTATAAATCTTATAACTTATAAGATTCATTTATTTAACCAAATCTATTCTTCAATTAACTTCACAAATTTATAAATCTTACTATTTATAAATTTCATTTATAACTTCACAGTTTATAATTCTATAAATTTCATTCATTTGTGAAATTCATTCACAATTTATTCTAACACTTATAAAAGCTCGTTTTATAATTCCTACGTTCTAATTTATAAATTATCAATTTATAAATCTTTAATATAAATCAATTTATATTTTTCTTTTAAAACGTCTTTAAATTCCTTTATAATTTCATCATTCTGATTTATAAAATAATCAAATTTTATAAATCCTATATTTAAACTTTTATCATATATTCAAAAATCCAATCTAAATTATTTTATAAAATCATTAGTTCCTATTTCTCAAAAATCGACTTTTAATCGTATTTCTAAAAATCAGCTTTTTTTACTATATTTCACAAAAACCATAATTTTTATAACTTTAAAAATTATATAACGTTTATTTATTTATAATGGATCAATTCCAAAAATATAGTATATTTTCAAAAATCACTTTAAAATCATTTTAAAATCCCAAAATCTGGGTCCAATGATGCTACACACCAAATAGTCAATCACGACTAACAACGATATCATATATCGATATGATAATCCATCAAATATCAAAATATCTGAAATAAAATAAATACTGTTGAGGAATCCAGTTGGATCCCTCCAACCTGTTTTCCTGCATCACAAACATTAGCACAATACCAATTTCGCTCCAGTACGAAATTATCGCGGTATATGTTCTTAATAAATATTATCCGCTTACTAACGGCGTAATAGGGTCTCATCCGCAAAAAAATACGGGAAATCAATCAACTGCAATATATACATATGCCAATATATATATATTGATATTATATATAATACCAATTTCACTGTTTATGAAATATTCGCGGTATATGTTTTTATTAAATAACATCCGCTTACTAACGGCGCATAATGTCTATTTTAACAATCAATAATTTACAGTCATCATTCAAACATGCATTCAAATATTTTAAATCTAACTATTTAAAATAAAATCGAAATCTATCCGATTGAGTGAGAAGTTCTCACCTTGGTTTTAATTTCCGTTTTAGCTTTTATTTCAAATAAAATTAAACGCGCGTTTAATTTTACCCGAAATTCTCACTAACTCCAAACGACTCCAAACCAACTCCATCGCGTAGTGCTCGTCCATACGATTCCAACGCAACTGAGTTTGCATTTTTTCGACCTCGTATGAAAAAGTTATTGCATTTAATGTTAATACGATTTAAAAGATAATAAATTTCATTTTCTTTTTAATTTTAAAACCCTAACTGAAATCTCGGCCTTTGATCCTTGCTTGATGGAATCCCAGCCGTAGCCTTCCTTCTTCTCACGCGTGTGATACCCAGGTGCAAATCGCGACATTAAAATCCACGGCCGCCGCTCTTCCACCATTTATCGCGGCCACCTTCATCGACGAGGAGTTGATCAGAGACCCATATTCGAACCGCCCCACCGAGAACCCCCTACGACAACAACCACGGCCAACTCGGTCGACCATAGCTCCATCCAATTTCGTGCGAACGGCGTGTCTTTGTATCGAGATTCACGCCACTACGCAACTCCGTTTCAGATCGTGACCGTTGGATTTATCGATCACAATGCCCTCTACGTTTTGTTAGTTGGAAGAATTTGATAATTGTTGATGGATTTCGAGAAATCGAGGGATGAACGTGGTAAAATTCTGGCCGTGGGTTGGGTATATGGCGGCTAGGGTTTAGATTAGGTTATATTTTTTTTATTTTTATTTATTTTGGGAATGGTGGCTATTTATAAGAAAAGCAAGCGTAAACACTATTCATCCCGGGAATTCCGAACTCCGATTTAGGCGCCGTAACCAGCGTACCTAGGGTTTATCCCGCGTTCCGGACACAATGGAACAGGTTTCGGAAGCTAATTCGGAAGTATGTGCGAGTTATGCCTGAAAACGTTCAATTTAAATTAAACCGATTTAAACCGATTTCTAGGCGTTTTAATTTGTACCGGACAAACGGTAAATCCAAACGACTTGAAATTTGAAACCTTACAATAATATCACATTACGGATCCGATGAAACTGGTTTCGTCAAAATCCGAGACTTTTTGAAAAATGGCTATTTTGACTCGCCAAATTTAAATTAAAAACGAATCGATGCGTTTCAAGCTGCCACGATCAAACGATAACTCCGATTGACACGAAAATTGAAATCCGGTAATAACTAACTATTACGGATCCAATGAAACTGGTTTCGTTCAATTCTGAGACTGTTCAAAAATTGGCTATTTTACAGTCGATTATTAAATATTAAAATATTCAATTTTCACAAATTAACTTTTAATTCGATTTTAAAAGTTCTAAAATATCATTCTAACTTCCATGTGATAAAATAAAATTTTCCAAATTATTTTCAATCATTTTTAACTCAATTTTCAATTATTTCCATAATTTAACATATTAAATTATCGATTCAATTATCCAATTAAATCCAATAATTCAAATAAAAATTTATTTGACTTATAAATTCACTTATTAATATTTAAAATTAATTAAATATTCAAATTTTAATTATTAAAAATTCTGGGTCGTTACAAGTGGTATATAATTTTATTTTTCATCTCTTATTTATTTACTCCCTTCGACATACCCAATTCCAGTATAAAACGAACTACGATGGTTCATAATAGTTCAGGACAATAAATATAATAATAACACAGACAATCTAAGTGCGGAACACAGATAATCAAAAATCTCATATATATAATAACTGATGTTAGTTACAATACATGTGATACTATACATATGATACAACTACAATCGTCGACTCAGGAAGTTATATACACAAGTACATTGTCGTGAATAATATACATGAATATACAATATCCTATACAAATACACTGACTACTTTAAATGATGATGACTACTCCAAAAGTATGAAAAGACTTCATAGCTCTAACAGCAACCCAAAGTAAGATATCAACAACCTGTAAATACTTGGTCTGACCCGAGTATTACATTCAAAAGAAAATAATACACGGGTCAGTCTAATTCAAACTCGGTTATTAATGCACAGAAGCAGTAATAATTAATTAACAATTAGACGACAGGCAAAATAAATTCACCTATCCGATCCTTTAACAAGGAAATCGGATAACAGTGAATATAACATGTATTGTGTTAAACAACAATTCAGCAAACTCAAATTATCAACGAAGATAGATGAAAGGATTATTAATGAAGATAATTTAGAAAATAGCAGAATTGCCTATATGGCAATTAACAACAAAATCTAATTTAAAAAAACAACTCTAGTAGGGCTGCAGTACACGCATGTGTATACTGCCTCGCCACTACAGTATATGGAATACGCAAAAGATCCATAAATCAAAAGCAATTAAAATATCAATAAAAGCAATAACGTGTGGCTGCAGTTCACGCTTGCGTGCACTGCCTTGCCACTACAGTGATGATGTACCCAATGAATACCGTGTGGCTGCAGTTCACGCTTGCGTGCACTACCTTGCCACTATAATGATGATGTACTCAATGAAAATTCACAAGCAAACACAAGATCACGCCCGAGTTACCGGATTTAACTCAAATGTAGTCAGAAAGCAATCCATTTGCAACACTGTAATGCAAAACAACAAGGGCAACTGCAGCTTAATACTACAGCCACCACAAGATCATACGTGTACAAGACAACATGTCTCGAAGGACAAACACTAAAAGAGGTACCCGGGTGATGTGCAAATGAATGCAATAGTGGAATGAATCAGTGCCTTGATATGCACAATGCACCGCAACGACATAGCAACTACATGAAGACAACAGAAAAATGTTCAATCAAACTTCTGGAACCAAAAAGGCAACTCAACTCAAATGCCAAGCACAAAGGCTCGCATGGAAGTTACACTGCGACAGATCAGGGAAGTGCAGCTGTGTGCACATCACTGTGAATAGGTGGTGGTACAAACTACAAGAGTAGAGTGAAGGTGAGAGCACCAAAGGTATGGCACCACGTCACACAAAACAAATGAATACAACTGACCAAATGCAAATGAAAACAATGAATCAATGCAATGTATCAGATTCAGCACAAAAAGAGGTGATATAATTCTAACAGTGCAAACAATGTCCAAGTACAATCGAACCAGACAATACAGCATGGTACAATGCAAATGAATTTGAACCAAGTCCCTGTAGCACAAAGACTTCAAGCCTTCAAACTACAACTCACAATGAAACAGACCAAATGACATGATGAAGCAATGCAAACTCAATTGAGCGAATGCAACAGAGAATAGCTGCAATGTGCATGTACCAATGAACCAGGGTTAACAATTGACTCAAGTGTACATGTATGCATACATAGGTACACGCATACATATCTACATAAGGAAACAGGACCATAATATTCAAAACTTCAGAGAAGCCCTAACATATAAATAGTGTAACATCAATGTACATGTCAGTATAATGATGATTGGAAACTCAGAAACCAATACAATATGAACCAGGCCGAACCAAGATTTCAGCAACATCAACATGTAGGGCAGTAACATATGATCAGTGGAATGCATGCAAGTACACAATGAAAAATAAAATGAATGCAGACACACACCTATACACATATATTAATGTATGTAAACACGTGATGCAACGCAACAACATACCAAATGAAACTATGAACCAGGATACACAATGAAAGTCAGTGCAACCCAAAGTCAAGAACAGCAGTTACAACTCACTGCAAATACCCAAGTACATCAAGCACTTCACAAAGGCAGAAACTAACATATCAACTTACATGTACACCATGAAGCTAACACAACTAAAATGCATCAAAACTTCAAAATGTACAAGTACCAGACTTCAAGTACAAAGGACTCGAAGCGTAAAGCATGATTCAAGCATGAATACTGGAATGCACCAGAGAATATGCAACTCTAAAATCGAAGCACAATCTAGTGCAATGCAAAATGGACACAGGGATACATGTATGCAGCAGAGTCAAGTCAAGGCCGTGGGTTATCAACCAAATAATACAAATGCCAGAAGCTCAAGTCAGTGTACAACCAGGTGACAGTATCAAGTTCGTACCAAATCAAAACATTAGGACGAGGCAATCAATAGATCAATGGCCGAAGTCATGAAACAACAGGAAAAATCAAATAAGGTCGAAAGTACTACAGAAGCCAGCAGAAGCATTAAATTCACGAAATCAAAATTGGGCAAAGTCAAAGGAAATCAAAGCCTTCATCAAATCACACGAAATCGACACAATCAGAGGAATCATCAACAAAATTTTGTATTAGATGTGAGTAATAAGAATTACTCACCTGTTTTCGAGGGCGCAGATACAATCGAAGTCGAATTAAGCTGTGACGTCCCACCTCTATGCCCACGCTAGCCAAGAACGCTACGGTGTAGTGCTGTCAACTAGCGCGGAGAATAAGGCGGGATAGGAGCGGCCATCCGTAGTTAGGTCTTACACTAGTATTGGTTACCTCGATAGGAGTGGTATATAATTTTATTTTTCATCTCTTATTTATTTACTCCCTTCGACATACCCAATTCCAGTATAAAACGAACTACGATGGTTCATAATAGCTCAGGACAATAAATATAATAATAACACAGACAATCTAAGTGCGGAACACAGATAATCAAAAATCTCATATATATAATAACTGATGTTAGTTACAATACATGTGATACTATACATATGATACAACTACAATCGTCGACTCAGGAAGTTATATACACAAGTACATTGTCGTGAATAATATACATGAATATACAATATCCTATACAAATACACTGACTACTTTAAATGATGACGACTACTCCGAAAGTATGAAAAGACTTCATAGCTCTAACAGCAACCCAAAATAAGATATCAACAACCTGTAAATACTCGGTCTGACCCGAGTATTACATTCAAAAGAAAATAATACACGGGTCAGTCTAATTCAAACTCGGTTATTAATGCACAGAAGCAGTAATAATTAATTAACAATTAGACGACAGGCAAAATAAATTCACCTATCCGATCCTTTAACAAGGAAATCGGATAACAGTGAATATAACATGTATAGTGTTAAACAACAATTCAGCAAACTCAAATTATCAACGAAGATAGATGAAAGGATTATTAATGAAGATAATTTAGAAAACAGCAGAATTGCCTATATGGCAATTAACAACAAAATCAAATTTAAAAAAACAACTCTAGTAGGGCTGCAGTACACGCATGTGTATACTGCCTCGCCACTACAGTATATGGAATACGCAAAAGATCCATAAATCAAAAGCAATTAAAATATCAATAAAAGCAATAACGTGTGGCTGCAGTTCACGCTTGCGTGCACTACCTTGCCACTACAGTGATGATGTACCCAATGAATACCGTGTGGCTGCAGTTCACGCTTGCGTGCACTACCTTGCCACTATAATGATGATGTACTCAATGAAAATTCACAAGCAAACACAAGATCACACCCGAGTTACCGGATTTAACTCAAATGTAGTCAGAAAGCAATCCATTTGCAACACTGTAATGCAAAACAACAAGGGTAACTGCAGCCACCACAAGATCATACGTGTACAAGACAACATGTCTCGAAGGACAAACACTAAAAGAGGTACCCGGGTGATGTGCAAATGAATGCAATAGTGGAATGAATCAGTGCCCTGATATGCACAATGCACCGCAACGACATAGCAACTACATGAAGACAACAGAAAAATGATCAATCAAACTTCTGGAACCAAAAAGGCAACTCAACTCAAATGCCAAGCACAAAGGCTCGCATGGAAGTTACACTGCGACAGATCAGGGAAGTGCAGCTGTGTGCACATCACTGTGAATAGGTGGTGGTACAAACTACAAGAGTAGAGTGAAGGTGAGAGCACCAAAGGTATGGCACCACGTCATACAAAACAAATGAATACAACTGACCAAATGCAAATGAAAACAATGAATCAATGCAATGTATCAGATTCAGCACAAATAGAGGTGATATAATTCTAACAGTGCAAACAATGTCCAAGTACAATCGAACCAGACAACACAACATGGTACAATGCAAATGAATTTGAACCAAGTCCCTGTAGCACAAAGACTTCAAGCCTTCAAACTACAACTCACAATGAAACAGACCAAATGACATGATGAAGCAATGCAAACTCAATTGAGAAAATGCAACAGAGAATAGCTGCAATGTGCATGTACCAATGAACCAGGGTTAACAATTGACTCAAGTGTACATGTATGCATACATAGGTACACGCATACATATCTACATAAGGAAACAGGACCATAATATTCAAAACTTCAGAGAAGCCCTAACATATAAACAGTGTAACATCAATGTACAGGTCAGTATAATGATGATTGGAAACTCAGAAACCAATACAATATGAACCAGGCCGAACCAAGATTTCAGCAACATCAACATGTAGGGCAGTAACATATGATCAGTGGAATGCATGCAAGTACACAATGAAAAATAAAATGAATGCAGACACACACCTATACACATATATTAATGTATGTAAACACGTGATGCAATGCAACAACATACCAAATGAAACTATGAACCAGGATACACAATGAAAGTCAGTGCAACCCAAAGTCAAGAACAGCAGTTACAACTCACTGCAAATACCCAAGTACATCAAGCACTTCACAAAGGCAGAAACTAACATATCAACTTACATGTACACCATGAAGCTAACACAACTGAAATGCATCAAAACTTCAAAATGTACAAGTACCAGACTTCAAGTACAAAGGACTCGAAGCATAAAGCATGATTCAAGCATGAATACTGGAATGCACCAGAGAATATGCAACTCTAAAATCGAAGCACAATCTAGTGCAATGCAAAATGGACACAGGGATACATGTATGCAGCAGAGTCAAGTCAAGGCCGTGGGTTATCAACCAAATAATACAAATGCCAGAAGCTCAAGTCAGTGTACAACCAGGTGACAGTATCAAGTTCGTACCAAATCAAAACATTAGGACGAGGCAATCAATAGATCAATGGCCAAAGTCATGAAACAACAAGAAAAATCAAATAAGGTCGAAAGTACTACAGAAGCCAGCAGAAGCATTAAATTCACGAAATCAAAATTGGGCAAAGTCAAAGGAAATCAAAGCCTTCATCAAATCACACGAAATCGACACAATCAGAGGAATCATCAACAAAATTTTGTATTAGATGTGAGTAATAAGAATTACTCACCTGTTTTCGAGGGCGCAGATACAATCGAAATCGAATTAAGCTGTGACGTCCCACCTCTATGCCCACGCTAGCCAAGAACGCTACGGTGTAGTGCTGTCAACTAGCGCGGAGAATAAGGCGGGATAGGAGCGACCATCCGTAGTTAGGTCTTACACTAGTATTGGTTACCTCGATAGGAGTGGTATATAATTTTATTTCTCATCTCTTATTTATTTACTCCCTTCGACATACCCAATTCCAGTATAAAACGAACTACGATGGTTCATAATAGTTCAGGACAATAAATATAATAATAACACAGACAATCTAAGTGCGGAACACAGATAATCAAAAATCTCGTATATATAATAACTGATGTTAGTTACAATACATGTGATACTATACATATGATACAACTACAATCGTCGACTCAGGAAGTTATATACACAAGTACATTGTCGTGAATAATATACATGAATATACAATATCCTATACAAATACACTGACTACTTTAAATGATGACGACTACTCCAAAAGTATAAAAAGACTTCATAGCTCTAACAGCAACCCAAAGTAAGATATCAACAACCTGTAAATACTCGGTCTGACCCGAGTATTACATTCAAAAGAAAATAATACACAGGTCAGTCTAATTCAAACTCGGTTATTAATGCACAGAAGCAGTAATAATTAATTAACAATTAGACGACAGGCAAAATAAATTCACCTATCCGATCCTTTAACAAGGAAATCGGATAACAGTGAATATAACATGTATAGTGTTAAACAACAATTCAGCAAACTCAAATTATCAACGAAGATAGATAAAAGGATTATTAATGAAGATAATTTAGAAAACAGCAGAATTGCCTATATGGCAATTAACAACAAAATCTGATTTAAAAAAACAACTCTAGTAGGGCTGCAGTACACGCATGTGTATACTGCCTCGCCACTACAGTATATGGAATACGCAAAAGATCCATAAATCAAAAGCAATTAAAATATCAATAAAAGCAATAACGTGTGGCTGCAGTTCACGCTTGCGTGCACTGCCTTGCCACTACAGTGATGATGTACCCAATGAATACCGTGTGGCTGCAGTTCACGCTTGTGTGCACTACCTTGCCACTATAATGATGATGTACTCAATGAAAATTCACAAGCAAACACAAGATCACACCCGAGTTACCGGATTTAACTCAAATGTAGTCAGAAAGCAATCCATTTGCAACACTGTAATGCAAAACAACAAGGGCAACTGCAGCCACCACAAGATAATACGTGTACAAGACAACATGTCTCGAAGGACAAACACTAAAAGAGGTACCCGGGTGATGTGCAAATGAATGCAATAGTGGAATGAATCAGTGCCGTGATATGCACAATGCACCGCAACGACATAGCAACTACATGAAGACAACAGAAAAATGATCAATCAAACTTCTGGAACCAAAAAGGCAACTCAACTCAAATGCCAAGCACAAAGGCTCGCATGGAAGTTACACTGCGACAGATCAGGGAAGTGCAGCTGTGTGCACATCACTGTGAATAGGTGGTGGTACAAACTACAAGAGTAGAGTGAAGGTGAGAGCACCAAAGGTATGGCACCACGTCACACAAAACAAATGAATACAACTGACCAAATGCAAATGAAAACAATGAATCAATGCAATGTATCAGATTCAGCACAAATAGAGGTTATATAGTTCTAACAGTGCAAACAATGTCCAAGTACAATCGAACCAGACAACACAGCATGGTACAATGCAAATGAATTTGAACCGAGTCCCTGTAGCACAAAGACTTCAAGCCTTCAAACTACAACTCACAATGAAACAGACCAAATGACATGATGAAGCAATGCAAACTCAATTGAGCAAATGCAACAGAGAATAGCTGCAATGTGCATGTACCAATGAACCAGGGTTAACAATTGACTCAAGTGTACATGTATGCATACATAGGTACACGCATACATATCTACATAAGGAAACATGACCATAATATTCAAAACTTCAGAGAAGCCCTAACATATAAACAGTGTAACATCAATGTACAGGTCAGTATAATGATGATTGGAAACTCAGAAACCAATACAATATGAACCAGGCCGAACCAAGATTTCAGCAACATCAACATGTAGGGCAGTAACATATGATCAGTGGAATGCATGCAAGTACACAATGAAAAATAAAATGAATGCAGACACACACCTATACACATATATTAATGTATGTAAACACGTGATGCAACGCAACAACATACCAAATGAAACTATGAACCAGGATACACAATGAAAGTCAGTGCAACCCAAAGTCCATAACAGCAGTTACAACTCACTGCAAATACCCAAGTACATCAAGCACTTCACAAAGGCAGAAACTAACATATCAACTTACATGTACACCATGAAGCTAACACAACTGAAATGCATCAAAACTTCAAAATGTACAAGTACCAGACTTCAAGTACAAAGGACTCGAAGCATAAAGCATGATTCAAGCATGAATACTGGAATGCACCAGAGAATATGCAACTCTAAAATTGAAGCACAATCTAGTGCAATGCAAAATGGACACAGGGATACATGTATGCAGCAGAGTCAAGTCAAGGCCGTGGGTTATCAACCAAATAATACAAATGCCAGAAGCTCAAGTCAGTGTACAACCAGGTGACAGTATCAAGTTCGTACCAAATCAAAACATTAGGACGAGGCAATCAACAGATCAATGGCCGAAGTCATGAAACAACAGGAAAAATCAAATAAGGTAGAAAGTACTACAGAAGCCAGCAGAAGCATTAAATTCACGAAATCAAAATTGGGCAAAGTCAAAGGAAATCAAATCCTTCATCAAATCACACGAAATCAACACAATCAGAGGAATCATTAACAAAATTTTGTATTAGATGTGAGTAATAAGAATTACTTACCTGTTTTCGAGGGCGCAGATACAATCGAAGTCGAACTCGGTCGAAGAGAAGAAGCTGCGCACGAATCGATTGAAGCAAGCTAATCGAAGCATCATCCATAAACTAGGCAGCGACTTCACAAAATTTCACAAGCCAAATTTGAAGAAAGAAGAACGAAGAGCTGAGCCGCCATTTTCTTGCTTTCGTGTATTTTTTTTTTCGTTTTCTTGGTTCCATTTTTAGCCTAGGGTTTCCAAATGAAAGATACTGTTTATAGAGATGGTGATATCGGCCTTGAATAAATTCACACACACCAATTACAATGTGGCCCAATATTAATTTTAAAGCCCGTAATCACTTTTAACTATTTATTAAAAGAATTTAAACCAGATATAAAATTCCAACAACAAGCAGCAATCAGCTAACAAATTAATCGTTTAATGACGAAGATAAATTAACAGCAAAATTCCAGGTTGTTACAATTGCTGTTCGATTTCTGGACAAACGACACTCCGAATCGAAAAACGAACAGTACCAGCAGATTACACTCTTCGAGAATTATGACATATAACTTTTGTGAATTTTTCTGGAGACTTTGAATTTTTAGCTTTTGATTTGATTTTTGAAATTTGAATTTAGATCTAGGGTTTGTAGCCATTGGAAAGAGGAGGGGCTGAAGAAATGAAAGCACAAACAAATGAGCATAGATGGAGGCTAGGAATTATAACTGGGTTTATATAGATAGGTTGGAAATTTGAATAGATGGATCGTGTTGGATATACGTGCTAACGCTAACGTGGCCCAAAAAGCCCGTTACGACCCCGGAACGAAATTGGGTAAACCCATATATCAAAATAGGTATTTTAAAATATTCTGAACGCGATGGAAAAAGTTTCACGTCCAAATTCCATCGTATGAAGAAGTTATGCTGAAAACAATATTTTCAAATTGATTTCAATTAAATTGATTTCAAGGCGTTTCGCGTTCGTACGATCAAACGACAAGTCTGATCGCTACGAAACTTGAAACCCTATAATAATTCACTGATACGGATCTGATGAAACTGGTTTCGTCGAAATCCGAGTCCGTGCCCAAAATGGCTATTTTTATATTAATTAAATAAATTCAAAAACAACCAATTTATATATTTAGATTCTAAAATTTACCCATTTTATTTAAAAATTCTTAATCATTTACAAAATCTCAACAAGTTTAGATGTCAAATTAAAGAAGGTAAATTTATAAATGTCAATGTAAATCCTTAATTTCATTAAATTCACAAATCATAAATAATATCCTAAATTTCATTTAGTTAAATAAATTAGTTAGTATTCCATTCATTCCTGTCAAATAGATGGATTTACCATTGGATTTAAGATTATCACATAAATATTTCCTGTCTTCAACTTAATTTCCAATTAACGTAAATTTTTATATTATATTTTAAATTAATTGCACTAAATCCAAATAAATACATAAACTTGATTCCCGTTTAAACATTTAACTCATTTGATTGCAATTAACCTTTTTATAGTAAATTAAATTCTGATATTAATGAAACTTTATTTCATTCTTTTTATTCACAAATCATCATATTATGAAGGACATTTACATTATTCCCCATTTATTACCTTAATTTATTTATCGTAACATTTACTTTATATTTATTGCAATGATTTCCGATTTAATTGAAGGAACTGAGTATATAACTCATAATAGTTGTGGTAAAAACTCTTAATCCCACATTTATAAGTATTTCATTATCCATTATATCTATTAATTAAATAAATTCCATTTTTATGTCCGTTTAAATTTATTACTAAGTAACCATTTACTTTTTTCCAATAAATTTGAATTCCATTTATTTACCATACAATCACTTTCCCATTCACACCTTATTATCAACCCACAATTATTGCAATTCATTATCTTATATTGATTTTATACAATTACCATTAACTTTACATTCAATTACTATTCGATGCATATTTATTCATCAATCAATTCGATATTTACTTTTCTTTCCTTCTATTTGATAAATAACCTAGTATACATTTACATACATTCATTTCATTCCATTCATTTATGGGTATTACATTAAAATTTAATTTATTAGCTAATACCAACATTATTACCATTAATTACAATTGGATTCCCAATTTTTATTCAGTACCCTGAATAAATAACATATATATTAATCAAATCCTTACATTTGTTTTTCTCATATTCCATTTAAAATCAAATCGTAACATTTAAATGATTTTAATGAATTGGAATTTCATTCAAGTCGTAAATTATTAACTTGCAATAACATGATTCCTTAATTTATTCCAATTACTGTTTACACTCTTTTATTGCATTAAATCAATTTAATATTTTCATTAATTTCTCATATTGAATTTTATATCCAGGTAAGAATCCTTTTTCTACTTAATTCAATTTGGATTTTATTCAAATTTCTATAAATAGGTTTTAAGTCACCATTTACATAATTTATTTTAGCCTTCATTTTGACATTTATTTATCCCCTTTATTGTTTCTACTAAAATAAATTACAAAAATCCTATTAAATAAACAAACTAAATTGTCGAAATATACGGGTCGTTACAGTATGATTTATTGAAAATAGCGCTCAAGGTAACATTTGAATAAAAAGTTGAAATTAGACTCGTATGAACCAAACTGATGAGTAAAACTTTGCAATAGTATATGCATCTTCAACATCCAGTAAAACACTTTATTTTTAAAGTATAACATATGTGTTTAGTGAGGTATTATTTCGTTAAAGCTTATGACTTACCTTAACAATTTATCAAACAGACAGACAAAAGAAAACCATTAAACATAGAAATATAACACATACCGACCAAAGTATCTCGCCTAAGCTTCTAATATCCAATCAATCTGTGTATCATCACACTACAATCTGGTATAAAAAATCAAATAATAAAAATAATTATAGCAACGATAATAATAGTAATAATAATTTAAAAATGTTTTGGTTAAAAGACATTAACTTCAGAATTAGCTAGAGTAGAAGACGGCAATGGTTACATGCTTTTCTTACTAAGCTTATTTATAGCAAATCGAATTATATTTGATTAAACATTCAAATAACAGTTGAAAAACAGAAAAGAAAGTAAATCATATTTGTTTATTAGTTTAAGGCAAATAGCAGAAAACAATTAAATTACGTGTTTGGTAGGATGAGAATAAAAAGCTTTTTAATACAGTAAAATTGTTGTTTTAAGCACCTGATCGATTTAATCAAAAATAAACATATTGTTAACCCAAGAAAATATTGTATGGAAAATCCTTAAAATAAAATGAATTAGAACTATTCAAATTCGTAAAATAATTAGAAAGCTTATGAAAAATTTAAGGAACCATGTGAATCCCATTTGAAATAGAAATTAGTATTTGAAATTGTACTTCAATTTGCGTTGTCCTATTATGTTTCGTACCATGTTATTATGGTGCAAAGGTTGCATTAGGCCAGATTATGTATTACTGAAACAATAGGGAAGGTTAGGTATTTCTTGTACTATTCCACCTATAGTAAGCAAATTCTGAAAAACGTTATAAAGTGTGAAACATAAGATATATCATAATGGTTCAGATCCTATACAAAATGAGAATGATAAAACTGATTAGGCTACCTTAATTTTTTTGCCATTTTTCCAAAGTACCATCTTTTCTAACTTGTTACGTATTAAAATAAGTACCAAATATAGGGAAATCGATCAAAATCAATTCAATTAGCAAATCAGTTATGATCAGAACCTTTTTAAAATAAAATTCGACTTCAAAGAATTGTGTAAAGTTGTAATCAAACTTTAAAAGATTGGGGTTTTCAGGGCAATGATCAAATCGAATTACCTTAATCGATGTGTTGAAAACTAAAAAATTAACTGTGTGGAACAAACATATGTTAATTGAAAAATAAAAATAAATCAGGAATGTTGAAGTGTAGAAAAAACCATTTATACCAGCATCTGCAAACAGCTGCAGATAGCAACACCACAATATTGCTTCCTTCTCCCACCTCACATTCAACTTGATACTTAGCCTCTTCCAACCACTACGACTTCTCTATAATCAACAACCAACGTCCACATAAACATCATCAAACCCAACATCCACATAAATAGCCAACCTCCTTTAAACCACCTCAGATCCGAGCTTTAACCCAATTCCTCCCAGTTTCGTGCTTCCAGATTTGGACTTCGAGCCCACATCTTCAACATAGCTCTTAACAATGGTTGAATTTAA
Organism: Allium cepa; assembly: GCA_030765085.1. Taxonomy (NCBI): domain Eukaryota; kingdom Viridiplantae; phylum Streptophyta; class Magnoliopsida; order Asparagales; family Amaryllidaceae; genus Allium; species Allium cepa. The sequence continues at coordinate 253,142,103 of CM060944.1, read as the reverse complement.
ATTGGTAAGGAATTTTGGCAGCGATGAATCAGGGGTGTGAGGAATCGAATTTGGGAATGTGGTTGTATTAGGGGAAAAATGATGGATTAGGTTTTATGGAGCTGAAACAAAAATGGAAGTGGAGGGTATATTGGGTATTTCCAGAAGACGCGGTTGAATATAGTGGACGGAACTTACATTATTAGTAGTAAAGATACACACACACATGTCCATCAAAATATATTTTATTTAAACCAAATTTAAATATTACATATCAATTAAAAATAAGATCCTAAGTATAGGATATATGCACTCTATATTAAACAACAACAAAAATTCGATTAAATAATAATAATACTTTTTAATTAAATTGAAAATATGATATTTATCAATAAAACTTTAGAATCCTAAGAACTAGGATTAAGATTATATGTTTAATATTTGAGTTGAAACCATACATTTTACATAGTTAAAAGATTAGAATTTTATTTTATTTTATCCTTAAAAAAATTATTAACTATTTTGGTTAAGATTAATTAATCATAATTTTTATATTATTTAAATCAAAATTAATTTTATAAATTATACAATAAATTTCAAAAAAGAAGTTTTTATACATCTTAAAACCATGAGCGTTTTCTAACTTAAAAAAAAAATTAACTACTTTTAAAATTTGAAAATTATATTATTTCTTAAGAATAATTAATATTTACATTAATTGTTGAACATTTTTATTGTATAAAGATTAACATTTTATAATTTGCAAAAATAAATTGGACAAGCTTTAATTTACATATATTATCAATAATCTTTATCTTAAATTAAACCAAAAGTAATTTAAAATGAAAATATAAACCGTTATTTTTTATTTTTTTGGTGGCTAGTTTTTATATATATCCATTGGGATGGATGCCATATTAAAACAATAAGTTTGAAAAAATGTACCTTAGATAATCGAGTTAAGGATATGCATGTTGGACTAAAAGATCGACCATCGGATAATTGCCTCTCTAGCAATGGTTTGCGAATCAAAGCAAAATTTTTTAAAGATGGAAATAACATTTTTAGAAATTCTTCATACAAGAAATGATACCGTAAGGTCTTATCTATACTGAAAACTTAAATTAGATGATGTCATTAGTTCTCCACATATCTCTGGACTATTTGAGAAAAAGTCTCACTACTAAAATTCAAACAATCTGAATTCATCCATCCCTTAATATGGTTGGGCTTACCAATAGAAATAAGGTACATATTCTTTTTTCATTTTCGAATTTTTTTAAATAAATACATATTTAAATTTTGACCAATTTACTTTTCATTAGAGAAATGAGAACCCTAGGGTCTTATCCATAATGAGAAATTATTGCAGAGGATGTCATTAGATCTTCACATATCTCTAAATTATTTGATAAAAATTCTCTTAAGATCCTCTTTTCGCTTAAAATTTTAACTAAATCCATATTTAAATATTAACCCATTTAATTTATTTAAATTCTATTTAAATTAAACAAATCACTAAACATTTACAAATTTTACTAAGTACTTTAAGCATTATAAAAATTAAATTAATACATATCCACTATATATAAAATTATCCCCATGATAGTTTATTACATCTAGGAATTATTTCATTAAAATTATTTTGGTTGAATATCGAAAGTTGCGGTTGTGTGATTCCAAGGTATAAACTCGACCTTAAGTAATATTTAACAGCCTAAATATTAAAGCATGTACGACTATGTTAAAGTATGGTAGTCGACATGAGTTCAACTATTGATAGATTAACCAGGTGAAGTCTTGCTTTTGGTTGTTCTACAGTGGCACCTTTAAGAAACAATATATTATCCATGTTTTGTCTCCTTGTTATCACTACATAGATATCAGGAGTTCAGTCAATGGTCAATACTCTAATACTATTCATGTCTAATCGCGGAGTTTGACTTTGAAATCACTTCGTTCAATATAATATTGTTTTAACAATTCATCACACTACTCTAACAAAAGATTCACAACTTTCTATCGAATTCCAATTATGGTGACACTAAACTTCTTCATTGAAGAGACAAATTCTCTTTTATGTAGTGTTTCACTTCATCTATCAAGACACATACCCAATAATGGTCATACCGTAAATCCATATCGTATGATTGAACATAAAAGTACGGCTTCTTCATATAAAATTCATAGTATTCTCATGTCAAAAGTGGTCACATGATATGTTCTATTTGACTTGACAGTACTATGAATCTAGTTTTGACGTGAACATAGTTGTTACATGATATCTTTCACAAGTGATATATCAATGAAATTGGACTATGAGATGATGGAGAAATGGATGTTGGACCCAATGACGATCAAGTATGAAAAATAGGTGAAAAACCTGGGAAATGTGGCTAAATCTATGTGTTAGAACCGATCCATATATGGATTGGTAATGATACATAAAAATGTCATGTTTTTTCCTTAAATTCTCAATAATGATGTAAACATCAGGGAAGGAAGAAAAAGGAGAAATATGGTTAAGTTTATAAATCAATACTAATCCATGGATTCTCTCTACAATCAGACTGTCTTGGTGAATACATGAAGAAACAAGTTTAGAAGCATGAAGGGAGATTGAATCAAGGAGTAAACTACCTAGACTTGAGGAACATGGGAGAAAACATAAAGAATTGAAGAACATATTGATTGGAAATGATCCATATATCGATCAATAATGATCCATATATCGATCCATAGAAATCCATAAATATTTTAGTAAAGTCCTCATTTTTCTCCTATCTCTATAGATATAGCTATTTGACAAATTCTGTTGTTATATGGTGGACCCAGAAGGCGTACAATAGCCTATTTTAGCTATAAATATGCGGCTACCAACAACAAAAAAAGACTTTTAGATCTTTTCTTGTTTCATATCTAAGGGAAACACTATCATTATCGTTTTTGGGATTGAATCTTGGATCGTACCTGCAATTTCGGCAAATATAGAGTGGATCATGAAATAAAGTACCTTCAAAGTAGATATAGACACTGCCGAACCACTAGAAATCATTGTTCTCTTGCTTTTCTTACTTTTCTTTTTCTATTTTATATTTTTCAAATTGATTTGCTATTTATATATACAATTCTACCAGTTAGGACTATTTTCTATATGAATAACTTTCATTTGGGGATGATAGACCAATTATTTGTTAACATTTTTTATGCTTTCAATCATAAATTAATGATCGAGCCGAACCCTATTGCTACTGGAATTTGGATAAAAATCTCCAAGGGTTATGACAGGATGGAACCCAAGAAGAAGTTGGAAAAGAAAATTGCTGAAGGATCTGATGAAGGAAATATTGGAGCAATTGTTGTAAATAATGGATCGACTCAATCTCCACCGGATCTAATGACTAGAGAGGAATTGCGAGGGATGATATATGCCGTTAATGAAAGGATGGAAGTGATGCAATGATCAATCATGGAAGAACTGACTAGGTTATTCAAAATCGATTATTAAATATTAAATGTCACTTTATAATTATTAAATTTTATTATTTATTATTAATTCTTATATATTATTCTTCATTATTATATAATTATTGATAATCAATTATTTAGTAGTAATTATTAATTAATAGTTATTAAAAATTAAATATTAAATATTACTTCTTAGTTATTGAATATTACTTATTAATTAAATATTAAATGTTAAACTTTAATTATAAATAATAGTATTTAATGCTTAATATTAGTTATATTTATTAATTTTTAAATGTCATTAGTAAATATTAACTTTAATTTAATAATTATTAATAATTAACTATAATAAATTATTAAATATAAAAAATATATTAACTATTGATAATAATCAATAATTATATATTATTTATTAATAATCTTTAATTGTAATAAATTATAAATAAAGACAAATGTAACCTGTCATTTATAATTGTTAATTATAAATAATATTTAAAAAATTTGAAGTATTGATTATTTGCTGCAATTGAACATCCAAACAGAAACCTTTGTTTTCACTCTAGCTATAAATATATATTTGTAATGGTCAATTAAATTAGCCATTATAGATCTCTATTACAACTGGCTATAAGATATACTTGCTAAAATTATATTTATTACAACTAAAGAAAAATGCAATTGCTAAAACTATGTTTATTGCAACTAACAGGAAAGCGCAGTTGTTAATACTACGGCTGGTAGAAAAGCGCAGTTGTTAAAATTATGTTTATTGTAACCGACAGGAAAACACTATTGTTAAAAATATGTTTATTCAACTAGTTGGAAAACATGGTTGTTAAAAATATATTTATTGCAACTATCAGGAAATGTTAATTGTTATAGATCACTTATTAGAACCATCAAGAAATGCCATTTGTTAAAGAACATTTTTTGCCACTGTCATATGGGCCAGTTGTAAATGGCAAGTTGCAATAGGGTATTTTCTTGTAGTGAGGTATATTGGATCCAAAGGGATGCAATAACGATCGGTAATATAGGAGATCAAGATAAATGCAATCTCTAGAGCCAAGGAGACCCAGGCATCGATCTACTAGTCATGAACACTTTGGAAATGACCATAATGCTTGTTCATAGAGCTAAGCACACGGTAATGCATCTGATGACTGCTATCGAGGATGAAAAGAAGGGACTGATGATACAATGATAAAGAAATCTGGAGATGGCTTATTGAAGAAAAATAAGAAGATAATTGGGAGATCGTTTCTAATTAGAATCTGTTTATAATGGAGACTAGAGTGTTCGAATATCTATTTGAATTTTTGACGCTATCATGACATATGTACAATAGATTGATGGATTCTCTATAACAGTTGTTAAAATATGATGAGCACATGGATGGTGGTAAAGCTGATGATCTTGTAGAGTGTAGATGTTTTGCATTATTCCTAGAAGGATTGACTATGATGTGTTCTATTAGCTGAGCCAAGATCCATATTATCTCACGATGAATCGACAAGTAAATTTCTAAATCAATTTAAGATTCACTCTATATAACCTAAGGACTCACTTTCATTAACAAGCATTCAACAATGAAAGACAGATCATTGAAAAGCTATTTTAAAAGAATTAATGTAGTTGTGACTAAGGTTAGAAATTTGGCTTTAGATGGTGGGGTGGATAGTGATTCAGACTTTAGGAAGTAGCTGATTATGAGGAAACCGACCACACTAAAGGACTGTAACAAAGTATTAAACCAATTTCTACAGTTGGAAGTGGTAGAAATGAAGAAGAAGTTGAATGTAGGCAGTCGACCTGGATCGAGCAGTGTGATGAAGAGTAATGAAGTTGTTAAACAAAATGGAAACAAAGGAAACAATAGCAAAAATAATGATGGTAACAAAAGGAAGAATTAGAAAATTATGGGCAAGAAAGAGAACCCTAGAATTCTTTTTAGATTTATGTGGAATGGTAAATACATGTAGTTGAACAAATCTATGGAAAATATATACCTTGGGACCCAAGGCATTGTAAGATATACGAGGCATGCTTCGAGAGAGGCTACTAAACAAGAGAAACATTCAAGAAAGTATTATCGCTACTATAAAAACCATATGCACAATAAGAACAAGTGCATACATTTAAAAGACATGATCGAAGAATTGATTAAAAAGAAGTAGTTGCAATAATACGTGAGAAATCCATATGAGGGTGAACAAAGAGTAGTCAACCCTCTCAATAGCTACCTTGAGGAATATGGAAGGACCACTTATGAAGGTCTGGTATCACCTAGATGTGACTTGGTGATCAGTTGGATTTTTGGAGGTCCTCATCCTATAGAGAAAAATTAAGATGAGATGGAAAACTATGGGAGTTTCTTGAAGCCTACCTTGCAAGAAACATGTTATGAAATCTAGGATGGATCTCTCACAAAGCAAATAAAGAGAGTGGATGATGACACCGTATTCAAAAATAGAGATGTAGGTGAAGCATCGACCGTTTTTGGCCTGGCTATATTCAGACTGACTGGACAAGTTATACTAGATGACCATTGAGTAAGAAAACCCAAAGAGATGAGTATTAGGCTCAAAGATCAAGCGTAGGCAATGATATGAAGTGATGATCAACCGAGACCAAGAGATAGACTCTCTAAAATACTCAAGTATGGAATAATTCCTCCTCTAGGCAGAGGATCAGTGCCTATCTCTTTCCCTAGGGGTTCGGTATATATCCTCAATTTTTGTCCCAAACTGAGTGAGATCGATATGGAGTGACAAGGAATGATTCATGAGGCTACATTTGAAGTTTCAAGTCGTTTGGAGTTTATGTGCTAAAGTAATGGGCAAATTACTTCATCTATAAAAAGGAATCGGTATAAATGGGATCATACAAAAAGGATCAGTATAAAAGGGATCAACCATATTCAGCTTTCACTACATATTTCAATAATGATCCATCAACAACTTAAAATATACAGATGCTATCAACATAAAACTTGGAGTATAAGCACATTACAATATAGAGAACATCATTCAGGGATCACATCCCAATTAGAAGAGATTGGAGGAAGCGGTCTCTATCCCTCTTAAGGGATTGGCTAAAATCAGAATGCATGTAACATAACTTCGTGGAAAACGCGATATTTCACAAACGCTAAGTCAGAATGGCACAAAATTTAGAGTGCATGTTGCTAACCTCACGGGGTACCACCAGACGGATCGCATCCAATTTGGACACAAAATAGGGGTTGATACCAATCCTTATCGTAGGCCTCAATGGGCCTTAAAATTCTTGTATAGTCTCATCTTGGCCTGGAGGTTCTTCTGCAAAAATTTCAACTCGATCCGTGCATGTCTTTCCCTATAAGTACAACGAGCATGATGTCAGACATGGGCCTCTTCTTTCTGTTACAAAGGCTCTTTCATTTTTATTCTTCCTTCTTGTACTAATGGATCCTAGTTGATCCAAAAATTCTTGTAATCGTAATTATATGCAAGATCAATAAAAATATAAAGTGGACGTAGGCAAAGATTGTTGAACCATATAAAAATCTGTGTGTTCATTTATGATTTTTTCTTTGTTTTAATTCCATTCTTCATTTAATCTGTACTAGATTCTATTGTGTGTTGATGCCCATTTTTGGCACCAACATTTTGTTTCTTTCACTGAGAATTGAATTCTTGGCTCGATTAGATCTCAACATCAACTTGCGGATTTCCATATTCGTGAGATAGATCCAATTATTTACCGACAAACTTCCTTTCTAAATAGATTTGAATAAAGGACGTTGACAGCCATGGTTAGAGGAACTAATTATACATCCCGTGTTGTTGGAGGATCTGATGATGCTCGCGTTTGACAAGGCAAGCAGAACGCTCAACTAACATTTACCTCGATCGATTGCAATTTACACATAGGGATCGGGATTTGACATCGGGGTACTAGAGTATAGCGTTAGCAATTCAAGTTTAATTCTAATCCATGTTAAACGCAAAAGGCCATGTCCATCCATATGCAAGTATGTTCAAGCTTGAGGACTGCAATTTATAGCTCATTGTTAAGTTCAAGTTTGGATGCAAATGTTAAAGTCCATGGAGCTAGAAAGTGTTGAGTCTTCCTTACAAAACACGGTCTTATGCGAATTCAACACCATTCCATTGTAACCGATCCCTAAATACATATACGTGCTCAATACCGTTCCATCCAATGATGTCAATACCGATCCCTCAGAAACAGCTTTATCGATCCCTCCAGCATATATGTATACCAATCCATCCAGCATATATACCAATCGCTCCGAAAAGTATATATACTGATCCCTCTATAAGGTGTATATATCGATCTCTCAACAAGATATACATACCGATCCCTCTATGAGGTGTATATACCGGTCCCTATGCAAAGTATATATACCGATCCCTCTGCAAGGTATATATGCCAATCCCTTTGTAAGATGTATATACTGATCCCTCTACAAGGTCAATATACCAATCCCACCCTTGGCTCCATCATCTCCAACATGCTTTTGATTGAACCCTCCTAAACACTAACGCAGTCTAATGAAGAAAAAATAGATTAATATATATACATAAAAAATTGATCGGGTATGATCCCTTTTTCTGAAAAACTATGGATCGGGTACGATCCATTTTAAAAAAATATGGATCGGGTATGATCCATTTTTTTTAAAATACTGATCGAGTACGATCCATTTTAAAAAAATATGTATTGAGTATGATCTATTTTTTTAAAAAATAGCTTAATTTTTTTTTTGGTGCCAGGCACCCAAATCCATGACACAGCGCAATGCCCCTGCATTTTAGATTCAAAACTCAATTTAATGACGGTGCATTCTATCTACTTCTCTTACACCCTGTGACTGATCGAGGCATAGAGGATCAAGCGGCAGTTGTTGAATTGTAGCCAAGGAATGGACAAAGAGCTGCTACTCAAAAAGTACTCCTAGAGGTAGGAGAACTAAGAAAATATGACACAAACTAGGATCGATTACTAGGTCAAGCTCCCACGGTAGATTACGACTATCCTCAACTTACCAGCTTCCTAACATATTACTTGGCAGCTATGGTATGATGGCTTGTTAGAGAAAGCCAAGAACAGACCAACGACGATCAAAGCATCTTCCCCTATTAAAATTCATTCATTGAAGTTGTTCTGTGAGTAGAATATCTAAGGACGCAATGTCATTACCCAACATATTCCAAATGTCATGCAAGCTACCTAAAGACTACTTGCACGAATTCAACGTCGCCGCCACTGAAGCGAGCACTCCCCATGAGGATATCAAACTGATGACGTTGATAAGGGGAATCAACCCCAAGTCCGATTTCAGCGATTGGCTAGCTGGAAAGCCTCATACGACTATGGTTCACTTCCACTAGAAAGTAAATCAATTCTTACACAAGGAGGATGTGAGACTAATATTGACAGGAAATAACGCAGGCTCGATGGCCAGAGGGGTTCAAAAAAAGAGTAACGATGATGCCTTAAATGAGGACTTGAATTCTAGGAGACAACTTAGAGTCCTAAGATTCACCTCATATACTCTTTGAACGATTCAATCAAAAACATCTACTTAGAGACTCATGATCGAAGCAATACTAGAAACCAGCCTCGAGAGAGTTCATCGAAATGCAAGAGAAATTCAGGAAATGTTGTATATTTCAAGATACACATAGTCATAACACCATTGATTGCAGATAGCTCTGATGTGATCGAAAGGCTTATCTTGAAAGGAAAGCATTAAAAATATGTGCAAGCTCCGTAGAAAGATGGTAGAGAACATCTGATGCCTATCAATAAACAACTTTGATTATTAGTTGGACGACCTATGATCGACTTCCAGCTAAGAAGGTCCGGGGCAAAACGGAATAGCGAGCATACGATGCTGCTTCACTTATCAATATGATTTATTTCAATTTCAATTATGTTGTGAACTATGATTGATTTGACTAAACTACTTCCAAATGATGTAGGTGACTAAGTACTTAGAGTTGGGTGCCAAACAACCTCCATGGACCATGATCAGACCTTTGAAGGATCATTAAGACGAGCATGATTTAATGGTTCATTAGCTACCATATGCCTCTGTCTTGGGGGCAAGGACTCAAAATGGAAAGTGGGTGTGACTCGACCATCCACTTCCTACTCCGTGCTCCAATTTTGATAGAACATCTACTCCTTATTCAGAGCCCAACAAGGTCATAATCCAATACAAAGTGGACACTACTAACCATCCACTCATCAACCTCCGCATTTAACTTGAAAACCAAAGAAGGATAAGAGTGGATGTGATTCGACCATCCACTCTCCATCATGCACTTAAAGTTCGCAAAAATACATATGTCTCTCCTGAAGCTCAGCGATGCTGGGATCCAACTAAAGTGGACCTGATTTGATCGTCTACATATCGACTTCTGCGCTTGACACAGAGGGCGGTTCAGAAGCTCAACATAAAGTAGGCATGATTGACTACTTACTCATCAACCACCGCCCTTAATACATGGACATGACTGCAACTTGAGGTGGATGCGACTTGACCGTCCACTCGATAACTCTCTCCCTCAGCTTGTTGGGTGGAGTAATAAGCAAATTGGATGAGACCTGACCGTCCAACATAGGCAAGGATGTGATCTATCCATCCATCACTTACTCCCTTCGTCGATTTGATTGGAGGAGCTACTATCACCAAGTGGACGTGAATCGACCGTCTATTTGTCAAGTTTTGTCCATGACACTAGAGGCAGAATTCCATTCCATGGATGAATATGGTTAGACCTTCATTTGACAACTCTTACCTCGACTTGAAAATTGGAATATAAATCAAAAATGGGCGAGACTGACCACCCATTGACTAACTCTGGTCCCCATAGTGTGGACCAGAGTATAAACGTCAAAAAGATAGATACGATACGATTGTCCATCAACCAACTCTAGTCCATAGAGCACGAACTGGAATACAAAAACCAAATGGGTGTGACTGACCACCCACTGACCAACTCTGGTACCCAGAGTGCAGACTGGAGTATAAACAACATATGGGTGTGACTAACCACCCATCGACCAACTCTGGTCCCCAAATTGTGGACTAGAGTATAAACACTAAAATGGGTGTGGCTAACAACACATCGACCAACTCTAGTTCCTAGAGCATGAACAGAAGTATAAATTCTAAACAAGCATGATTCGACTGCCTGTCAACTAATGCATAATGGACCAGAGTATAAGCAACAAAATCAGATGCGACCCAACCGTCCGATATAAAGCAGCCACGACATAATCGTTCATTTGCCAACTCTAATCTATGCCATGACAAATGAATTATAAACTTACCAAGTGGACGTGGTTCGACCATCTGCTCACTATCTCTCACTCTTGATCCGACGGAAGGAACATATGTTAAAAAACTAGACACGGTTCGACCGTCCATTGATAACCCAAGCTCTTGGAGTGTGAGTTGATGTATAAACACCTAATGGGCATGGAAAACTACCCTATTATAAAATTCTAGTCTTTGGAGCAGGGACCGAAGTATAAACTCAAATAGATGAGTTGGGTTCGTTTGTCTACTCCTCATCTCTTGCCCTTGACTTAGGGACAAATAAAAGACACAAAGTGGATGCAATCTTACCATCTCCTCCTTTAATCGAGCTCGAAGTTCTTTAGAACACTCATCTTACTTCCAAGGCTCGGTAGAATCAGGATCCAAATAGAAGTGGACGTTGTACGACTGTCCGCGCAGTGACTTATTCCCTGAATGTAGGGGCATCTTTAGAGCCCAAGTCTAAATTGGATTTGGTTCGGCTGTCCAATCCAAAGAGGATGTGATATTTCCATCCATGACCTTATTTGCACCTGAGGTAGGGCAAACCATCCAAGCCTTGCCCGGACATCTGCAAGCCCAAAATCCTTACCAAGACATGGACGTAGTTCGACCATCCAGCAAATAACTCTTATCCCCTAGTGCGGATTGGAGTATAAACACAAATTAGGTGCGGTTTGACCACCCGCCAATAAACTCTTATCCCTAGAGTGCAGATATGAGTATAGACAAATAGATGAGTCTAGTTCGGCCACTCATATTCCCTCCGACCTGAACTCAACAAGAGGATTATAAACTCACTATAGATGGAACTCGACCTTCCACGAACTAATTCTGCTAAACCAAGAATGGGAACGAGAGTACGAACTACTACAAGCTGAGTATGACATCTCACTATAGCTTCGGCTTGGTAATATTTACAACTTAAGGCAATGACTACAAGGAGGCCTTAATACTAAACCAATCGAAACGACGTCCAAAGTTACGAGCGACAGACTATATCATACCACCGGGTCGATAGACAATGTCGATCCAAGTTTTCCATATTGTCTCGCTACGTCGATGGTCAATATCGATCCATACCAAACACAAACGGATGTGACTCGGATGTCGTCTGAAAAACTTCGATCACTAGAGTCTGGATAGGAGAATAAAACACGAATGAGTGTGACTTGATCATTAATTCTCCAACACCTTCATTTGATCCGTCAGGAGGAGTATGAAATCGGATGATCATGACCCGACAGCACCTGAGCCAACCCTATCCCTAGATCTAGTAGGAGAATACGAATCAAAATGGACGCGGCTGACCATCCAGCTCCGAATGAATGCGGTGCGATCGTTCATTTAATGACTCTTACCATGATTCGACAGAAAGCAATATGAAATGGACGTGAGTTGACCATTTGCGCACTGATCCTTGATATTGGTTGAGAAGGGAGAGCACCAATCACTAATTGGACATGACTTGCCATCCAACTTATCAACGTATGCCCAGACTTGAGGGCGCGAGCGAGAAAAAAGATGAACGTGAACTGCCCATTCATCGATCAATTCTAAATCCTTGGCTTAGATAGGAGTATAAATACGACTAGGATGAGACATGACTGTCCATGTAGTACATTTATCAACCTGCGATGGATGGAAGAAGTGTGATCACCCAAAGAATGACTGAGATAGCTCAATACTATGACTGATACCCGGTGTTTACGATGACTTGAGACTATGACCGAAAGGATGCCTAGACATAGAATTACCAAAGAGATGCCTAAGCTCATTGGCAACTGACCATCACTCCAACACGAACGACGAGTAACAGATTGTGAATACATTGGATGGAAAGTGCATTACTCGAATACACAAGACTAAACTCTGAATAGTGTTTGATCTAATGCTCCTTTAAGCTTGATCTTCAACCATCGTAGATAATTGCTTAAAGGGTCTAAAACCCATCACTTTCAAACTGAATAGCTCATGATAAGACTCTCAGATTCGACCAGAGGGACCGTCATCATTAACGGTCCCAACCGAATTTCACGTTGATTTTTACGTGAAACAGTTACGTTTGAACTCAAGGATCTTCTATCGCAATATAGGAATCTGATATTCATATTCAAAAATTCACTCAAGGCACATGTCACAATCCATACAAGTACACATATGCTAATCTATTCAAGTCTAAAGTGGTAAACATCTGGTTCAAGGCTACATGCTAGTTCAAGTATGAAAGTCATATATGACATATCCCATTGTTAGATTTTAAGTTCATATGGCATAGTATGTTCATGTCAAACCAAAACTGCTTATGTCCCATTAATACAAGGGATCGTAATTGATTCCATTGCCTGGGTAAATCCATTTAAGCATTCTTTAGCTCATAACATAAGGCTAATATCAACCAATAACACCACAGTCAGTTCTATAAAGATATAGACCCAAGAGAAGAAGAAGTGGAGCCTAAAGAATCCAAGGCTGCACCCACTGAACTAATGACTGACATTATAGTCAGTCATCATGACTCATCACGGGTCCTAAAGATTAGACTGCAGCTCAAGGCAATGATGAAGAAGGAATTAGCTGGGTTTTCCCGATGCAGTATCTTGGTGTGTTCACTTAGACCCATTCTAACATGTGCAGGATATCGCCATTTATCGCGAGCCATGCATTGATTATCGACCCGAGGCATGTCCTGGTGAAACAAAAGCGTTGTGGCATGGATCTGAAGAGATGGTCTACACTTAAAAAGGAGATGGATAAACTAAAACACAATGGGTTTATCCATGATACCCTCTACCCGAATGGGTATCCAATCCAGTTTTGTGAGAAAAGCTAATGGAAAGTGGCGGAACATGCATAGACTATGAAGACCTGAATAAGACATGCCAGAAAGAGAAATTTCCACTTCTAAGGATCGACCAACTAGTAGAGTCAACCTCTAGATATGAACCACTTTTGCTTATGGACACGTAATCTGGAAACAACCAGATCCAAATGCATGTACTTGACCAGGAACACACCAACTTCGTTACCGATCTAGGGCTATATCGTTATGTTGTGATGACGCTTGGACTAAAGAATGCTGGAGCTACTTAATAGAGACATGTCAATGGGATGTTCAAAGACCAGATCAAGCGATTAACAGAGGTATATGTGGATAATATGCCTGTAAAGTCAGGGAAATCAAACAACCACGTCAATGACTTGGTAGAAATATTTAGTTTTATTTGAAGATATGAAGTGAAACTTAGTCCCTTCTAATGTCCTTTCGGCATGGCATCAAGGAAGTTCTTGGGTTTAATGCTCAACTCTTCGGGAATTGAAGCCAATCCCTAGAAGATTAAGGCAATCTGAAACATCTA